>CM048653.1:58657861-59307028 GCA_026413185.1 Pueraria montana var. lobata
TGAGCCTGTATCACCAGATTAAGTGAACATTAATTTTTCTTTTTGATATTTAGTTTAGTCAATGGTTTTGTCTAGAGGATGGGTTTTTATCTGATTTTTCAGTTGGTGGATTAGCAGGTGTTGCTTTCATCTAACTAAGCTTAAGCTCCCTTCAACTCTGCCCTTTTTCTTCTCCGATTTTATTCCCCTAACTACTGTGAAAGATGCCTCGTACAACCACTCTGAAGTGCTCCGATTGCCCTCCGCTTCGTGTTCTAACATTTGACGCACTTGGTCTCATCAAAGGTGGTGATTTTTTTTGCACACCCTTTTCTTAGTACGTCGCTTTCTTTTTCTTATCTTTCTGGGTTTGGCTTGTGTTGTTAGTTGTGGAGGCACGTGATAAGCAACAAGGAGCTCCCTAGGTGGTCGAGAGGTGGGGCAACCCTGAATCATCCAAATGTGTGATGGCTGTTTCAATGATTGACCACAACTCTCACCCTATATGTATTGCCAAAATGTTTTCTTTTTTTCTTTCTTTTCTGTTCTAGGTCTGTTTATTGTTTGAGTACAGTTTTTGTCTCTGTGTTTTGTCTTTCTTTCATTGGCACTCAACTACCCTGTATTCACTACCTGACTATCATATAACATTGTTGGTCTTCTTTTTGTTTGATAGACATTTTCTTTTAGTTTGACCATAAAGAAATGAAACTGAAAAATATGATTCTCATTATTTTTCTATCATTTTTGGTATTGCAGTTATTAGTTGTAGCAAGGAAAAAAACCCAGGTAAGTTACTTCAAGGTTCTATACTTCTAGTGTTCATTCTGGAAAAAGTTTGATTTTCAATATTTGTTATTAAACATTTAGCACTTATTATTAAACATTTTATTAATATGGTATGTAAAAAGTAAGTCAAATGGTATTAGTTTTAACACAAAAATCTAAAATAAATTATATTAAAGAAAAATTCATAATTTATTTTTTTATAATTGTTATTATATAATTTTTAAGTTAGTTTTACAGAAACACTATTTTTTAAGAAATTTAGTTAGTATTTTTATTAATTTTGACAAATAATTGGTTAATAAAGGTTATTTTAATGGGAAAAATTAAGAAGGATAAAATAGTCTTTTTTTGCAAAGGAATTATTTTCTAATATATGGATTTTATGAAACAAAAATTGGATAAATTTTCAAATATTTACATAGGGTCATAAAATGAACATGAGACCACTTTAAAACATCTCTAGTGGTGTTAAGTAGTCTTTGATGAAATTTTCATATTCTTTGCTTCTGTCTCAAAATTTGTGTCTTAATCAAAATGAAAAACTTGATAAAACTTAATCATCAATCAATAAACATACAAAAACTTATATGCACCATATGAACTTAATTATAACTAAATTTAGTTAATTATAATTAATTTTGTTGGTTCTTTGTTTGCTGTCAATTATCTCGATATATTTTATATATTGTGAGATGATTTTCATACTACAATTTTGTAAATTATTTTTACAAAAGATATTCTCACAAAAGTAAGCACATATTTTTAATTATTTATTGACATAAAAATTATATTTAATTTTTCTTTTAAAAATCTTCTAACATTTATTCACTGATTAGTAAATAAACATGTATTACATGAAATACCTACGAAAATTGTTCAATAAATTTAAATAGAAATATATTGTAGTTGACAGATTTCCTTACATGAATATGAAATGTTTTATATCATAGTCACCTAACATGCATCTTTCAAGTATGACATGAATTTCAAAATACCTACATTACGAAATAAATGGCACACACATAGCCTATGATGTGTCTAAGGAAAAACTATTTTAATTGCATTCTTTATCGCTAAGTTGCTATCTTTTATTACTAAAATCGATACCTTTCATTTCATTACATCTCTAAGTTGTTCTAACAACCAAACATGCATTTCTTATGTCTCATTACATATAAAAGTCGTTGCAAATACTATTTTTTGATTGTGGTGGTTAACATTCTAAAAAATCATAAATAGACATAGGTACTTGTTCTTCTGGTATGTGACATCAAAGGCTAATACATCACCAAATGTTTCATAATCAAGTTGACTTTCTCCATCACTCCAAAATAAAATGTTCTAATCTCTCTTTGTTGTGAGCTTTGTGTCTAACAAACATTAATGAATATTTTTTATTCAAGTTTTAAAAGAAACATTAGAGCTCTACTAATATCAATGAGTCTTTGTTGTCTCATTTGATTGTAAAGATATTTTCTCTGAAATTTAATCCCACGATATCTTCTTAAATTATTTATAGATGACCTCAGGATCTAAATTAAGAAACATTATCCTAACTTTTCTAAAAGGTTAAATGTTACTTTTGGTCCTTTATGTTTTCGTGTTTTTTCGTTTTAGTACATAACGTTTTAAAAGTTTCGTTTTGGTCCTTTATGTTTTCGAAAGGTATCGTTTTGGTCATTTCTTCAATTTTTCGTTTAAAATGTTAGTGTTCCGTTAACATTTAAATTTTGAAATAATTAATTTAACATAGTGGCAGATAAAAACCACCACTATCTTTATCTTATTTTAAAAATTATAAACACTAAAATAATCATCATTGCCTCTGAGCTTCGACAAGATCTGAGTTTTGCTTAGACACTGGAGTGTGGCTGGAGTCTCTGAGCTTGACGAGATCTGTTCTTTTTCGGCACGATGGCACGGCGAGTGCGAGAGTACCCACGGCGAGCACCTCGGCGATGGTCGCACATGGCGAACGCGAGCCTCTTAGGGTACGCGAGCGAGACCGCACGTGGGATGGTACCTCCGACATTCTCGCTGGAATGGACCACGCGAACTAGGACAGGTTAACGTTCTCTCGCTCTCCCTCTGTGTTGGTTTCGCACCGTATACGATAAATCTCCAAAGATTGGTCACCATTCCCACAAGATATACCACACACATCTAATCAATAGATTGGGCTAAGAAGGCAAACAGTCGATCAGACCCAGTTGAAGGATGAAGCAATAAAACTAAGTGGAAGAAACCCCCCATAAAAAACACGAAACTCAGATAAAAAAGATGTGTTAAGCAAAACTCATATTAGATCTGGAAGAGATTGGAGGAAATGGTGATTTTTTTAGTGCTTTATAATTTTTAAAATAAAATAAAGATAGTGGCGGAAATTTGAAAACATAAAGGACCATAACGAAACTTTTAAAATGTTATGTACCAAAACGAAAAAACAATTAAACATAAAGGACCAAAAGTAACATTTAGCCTTTCTAAAATTACCAATTTGCAAAATGACAATTGCACTTATCTTCCTTCATATTAGTAACAAGAAATAATATGTGTTCCTCCAATAGTTCATGATTGTATTCATCATTAAACAAAGCTACATAACATTGCCCAAAATTAATGTCAACATGAACATAAAATTCTGCTTAACAACCACATTGTTTCACTCCTTGGTTCATACTTTCATATTTTTGTCATGAGACTTCTCTAGTTTTTTATCCTTCTTTAGAATAAACAAAAGTTTGTTAGCTTTTATTCTTACAACTTTTAATAACCTTGATTTTGCTCACACAAAAGCCATTTTATCAAGCATACCAAAAGTAAAACAAATATACCACCTAAAGATCACCAAAATTACACATACTAACCTTATCACTATTAATATTATTTTTGAACAATGTTTAATATATCCACTTAATTTACGCTTATCTTATTGTAACACCCTGAAAATTTCAACCAAATAAGTATGAACATGAAAAAAATTTAATTAGAAAATTTTCTTGTTGCGAAAAATTGTAACGTTGTGATTTTCTTAATTGTATGATTAATCGTTTGATTAATAATGAAAGAGCAAACTAAATTCAAATTATATTGATTGATATAATAATTAACTTAGTTCTATGTTTCGTTATGTGTCATGGTATTATTGTGAGATTTTTGGAATTTTTACGTGAGTTCCGTAAGTTGTAGAAAAAAAATAAGGAAAGGAGGTGTCCTTAGAGGAAGTGAGGGTACGAATAGCAAAATTGTAAATTTTATCCAAATACTTAACGTGAACAGCTTTGCTTCTTGCTCTTCATTTTTTTCTTTCTCTCCCGCGGCTCTCTTCTTCTGTTTCTTTTCTCTGCTGCCGAGAGCTACCCAGGGAAGGAGAAAGCCATTTTTGTAAAGCTGGTGGACTGCATGTAAGCTAGGAGGTCCTCTCTTCATAATCAACAGTTTGTCTTCTCTTCATCTCTCTCAGCTGAACCAAAAACCCAAGGTGAGGGGGACTCTTTGTGAATTCTATTTTTGGTTTAAGGGTGGTTGAGAGCTAGGGGACTCAACTACCTACAGCATGTATGCCTCTCTTGGCTGTTGTGTGTGTTTGTTTGAATGGTTGAATGTAAAAAGTTGATGAAATGGGTTTGAAACCCTTGGCAGTGACTGTGTAGGTGCATGTCCTGGCTTTAGTGTTGTTTTGTTCTTTTGAAACTGAGTGGAAAGGTCCCTGGAACAAGGGAATCCATGCCCAATTTTCGTAGAATTAATTGATGAAGGTTGTATGTTGAAAACAAACTCCAAACCAATAGAACAGTGGCTATCAGGTTCGCATGTCCCTGGACAGCTCCCACGGTTTTGTGAGTTTTGAGAGATCTAACCGTTGGTTTTTCACGAAATTTGTTTTGAATGAAAATAGACACAAAAAAGAACAACTTTTATTTTGATACCATGGAAAGAAAACATCGTTTTGAAGTTCATCCGTGGCTTTCAAAATGGATGTTCTGTTTTCAAGTTTCGCTGGAACATGTCTCGGTTTTTCTCAAATTTCCAGTTGTGTGCTTAATGTTTCTTTTTCGTTTTTGAACCAATAAAAACTATACAAAACAAGCTTTTTAACCATATAAATTACAAAAATTATCATGTCTAATTTATAAATTAACTTTTTAAAAAGAAACAGGGCAAGGGTTTTTAGCTCTGTTTTGAGTCTGAAGTTTAGGCTATTAGAAACAAATTTACTGGGAACAATAGGGAAAGAATCTGGGCGAAAGGGTTATCTTTTTAAAAAGACAAAGATGTTACCTTTCTACTGTAAAAATTTCAGCTCAAAATGAATTTGGGAAGTGGGAGAAATTTACATTTCTTTGAGCTATGTTCAGTGAGCACTCAAAATTCTGGGCTGCTGACTTAGAAAATTTTTATAAAATTTTCTAGATGTTGATTTTATAAGTGGGATACCTTTCTATAAAATAGATTTCAAGAGCTTTGATTTGATATAAAAAGTTTTAAATTCTGAGGTCATTTGCTTGTATCAGTGAGAGCTCACATTTAGTACTGTCAAAGAAAAATCGACCTCATTTGGTCAAGTTTGTTAATGTGATAAAATTATTGATGTGATATGATGTATTTAAGCTTGAGAGATGATATTCTACCTCTAAAGGTGAATATTCATCAATATGCTATGTGTTGACTAATTATCTATGATTTGATTCATTATACAAATTAACTGTACTACGTATATTGTGGACTGAGACCTGGGGGGTGTGAACCCTGGGCATTGTGGAAAAAGTTGTGTGCGCATGATTTTGATGTGTTTTGGATGTTGAATGTGGGGATGAGGATTTATAATCTTCGTGGGAACAAATGAACTCCATGCGGAGCACATTTGTGAAAAATGGTGATTTTGTGATAAAAATGACGGAAAGTAATTAATTAATCCGTAAAAAGAGTGTGAATTTAGTAATTGATGATTGGCATAAGTTCTGTGATCCTTGTTTTGTGTTGGTGAGGATCGAATGAGAAGGGAAACCTTTTCATTGGGGGTCACGTGTGACTGGTGTAGTGGATAACTGCTACGCGTCGATTTAGAAGGATAATCTTACGTGACCGAAAGCCAAATGGGCAAGTGTTGAGAGGTCGTGTGGAGGCTTTATCTACGGTGAGCATTGTGCTTGTGAGATGACGGGGCCGTAATGTTTAACCACTGTGATAGTGGGGGAGTTTGATCTCCGTGTTGTATGTCTGAGACAGATGTTGATTGAGGACCGCCATCGAGTGTCTTTGGTAGAAAAGCTCACACAGACCTGTAAAAGGTCACGTGGGATATTTCAGCTGCGAGCTATCTGTGAACCAAGGTCGGATTGCGAATGACGCGTCACTTGAGGTGATGAGATCGTTACGATGTAGCGATAAAGGCAAAGTCCTTATTTATATATGCATATGTGAGCGTAGAGGTGGTACCTTTAGCTCGGCGTCAATTCGTCCGCACCTGTACCATGTGCAGCGGGAGACCCACAGGCGACGAAGAAAGAAAATAAACTCTGTGAGGAGAGTGTTGAGGAGTCAGTCCTCGGAGTAATGGATGATCACAGTTGGTACCTGGGAGATGATCGTAAGGCAGGTTGACCTTGGAGGGTAAGGCACTGAGTTGTGACGATAGATCACATAGCTGACTCGGCCACCCTGACAAAAATACGAGCCATCATCGGTTGGTGAGAGCCCGCCATAGTACCATGGTGAGAGGTGTACTCCCAACAGTCATCCAACTCAAAAATGTGTAAGACCACTGAGTTTTGGAAGTTCCAGTGGTAGCTGGCCAGTATGAAATAATTTACAAGAATAGTTGTGGAAACGAATAGGTTTCGGGTGTGAACGCTAGAGAACCACATCGTGGTGGCTAGTACGATTGTGTATGTGACTGTGAAGTCGTTCTGTGTGTATTACTTGATGAAGCAGAGAGTTCACCCTCTGTTTTATTTTTTAGGAACCGGTGGCAATACCTGTGGAGGTCATAAAGACGTTATCTTCATCAGCTTCGTCACTTTTCGTTTGGAGGTTGGTTTAACATGCAGGATTGGGTATTAGTGATGTCTGCTCTGAGTCCTAGGACCCTTTTTCCTTTTCATGTATCTTGGCATGAGTAGACCTAGGCTTCAGATTGATGGTATGTATATTCAGTTTTCGTATATGTATTTGGAATACGCTTTGGAAATGTATATATTACTATTATTCCGAAAAGTAATTGTGATATGAAAATCTCTATTTCAAGTATACTTATAATTGAGGCAGTGACACACAACTTCCAAAATTAATTAATGAAAAGTTTTAAACATCCGATAAAATTCCGATCTATGTATTATTAACTTCACAGTTTTTGGAAAAGATTAAAGTTAATTAACATGCTTATTGAATTAAAATAAGTTTGTAAATGAGAATATTTGTAAACCCGGATTTAGGGTGTTACACTTATCACCTTTTAGATTACAATCCTTTCCACTTACTTCCTCAATACCATCATCACCCTTAAAATCCTTGTATCCATTGTTGTCATTATTGTTTCCCAATAAATGTGTTAAATCGCATCTAATACTTATAAACACTGTACTTTACCAATTGGCCAATACGTATTAACATTTTCAAATGAGACACGCGTTAATAGTTGATTTCTTCATCATTATACTTATAGTGGATTATGTTTCAATTCCTCAATTTACACCAACTAGATATCACTATTCTATGATAATCTTTATAACTATATAACACAATGTACAAGACACAAAAAAATTTACCTCATTGCAAAATTCAATCATGTTCAATCCATTCATAATAAAATAACAAAAAAAATTATACCATTTAACTTACATTAGTGTTACATCATTTCAGTAACAAAAATCCATGCAATGACAACCTTCTTTACCACTTAATATTGCACTTACATCATAAAAAGGGAAATGTATATTTGACCTAATTCATCATTGTTGTTATAATTACATTGTCTCGTTCCAAACTTACAAGGAATTGAATATCACAAAAACAAATTATCCTCTATAATAAGAATTTGTTCATATCCACCTATGTGCCCCTGTTCACAACAAACATTGAAACTATTACCACGGTTGAATTTCATTATTGCTTAGCAATATAAAAATGAAAGCTCCACCATTTATGTGTGCACTTGTCAAATTTGATTATAAATTTGTCAATTTGTTTACAAAATCTACATTATTTAAAAGTAAATCATATATGCTTCATTCACCCAAACAAGATGCAAGAATAGGAGGGCAACTCACAAATTGAGAATAACATACATCGAATATATCGTTATTCAATTCCTTATTTTCATGCAGAGCTTCAGTTCTCAGAAAGATCTATTACTCTACTTTTCCATCTCCCAAATTTTGCGAAAGATGACAAAATCAATTATTGTGAAAACAGGGTCCATTTTACTACTCCTTGCTCCTTTTTTACTCCATGTATTAACAATCCAAGCTTCTAAAGATGAGTGACTTTCGCTTTCTGTTTATGGTTCTAATTTCTTTATAGAAAGACCTAAATTCCAATGATGTTTACATGCACTTTGTTATATTCAAAAACTTAGCAATGACGTGTCCAAACCAAGCAATTGGTACAACTTATTATTCAATCGAAACTATTTGTCCATCATAGGCCACTTAATTCGCTGATCCACCAGAAGTCATCATCAAATATTCTTATAATTTAATAAAGATTAATAAATTTTAATACTTGTTAGTTATAAACAATGATTTATTAAAAAATTAAAAGCATAATAATCTCTATAAAATTCTCAAATTACAAACTTACTTAAAATCTATTAAAACTACAAGAATATACAAATATTTTAATTATTTATATAAATAGCTAATTAATGCATATTCATAGCATGCTATGTACACCTAACCACGTGGTTAACATGTATAGATTTAATTAACTTTATTTTACAAGTAGTTAAAAGAAAATGAACGTAATTGTATATAAATATCTACATATGATTAATAATGTTATGTTGTTATTAAAATTTGAAATATTTAATATTGATTAACTTTATCTAATAAGTGATTAGCAATGTTATGAGTTTATTGAAATATCTTATGGTGATTAATTTTGTCTTACACATAGTTAATATTAACCACATCGATAATTGATAATTATATATAATTACACTTATTTATTTTTAACCACTTGTGAAACAAAATTATTCATATTTACATATATAGTTAATACTAAATGCACATAACTTTAGGAACGTTCATCTCTTTCTTAAAGCATATAGATAATAGATTTATCTTCTTTTATAATAGATATTTATCTTTTTTAATTATTTACTTTATTATAGGTGTAAAATATCTATTAGTTTTATCAATTTCACTGGTTGATTGACCATTTTTAGTGAACTCTCTCGTTCCAATTTTTTTAATCCAATTTGAATCTTTTCTTCATAGTTTTAAAAATTGATTTAGGGTTTAGGGTTTAGGCAACAATTGAATCAGTCATGTTATTGTCTTGGTGCGACTTAGGTTAACTTGATTGGGTTTCAAGTTTAACCGATGAACCGATGGGTTATTTGACCCGGACTGGTTCGATCACCTTTTTTTTAATTTATTTATTTCAAAATGCAAAATGGGCTAGTTTATGAAAATTAAAAAATTAAAAAATGAAAAGAAAGTGAGGCACGAATGGACTAAAACTCAAACACATACACAGTTTAAAAACAGAGAAGTAAGAACCCTAAGACTAAGTCCCACGTTGATGTACGTCGTCGCGGCAGCCACACGTTCGCCGCTGGTGGTTGTCGTGCCAACCACCAGGCCTCCGCCGTGCGATGCAGGTAATCACAACCTCCAACCGCCGTTGAAGCTAATGATGTTTTCCTAGTCTATTATGTTGTCAATCATTTTTTCTTCATTATTCTATGTTCCCTCTTCGGTTTCACGTTTCGCTTTGTTGTTGCAATGTAATTGTTGATTTGGTTTCGACATTACTTGTTCAATTTGCCATGTTTAAGAAGTGTCTGAGCTTAATTGCTTTATTATAATAATGAAATATTTAAATTATTATCTATATTCTGATCAATGGTCATGTTTTCATATCTGTTCGTAAATTAAGCAAATGCTTCCACTACATGTACTATACTTTTATTCATTTATCGAGCTTATATAACCAATTAAGTGAGCATTAATTTTTCAAAACAGTGGTTACCTTATCAAAACTCAATTTAAATGGTTTTGTATTTAAAATGATTTTTGAGATTTTATAATAAATTTTATAAATATGGTATGTAAAAAGTAAGGCAAATGGTATTAGTTTTAGCACAAAAATATTATATAAAGGAAAATTCATAATTTAATATAATTTTTAATATATTATTATTAAGTTGGTTTTATAGAAAAATTATTTTTAAGAAATTTATTTAGTATTTTTAGTAATTTTGACAAATAATTGGTTAATAAAGGTTTTTTAATTAATTGGGATTATTAAAAAAGTTATTTAATTAATGGGAAAATATTAAGGAGGATAAAATAGTCTTTTTATTGCAAAGGGGTTATTTTTCTAAGTTAAAAATGATACTTTTTATTTAAAATTTTCCTGAAATTCGAGAATTAATGTATTTTCATAATTAGTGGTGAATTTTTATTTGTTTTAATTAAATTGTTAAAGGAAATGATACAAATGTAATTTCATATCAAATGACTGAGAAAAATTTTGAAAAAAAAAGTATAAGGATATGGTATACCCATGCTCTGATAAAATTTTCATATCAAATCCTAATTAAGGAATTTTTTTTCCCAAAAACTATGATAAACATATATTGATAGTACTTTTTTGTAATATATTTTTATTGGCTTAAATAACCTTTTGGTCCCTATAAAATATAGTGTTTTTATTTTAGTCCTTTAAAGTTTTTTTAGTCATTTAAATATTTTTTTTTGTTTTAGACCCTGTTATCAAGTAACAACGTTAATTGGTGATATAACGATGACGTTGGTAATCCATTGGCTTGTCATGTCATTAAGGAGTCTAACAGGATAGTCACGTATAATTTTTTTATAAACTGTGTTTTTAAATTACTCATCAACTAATATGATATTATTAACAATTTTGAGAGGATCTAAGTGAAATCACATATGTTACATATGTAGTGCATTTGGTCCTAATTAATGCTTTTGTCGACAAAAGGGTGAAATATCCTAAGCCACAAGTTATGATGAAGGCAATACTAGGATGGTTAATTTAATTGTCTTCAGTCAATGATAAAGACTTTATTATTCAATGAAAAAGGGAATTTATATAATTTTTAAACTTTGCAATATTCTTGAATGTTTAACATGGATTGCATTCGTATGATTTCTACATAATAACACTTAAAAATCATTTTTAAATAGGAATTGAACATATTCATAGGTTCAATTAGTTGTGCAATTGATGAAAATATTGATGCCATGGTAGGCAATGTTGATGTCAAATGGTTGGTGGATAGTGTCAAGTATTGATTATTATAAAAAGAACATTTAAAAACATTTTATGTTGAACTTGCACTTGGTTAGGTATGCTTAATTTAGACAGGGTTTAGGTTTTATATTAAGGTGGAACTAATTTGTTTGTGTACTTAGTTGTGTTGAATTAATTTGACATATAATTGGTATCTATGCAGTATGAATAAAACTAATAGATGAATGCATGTAAACTTAGAGTGTGTTTGATCTTTTTTTTTTTTTTTAAGATTATAAGTAACTTTAAAGCTAAAGTTAAAAAACCCCCTTTAAAAGTTAAGTTAAAGTTAAAAAGTGAAATAAGATACAAAACTAAATAAAACAGTAATAATAATAATAATAATAATAATAATAATAAGCAAGAAAGGAGTACATCGTGAATGCTTTTTGGGTTTGAGCCAAATGCACTTTTGACTTGTCTTTGTCTTTTACCATTTATGTCCTAGATAACATGGTTGTTAAGATCGTGATTCTACTCGTAAAATCACATGGACATACATTTCAGGAGGAATCTTCCATGCCAATTCATTGCTAGGATTATTTTTGTGTGGGATCGCCATGAAATCGTGATCTTCCATGCTTAATCGTGGGGTCAGCAATCCCCTGCGAATGAGTCATCATTGTCACATTTAGAACTTAAGTCTCTCTTATTCACGTTATCATTAGGGTTGCACTTACAATATCATTACAAGGACACACTTAGCTCAATTAGTTAGAAAAAATGCTTGTGGGTCTTATGATTTTAGGGAAATTGGGTCCAAACTTTTTTCTTTATTATCTTTTTTTTCTAATTTGATTTGTTTGGCATCAATTTGAGCTCAATTTAACTTGTCTTTTTTCTTTACATAAAACATAACATATAATTTAATAAATTAAAGAGTAATAATAACAAAAATATAATAAATTATTTAAAACATAAATTAAAATTAAATAATAATAATAATAATATATGATATAATAAATTAAAGAATAATAGTAATAAAAAACGTATATATTATACATAAGTATTTTAGGTAACGGAAAGTAGGATTTAACGTTACAAGTTGTGATCCTCAAGTATGAGTTTTTATCTCCCTCTTGATCCTAAGTAGGATGTCGATTTTAACAACCTTGCCATATAACCTAACTTTTTCATGCACCATATGTTAAGGCTTAGACTTTGTTCTATTGTACACCTCTCAACCACAACATTATTCACAGGTTGACAGTAAAGGAAAAATAAAACAACAAAAAAAGGTATAGGTACTCTCTCTCACGCATAAGGGGAGACGTTCAAACTTTTTCACTCAGATCAGGCACACATAACACTCCAGTGATTCTCTCATTCTTACACTTAATAACACTTCTTCGTAGTTCATACACATTCTCATTAATTCTTATTTCACTTAGGAAAATGGCACACACAAACAGTAACTTAGAGGATGAAAAACACATTTTATCTCCGAAATAATCGAGACATCATTAAAAGCAAGAGATGAAACAACGTTGTATTTTGCTTGTTCTTTGCCATCGGTTAAAGTAGAAATGACACCTTTTTTAATAGGTTTGTATCTAAGCAGCTCCAAGAATTTGGAAATTTAGGAAACGTTAATAAATCTAACGTTTAATATAATGATAACCCCCTAGATATCCAATGAAAAATTAAGACCTATTTTAAAAAAAAACAAATACTCAGTTAAAAATGAAAAAAGTATCGTTCGAGAAAACCAAATACCCAATTGCTTAGAAGAAAACCCATTTCAAAATGTCAAATACCCAATTGAAAACAAAGACAATTAATTTCAAAAGATCAAATACTCAGTTGAAAACGAAGAAAACCCATTCGCATGTCAGGTCTCAATGGCAGTGGAAGAACCTTTTCATTGCCTTCTCCAACCAACCAGGTATATGCTTGAGTTTTTTCTTCTAGACTAGGCGGAGGGGGTGCTGCCAAAGGTGGAGGTGGAGAGGAAAGAAGAAAAAAAAAATAATTGAAATGTTGTCACTGGAAATTGCCTTCGGCGATGGAGAACGGTGGTTGGAGAAGAACGAAGTTGAATCTAATGCAACGGTGTAGGATAAAACTGTAGGTAGGGGTGGAAATGGGCTAGGCCCTACCTAAGCGTGGTTTGGCCTACTTTGTATTTCTACATCTTAAGCCCGAGTCTCGTCACGAGCATACTTTTTAGGCTGGGCTTGGCCTTTATATAAGCCCGGTCTGCCCCGTTAGCCTATTTAAATGTCCGTTTTCATATTAAGAAGTGTAAAAATTGTTGATGGCACCTTGAATGAATATGTTAGGTTTAAAATTCAATTGGACCAAAATAAAAAAAAATTAAACGTAGGCAAAATTGAGGGTTGAACCAAAATTGTCGATTTTCTAAAATAGATGGACCAAATGTCTCTATTTTGAAATAGAGAGACTAAAATTGCAGATTGAGCAAAATAGGAAGACCAAAATTGTATTTAAGTCTTTTTTAAAAGATGAAACACCAAATTTAAAAAAAAATAAAATAAAAGACCTAAAATGATTTTTTTATCCTTTATTTAATATCGAAAGTGATAGACTAATAGCCTCGCAACTCGCAGCTCCTTTCCCCTCCTTCCTCCACGCCTGTCTCTGTGTCTTGTTCCGTCGTACCCTAACCCTACAGCCACTTTCCAGTCTCCTTCTTTTGATCTTTCCATCTCATTGCTCCTTCTCGACCTTCTCATGCTTGCTTTGTAATTGCTAAGTAAGTTTATTGGTACCTTTGTTTTCGTTCCCACTCCTTCTATTTACGAGTTTATGGTGTTTTTCTAATATGTTGTCAACCATGGTTTCTTCATTATTGTAATTGCTTTCTTATATTAATGACATATTTATCCATTTTCTGATCAATGGTCTTGTATGGTATACCTAACTCTTTGTAAATTCATGTTTCCCTCTTGCTGCTTCATCCTTTAGCATGTTTAACTACTTTATCTATTTATTTATTTTTCTTTCTTCTGGGCTTCCCCAATCCCCATTCCTTGCAAACAACATGCTTCCATCACATGTATTGTATTTTTATTCATTTAATTGAGCTTATATTACCAATTAAGTGAACATTAATTTTTGGCTAAATATCCCTTTTTATCATTTATTTTATTTTTTTATTCAGTTTAATCCTTTATCTTTTAAAAAATTTAATTTAATCTTTTATATTTTTAAAATGATTCAAAATCATCATTCTATTATATTACAATTGACACAGTTAACAATTTTAAGATATTGATAGTTATAAACCGCCACAAATATCTCGACCCATCCTCTCTCCGTTTTCAACGTTCACATCTCCTGATTCTCACTATGAACCCTAATTCTCCCCAATTCTCGTTCCTGCAACCATTTTTCCATGGCAGAACATTGCGAAATCGGCGGAGGTCACGTTCTCGTGCTAGGCCCTCAAGAGGGTTTGTCCTGCACACGTCTTCCCCGCCCAAGACAACTACCGCGGGCAACGCCGTGGAGCTTGCCGGCACCGACGATTTGGCACTACTAATTGGTAAGCCGAAACGACGTCGTCCTCGTAATCATCGAAATCTAACGCTGAACCCTATGATGTCCCAGATCTTCACGACGCTCTTGCTGTTGGTGAGTTCCGAGAGGGAAAAATGTTATCATCTCATCAGTATTTTATAGCAGTATTATTCTCCAATTTATACTGTGATGCATCGCTTATTTCTACTTTTATCCATCGTTGATGTATGTTGCCTGTAATCAATAATTATAATTATGTATTTTTTATTAAATTTTTAGGATTTTGAGCAGATGGTAATGGTTGGTGCTTTGAAAACTCAATGACATGTTGCCATTAATTTGCAGCAGAGCAATTTCATAAGCTTGGAAACTATGTCTTCTCTACGCTGCGCAGTACTCTCTCTCTCCCTTTAAGTAATGTTCCAATATCTATCCTGTGGATTTTCTTGGACAAATTGCTCATTCTTTTGCGGCAAGATCACGCAATTTCAACAGTAGCTGAAAACTACTGCTTCTAGCTCATTCCTGCACTCTTTGGCTATGCTGTTCTTCAAGCTTGGGTTTCTATCTATTGAAGTTGCGTTTTTAAATTTTTAAATATTATAGTGGCAGCTAAAAACCCTCACTATATTAATTACAGGTGTGAAAATATTTCAGAAAATATAAAGTATTGTTTTGTGGGGATTTTTAGCCATTAATATCTTAAAATTCTTAACGGCGTCAATTGTAATCTAAGGAAGGATCATTTTGAATCATTTTAAAAACATAAAGGACTAAATTGAATTTTTTAAAAGAAAAAGAACCAAACTGAACCAAAAAAATAAGATAAAGGACCAAAAATGATATTTAGCCTTAATTTTTAATTTTGATGTTTAGTCAATGGTTTGTCTAGAGGATTGTTTTACTTTTATCTGATTTTTCAGTTGGATTAGCAGGTGTTGCTTTCAACTAACTAAGCTTAAGCTCCCTTCAACTTTGCCCTTTTGCTTCTCTGGTTCTCTTCCCCTGACTACTGTGAAAGATGCCTCGTACAACCACTCTGGAGTGCTCTGGTTGCCCTCCGCTTCGTGCTCTAACATTTGATGCACTTGGTCTCATCAAAGGTGATGATTTTTGCATGCCCTTTTCTTAGTACATCACTTTCTTTTTTTCTTATCTTTCTGGGTTTGGCTTGTGTTGTTAGTTGTGGAGGTTCGTGATAAGCAACGAGGAGCTCCCCAGGTGGTCGAGAGGTGGGGCGACCCTGAATCATCCAAATGTGTGATGGCTGTTTCAATGATTGACCGCAACTCTCGCCCTGTATGTATTGCCAAAATGTTTTCTTTTTTCTTTTCTGTTCTGGGTCTGTTTGTTGTCTGAGTACAGCTTTGTCTCTGTGTTTTGTCTTTCTTTCATTGGCCCTCAACTGCCGTGTATTCACTACTTGACTACCATATAACATTGTTGGTCTTCTATCTGTTAGATAGAGATTTCCTTTTAGTTTGACCATAAAGAAATGAAACTGAAAAATTTGGTTCTCATTATTTTTCTATCATTTCTGGTATTGCAGTTATTAGCTGTATCAAGGAAAAACAACCAGGTAAGTTACTTCAAGGTTCTATACTTCTATTGTTCGTTCTGGAAAAAGTTTGATTTTCAATATTTGTTATTAAACATTTAGCACTTAACTCTATATTCTTTCTACAGATTGAAGTTTTGAGCCCAGTAAACGGAGATATTCAAGCTACAATTTCGGATGCCAATAATCTAGATATTCAATCTGAAGAGAATAATATTGTTGGTTTGCATTTATTCGCAAAACAAAATTCGGAATTAGTTTCCAGGTATATAAATCGCTGCTGTTTGACAGTTTAATTTAAGTTTGTCTTTTATTCTTGTCCTCAATGTACATATTAGATTCTGTGCTCAATTTAGTTGAAGTCTTGAAGATCAATAACAACAGTGCAATTTCTTTTTGGATAATTGAACTGTTTTTACCTTGTCTGATGCAACTATGCGCATATGTTAGACTTTTGTGATATGTTTAGATTGCTTTGTGGGTAGTCGTTACTCGTTAGAATATTAAGGTTATTAATCTTTTTATTAGGGGTTTTGGACTTGTACTAGTAGTATTGATGCTTGACTTAATAGATAAGGGTTTGAGAGGAGAGAAAGAGGGGTGGGGGAGAGTAGAGTGAAGTCAAAGCATAGGTGTGAACATTTGAATAGTTCTTTTCGTTTTTTGGATGCACACCTTTACAAATGCTTTATTGATCCTTTATACCAGACCAGAGGATTGGTACTATGATTATCCATTCATTAATATAGTTTGGGTCCTTTTTGATGATTGCATGATTAGATTATCAGGAAAAATACTCAAAGTTTAATATTCTGACCCCAATTAGAAATGTTTACACTAGGAAAAATAAGGATGGAACCTAGGAATCAACTGGCTTGCATGTTAGTTAGGCCTTGTTGTTAAGGGTAGACTTTGCTAGTAAAGCTGTTAGAGTCCGTTAATTGGTTAGATTGCTATAAATAGAGCTAGAAAATGTGATAGGAACTTGGTATTGTGTATTAGAAAAAAAATAAGGAATTCTCCCCTGAATATAGTGGCTAACTTGCAGAACTTTGAAGGTCTGCATCTCCCAATCCCCAAAGGCTTCAATTCTCTCACAAATGACGAGATGTCTCTTAACCTCGCTTGTTATGGGAAGACTTGATGGTACATCAATCTTGCTCTTCTTGACCATGGATACTCATTGACACAAAGTTGGAGGAGGGTATCCAAAACAAATTTCCTCACTTTGTGCTAATCTCTATATTCTGATCTTGTATCTATTATCTATTATTATTTACATAAGAGTATATCTTTATAGTGTATGTACATGCACTTGTTCATTCATGTTCAAAATACATTAAATGCTTCCATTATGTTCTTATGTATGTACATTGAATGTATGTGTTCTTGTGTGTGTGTGACTTTGTGTTAGCAGCTACTTGATTTTGTGTTTGTGTACTTCCTAAATCATTTGGATGTGGTGATTGTTTAGGGATTGTACTCTCCTTACATGCACAACCAAAGGAAATGCAAGCATAAGGTCCATTGAACTTGCTGATTCATCTACAGGATCTTCCTGTATTGACTCTCCAAAAGCATGGAATGTATGTTCTGGTGGTAACATCTTGTGTTGCAAGGTGGACGGAAATGAGAAATTTGCTTTATTTGGAGGGTGAGTACAATTTGCATAAGTGTGGCACAGAAACGTGAAAGTTCAGTTGAATACAAATGAGTATTAAACAGTTTGAACAGATTATTTATTCAACTTTGATAATGAAACATTTTGTGAATACAAAAGAGATGAACAAAATATAAGACAAGTCACCTGTCATGGTAAAAAATAGGAACCAAAAAGAGGAAAGGATATTCAAATAATGGATTGTTCTGCTTTGATGATCAGACAGAGGTATTCCCCTTAAATAATGATTAGCTAAGAAATTTCTTTTTCAAAAGACCATGCACAATCCAAGTTACCTAAATTTATATGGAATTGAATTGTTTCAGGAGTTTGAGGAAGCCAAAGAATCTTCAATGGCACCTTTTATTATGAAAGGTTCATAAAGTGAAAAACTTAAAGAAATACTGGACCTTACTGCAGAAACATGAATTAGATAGATTATGTAACAATTTCTAGCATATTATAGCCAATGTGTAAGCAACATGAAAATGGGTACCTATTACCATAAACCTTGAGAATCTAAACAAGTTGTCACCAACACATAACTGTTATATATTCTATACATATTTTGAGCTGAGAAATAATATGAATAAGTACTTTATCTGTAGGAAAGGCGTTGAAATTAATATTTGGGATCTTAACAACTTCACTAAGATCTGGAATTCCAAACCTGTGAGTCTTTACTTCAACCCCTATTTTCCATCTTCGTTATTAATTGTTAACTTATCTTCCTCCAGTTTATCTTTTACTGGTGCACATTTTTCTAGTGCTTGATTTTACAAATCCTTGTTACCTATGCAGCCACCTAAGGATAACCTTGGTATATTTACACCTACTTGGTTCACATCTGTTACATTTCTTATGAAAGATGACTATCGGAAATTTGTTGCTGGCACCAACAGCCATCAGGTAAATTTAATTAGTGGATTCTTCTTAAATTCTAAAATAAATGAAGAAATGTATTTTTATATCTAATAATGCATGGAATATTCCTCTTTGATATCCTTGAAAAAGGTGTGCTAGAGACTATTGAGAAGGATTTATAAGTTTCTCTTAACCTAGAATTACATAGAAATGGAAATGATATTTTGTGAGAAACCTTTTTTTCCTCAAAAGAATAGTCAAGTACATGACCTTTAAATCATGTGAGATCTTTCCCATTTTATTAACAAATATAAAATGAGTAATATGATTTCAAACTGCATATTAGCTTTTTCTTAACCTTTTCAATTCAGAAAGGGAAAAACTCTGTTTCTGTTATTTTTTTTCCTCCAGCAGATTACGTGATTCTATGTTTTCTCATTACTCTTTATTCACGGCCTTGGTCTTCTGAACAGGTTCATCTTTATGACATATCTGCTCAGAGGAGGCCTGTTCTCTCATTTAATTTCCGTGAGACACCAATTAAAGCAGTGGCTGAGGATATAGATGGATATTCAATCTATGTAGGGAATGGGTCTGGTGACATGGCTTCTTTTGATATACGCACAGGTATCCCAAAGTCATGGGAAAATTGTCATAAATTTTAGTATCTATCTCACATGGCTTCTTTCTATGTAGGGAATGAGTTTTTTTTTTTAACTGTTTTAGCAAATAATTTTATTGCAGGAAAAATGCTAGGATGTTTTTCTGGAAAATGCTCTGGAAGCATCAGATCCATAGTGAGGCACCCTGAGCTACCTGTAATAGCTTCTTGTGGTGAGTGGTACTCTGATTTCCTTTCATTTGTTGCATATTCTTTTAATTCTTTTAATTATAAGGAAGGTTATCTGATGCAGTCTTTGGATCCCTAAAATTCATTTAGTTGTTTCTAAAATTATTTTGGTTTTGCGGAACAAATTTATATCTTCTGTTACGTTATCTACCTTTTTCATGATTGCTCCTGAAGCTTATCCAAAATGTACAGGGTGTGTAGCTACTGGATCACATTTTTTTCTGGATGAAAAGTGATTAATTATTTCTTGGTCTGATAAAAATATATTAAGATCCTGTTATCAATTCAGTTTCATGATCTTTCATTTCAGGACTGGACAGCTATTTACGCCTTTGGGATACAAAGACAAGACAGCTTCTTTCTGCTGTAGGTTTTATACCGTATTTCTTTGTCCATGGCAGCATGCTCTATATAGTTCTTGTTATTGGGATATGTAGGCCTGGGAATTAAAATGATTTAGTGATATTTGTCCATTATAATATCTGAACCATTTATTGGAATATCAGATAAAGTGACCTTGTTATAAAACCTATAAACTAAAGCCCATTAACCTGTGTAAGATTAAACCTAAACCTATATTCTGATAGGGACTGTTTTATATTTCTTTTTACTTAGTCGATTATTCCTATACTGTTAGAGTTGTGAGGACCGGGGAAAGAAGATGGTATATTGTGAAGAAACCCAGTTTTTTATGGCTGACATGGAAACCTTTCTACACTTGAACTAACTAAACTAGGGTTCCTAATGGTTGTTAGAATTTTTTGCAGTTATTTTCTGCTTATAATTGTAGGTATCTGTGAAGTTAGTTGTTTTTTAAAATAATTCTGTATTCATGTAATCATAATCATTTATTTACTTTTTTTACCGGTTGCAGGTTTTCCTCAAGCAACATATTATGCATGTTCTTTTTGACTCTACCTTCGATGTTAAAGGTCAGTATTCTTCTTCTTTTTCAATATAGTATTTTAAGATCTTCATTAAAAAAATATTGAAAGAAGAAAGACATTGAAGATCATAGTGTCACTGGTTTTTTATGCCTGGAGTAGTCCACTCACTAGTTTCACCTGCATTAGTTTGATGAACAGCAAAAACTTGTTGGGTCTGAAACAAACTATGGTTAGGGGATACAGCTGTCAGTATTCTTTTTGATATATTAAAATTATCAACTTGAATCCTTCATAAAGGGTTTATATTGAGCAATGTTAGCTGGTGGATGTCATGCACCTTCCCCAAAATGTCACCATGCTTTCAGGCTAATAATTTTCTTTAATGCCTCTGGGTTAATATTTCTTTGTCCTAAATTGCTGACCCTGCTGTTTCTTAACATTTATGTGTTTTATTATTACCATGATGACTTTGGTTATTGAGGTCCGTTACTTCTATTTATTCTACACCTCTAATTTTATATAAGCAAATATATCCTCAGGATCATATTTGCTACCATGCAAGGAACAAACTCCAACTGAGATCTTGGTTAGCGAAGAAGTTGAAGTATCACCTTTGAAAAGAAAAAAATCTTCCAGAAACAAAGAACATATACTAGACGTGAAAGAAAGAAAAGATCTAAACAGAGCAAAGAGTGCAAGAAGTCCGAAGGAAATGATGGACATGAGAAGATCGCGTCAAGAGACGAGAGAAGCAGGTCAACATCCAAGAAAAGAAACAAGAGCTCCACTCCAGGGTTGTGATTTAGATGGACTAAGTACCATGTGATATAAACAAGGTATCTGAATTAATATTATGATGCATTGCATGGCGATGAAGGCAAAGTCTGAATAGTAGGACTTTGTTTTTAGTTATTAGATCAGCTTGGAGGTGACTTTATGGGGGAGAGAATCGATTCATATGGCAGTGCTGATGTAAATTTGTTCAATTTTGTGAATTCTCCATGCCTACGAGATTAGTATAAGTTATTCAACATAGGAAGTGATTTAGGTTTAGGCATGACTCACGGTTTATGGTGAAATGTTCGGTATTTTGCTTTGCAGTTGTCGGCTTGTAGCCAATTTTTGATTAGGTGTGGAAAATGCTTTGCAATTCATTTTTTTGTTGTCAATCTATCAAAAATTGTTTTAAGTTGAGATGTCTTATATGGTTAAAAGATTATATTGGTTACTTCAGCTGATGCATAGCTTGAGAGTTGAGAGAATCACATTTCAAAAACTGTGTAGTGGGAGGGTGCTTGCCAAACAAACACCTTATCAGCATCTCTATTTCATATTTCTAATGTGGGCTTTAAGGCTTACCTTGGAATTGGACCATAAAATTAGCGGATATTTTGTATATACTATTTTAGTTATTAATCTTTGGGTCACTTATTTTGAGTAAAGAAAAATATCAATTTGATCTTTAAAAGTTATTTGTTGTCACATTTTTTTTTTTTAAATTATCAACAGGCTTAATTATATTTTTAGTTTTGCTATAGTTCTCAATTTGAGATCTTGGTCCTCCTTTTTTTAATTGCTTTTAGTTTACCATATGTCGGGATTAAATATTGGTTGAAGGTGAGATTATGATTTTTCCAAAAATAAAATATACTTCAGATTAATTATTTTATTACTTCGTAACAAACGTGAGATAAATTTTTTCACCCTTTTATCCCGAGATTAAAAAATTTATCCTAAAAACAAACGTTCCCTTACTACTAGGTCAACTTTAGTGGATTTGAGTGATTACTTCGGTGATAGATTCAATTTGAGACTAATTAAACAATAAAATCTTTAAAAGATTAAAAGGATGAAAATAAGAATTAGGTACTTAATTTGACTGCGGTAAAAAAGTATGTTATCATCAAGGATGAAATTGAGTTTTTTTAATTTTTTTTAATTTTTTTATTATAGTTATCTTTTAGTCAATTTTCAATACACTTTTGGTCAACGTGAGTACTGAGTACTCCCTTTGAAATGCAGCTCCTCTGTGAATGATCTTTAGATATTACAAGGCAAAAAAGCAATTAGGAGGACCATAACTGTAAAAATTAACATGAAATTTTGTCAATCAAGACATCAAGTTCATCTGATAGCCTTAGACGACTAACTCTGTTAATTAATGTGCTGATTTGTCGCATTAATATCTCTTTTATTGAAAGTCATGTATGTTCACACGTGGATGATTGGTTGCCCAGTAACGAGGATATATTTGGTCACAAAAAAATGCTTAAGCCAAATTTAATTACTCTAAACCTTGAGTGGGTCTAAGGAGTAAGGTTGCAACTTTACTCTCAATACTTGGCAACTCACTAAATAAGTATTGTCTAACTGAAATTAATTTTTGTTTTCAAGAATCCAAATTAATCATATAGTTTATTTAGTATGCCTAACTTCAATATTTTAATTTCATTAGCAAGACTGATAAGAGAGAGAAGACTAATAGGGTAGGGAAAGAGTTACCTTCATATCAAGTGGAACTTAACGATATATCAAACTGAATGAAAGCAACAAAAGGAACAAACATTCGATGAAACACAAACAATACAGAATAGAATGAGAGCAACAAAAACGAGAGAGAACAGTAAATATTAAAATTCTACTTTGACAAATCACTTCTACGTCTAAGTATCTCAACCCCTAAGTAATCAACTGGTCCTCGAACTGCCACATGAGGCTTCTCAACCTTCACTCGAACAACAGATATTTGCTCATGATTTGTTAGAGTAGTGACTGCAATTTTTTGTGCCACTGACTCTAGAAGGTTGTGAGGTGACCCTTCAAGAATTTCCTTAACTATACTGCATCACCAAATATAGATATGTTCATAAGATTACATCACAGCTACTAAGTGCATGTTTGGATTAAAGTTATTAGAGCTCAAAAATACTTTTACTTCAGAAGCAGCATAATTTTCCTTCTCAATTCATGCATTGAAACGCACAATTTTGTATTGAAATTCATAAAAGTATTTCTGTAACTTTAAACCTAACATAGGCTAAATTGGTAAATTACCAATATGAGAAGTTTATGCAATCAAATGATGAAAAATTTGTTGGTCACTCACTCATATATGTTTGTGTAACTAATTGTATCTGATAAGTGATCAGATTTTCCAGCTGCTTTCAGATCCATCCATGCATCTACATCTACCAAGAACTTCTGACCTAGCTTCCTTTCTTCGGGTAGTACTCCATGAAAACCATGGAATGACAATCCCCTCAGTATGAGTTTGTCACCCCATATCAGTGCTTCAGATTCCATTTTTGCTGAAATCAATGGCAAATAGAAATGTAATGGCGTATTTGGTTTTATAAATAAAATCAAATATGATTTTGTTTTTTGTTAAATATAAACTATCACAAAAGGAACAACTTGATTTATTAAATCATCTCATATCCCCCCAAAGATGGTTGCTTGTCTGAATATAATACTAGCATATCCCAATCAGCCAACCAACATATACAGTGTAATATGATATGATTGACAAATAATCATGTCCTTTGAGCATGTGGTCGGAGTTTGATTTTTTAGTTTGTGTATGCAAGAATATTTGTTGGGAAATGTGAAATGTTAACTTTTATAGGACAAAACTTAGATACAGTATTATAGGTACTGTTGGTGTTGTTCTCCAATTAGATTTAGAGTTTCAGCTCGGTGATACACAAAATAAATCATTGTATGTCATCGCGTATTATCGAGGTGAAACTCCAAATCTGATTGGAGAACAACACCAACAATACGTATAGTACTGTATCTAGGTTTTTCCTTTTAAGTATGTGTATTTAACTATTCTGGGTTCCTCAAAATATTTTGGCAAGATCCGCTGCTGCTGGCTAGGAGATGCCTGGATTATTAAAAAATAAAATCTCAATCAACCAAACAGTGAAAACCATGATCCTCTAATTCTTAGCCCAGCAAAAACAATAAACCCAAAAAAAAACCCTCCTTGAGATTCAATCAGATTCATTTCCAGACCAAAATTGTAAACTCTCACATACCCAATACACAAAATGCTGAAAAGTATACAGTTTTCTTCGTAATAATTAAAATCAAAATCCATACGGATAAATATAATTACACATTATTAGGGTGAGTAAAGAATACAGGCATTTTTGTGATATATAGCCTGAAATCACTAGCATGCAACTACTACAACCCATTCCAACACAACATGACGAATAAGTCATAAGCAGAGAGGAAAAATGAGAAACTTGAAAGAATGAGAAGGTTATGACCTCTGGAGGAGCACGTTGGGGGAGAAGCAGTAACAAACTATTGAAGTCAACGTAGGGTTGTGGAATTCACAAATGCACAATGCAGCATCCAACTTAAAGAGACCATTTTTTTATTAGTATAAATAGTATATGCGCTGTATTTTTTACCCTTTTATTACTTCAAACACGTGCAGAGGATCCCAATTCTCAGAACACATTAATGATTGGCACCAAATCAGATCCTCTCCACCTAATCTTGTGTTAATCTCAACTTATTGATTGATTAATGCATAGTAATTATAGAAGAGAGAGAATATGATGAATGATGCAGAATTTGGCCACAGACACATGGTAAGAGGATATTTGGGAGAATATTATGGTCTTTTTTTTTTTTTTTTTTTTACATTATAAATAATAGAGTATTTTGCTTCTTACTTGTGGGAACTAAAATTAAAACAAATTAAAGAAACTAAAATTAAATCAGTTTTTGGGACTAAAATTAACAACTCAATGAACACAACTATGCAAAATTAGATCTGTCTTTTTTGCACTGCTGCTCCTCCATATGCACCAATCCAGGAACATAAATACAGAACAGAACATGTTAAGATGCTAACAATACTAAAACAAAAATTCAGAAACGAAATTGAAACTGGATTTAACATGCTTTCGTGCTTGCTGGTGCGTAGAAACTAGAAAGGAATGAAGCTTGAAACTTGAAAGTATATCAGAAATGAAATCAGAACCTGGTGCTGGTGCGAGCCTGCGACGGCGGTGGTGCGACAAAATTTCACAAACAAAATGTAATTTGTTTGGTAAAAGCATTTTCACCTCATTGGTCAGTCACAATCCATAATAATTACACAACCAAAATCATTTTCTGTTGTTGTACTTTTAAATTTAACTTTTTTTTTTTGTTGTCATGGGTACGGTTTCTCTTAACTCATTGGCCCATATACTAATACCACTTGTGGTGAATAATTGTCGTTGATATAAGAAAATTTTGCATATGGAATCGAGTACGGTTTCTTCCGCTGAATAGATGGTTCCCACAAACGCAGTGAGCCTTACATCAATATACCAACCCGGGTTAATATTTTTTTAAAATTTTAGTATAATTAAATAAATACTATTATTAAAGAAAATACGTTTAAAATTCAACCAAACATATTTTTTACTCCAAATTCATATCATCATACTCAAACCAAAAGAGACACACTTCTATCTTATTTTTACTCCAAATTCATATCATCATACTCATAAACCCGAATAGAACACAAATTTAACCTGAATCTTTCTTTGAATAATCAATCTGAGGAAAAGAATATGTAGGTGGCATAGGTAAAGCAATGGAAAAAAGAGCAGAGGAGGCATATAACACAAGCGTCCATGGTGGGTGGAAAATTGAATGAAAAGGAAAAAGGTGTTAAGCAATACTGAATTAATTGGTAATTATGTTAAATTCAATCAATTTAGGCACAGAAAAATAAATATAAAAAATAATGAAAAAACAAAACAGCACATATGCATATTATATAGAAGAGGCAAGATGCACGCAGTTAGTGAGGGATGGAATAGAACTCACAGCCGAGAGGACGATTGGCCGGGTTGCCACCTGCCACTTTGGATTTTGTGGCACTCCCACTTTAAAGCAAATTTATAAATTAATATATCTTATATATTATTTAATTATTATATCTGGCAACTTTTAAATATACCTTCCTTAATTGTTAAATGTACTTTCTTTTTCTATTTATTCTCTTTTTATCCTTATCTCCTTCAGCTGTTCGCACACCTCTTCCTTCAACACGTTCTTCCTCATTTTCCTTAGACTAGCAGAGAGTTCCATCAATCCAACGTGAGATTGGCAAGGAATAGTCAGTCCTAGAGATGTTGATGGTGGTTCCCAAGATAGCAACACTTCTACCACGAATCCAATCTTGAACCAAGTCGAGAGATGACTATAACTAGCGATGCAAAGAGTCAATTATAAAATAACAGCAGTGTTTTACCCTCATGTGAATTCTTTTTCACCATCAATATTCATTCTCCACGTAAGATCAATATAAACAATAGTTTGCTAATTGAACACATATATAATAAAAAGTAACTCGTGGATTTAATTAGGGTAACACATAAAACAATGAAATATTGCATAATTCCTTTCACTTAAATCAACAAATGTTTTAGTTTTTAAGCCTATCTAGATTGAATAATTAATATGGCACTAATATATCAAGCTATGTTTGCTTATTAGACAACTAATTATCAACTCTAGTGTGTTTAGTCTTGTCATATTACCAATCAAATAGGCTTGTCACCAAGTAAAGTAATAGAACATATATCTATAATGTACTTAAATCATGAAGACATGCACAAAATAGCATGGGTTTTCCATCATGAAGACAGGCAAGTAAAATTTAAGCATTGCTCTCTTTCTGTGGTGAAAGGAAGAAGATCAGGAAGAACATGTTGGAGGAAGGGGGTGTGTGAACGAGTGAAGGAGATAAGGGTAAAAAGAGAATAAATTAGAAAAAAAAAGTACAAAAAGAGAGGTATATCTAACAAATAAGGAGGGTATATTTAACAACTGTCTTATATCTTTTCCTTCACCAAAGAACTATCAGTTATCACACCCTTGGGCTTCTCTCTTGCAACTCCTAAGGCTCAAGCCCACGTACAGCACAACCCCCTTTTTTTTTTGGACTAAAAAAATTATTATTTCTTTGATTGAGAATTCTGATTCTAACAAATAAAGATATGAGATTAACCCTCACATGCAAGATGGTAATTGGATGAAATTTTTTCTAAAATGGTGATTGAAATTCGAACTCCTAACATTAGACATAAAGCTTGCTTACCAAACTGCCAGAGGTGCAGTTTTCTGATTGGAAATTCACTCCTTTTGAACTATCTTCATCTTACTACAATTTTCTAACCGAATAATTGAGTTCAGTACGTAGTTTTGATAGTAATAACTATTTCTTAGTTGGGTAAGAATCTACTATTTCACATCATATTTTGAAACATGTGAAAATCATAAATAAACAATTATTTGATTAGTGAGTTTACTCATTGAGTGATATAATTAGTAGTTTCTATTTTTTTATCACTTAAGGCTCGTTTGGAGTGATTTTTTTGTTTTAAGTTTTTAAATTTATAGAAACAGAAACTAATTTTTAGTTTTAAAATTTGTAGTTTTAAAACTTTGGTTTCCAATTTTTAAACCTTGTTGTCTATCTTTGTTATTGACAAGAGCATCGTGAGAAGAACCCAGGCTCAAGTATTCTCGCCACAGAATCTTTATTGGCTCCGAAATGGAATTTCACACGCCCCACCAGAATGTTGTTGTTGTTGTCATCAAGATAATTCGTATCATAGTTAATTTGATTACTATTAAAAGGATAATTTATATTATAATCAATTTAATTTAAATTAAAACGTAATTTTTTTTAAAAAAAAAACTTGTATATATAATATAGAGTGTGTTTGTTTCACAGACTAAAAACTTATTTCCAGAAATATGGACTTGGAAATGTAGTATTTCCATGTTTGTTTGAAGTTTTAAAAAAGATATTCCTAGGTATGCTCATTCTCAGGAAAGTGGTTACAACATGATTTATTTCATTTTTATTCCCATGGAGAGAGGTGGATAAGTTGTTTTCGGAATATGAGAAGTTATTTTTTAAACCGACTTATAACTTCCATTTTAACTCTCTTTTTTTTCAATTATTTTAAATTTCAAAAATATTTTCAGGAATGTTAAAATCTAACCAAACAAATTTTTAAATATTCCCTAGAATAACATTTCCACTAATAATATTCTTCCTAGAAATAAAGTGTCATACCTTGAAACAAACGTTACATATAATTCACTACACAACAGAAATATGTTTCTGTTGTATTTTTTTTTTTTTTGGTAAAAAATTAACACAATGGAAACATGTTTCATCATAGACAATTTAATAAAAAAAATTGAAAAAGTTGAAGAACTTAGAAGAAAAAAAAAGGTGAGGATAGCAATCCCCTAAGATTGCTTATGTTACAAATTGGGTTGGGGCTTGGTTCAAAAAAAGATTTCATTTTTGGGCTGAGATGCTTAGATGTAAGTATAAATGTGTCTCAACACATGGAGGCTGCAAATAAATGACACGGAAGAATCATCGCATTCAACTCGTAAGTATCAGCCACAGATCTATAACTAATGCGTAAGGGGCACTTTTTACTTCCTACTCTAAAAATCTTCGTGTGTTTATATGTGAATATAGTATTAGATATGTTTTTAGTACATAGGATAAATATATTATTTGTGATCTCTGTTTTCATAAATAAGAAATTAAATAGAGTTTTTTTTTTATAAAGAATAAAAATTATATTATTCATTCATATGATCATATCTAATATATGTCTATAAAGGAGAGATAAAAATGATACAATTTTATTTCAAAGAACGAAAAAATAAATATTTTTATATTTACATACTTGTACAACTGACGAGTTAAAGTGGGTTAAGCCCCTCAACCTAACCCTCTATTTTTTACAAGTTAAATAAGTTAACTCCTCAGTTTAACCCATTTTCTCATTCCTAATTTTAATAATTGACATTTAATTTTTACAATTTTTCAATTATTAAAATTACATCCAGGTGCATGGATTATTGTAAATCCCTGGTATTTGTCTTCGATTTCCACGGATCAAAAAAATTATTAAAATTACATCCGTAACTTTAAATTTTATTCAATTTCATCTAATAATTATGTGTAATATATGTGACATGGCATTTTTATAATAATTAATAAAGTAATTTAGGAAAGCAAAAAAGAAAACGAGTTAATCTCTTCTAATTGTGAATGAAACAATTATAAATATATATCTATTGTTCTTTGATTTTCTTTTTGTTTCATTTTCTTCTTATCTTATTTTTTGATTTCCAATTAATCACATTACTTATTATATTCTCAATTTCTCTCATTTTTTTTCTTTTTTCTTTCTATAAAACTTAAACACCCAAAAACAAAAGGAATGTTTGTCGCACTCAAAATTAATACTTCTTCATCGTATTTCTCTTGTCTTTAATTCATCTATGACAACACAGAAAAGTCAACCCAATAGTGATAGAGACATGGAGAGAAGGAGAAGGAAAAAAAATAAAGTTCTTAAATAGATGGATGTTACATTCTTACATTCAATTACTTGATCTTCGATTTGGTCACCACCCTCCAATTTATGGACCTTGGACGAACTTGAAGGGGTTGGCATTAGATGTGTTGATTTGCCTCTTCTTGTCTTGTGAATATGAAGAATTAAGATTGATTGGTAGTTGATTAATAGTTGGTACCCAAGGTTCATATTCTCCATTGACAAATTCCATGGCCTTTGTGTGCTTCTTGGTGACCGTGAACTCAGCATCATAGATTGACTTGCCTGAAACATGAAGATGGGGACCCTTCAAATGGAGGGTGCAAAAAGATTGCTTAAGCATTGGTGGAACTAACAATGATGGCATCTCTAAGATTGATGCTTTGATTGGTCATCCCATTGTTTCCTTTTGTTGCGTAGGACCAAAATTAAATTCCTTCTTTAACTAATATTTATCGGCGAATTTAACTAATTACCTTTAGCATAATTTTTTTAACCACGTTTTTTTTTCATTTACAATCTGACTAATTACTTTTAATAGGGTCTCCCTTCCCAATCACGTTTTTTTTTTCACATGACACGAATCCGAGACCTTATTTAAGAGGATCAAGTCCAGTTCCACTCAGACCAATGTCATGTTGATAATTTTATCTAAAGTAACATATTCTTCCAAAATTCTTCATTTAAGGGAGATTAATTAGTTTATCTCCTTTTTAATTATTTTTTAGTTATTATCATAAAAATTCCATATCCTTGATATTTGACTCACCTCATCATGTCACTCTTAATTATAAGATAGAATTGGATGAAATTAATTTGGAGTTGATGACCTAATTTTGACAACTGAAAAAAAATAATTAAATGTGAATAATTAGAACTGAACTAAAACTATATAAACTATAAAGTATAAAGTATGATGATTAAAAGTGTTATTAAGTCAATTGTTAATTCTGTCAAAAAAAAAAAAAAGTCAATTGTTAATTTCTCATGATCTCATCCTCAAAATAAAATAATGCAGCACGAGTCTTTTTGTCATTACATTTTGTAAACTTTTATTACTACTATTAACTATTAATTATTAATGGGTCCCAAGAAAAAGGTTCGTAAGAGTGGTTACTGATCACTGATCACTGATCAATAAATATTTATCTTTTTTTTTTTTAGTACAAGACTATTTGAGAACTTCGATCGGTAGGTGAAATTACATGAGGTATAACTTTCTCAACTTCTTTTTGTCCTTTTCATTATCGTTAGAACTTGGTCACCTTTCTTTAAAAAAGAAAGAAAGAAAGAAAAAGCCGAACTCCTTATGACTTATATAAATAATATATATTTTTAGCCTTTACTAATTAGATTGAATATGAGAAAGAAAAAAAATAATGAACAGTCATTAAAATAAAAATTTTGATTTTTTCATTTATAGTTATTTCTTTATTTTCGTCAGTAATTTTTTTCTTTACATGATTTTTTGTTCTATTAATAAGAATTTAAGTAGATATTAGAATAATTTTATTACTCTATTTTTTAATAACATATTTTCATATTTTAATATAAATTTACGAGGAATGTAACTAGAAAAATAGTTAATTATTTTAACATTTTTTAAGTTTACATGTGGATATCTATTTAAGGATATTAAAATAATTTTATATATTTCTTTATTTAAATAACTTTTTTTTTACATTTCAAATTGAGAGGCACGGGAATTTTATGTAAACCTAATTATTTTGAAAAACTAAATAGGCGTTTTTCATTATGCTATGTGCTTATAATAGTTAATTACACGAAAAAAAACTAACATATATTTCGAAGGCATAGTACTTGTCTCCATCTAGATATGAAAGTTTTATTATTTGCATATAATTATACATGGTTTTTTTTTTTTTGCCTTTTAATCTATTTTATGAAAATGATTTAATAGTTAAATTAGAGAAATGAATATCTACATCACTATAAAAGTGTATTAATATGATCTAAATCACGTAAGTAAATATTTACACTTCCCAGTGATGAAAATTTTAGATTAATTTGTATTTGTACCAGTACAAGGGTACTAGGATAATTTTCTCCTTATGGTATATTAAATACCTTTTGTCCTTTTCCGGTGAGCTCCTTTCTCCAATATGGTGGGGTATGTATTTGTAAAGACACTCCGACGCTCAAGTCAGTGATCACCCCAAATATAGTAAAATGAGAGTAATAAATGAAAGTGAGCAATGTTTGTTACCTCTAGAATCTCATCATTTATATACACATATTTATGGGTCTAGGATCCATGGGCTTTACCTTTGAGATTATAAACGGGAATGCTAATCTTGTGGGTACATGTTAATGAGGTCTTGATGATGATTACTTTTAGGTAAACTTTCTCCCTTAATCTTTTGTAGAGCCAACTTGTATCTCATCATATATCTAAGTGGTGTCCAGCTATGGCCGAGGGGTATCAACCATAGTCAAGAGTTGTGACTATGGCCTAGGGGATGTTCGGCCATGGCTGAGGGGGTGTTCGACCATGGGCGAGGAGTGTCAACCATAGTCAATAGGTGTGACTATGGCCTAGGGAGTGTTCGGCCATGGCCAAGGAGTGTCTAACCATGGTCAGGGTATTAAGTCTTTGGTGCTATTTTACAATATAGTCGAGGGGTATCCGTCCATATGGGTACACACGCCCCATAAGCCTCGAGTCTTGTAGAGGATGAAGAGGGATAACTCTACAACAAGAAGCCAATGTTTAAGCAATGTTTATGGCCAAAGAGTACTCGATTCGATCATTAGGTATGCTTTGTTTGGCCATGGCTGAAGGGTGCTCAATCTCGTATGTTAATTTACCATATGGCCGTAGGGTGTCCCATCATATGAGTACAATATTGATATTAATTTCTATATAGGAGATGTGTTAAAATAAGAGAAAACAGAGGTATAATGGAGTGAAGACCGTGTGTTTGAATTACGCAGCGGTGCCTATTTACAATCAATATAATTAATTATAGGAGATATTGCTCCTATAATTTTGATATGATAATAAAGATAGAATCTAAAATTGATCCTATTCTGATTCTCAACACTCCCCCTCAAGCTGAAGCATACTAAGCTCTCAGTTTGTTACAAGAGAATAATTTATTCCCAACAAAAACATAAAAATTGAGCTCCACTAAAAACAATATTTTGAAGACAACTCTGGGATCTTGGTGAAGTCGGGAATATTGCTAGAAAGATAACATTGCCAGGGAATACCCATTAGCCTAAGAAAATTCATGGCAAGCAAAGCAAGTTCCGACTTTCTTAAAACCAACATTTGGAAGCTTCAAACCAATATTATCGAAGACCCAAAATTATTTAAAACTTGAAAAAAAGATAATCTTTATCAATAGTAAGATTTGCCCGAGGGTCATAATGGGCTAAAACAAGACGAGCAAAGCACGTGCAACTATAACAGTGGTGCCAAGGTTATGAAGCCATCAAGGGAAAGAAACTGTATGCTAGCAAACAACAGCCGCAGAAGAAACACGTACACAAAACCTAGGCTAAAGAGCTGGGCACGGAAAACATCTCTGATGGAGGCAAAACTGCTGGGTTAAGGGCGCAATGAAGGGGTGACTAAGTTGGTGACGTTGCAGCCTGAATGGCAACTTCACGCGCTGCCACGCGCTGTAACAGTGGGGCGCTCAAATGCCGTCACCACCGTTGTGTAGATCGGTGGACGGCGATGCTGGTGGTGGAGTCTCCGGCTAGAAAGGTCGTCGGAGCTCTGACAGCAGACAATGGAAATTGCCAGAAAATGCACCAAAAAAAAAGGGGGGAAATGTCATCGAAAAATGAAAACAGGTCGCCAAAAGAAGAGCGATGAGCAGAAAAGTCCACTGGGGACAGTAGGTCCCCGGTGGGGCACAATTTCCTTTATTCCTCCTCTGTCATGCTCTGATACCATGTTAAAATAGGAGAAAACAGAGGTATAATGGAGTGAAGACTGTGTGTTTGAATTACACAACGATGCCTATTTATATAGATTAATTACAATCAATATAATTAATTATAGGAGATATTGCTCCTATAATTTTGATATGATAATAAAGATAGAATCTGAAATTGATCCTATTCTGATTCTCAACAAGAAAAAAATTTAAAATTTTAATAAATAGTTGAAAGAAAAAAATAATAACGAAAAACTTTAAAATTTATCTCAATAAATACTACTATTATGCAACATAGATCTTGTCAATAGAATGAGAATGATTGAAGACAACTCAAAGTGTAAAGTTTTTTTTTTAAATTTAGATTTTATAAAAATAGAAAGTGAAAATCCAAATCAATAGATTAGATAGAAAAAATTAATTTTGCAAACTTTTAAATTTATCTTAATAAATAGTACTATTACACAACATAAATCTTATCGCCACAATCGAAATTTCAAGACAACTAAAATAGTAAACCTTTTTATTTTAATGGAGATTTTATCAAATTAGAGTCAAAATCCTAAAAAGAAGTTGAGAGAGAGAAAAAATAATTTTAAAAAACTTTAAAATCTATCCTAACAAATAGTACTATTACACAACATAAATTTTATTGCCACAATAAAAATTTGAAGACAACTCGAACAATAAACTTTTTTTTTTTTAATCTTAGATTATAGGTTTTATAAAATTTGAAAGTGAAAATTCTAATAAATAATTGACAGAGAAAAAATAAATTTCAAAATTTCAAAATTTATCTTAATAAATAGTACAGTATGCAACATAGATCTTTCCGCCTTAATAACAATTTTAAGACAACTCAAACAGTAAACATTTCTATTCTAGATTAGAGATTTTATAAAATTTAAAAGTAAAATAAAAATCTTAATAAATAGTTGAGAGGGAAAAATAATTAAGAAAATTTTAAAATTTATTCTAATAAATAATACTATTCACAATATAAATCTTATAGTCACAATTAAAATTTGAAGCCAACTCATATATATATATATATATATATATATTAGATTAGAGATTTTATATATTTTGAAAATAGTTGAGAGAGAAAAACTAATTTTAAAGACTTTAAAATTAATCCTAATAAATAGTACTGTTACGCAACATAGTCATGTAATAAGTACATTAATTTCAAACAAGTATATAATTGGGTAATTTAGTATGAACTAGATCAAGCCCCCTCATAACCCACTAGGCTCAATTAAGTGGGTTTGGATATAATATACAAGGTCATAGGTTTTATAGTGTTACTATTTTGCACAAAAAAGCCACCTCATTCTGTGTGTTGACACTCAGTCTCCTCCCTTTATTCTTTTTCATTACACTATTGACCACTAGGATGTACAAAAAGCAACATTGTAGTCATCAATCATTATAGCCTAGCTTGACAATAATATTAGTATTAATCAAAAAAGGACTGTATATATATAGTATATATCAGACTGCATTGTCGTGTATGTCTTATCTATGTTAATTCCACTCGTTGTCACACACACCTCAAATGACCAAAGGACTATGGTAGTTATAAGAATCTGTTTAATGTGTGGAATTTGTGCATCCTACACCCACGAATCCAAGCCATTCCATTTCATTTCTATATGATTTTATATGGTTCTTTCTTTGACCAATAGCTGCAGGATAGCTAGCTAGCTCCACTTTAGTGAACAAACAAGAAATCTCAGTAATCATTCTGTGATTGCAGTACAATGGTGATGTACTTTGTCTGAGAGGCACTGACTCGTTGTGGCAGGAGAGTAAGATAGCAAGCCACAAGGACTAGTGTGTCTGGATACTCTCTGAATCAGAGACACTCAGGCATGCAAACAAGGATTATCAAAGATAGTGATTACTTGTCAGTTGTGAGACAAGTGTTTATACACACCGGGATCAAAGTTTTAGACCAGATATGACCGAGCACATGGATCAATTGATGTGAGTCAGTGACATTGTTCTAGTTTGATCAGTAATCTCGAGTTTGAGTCCTGAGCTGCGTTAAATACTCCAAGAAAGCTTTATTGATGTAATTGCGTTAAATATTTCGAGAAAGAGCTTTATTGCTCATAATAATCTTACCTGCTATCCGGCTTGAGCATAATTGTCTTTCACAAAAGATACATGTAATCTTTAAAAAAAATGTTTTAGACCACAAGCACCACTTTGAAGAAATTGCAAGGTGAAAACACAAGGGAAAAGAAGAAGGGTATGTGGGTAATGACACCAAGCCAGGATCCTCACGAGAGAAAGGGCCCCAGAGAGCACATGTGGTGGCAGTCAAAGCAAATCAGTGTTATTTGCAATCCAAGTTGACGACTCAGGACTCTGCCATTGCCCTGCTACTTTTGCACACTTTTGGTAAGTGGGTTAATCAAGAAGAAAAGGTTTGGCTTAGTTTTTGGCTGGTACATAATAATATGTTAAAAGATGCAATTGCAAACCCCCCCACTTCATCACTTATCTAGCAGTTTTGTGTTAAGGAAAATAACTTGTTGCATCTTGATATGAAAAAAATTAACATTAACACTATATACATACTCCTTTTACTAATTATACATCAGAAGCAGAAAGGAGGAATAAGATAAAGATCACACACAAACATAAACATCAAAAACCAACTTATGTGAGAAATATATAAATAACTATAGCCTCATATATAATATAAGTAAGCTACGTGACACCTGGTACTCTTCCTTTCCTCCAAACATTTTGTTTTATCCACCTCTATTCATTACTTATAGATAATCTTGTTTATCTCCTTATATTCAAATGCTCTATTTTAGGTATGTGCATTTCTATATTTTACCTAGGTTTAGGGTTAAACTTGAAGCACTTTATTTCCTTATCTTTTTGTGCTATATATTTGGTTATACCATGCTTAGGGTTTGAAGTGCTTTATTTTGAGCCTTCATCTCTTCTCCTTCACCATTGCTTCTGAATAAAATGCGACACAGAACGTATTTACTTGTGTTATTTCAGCAGAAATTAGGATATGGAAACAAAAGTTAAAAATAAAAAACACAGAGAGTAGAAAATACAGAAAATTTCTGAGCTTAGGATAACTATATATATTTACCTAATTTCCTTGCTTGGCTATCATTATTCTTCTACAATATGTTTTTCAATTCTTATTTAATATGTAACAAACTAAAATACCCCATAAATTCAAAACATTTAGTGTGGTTCTATTTTCTGCTCTGTTTTTCCTTTTGGTGCATACTATTTCCTGCAGTGTGAAACAGAAACCACAGAAATCGGTTTATATGGAATTCTTGGTGTCTCTGTGGAAGTTATCTGCTGCCACGAAGTTCATGAGATCCTAGAAATAGTGCTGACTGCTAAACTGAACAGTTTTCATGTTTTCTATAGAACATTATCATTATCATTATCAGTACAATGAAATTGCAAAAAAATAAATATAAGTACCTGGGAATTTGTGGAATTCTCCATATGATTAGGTTCCCTAATATTTCCTCTCTTTCTTTTTAAGTATTAGATTTTTGAAAAAAAATTGTTTCTATTTATCTATTGTTTGTAAAGTTCAAAATCATATTAATTACTCTTTTATCAATTATACCTTTATTTCTCTCCTACTCTTTAATGAATTTATACATACATTTATTATAGAGTAAAAATAAAAAGAGGATAAAATAGGAAATAATATAATTACTTTATTATAGTCAAGAAAATTTAATGTATTTTTTGATTTCTACAAATAAACTTTAAACGACATATAAAAAGAAACGGAGAGAATATATAAGAAACGAAAATAAAATAGGATATCTTATTCGCTGCATATAAATTCTGGTCAAAATAAAACAAACAGAAAGAAGAAACCCTGTTTCTTTAGATGGATAACTAGTGAGGCAACGTAGCACCTAGCTACAAGTTATATATAGCAAAAGAACGAGAAGAAAGAAACTCTATGTAATGATATAGGCCAAACTTTACCAAACTCTGCATCTTCAGTGTTGCTTCATTCCTCTTCTGTTCATCTAGCCTTGTCATGCAGAACTCAATCAAAAAGAGAAAACAAATTCAAGTGGATCATATGCAAAGATGTGTTAAGTGACACTGTTCTTAATTATTAATTTTTATGAGAACAATAAATCTTAATCACACAACTATATGTACATAAATAGTTAATATTAATTTTATCCAATTTTAATTTTAATTATTTATGTACGATTACATAGTTAAAATTAATTATTTGTACTAGCAATAAGTAGCAACCCTTTAATCGTAAGGTTTGGCTAATAAAACTCTCAGGGTAAGAATGGTGAAAAGTAAGTTACTTGAAAGAATGAATCTTGGTGTGAAGAGGTTAATTAAACAGATCGAAGAAAGATATATATAAGGGTTGCACACAAGAACTTCTAGCTACGTGGAAGGGTTCTCTTTGTGTGCGTACGTCTTGATTGCCATAGTATTTTTTTTTTTTGGAGTCAGGGTTTCATTGTTTCTAAAATAACGTTTTTTTTTGTTAGCTATCTCTTTCCAAATGCTATTGTCATGATTGTTAATTGCTTTATGAACTAAGCCAAATTATATATAACGTATTATTACTATTTCCGTGTCTTCAGTATTAAAAGGATATATTTTGTAACACTCGTATACTCCAATAAGAAAAAAAATGAATGTATATATGATGAGCTCAGATCTCGTATGATGAAGACACGAAGAAGCCTAAGTTAAACAACTATAGTTATAGATTTTGTTTTGTTTTTAATTATTGGGGAAGACTGAGGAAAAAAAGAGGGACAGAAAAAGAGATTAAAAAAACGTGTGCGCTTTCTATTATATTACTCTTTTTAGTCTTTACCCACACCTGCTGCACAAATTGGCTGCAACTCTTTTCATCTCTGTGTGCCCCACAAACTAGTGCTTGTGTTTAGTCATTTTTACAGAAAAAGGGTCAGGTATATATAGTGCCATACACTTGCAAGGGCTCGGATCACACAGCTTGTATATAATAAATACTTCAGAGACAGAGAACTGAAAAATTGTCCTTTTTTTTTTTTTTATTCTTTTGCCCTAGCTGTAATTATGAATAAGTTTATTTATTTTAGTTTCCATATTTTTATATTCATTTACTTTATGTTGTGGTTGTTAGCTAGCTGCCCTAGTAGCCCTACCATTTGGTCATGCTAAAAGGTTAAATGTAAAATCACTTATGGCCAAATTGAATTCATTCTGGGTTGATCATTGGGGTTTCAATAAATTCACCAACAGTATTAAACGTTAAAGAAAGAAAGAAAAAAAGTAAAACATTAATGAAAAACTATAAATATATAAAAATATTGGAAAAACGGAAAAAGAAATGAGGAAAATGGTAACAAAAGACAAGTCCTATAATTGCAGTCCTTATTTTAAAGAATAATGTTTTAAAATATAACTATTTCAAAATGTCCTGGGCAAGGGTAACGGCAAGGGTGATGTTTGTGTGTATGTTGCTTGGGAAATGAAACGTAGCTTTTGGTGCCACGTATGTGCTGTTGCAATTACAAAGCTCAAGTATATTGGTATCAGATACCTCCAAAGTTTTTTTCAACTTTTCATGCAGCAGCAGCTCAAGTCCCTCACATTACTTCCGTTTCCATCATCAGAACCGTTCATCCTTTTGGGCTCCAAATGGGACCCCATCAAGTACAATGGTCCAGCCAATTTTTCTGTGGGCCAGTCTTGTTGGCCACTCCTACCGCACACAAGAAGTAGGATTTCCTGCGTCTCACACACGCGCCTTCATTTGTAGCTTGCCGTAGTAGCAACTAGTAACAGCAAAAATTAAAAGAAAATTGAAAAAATAGTATTTAGTTTTTTTTTTTTAACAGTGAATGTTATTGCAAGTTATAGTAACTTACGTTTAGAAAAATATTAGGTTGAATGTAACTTACGTTTTTTTCAATCTATCAATACACTTTTTCTTCTATTTTAAGCCTGAATTATGTTGATGGACGTTTAGTGTCTTATAAACGGTAGAACAATTCATCCAAAATTTCCAAAACAAAATCTTATCCCAAAATCGATACACTTTTTTCTTTGTTTTAAGCCTTGAATTGTGTTGATGAACGTTTGGTCCTTATAAACAACAAAACAAACACACTTTTCATTCAAAATTTCCACAAAAAAAACCTTATCCCAAAATCGATACACTTTTTCTTCTGCTTTAAGCCTTGAATTGCGTTGATGGACATTTAGTGTCTTATACGTAAACGGTAGAACAAACACACTCTTCATCCAAAATTTTCAGAAGAAAAAAAACCTTATCCCAAAATCGATACACTTTTTCCTCTGTTTTAAGCCTTGAATTGTGTTGATAGACATTCGGTGTCTTGTAAACAGCATAACAAACACACTTTTCATCCACAATTTTCAGAAGAAAACCTTATCCCGAAAGTGCCTTTTAAGCATATTTTGTTTTTAGATAAAAGCTAAAAAAAAATTTATATAGATTATAAGTATATTTTATCATACTCTTCTTTCAAATATTTATTTAACCCAAATTTGAAAGATTAAAATAGAAAAATAACATTGTGCTAGTTTATTCATACATTTTGGTGACTAGAAAAAAGCTAGAGTGGCAGGCATTGAGAAAGGGAGAGAAAATAATAATAAAAAAGTAAAAACACAATGCTTGATTCTTGAAGTTGAACAAAGCCCAGCATTGATGCTTGGGGATGCACAGGTTTCCACTGTGGGATTGTCTGCAGGCGATGATTTCCTAAAAAAACAAATAAATAAATAGCTTTTGGACAACCAAGAGTGACGTGGTTGTAGCTAGCGGCAGGGGTTCCTTTTGAGCAAATGGCGATTCGTCGGGGTTAAATGTAAATGGATCCGAAACCTAAGGGCGAAATGGTCCGAGCAGAAAAACAAACAGAAACATATGAATGAAGGGCCGAGAAAGCAAAGCGAAGCGAAGCAAAGCAGAAACCCTGATTATCATCCCATCGAGGTGAGTGAGTGAGATCTGCGAGAGAAGAGAAACAAAGGCTCGAGCCCCAAACGAAGAGTGTCCATTCCCCTGAGATTACACAAAATCCATATCTATCCATCTATTTGAAGGAGAAAAATCTTATAGCCATGAGGATCCGCAAGAACGCGAAGCTTTCCCCTCTTCTGTTCTCGTCGTCGTGTGTACAAGGTGGTTCGGTTCCGGTGGAGACCCACGTGTGCCAGTTGAACCAGTCTCCATGGGATGTGATCCCCTTTGACTCTGACTCGATCCAGGTTAGTTCCCTCTTCCAATCTCTTCATTCTATTATTCGTTAATCGTTATTATTCTCGTTATTCCCTCCCCCGTTTAGATCTACCCTCTACCCTCATTTAGGGTTTCCCTTCCCCTCCTTAGGGTTCCACACTATAAATTCTCTCAGCTTCATCGTTCTCTTCTTCCCTTCTAACTCCCAATTAGGTTTATTCCTAACCCTCATTTCTCACCATTGTTCCCTTTTGTTTCTTTCTTTTCCTCCCCCTCCCTCCCAGTTCCAGCTCGACGACAGCTTCACCGCGGGAAACAACAATGGCAGCGCGGGCGATTCCTTCGGCGCCGTTGAAAGGTACGCAACCAACTGTATCCCAATCTCCGCTCAGTTAGGGTTTCTTTTCTTACATGAACTTAAAATTCTCCAAATTTCTTTGTTAATTATTATCGTCGTCGCCACAGCATTGCATCGATGATGGATGCAGATAAAACGATGGTGGCTGACGATAGGTTGGTGGCACCGAGAAATATCGGTGCCATCAGAGACATGGCCAACTCTTGTCACCGATTCGATGACAAGGGTTGGCCATGTAAGAATGAAGCCAGACAAGGGCAATCATTCTGCGACCAGCATTTATCTTTTCCTCTGCTCACTCCCCACAACAAGAAATCGCAAGCGCAAGCTCAACCATCCGCCACGGGAACTCGCCGCGCCAAGACTCGGGGAGCGGGGAAGAAGGCGGCGGGGGCGGGGGCGAGTTCGAACCCGTATGAATTCTACTACTATTCCGGGTTCGGGCCCTCGTGGGGCAAACGAAGAGGTGATAGAAACGGAGGAGATGGGAGCAAGAGTGGTGCTGGGGCTGATAATTCGACAATGGTGGAGTCCGAGAATGTAGTGGGTGGTGCTGACGATGTCGTCGATGATATTAACGATAATGTCGCGAGTGCTGAGGTTGCTCCTTCGGTTTCGGAGATGGACAATGAGGGGATAATCGACTATGTGGATGATGACGAAGAAGAAGAGGTTGTGGACGATAGCGGGAAGAAGCGAATGAGGAAGCCCGTGAAAGCAAGGTCGCTGAAATCGCTGATGTGAAGAAATGAAGAAGATTGGAGAAAGAAAGAAAGAGAGAAAAAATAGTGGGTAACTAGATATAGTAGTAAGATCGAGGGTTGGGGTTCAATGTCTTTTGTGATTATTATCGTAATTTGCTCTTGTCTTTTTATTATATTTTTATTTTCGGTTGTGTTGGTGTTGGTGTTGGGGGTGGGATATTTAGGGTTATGAAAATAATGATGCTAATTTTGGTTTCACATGACGAGGGGTTAGTTCGCGGGTGAGGTTAGTCTTGCCCAACATGACGGTAGGGGTTTTTTTCTAGTGTGAAGGAGGTGGACCTTAGAAACTGTGTGTTTTGAAATGAAAAGGGTGTATTGGTAAATTGAGTATCAAGGTTTTAGAGTATTTTTTTATTTTTCTTAAGGTGGTTCGTTTTTCGCTTTAATATTTATTATATCTCGTAGCTTTATCCAGAAGCGGAGGATTGGACTTTATAAATTGGCAGTTATATCCATGCATAAATATACTGTGGGCCACCATGGCAGCATATTTTGAAAGTTACTTCTTTTTTTGGGTCTTCATCTCTTTAATTTTATTTTATTTTTTGTTTCGGAAAACGGCATACAGTGATACCAGCTACTACGCTTTAATTTCATGAGGTTTCTTCTGATTGAAATAATAATGATAACAATAGAAAAATAAATTTGACCTTTTTCCTTTGGGCAATGTTTTATTTATTTATTTGAATAAATTACACATAATCCTATGAGATTTATTCTTATTATACCTAATATTTTTATATTTTTTTACATTATTTTGAACATACTAAGAAAGGAGTAAGTGTAATATTTTTTTAAATCTGAGAGGGATGGTCAATGTAATGATTTATGTCTATGAGAAGGGATTGGTGTAACGAAAATTCAAAAATTAAGAAATTTTTTGTAGGATTCAAAAATAAAGGAGTGCCAGGTGTAATAAAAGCAAACTTTATCAGTATAATTTACTATATTTATTTATCCACTCTGCATATTAAAATGGTGGCATTGGCAAGAGAGCCAAAGGATCGAAATGTAATTGTGGAATTAAAATAATAAACAGTTACACACAATACTGTTAAACATCATACGGAGATTGAACGGACATGCGCTTTGTATGGTTTCTTTAGCGCTATCTTTTTTTTTATTTTTTTTTATTTCATTCTTTAGCACTATCTAATATCTAGCAACTGTACCCAAAAAAATCTAATATCTATCAAAATTCTTATCTATTTAGCATTATTACCTCGCTTGCGAAAATGTTAAGACAACATATATAAAAAAAAAGAAGAAGAAAATGTTAAGACAACAATTGTGTTTTTAAGCATTTTATCTCGTACTAATAAAAAAATCACGTTGAATTAAAGTTAACACTTTTTTTCTTTAGATTTTTATTCCGACAACAGAGTTAACCCTAAACATACTCCTAGTCGATTTTATCTATTTTAAGGGTAATTACACTGGTAGTGGTCAATATCTTGTTTCCCCTACGTCTAATGAAAATATTATTACATGTCTTGTTAATATACGCCTCGCGCTACCGTGGAATGAGATATTTAAAAAAAAAAAAAATAGAAAACAGGGAACTTGATATATCATTTTAAAATTACTTATTTTTTAATATTATTATTCTTTTTTTTTTTCATAAAACAACATTATTACATCAGCTTTTCTTAAAAAAATTGACAAGGAAAATACAATAAAAAAAATTGCTAACATGCTCAAATAATAAGGAGAATAATGAAAAATGTAAACCCATCCGGTAAAAATGTATGTAAGTTAAAAAAAGCTCCTGGAAGTGTTGGAAACAAGATTTTACCCCTAAAAGTTGTAATTTATATTGGAAATGGTGTAATTACTTGAGGAAGTGTTGGGAACATTTTTGCAGAAAACAAGGTAAGTAATTGCTCCTAAAAGTTGTAGTTTTTTAATCCCAAATTTTAAACCTATTAGAAATTGTCTTATAATTTTCTTTTTACTCAGTCTGTGCATTTGGCATCAAAAGTTTTCATGGTGTTGAGCTACGGGCATAGTTTTTTATATGATGGCAAGCCTTCAATTCATCAAGCATTAAAATTTAATTGTTGAAAAATTTTCAAGCCCCTTATCGCAGGTTAAGTTATAGTTTAAATACTTGATGGGTATAACTCAGTTTTAAGTGTAACTAAGTTTGAATCGATGATTAGTCTCATAACCGATCAAAATGATCAAAGTTTGTGAATATACTTGAGATTCCACCGAAAAGTCAAAGGCCCTAATTATGGTAATTATAAAATAAAAAGTTAGAACAATGATGTAATTTGACTAGAGGAATTTGTGGGCAGATCTACACAAAGTTGCCCTAATTTGTTCAAATTGCAACACTTGGCCTTGAGTGAAGAGTAAAATTATGGAAAGAATGATAATATATAAGCACTTTTGTATATCAAACGCTTTATCAATGTTTATTATTTTTCTTTTTTTATCGCATCATATCATTTATCATACATATAATTTTCTCTCATCTTTCTTTCTCTCTCTAGGTGTTAAATAACATTTGGTGTACATTGATTATTTTTCTTATGGGAATATAATTGTATCCTGGCTTCCTTGGCTAGCTAGCAGCCTAATCATGATATAGCCAATATATTTTTTGCCATATTGTCATATAAAGGGTGCTAAAACTAAGATATAAGCAAAAATTAAAATATTATCCTAAACGATGAACAGTTGCATTATTTGAAGCTTACTTTATTTTATCTTTGTTTTTTATTACTGGAAATACAAAGTTTATATCAAGAAACAGGGGTCATTATCGTTAATACATTATGCAGAGCAATTAAGACTCACAATATGACATGGAGCATCTTCTATATACACATTCTGATTTAAACTACATGATAGCAAGTGCCAAGTGCAACCTTATTATTAATTCTACAAACATTGATAAATGAAATTGATCTCAATCTACAATCTACATATCTAGTTGCAATTACATTTTTAAATCAGAAACAATAATATTTTTTCTTCTAAAAAGAATTTATCAGTTTCCACCTACAAATCATATAAGCTAAATTCCAAAGCTAGGAGAGATCTTCAACCTGTTTACTTATTCAACTTAAGTTACTTATGTCTTGGTGACCTAACAGAGCAGGGAATGTGTGACAAAGAAAACATGCCAAAAGTGTGATCAATTTGCAATTGCAAACAAAATGACCAAAGCATTTACCTCAAAAAAAGGACAACTTTGTGCTACAAAGCTTCCCTCATGCATGACAGGGTCTAAGAAGGAGTCAATAATGTAGGCAACATTACCTTATATTTGCAAGAGGTTGATTCCATGACTTGAACTTGTGACTTCCTGGTCAGTGTCACACGACATCAACTCCAAGAATTGCATGAAGGCTCCCTTTCAAAGCATTTACTTCAAATGTCTATTGATATTCCACAAAATACTCTTAGCATATTAGGTCTAAAATGTTTTGAGCAATATATCATATTTTCATCAAGAAATTTCAATCAGTTAGGGCAACACACACATATAAATTTATAGCATTGAAAATATATTAAACTATAATTAAAAGTATAAATATACATAATTTTTCTAGGAGTTTATATATTTGGAAACATTGAACATTTTTTTTTCATTTTTCAATACTATAAAAAATTTCTACCTATATAAGTAATTGAACAATCATTCAACTATTTATCTTCCATGTGATTTTGCATCCAATTCTTAATGATGTTCATAGCAAAGAAACACATTGAATAACATAAAGCCACTAAAATGCAAGCAAAGAAACTTTGTAAACTTTTATGCTTATTGTTTTTCTAATATATCTCACAATTTTTTTATATCAAGCATTTACATACTTGATTATCAGTGCAAAATTGTTCAAATGTCATAAAGTTAAAAGAAAAACAGAGGTGCGATTAAGTTGACGACTTGAGTAAGTGAATGTTAACTATAGTACATGTTTACAGGGGTTCAAAAATCAAAACCCTTATTAACTTGTCCTAATCTTGAGCAATAACGTTAGGCCTAACTCAACCCTACAAAACCAGCTTGTAAAGTAATGCTTGCCCCCCACTTATATACACTAACTTAGTCATATCACTAGTCGATGTGGGATCTCTAACACACCCCCCTCACGCCGAGGACTGAACATCTCGAGCGTGAAGTTTGCATGATTGGATATCTGCGGTGGTCCGATAACGGCCCGATAGCGGGTGGTACGATAGGCCCAACAATAGATCGCTATGATAGACTCTTATACCATCTTAGAAAGTGGGTTTGGGCCTAACTCAACCCTACAAAATCGGCTTGTAAGGTGAAGGTTATCCCCAACTTATATACACTAACTTGGCCATATCATTAGTCGATGTGGGATCTCCAACACCCATACCCGTGGGTACCGCTCCAAACCCACCCTGACTTTGACTGGGAATACCCACTTTGACCGGGTACGGGTACATGTATTACCCGAATTTTTTAAATGGGGATAAGGGCGGGGATGGGTATCAAACTATACCCGTATCCGCCACCATTACATTTTTTTTATAATTTTTTTGTCACAATGTATATATACATTATAATTTTTAAAAATATAAATTAAATAGCTTAATAGTTAAATAATTTAAATTATAATAATAGTTAAATAACAAACTTAAAATTATACATTTAACTAAAAATATAATTTAATTCTTAATTCTTTGCCTTTATTTCCTTTGTTATTCACTTTTTATATATATTATTTGAATTAAAACATAATTAATAACTTAATATATAATTTATTTAAAGATATATAAGTAAATTAAATTATAAAAAATAGTGTAGTGGGTTACCCCACGGGTATACATGATAAAGTATTAATGTTAGTTTAAAACTTGTCATCCTTCTCTCCAACAAAAAAAAAATGAAGAGGAATACTTGGTTGAAGAGTCATTAAAAAAAGTGACCATGATAAATAATTTATTAACCATAGATACTCGTAAAATTGATTTTATTACAAATTATATTCTTTACAATTTATTGTAAAATTAGCCATAGCAATTCAATACTTGTGTCTTTGATTTTTGGCTAAATTGTAATTTTGGTCCCCTTAATTTTCCAAATCCACGATTTTGGTCCCTCTAATTTTTAATTGTAACATTTAGTCCCCATAGTTTTACAAATTGACGATTTTGGTTCATCTGTTAGCTTATTAACTAATCATTGTGATTAGAAGAGTTATTAAGTTAATTATAAATTAATTAAGTTAGGGTTAATAATGTTTGATTAAATTTTTTTAATAATTAATAATTTTTAATTAATTTATAGATTAATTTAATAACTCTACTAATCACAATTATAAATTAATAATCTAACAGATGAACCAAAATCACCAATTTGTAAAACTAGGGACCAAATGTTACAATTAAAATTAGAGAGACCAAAATCATGGATTTGGGAAACTACGGAGAGTAAAATTACAATTTATCCTTGATGTTTTAGTTAACTTTTTTTTTTTTACAATGAAGATAATTTAAATTTAAAACTTCATACAAATTATCTAAATCTTCAATAACTAAAGCCGACCCTAATAAATTATTACTCTTTCTCTTCTTTCTATCTTTTATTTGTTTATATCAATTAAAGCATAAATTAATTTGTGATAGGATCTTTTTGAAGAAAAAAATTGAGTAATTGACAACTTTTTTAGATTTTTTTTTATTACATCCTCTTAGTTCTAAAACAATAGCCTATCATGGTTATCAAAGGAATAATTATAAAAAAAATAAGGAATAAGCTATATATTTTGTCCTCAACCACGTTAGAAGAACGAACATGGTGACCTTTTATATGTCGGTATTTGGAAACATGGTGTGGGTTTGTTTCGGTTTAACAATTGAATACTAGATATGCAGTTATGTAAATACTCAAAGAAAAAACTTTACCATTCATAATTATTCTACCAAACTCAAACATGATTGTCTCCTATAGAAGATATTTTTAGTTTCTATATAAAAAAGAGTTAAATTTCTTGCATATATTCTCTTTTTTTGGTCAAGCATGTGACTTTGTCATTGAAAAATACATATTTTTTCATTTTTTATTTCATGTTTTAGTACGTTCAATTCATTATTAATACTTTCTTTTCAATGTTATAAATAAAATATGCTCCAATAATTTTCAAATTTACATAATTTACTTAAAATTCTCTAATTTCTTATATATCTATTTTCTTAATCAAATATTAAATTTCGACAGATCATACTTTGCCTATATTAATTAGTTGTATTAAATGTCAACTATTTTGAAGAAATCATATCCATTTATTAAAGTAGAGTGCGCTCTCTAGATTTGAGGGGTTTTTTTTTTTTTTTTTTTTTTTTTTTTTTTTTTAAAGAGCTCTAGATTGCAGCTTAATACTATATCTTAGTCTTTTTCCCTTTGAAAATGATGTGTCATATTTAAATTTTTTATATTTTAAATTTTAAATTCAAACTTTTAATAATAAAATTTACATGCTTTGTTTATAAATTTAAATACCTTTAATCTATATTATTTAAATGTTAGATAACTTAATTATGTATCTCATTCTTGTAAATTTTAAATGTTATGTTGTTTTAAAATACCTTTACATATATGTGTGTCTGTATATATATTATTTGTGATTGGATGACAGTGTAAAATTATTTTATACTGTTAGTACATGACCATTAGACTCTATGTATATATTGTCATATCAAGTTTAGTTACAAAACAGAGTTTGATAATAAAAAAAAAAAGTCTAAAAGATTATGGTACATGCAAAACACACACTTGTAAGCGCGTGTGAGTTGTGGCATGCTGAATCTGGGCTACCAGATCCGAATTTTGGGTCATGGATTCTGAACCAGTAAGGCACTAACTGAAATTCAAATAGGAAAAACCGATTCCAACAATCTAAGTGCCTATATTTGGATGAGTGTTAGCAAAATTGATTTTGAATAGAATTAATTTTGTAAAATTGATTTTGAAGTGATGTGATTTGTGTTTGATGTTTTTCTTACAAAATCAAGTTAGGAGTAAAATTCAGTACAAAAATGCAAAAACTACTCAAAGTTACTTCTACTCAGAATCAATTATGAACTCTTCTTCAACGTAAAATCAAACATGTCAAAATTTATCTAAAATCAATTCTGGATCCAGAATCAATTCTCCAACCTAAAACCAAACACGCACTGAAACTCACAATCTGGCAAACCCCTTTTGTGATTTAAAAAACTTTGCATAAATATTAGAGATTGGGGAGAGTAAATATAATGAGTTAGATATACCGTGAACGTGTGCGTATAATAAGTTAAATGTTTCGATTGTCCACTGTGACACAAAATTGACCCTTGAAACCTTATTAACAATTAGGGCTTCGATTGTGAAAGTCTGCCATAAAATTAAAGAGTTCTACATTTGAAAATGCTTTTGTGTCACGGTGGGCAATTGTTAGGCAAGACATACCGTATATAATATAATGAGTTAGATATACTATTATATACCGTGAACGTGTGCGTATAATAAGTTAAATGTTTCGGCCAATAAAACATTAGTTAGTTTTTTTTTTTTTTTTTTTTTGAGATAAAACATTAGTTTGTTTAGGCTTAGAAAGATGGCCATGAGGCTTACATCGATATAAAGATAATGGATGTGGAAAAAAGAAGATAGATGTAAGAGAGACTATTTTTTATTGGCCAAAAACTTTAACTTGTTTTGGCTTATAAAAAAAATTTAATTAGTCGCAACATTCAATCGCATATCAATGTGCTGCCGAATTAAATGTTTTATTAACCAGAATTGGAGTTGTCCATGAAAGAGGAATAAATGACAAACTATACATAACTGCCTTTTCAAGCCAGTATTGTATCAATCTTGAATGTTCAAAGTTCATCACATCAACACCGTGCAAAAATTAGTTTTTTTATTTTTATTTTTTTTAATTTCTTTATACTTTTACAAGTAACCTCACTCTTAAGGTAGCTCAGTTAATTGGACAAAATGCGTGAGTTGTTATAAATATCTTGGTACCTGTCTTTGATTCCTATAGAAAAAAAAAAATAAAAAAATCTCACTCTTTACCTAAAGTATTCTCATTATCCCCCACTTGCCACGTGTTTATTCAAGGCTAGGCTTAGAGTTAGAGGTAACAATTTCTCTTCGCATTTACTTTCTTATGATTATTATGGGAGCTGTCAGTTTTAATTGGAAGAAGGAGTTCTTAAAAAAAAAAAAATTGGAAGAAGGAGAAAAATGGAATTGCAGTATCACACTTAACTGTCTTGAGGACAAAAACAACCTAAATAAATACTGCCTATTTTCCGGGAAAAACCGTGACAGCTACAAGCCTAAAATTAAGACATGCTCATATGTTGTCTGTTTATTAAGCACATGTTGTCTGCTTATTAAGCACAATCATCTCAAATGTTTGTACCTGACATGACAAGACAAAATTCTAGCGTTATTAAGAGAATTAAAACCCTCGTGTGCCCAGAACATGAAAAATTGAAAATGTTCTTTATGCTGAAAAAAGAATTACACACTGTTATCCATGAACCCTTATCAAATACCAACTTGTTGGGGGGGAGTTGGGGAATTGGAGAGCACCCAGAATAGTTAACTTGCTATGACAAAGATTACCAACAAAATTAGATTTCACATCTTCACCTAAAACTTTAAAACATTAAGTATGAGTCACATCTTTTATGTATCATTCATTTATTGAGCCATTTTTTTTAGCAAATGTAGGACTAATCACTCATACTTGACTTTCCAACACAACTATCCCAAACATACTTTGGAGTGATTTTCTTCAACTTTATCACCATCCGGTACACCTTGGTTCCACATTTGATCAGATAATTGCTGGAATTTCACTGCATCCCTTTTCTCTTGCTGAATAGTTTCTTGTCATATATGGCACCCAGATTGTCAGTGTCCTCTGTACTTGACAACAACATATGATCATCAAATTGTAAAATGGGATAATAAGAATTAAGAATAATTCTATCCGTGTGGAGTGGTGTCAGTGTCACTACTGCCTCTTATTTAAGGTAATTTGATGGTAATTGGATTATACAATCTACAATCGTTTGTGAAAGTAAGTCGATTAGCCAAGCCAATAAACTTTGACTCACTCAATATCAAAATCTTATTTCTTTCTGTAGTTTAAAGCTTAAATATCAATCAAATCGTGGAATCATTGTTGTGGATGGGAATTCCACACTGTCAGAAATCTCAACCTACTCATAATTGTATAATACAGCTGAGTTTCCTCTGTTGATAGAGAGATTTCCGAGCTTAGCTTATTAGATATAAAAAGAAAACAATTTAAATTTTATGCATGATCCCATGAGCCTAAGAAAAAACAAATTACTGAAACCAAATAAATATAGGAATGATTCTGTAAAACTTCTAGTTATGTTGGAAACAATGAATTATTGTTAGGTTAATTAATCATATTGACACTCTATTCAACAGTAACCAAACATGTTTGTGAGAGGAAGAAAGGAAACAAGAACCTTTTGAAGTGGTAGTTAGGAGAGAGCAACTGTCACTTTCTTTCAAATCAGGATGGCACTGGTAAACATCACCTTCGGCTTCAGCCAACATCACACTTGATGTCTTGATCATTTCTTCATCATAAAATTTACCCTTGTAGTCCCATTGGATAACATCAATAAAAAAGTTAACAAATCAATATTGAACTAAAAGGGCCATGTAATAGGATTCAGGATATAAATGTAAGATCAAAGAAAGTAGTAATTGAAGCTTCCTCTATTTCTGCTTTGCCCGTGTTGTATGTTTGCTAATTTAAGGAACTTTCAGGATAGTAAGTGAAATTCTTCATTTAATTGCCAAAAAGAAAGAGCCCTTTTACTTTGATAGGCCAAATTGGCATAGGGTCTTGCCTCACCACCCCAACCTCTTTTTATTGTTGGTAATAATGAGAAACCACATTCCTTGCTACAAGAAGCCTGTTGGAATTTGAAGAGAGGTATTAGTTAAGTAGTTGGAAGATTAGTAGTGTAATGAAAAAGAGTTTCTATGGAAACAACATTAAAAGGAAAATTTTATTATAAGATGGAATAGAATACAAGGCTAATTGTTGTGAGAGATATTGAGAGGAGCTTCTTGACTTAACTGAGGTGTGAGAGGCCTATTTATAGGTAAGTCAACTGTCCAAATGTGTGGTGGAAAATGTTTCTTCTAAGATTTTTTACAAGAGTTTAATAGTCATGCACTGTATACTGTCATTCAATCACAAATCATCGTTGGTATAACTTTTAAGGTAGTTACTATAAAAGTCAACAAATTGACCATACATGATAGTTTGTGATTAGATGATAATATAAAATTATTTTACAATGTAAATGCATAGTCTTTTTTCTCTTTTTACAATTCATTTATTACTATCTAGGTATACTCGCATCTTATAAAACATGTGACTGAATCTAGATAAATCTATGTCTTATGAAACATGTGACTGAATCTAGATAATTCTAAACATGTGATTTAATCTAGATATTTCTTATCTAAAAATGTGCATCACGTTTAACAAAGCCAAATATGATTGCTTGAAATGGAAGAGAAGAGTTTTTACTTATCTAGATATTTCTTATCTAAAAATGTGGTGCGTGTTTTTACCCGAGAAAAGGGCTATCACCATCTAAGATGGAAGAAGGATCGAGCAGATTGCATTCGCTAGCTCCAATGCTGTTGTAGGATCCAATTTTGTATTATTGACCATCTTCACATAGATTTAAGGAATACATATTCAGTGGTCCCAAAAGCAATGAGACCGCAAATATTTGACATAATGGACTTCAGAAGATTCTATATATGTGTGATAGAAACTACCCTCCCCCTCTCTTTACTTTTGGTTTTCTGCTACAATTTTTAAGATCAGTGAGAGAGTCACTTAAAGATTTAAGCATAGTGTAGTGAGATACATTGTATGTATGAAATAGATAAGTATTTAAATACACAGTTTACAAAAAAAAAAAAAATTACACATGACCGGTTTGCCAAATTCTTTGATAACATGATAAGTGAATGGATTGTCAACATCATTGTTATGTGTCTTCATTAGTTAACGCTTTATTTGATAGCAAAGACTAAAACAAAAAATTTAAAATTTTTAAATGACTAAAAAAATTTTAAAAGACTAAATTTAAAAACACACCTATTTTATAGGAACTAAAAGGTTATTTAAGCTTAAAATGGATTTTAATATACAAACTCTAAAAGTGAAGGTCATCATATATAACTCTATTAATAACTCTAAAAATCTTACAACATTTTTAAAATGAATACCAGAAAAATGAATGTTAGTGCATTAATATATTAATATATAAACTCTAAAAGTTTTCCTTTCCGTTATCTCCCATTAGTAACTGATGTGAACCTTACTAAATAAATGATATCAGTTCTTTATTAGTGAGCTCATATATAACTTATTTAATAGTAGTAATTTAATATAAACAGTTTAGAAAAGAGTGAGAAAGAACGGTTGTAAAGACTAGCAGCACTAGATTATGGAGTTTGATCCCAGGAAATCAAGGGCGTAAATTACTGCATTGGGTTGAGACTTGAGATTATTTACAAATTGTTTGGATTAGGTCTTTTAGATGGGCTTGAGCATCCTCGTTATTCTAATAGTCTAAAGGGCTTTGCTATTCTCACCCCATAATTTGCTATTCTCACCACCCACGTGGGTGGGTTTTTGTTGATTTCGCAAAATACTCTTGTACAACGGAATCGTGATTCTGTTGTGCAAGAGGTGGAAAACAAGTGCACAACAAAATCACGATTCCGTTGTACAAATTTGTTTCACCCCCTTTGCAAAATGAAATCGCAATTCAGTTGTATACTTATCAACGGAATCACGATTCCATTGTACAGTGTACAGCAGAATCGTGATTCCGTTGTACAAGGGTACATCGTTATACAACGGAATCACGATTCCGTTGCACAATTTTTTTAATTTATTCTAATTTTTTTTAATTTTTTATATTGAGTAATGTTTTTTGAAATGTATAAATTTAGGTTTTAAAGACTTGGCCAAAATAAATATACCAATTTAATGCACATTGATTGATGTATCTTATAGGATTCATATAGATAGTTGGTTTTAAATAGTTGTCAAAAATAATACTTGGCAAAAATCCTATATTTTGTTAGTGCTATGATGTTGCATATTGTTGTTGTTGTTATTGTTGTTTGTTCTATAATTTTAATAGAGAAATCGTTCGTTCTTTCATTATATTAGTAGGCGTGCGCGTGTTGTTTATAGAGTTTACAAAGAAAAATGTAATAAACTGAAAAATCAACATCATTTATATAATAAAATGTATATACAAAATAAAAGTTTATACAAATATAAAAAAAATACATAAAAAATCAACCACCTCTGCGGCCACCGCCCTCGGTCCTCCTCCTTTGTCTGTGTCCTTGGCTGTTGCACCCAACACCTAAGCTACCCCGTGCAATGCGCAATAGTTGCTGCAGCAACTCATGGTCATGTGTGCCCTCATGAATGGCTCTGGTATGCAACAACCTTTTTGCAATTGCAGACATCATCCGGTACCGATCCTACATAAACGAAAATTAAAATTAATAATTTCAAATCGAAATAAATGTAAACAATTATGGAAAAAATGTTTGCATTACATTACCTCGCACGAGTAATCTACATCATCCAGAAACTCTGGCAGAGGGTCACCAGGCTGAGGCTGAGGCTGAGGAATGGGGTCGGGCATATGTACTGGGCTCTGTGTCGCCTCTCCTTCCTCTGGCGGAATCACATATGGATGTGGATGCTCATAATATCACGCCAGGTAGTCGGAGGTGCAGGCCCATGGAGCATCCTCTGGCACATGCTCGCCCAACTGCACTGTATGCTGCTCCCACTCGGCCTACGTCTGAATGGATGTCTCAAATGGAGGACAAGGAGGTGGTGGTGGAGGGATCCCCTGTACGTACCCGGACTGCCTCAAAACCCTCTCTGGCAGATAGGGTCACATGTCTGTGCCACACCTTATGTGGCCACAATAATATGTCTGCTGCAAGAAGGGTCTCTGAGCGGCAGCCCTGTATGCATCATCATATGGGGACTAGACGACGTCCTCCATCTGCAACATATCCAACAATCGCCTGGTCCCCCAAGCCTTGCCGGTACCCCTAGTCGCCTTCCATCTGGCAGCAAAGGGAAGCACGGGGTCACAAGTGACAGGCTCCCATTTGCCAACTGATGGCAGATGTGCAAACGCCCATACCTGTAAAATAAAGAAAACAATTTATGTTAACATTTGTGTTAAAAATTACACAAACAAATATGTTAACAACAAATAAATAATTTCTTACCATCAGTAATGTCATACAACCCCCACACTGCTTGCTCTCCCGCAAGCTCGCATAGGAGAGATGGTCGTATAGATACGCCGATGCAGATACTCCCCAAGCGTACTGCGAGCAGGTGTACAGATAGTTGAGGTAGCAGAGGTAGAAAATGTTCACATATGTGTAGTTCTTGTCGGCAAAGATGGTATAGCCGAGCAAGTGCAACAAGTACACCCGTACGACCTACACATATGAACCAGACTCCACATACCTTTCATATAGCTCCCTCAACCATGTGAGACAGACCCTAGCTCCTGTCGTGGTAGCAACATTAGCCTTCTCATCAGACAGCAGGCCTAGCTCGGTCCTCAGCAGCATCCTAATCTCAGCCTTTGGAAAGGCGATCGCCTGGCCGGCAATCTGCAAGCCTATAATAGGCAACTACAACAAACATGACACATCATCCAGAGTGATGGTCATCTCTCCAACGGGCAGGTGGAAGGTGCACATCTCCTTATGCCACCTCTCAATAAAGGCATTGACGAAGCCTTTATTCGCGATATATCGCGCATGATAAAGGCCCGTCAAGCCAGTCTGATCCACGTATGCCCGGACCTGTGGCTGGGTAGGGTAGGGAATCAACTTCCCAATGTGACTGACCACCTTCAGCTCCTCCCGAGGCTGATGAATCCAAATATGTTCAGCCACGTGGTCCTTGTTGGACCCCAGCAGTGTATCAACTACAGGACCACCAGGAAATGGTGGTCCAATGATCCGGTCAGCAAACGGCATCACCGCGACTGCTGGCTGTGACACGTCTACCTCAGGCTGTGGCTCGACGTGCTGTACTGCTCCAACAGCACGAGTATCCTCTGCCCGGCAATGGCGAGCAGATGCTGTCACACAGCGCTGGTCTGATTTGGATGGCTGGGCAGGCTGACCAGCATCTGCAACAACATCTTCCTCCAAAGTGGAGGGATCCTCTCGTCGATCGTACGAAACATATTTCGTACGAGCCATAGTAAATCTACAAAAAATATAGTAAATTCCTTAGAATTCGATAAACAATAAATAAAGTCAAATACTATATAACTAAATAAACAAATAAATAAACAAACTTAAAATATAAATATAACACATTTAAAAATATAAATTTATAATTTAAAAAAAAATTAATTCAAATTTTTTTATTCAATTAAATAAATATTTTAATATAAAAATTAAATATTAAAATAATACTATAAATATATAATAAAAATATAATTAAATATTTTTGTTTTTAAAAAAATTAATTTACAAAATCAAAATTCAAAATTTAAAAATTCAAAATAAAAAAAAATCAAACAGCATAACAGAATCGCGATTCCGTTGTGTTGTTTTCAAACAGTACAACAGAATCGCGATTTTGTTGTACTGCGCTAAATTGAAAAAAAATAAGCAATTGGTGATGAACCTGTTGCGAGGAGAATGGGGAGAGAGGTGAGGGAGAGATGTGAGGACAATAAGGACACAGGTAACCGGTGAGGGAAAACGTTGTGAGGGAGAGAGGTGACGGAGAGACAATGAGAGGGAGAGAATGGGGAAGGGGGTGAGAAGAAGGGGTGGGTATGGGGGTGGGGAAGGTGAGAGGGTGGGGGGAAGAGGGAGAGGTGGGGTGGGAGGATGCTAAGGGGTAAGGGGGTCTTTTCAAATTATTAGGGGTGAGAATAGCAATTCTCAGGGGTAAGAATAACAATTCCCTAGTCTAAACTCTAAAGCCCTATGGAAAGCCCAAGTTTGAAAGTGATACATATTTAATGCAATCAGAAGATTAGGAACTTCTACAAAACCAATTTCAGTAGTGTTACTATTACCTACACAATTCTTAAATTTTGTTATAAAATAAATTCCAACTTCTGGTGAGAAGTCTATAAAGAAAGTTTAAATAAATTAAGCTTGAGGGAGCGATGGCACACCAAAGCTAAAAAACGTGTAGTACTAATACTTATTATTCACAACTACTTTGAACTAAAACGCAACTACTTTCAACTTTGAATTTTTTTCCATTAAAATTTGTAGTACTTATTATTCATTGAGATCTTTCTTAGTTAAAAGTGATTATCCCGCATCCGTTTAGAAATATTTCAACACCAATATACAGAGACTTTATGTTAGTCCAACTTCAAACCTACTCATTAGCTATTTAGCTCATATCCTCTAAACACTAGTAGAGGCACCAATGGTCCAATGAACAATAATTATAGCCAAAAGCAACATCAAACGCATTCTGCCTGGTAATTTATACGTGCTAGATTGCTAGTAAAAGCTGTTTAAATGTCATGTTTTTTCCCTGTAATACTTATTCAATGTCAAAAGTAATCAACCGTAATTATAGTTAGACTCGACAGAGACAATAATTGTGACATGTCTTGATTTTGAAATGGGATAACTTCTTCCCTTTGTTCACCAATAAATAATTGAAAACTTTACAACTAAATCGTGTTTTACTTATGAACTAGCAGTTAACTTAAAGACTTAAATAAATAGCAATATTACTGAGAGAAATAGAGACAAAGAAGTGTATCAATGCATAACCTCGTAAATTCTGGAACATTTTTGCTTTTCATAGCATTCGTTCATGAAATGGTCACGAGAAATGTTATGGGCCTCCAAGTAAGGCCTTTTGTTAACAAAATTTCTGACATTTAGTTCTTGTGTTTATCTTGACCCAATAAAAATCGTTCTCTTGTTTATGTGATTCTTGACAATTACACATTGAAAGGCATCAATCAGACGATGACAGTAGGGGTGGCAAAAAAATTGAACCGAACTAAACTTTTAAGAACTGAACCGAATTAAACTTAAAAAAAACTAAATTGTTTTCAATAAAAACTGAACTGAACCGTTTGGTTAGTTCAGTTTTTAAAAACTGAATTGTTATATGAGCAGTTCAGTGCACTGCTAAACTGATTTTTGAGAGTTCAATGTTAGAAAAAAAAACTTATACCTGCTCATATTTTGGGGCTTTGCGTCTTAAATATCTATAGTTGGCTAGCCTTTTATTGCGCCCTTATTAAGGATTACGATTCTATTTTCTGTTTAAAATTTGTAAGTTATTTCACCCTTGTGATTTATCACATGTATGATTTTAAACGCTACGATTCAATAAGTGTTTTGGATAATTAGCTAGATTAATCCACTGCAATTGGAAACGCATGCTTTGAGTTTTTTTTAGTTTTTTGCATGGTCTAATTTTATTGCTGTTATATATTTTTTTTTTACTGCATTGCTATTATATTTTTATTCTGTAAGGAAAACTTCTAGTTCCCTTCATCCCATGATATTTTTATTGTTGTAAGAAAAAAAAAATGAATCACTTTAATTTTAAAGAGTTAGAAATAAAGGGCAGCGCTTGGTTTTTGAATCAACCAGAATTTAGAACCTTCTAAATCACATTTTGAAATCTCAATGTACATTGTACAACAATTGGTAAGCCTGATATTTTTAGGATTGAGTTGATTCCGTCAAACAAATGAATCATTGAATTCATTGAAACATGCAAAATCTGAAGTTTTAATTATATGCACAGTTCGAACTGAACTTTTAGAATATATATAGTTACTGAATTAAAAAACAATTCAGTTCACTTTGCCTGAATTATTTTTTAGTTCATATCAGTTCAGGTGAACTATTTTTTCAGTTATATACAGTTCATCCCTGGTGCAATTCAGTTCAGGTCTTTTGGCCACCCCTAATGTTTGCAACATGATGTAAGTGATGTGAAAAGGCCAGAAAATGGGCATACTTGCTCATAAAATCATTAGCAACCCAAATAGTATCCTTGCCATTGGATTTGGGAAGGCCCTCAATAAAATCCATTTTGATACTCTCCTAAATCAGACTAGGAATAGGAAGAGGCTGCAAAAGCCTAGGGGTAGCAGTTGTCTCATACTTACACCGTGCACATGTATTTGGAAGCACATTTTTCAGTATTTGGAAGGGTTGAGATGATGATTCAGACCAATTAAACCCATTTTTCTTGAGTAAATTGGTCAATGGTTTGGCCAAAGCTCCATAATTCTTGATGAAGCGCCTGTAATAACCAGACAACCTAACGAATGCTCTCAGTTGCTTTATATTCTTAGGTTTTGGCCAATCACTTATTGCTTCAATCTTCCTAGGGTTTGTAGAAACCCTTCCCTCACTAATAATGTGCCCCCAACTACTCCACCTTGTTGGCTGCAACTGTGCACTTACTTTTCTTTGCAATATGGAACTGTCCAGAAATTGCCATAAATAATTGAGATTTGAGACTTGTAGAATCACTAAATGCCAATATGAAAATACTCAGTTGGAGACTAGATAAGTTTACTGGGCTGAATCATACCTTGTGTAGATAAAACTTTATATCCCCTACACTAACAACAATATCTGATGCCAACTTACTTGCCATAGTCCACTTGTGTTGCTGAATAAGACGATTAAAAAGAGCCTAAAAGAAACTTCAGAAAAGGGAAAAGGTTTAAGATTCTCAATCATTTTTTTAAACCTAGCCACCATACTTTCCTGCCTATTTTTTATCTGCTTTTCATTATATGTACCCTATTTTTAGACAGTTTTTTCTCAAGATGCATTTCATGTGCCCAACCTGATAAAATAATCTCATTTCAATAACTACTTAAATTTAAGAACCTCTGCATCCATTCTCCACCCAATCGTTTAACATAGAACCTGCAAACTTTATTATAATTTGTAGATAAATCAAAGGCTCTTGGATTTGATTACAATATTACAATAAAGCCGTCCATGATTTTCAAAGATTTATAATACTTCTGGTGTTTATTTCAAATTTAGACACACAAACTAGAATATATCTAAACAAATGGTTATGCAAATTGTTAGTTTATCCTTATTTTTTTTCCAAAACAGTTTGGTATAGTTCAAAAAAGTTCAAAACAGTTTGGTGTAGACCAGAGAATAGTTCAGTTCAAAACAATTTAAAACAGTTCAGTTCATAACTGTTATTATTGTTGATCAATTGTGAATTTGATACTAGTCTTGTTTTTCCTTTCTCATTTATTTACTTCTCAGTTTATATTTTTTATTTGTAGGTTTGAATCATGGGTGACAACCAGAAAATCATCCCTCAAGAAGGATTGAGGATTTTTGATGACATCGATGTAAGCACAAACATTAAGGAGGCATTGATTGGGTCAGGCTTTGAGCACGTCTTGAATTTGAACGACAGATGCAAAGCACATCATAGAAGTCTTTTTTGGCCCAAGCTAATTCATATAACGTGGAAAAAGGTACCTTCCAAGTAGGTGACAGTGAGATATATTTTGGCCTAGAAGATGTATTCTACATAACCGGTTTACCGATTAATGGTAAACCGGTTATTGTTATGGATGTAACCGATGCAGAATGCTCAAAGCTTATTGGGCAAAAATAAAGGGATAACATTTGAAGTCCTATACAATATCATCAAGCAGTACAACAGTGCTGAGAAGTTTGATAATGAGATGTTGGATAGAGCATGCCCTCTCGGCATTGCTAGCATGGTAATTCAACTAGGGGGACAAAGTTTTGTTCCTTCAAAGTATCTGTGCCTTCTAAGGAAAGTTGATGAAATTAAAGAATATGCTTAGGACGCTGCAAGTTGGGCCAACTTGCAGTCAAGCTTCAAGGAATTTCATAGAGATTCAGCTTTTGTTTCTATATATGGATGTTCGTTTGCTTTGATTTCCTTTTCCTTTTTTTTTATTTTACATTTATACACTTTCTCATTTTTGTAGATATTTGCTTTAATAAGGATCCCAGCATTTCAGGATCTTTTTAAAATTGAGAGGCCGATGGTTCCAATCTTTCCCCTCAAGATTCAATGGGAAAAAAAGTTTGGTGGACCAAAATCATTTAATAGTAGGTCCCAACCAACAACGCAGGAAATCTTGAATATCTTGCAAAAACAATCTGCAGATGATGTAAGAATTTATTTATTAATCTTTTGATTGTGATATGCATATCCTGCATAAAAGCTTTTTTTTTAAAAAAAAAAAATTTCAGTTGGAGTGGCTGCTGCATAGGAATATCAAGCTCAACGAGGCCGCTCAATTTCAGACAATTGTGGGGAGATCCATCACAGTTGAATTCATGGCTACTATCACTACTATAAAAAATGAGGAGAGAAGTGCTTCTAGTGGGTCATTTACTGCCCATCACACCCCAAATGTGTCATATAGGAAATTTCTTGGGGATAACGAGCCTCTTCAACAATGGATTGACTGCTGGAACACTTGGAAAAATGAACTTCCTGAAGTCCCAAACGAGCGTGAATCTGGTATAAAGAACGTAGAAGATTGGATAGTTATTTGGGAGCTGAGGGAAGTCTAGTTAATATAGTCTCAGCAGGATGAGGAACAAAATCAGCAGGATAACACACCTCAACATCATCTGTTGGATGTCACTCCTCAGCCTCAGCTGGATGTCACTCCTCATAACACTCCTCAACTGGATATCACTCCTCAACCTTCTCCTGAATCATACGAGAATCAAAATCAGCAGCAGTCTCAGCAGGATGAGGAACAAAATCAACAAGATAACACTCCTCAACCTATTCCTCGTAAAGCTTCTAATGATGTAACCGGTACAGGTAACTTATTCATTTTGTTTCTTTTTTCTTTTTACAAAATTTCTGGACTCTAATGATATTTGAGTCTTTAATCTGGTTTTTTCATCGTCTTTTGAAGGGCGACCTGACACTACAGTGAGAGAGACAGGTGATGTAACACTTGCAACCTATAAAAGGCTTGACAGTGTTTTGAAAATAGCAGAAGTTGTCAAGAAAGGAGTTCCTAAGACAAAATATATTAGACATGAAATGAAAACTCGTTGCAAGTGATCATTGCAGCTGGAAGGCAAAGGTATTAATCCAAAGAAGAAAGGACAAAAGGGCAAGCAACAAAAAGGAGCAGTAAAAACAGGACAAAAGGGCAAGCAACAAAAGGCAGCAGTAAAAACAGTGGGAGCAGTAGATGAAGAAAAAGAAAAAGAAAAAGTCTACATTACAAAAAAGTGTCTTTTTGATTATTGCACCTCTAAGCCAAGTGATAAGCTTCCAGGAAAAAGGTAAGCAAATTGACCATGCTTTTCTGATTATATATCTGAAATGAATTAAACCTTCAGTTCGATAGTAGGTGCGCCACTGATAAATTTGCAGTGGTTCCAAACAGGAATAAGGCTTTGGCTAATTGGGTTGTCAGTACTGTTAGTTGGTGTAGTATATGGTACTCTTGTATAGGAGGATGCAGTCCTGTTATTGGGGTTGTGTGGTTTGTTTTGGTGTCTATAATCAATTGTACTGTTATTGTCATTTGTCAATTACGGGGTTAGGTTGCTTCTCTTATCTTTATCTTTGAATTTGAATATTCATGTTATTAAACTTGTGCACAACCCTTATGCCTGCTACTATTTCTTGAAGGTTGCACCATAATTGTATTAACCATGTGGCTGGATTATGCTTTTCAATTCCTACTGGATCATATGCTTTCTTAATTCAATTGGCACTAGAGGAGTTTTTGTTTTGACATTTTATTAGTGTTGTATTTATGGTTGTTCCCAAGTGTTCACTCTGAGAATTTGTTTGTTTCTTTCCTTTGCTTGTAGCAATCTGTTCCCTATTGCATGTAATGTTGCTCAGCATGTCTGGCCCACTTTACTTTCAGCAGGCAGTAGTCACCATTCTTATCCCGTGCTGAAATCTAAGGGCCTCATTGTCTATGTTTATTGTCTGTGTTGGGGACATGGTTGCTAATTGCCCAAGCCACATTCTCTAGGTTGTTTAGCAAAATTATGATCGATAGGGGTGGCCAAAAAAACTGAACCGAACTAAACTTTTAAGAACTAAATTGAATTAAACTTAAAAAAATTAAACTGTTTCCAATAAAAACTGAACTGAACCATTTGGTTAGTTCAATTTTTAAAAACTGAACTGTTATAGGAGCAGTTCAGTGCACTGCTAAACTGATTTTTGAGAGTTCAATGTTAGAAAAAAAACTTATACCTACTCATGTTTTGGTACTTTGCGTCTTAAATATCTATAGTTGGCTAGCCTTTTATTGCGCCCTTATTAAGGATTAGAATTCTATTTTCTGTTGAAAATTTGTAAGTTATTTCACCCTTGTGATTTATCACATATATGATTTTAAACGCTACGATTCAATAAGTGTTTTGGATAATTAGCTAGATTAATCCATTGCAATTGAAAACACATGCTCTGAGTTTTTTTTGAGTTTTTTGCATGGTCTAATTTTATTGTTGTTATATATATATTTTTTTACTGCATTGCTGTTATATTTTTATTCTGTAAGGAAAAGTTCTAGTTCCCTTCATCGCATGATATTTTTATTGTTGTAAGAAAAAAAAAAGAATCACTTTAATTTTAAAGAGTTAGAAATAAATGGCAACGTTTGGTTTTCGAATCAACCAGAATTTAGAAACTTCTAAATCACATTTTGAAATCTCAGTGTACGTGGTACAACAATTGGTAAGCCTGATATTTTTAGGACCAAGTTGATTTTGTCAAACAGATGAATCATTGAATTCATTAAAACATGCAAAATCTGAAGTTTTAATTATATGCACAGTTCGAACTGAACTTTTAGAATATATATATATATATATATATATATATATATATATATATATATATATATATATATATATATATATATATATATAGTTAACTGAACTAAAAAACAATTCAGTTCAATTCAGTTCAATTTGTCTGGATTATTTTTTAGTTCAAATCAGTTCAGGTAAATTATTTTTTCAGTTATATACAGTTCACCCCTAGTGTAATTCAGTTCAGGTTTTTTGGGCATCCTTAGGTGACAGGGCATTCCCCTGGGAAAGGATATAGAGTAAGAGAGAAGAAATTGTCAAATGTCAAGTAAGTAACGTGTTTAAGATAAAATGGGAGGAGATTATGAATTGGTACTTAAGATTAAAAGAGTCAAGCATTTTAGTTCATGAGATTTTAAAATTTATTTGATAGTTTCTGACTTTACAAAATGTTATTCATTTTAGTCTATTTTTATATGTAAAACAATAAAAAATTAAAAGAAATGACTTTTTTTATAAAATTAAAAACTAATACTAGTATATGATTTTTAAAATCTTAAAGATTAAAATGTCTGACCAATACAGTATTGAAAACTAGTTTGAAGAAGGTGTTTCTTTTTATCTTTCGTGAGGAGGAACAGCAGGACAGGGCAACCGCATTTCATTGACTAATTGAGGATTTTACTTTATTAATAATTTTCAAAATGATAGACTAAATTGTATCTACATGGTTACATAATTCTTTGTGTTTTTTTTTTTTTACATATGGCACTGTATTTATTTAAACTAAAAATAAAATAATAATACGACATTATTGGCATGTTCGGTTTTGTTTTTTTTAAAAAATACTTGTTATATTAATTTAAAAATAAAAGTAGCACATATTATCATAATTAAAGATAAAGAGATGAAAGTATAATTTCTATAAAAATAGAGAAAGTAAAACGTAATCAAGCGTGTAAATTTTGAAATAAAAATTTAAACTATTTCTTTTTATGTAAGCTATGCTCAATCTAAAAAGTGAAGCACATATTTCAGTTCAACACGTTAATCATTTTCCAGAGTACAGTAGATAGTATATTAAAAGAAATTGAAATTATATATTTAGACTGCATGAACTAGGTCACAGACTGAAACGCACTCACTAGCTGACCAATGACCAGCATACAAGAACTTGCTCCCATTGTTTGTGTCATAGTTGAACATTATGCACGCCATCTTGGTTGTATCTGTAATAATAATAATAATAATAATGTATATACTAGTACTATCAACAATTTGTGCAATATCTTGACTAGTTTATTGCTTTTATGATAGACTTTGAACAATTTTATTGACGCATTAATTTTGGTTTCTTCTAGGGCACCTCCACTGACTTCCTACCGTTTTATTATTCTTATCCACAAAAATGGTCACATAAACGCCATTTATCACTTTCTTTTAAACTACGTCATATGTAGAACCCAGATTACTGGTCCATTCAGAGTGTAGAAAATTGTATTCATTAATTATTAATATAATAATAGCAATTGCACGAGTATGTTGTTGTTGCATATAAATTTGTTTTTTTATAGACAATAAGTAATATTATCTATTAATCACTACTTTTCAAAAAAAAAAACACTACTTTTCTATCTGTAAATATATTAATTTAATAATTTGGATGTATTAAAATAATTAAATCTCAATTTTATACAGGGTAATGCGTGAGCTGAATCTCCCCACTCGCTCGCTCATGCATAAACAACAATGATTTTTATATTTCAAACAAACTTAAATTTATTAAAAGAAAACAACTATTATTTCTAATTAACGTTATGTTTAAAATCACGTTGAAATTATGGTGCCACCATAATTTTTCCACCACAACAAAGTAATTTTAAAGTTACCATGATTTTTCAATGTGATCTACCACCATTCCAAAACAGCAATAGCCTTTTTGAGACTTTACTTCTAGACAATCTAACACTTCCCTGTTATATTAGTCACTGCGAGACAACAATGTTACAAAAATGGAACGAGATACAATTTCCTCTTCAAAACACAAGTATACTAACTAGGCGGCATTCAAACTGCTATAATTGCATGAGAGGCTCAAATTTGTAATTTTCCCATTAAAGTAGGAGAAAAAGGAAAGAGAAGCTCACCACCAACTGCAAGTATAATTAATTCCTTTTGAAAAATCATATGCCGAAAGCTATTCCTTCCCTTTAAATACTTGTAAGCTAAGGTAAGTAAGTACGCACCAATAAAATAATGGATCACCCAGAAAAAAAAATATTTCATTTTTCTATTTAATAAAAAAAATAAAAAATACTACTAGTATTATTTTTAAGCAACAAATAAACCAAAAGATTATTCTTCAAACACGACAGATATTTTGTAACAAATATTCAAATCTAGTTTTAGAATTACTGTAAGTATAGATAAAACTGATGTAAAATTATTTTAGTTTAATCATTAATGTCTTGAGTTCAAATCTGAAATATTACTTGAATCTTTAAAATAATAGCATGTTTGCTTTGCCGTTTTAATAGCGGCAGCATGAATTCTTATGTTCTTTCACCGCATAAATAATAAGTGGAATACTTCTTAAAACTTAGGTCGAAACCAATTCATCAGTGAAACAAACGTACACTAAGGATTTCACTTGCCATAATGCTTCTATATAAGTTCGTACAAAAAAAAAATCTAGTTTTAAAAGAAAATAATAATATTCGATGACTGAGAGCGTGGATCAATATTCGGTGACCCGAAAAGCCACACTAAACAGAGGACATTTTTTCACAAGAGAATCATAATAATAGCAATAATAATTAAAATAATAACTTAATCCTCTACTAACTACCGTCGTACACAAATCATATTCAATAATTCACAAGCCACCCTAGTGGATGAAATTCCGATAGCCCCACTAATAATAGTAACTAAACTAAAAAGTGTATCCATTATGCAATGGTTCAAAATTTTAACTTTTCTTTTTATTTTCGGTTTTGTTATATACAATTCACTTTCATGATTGATGATTCCACAATCAGAAATTCAGAAGGAGGAAGTGTAATCGGCGTAAAACTCGTTAACCCCAGAAGCAGCCCAGAGGCGTTGATTGTAATCATCGAGCATATCATCGGGCACAAAGGGGGTCCTACAGAGAGGGCACGTTTTCTGATCGTGGTCGATCCAACGGTCCACGCAGGCGCGGTGGAAAATGTGCTTGCAGTTGCGCATGCACCGAATCTCCTCCTCCTCGGAGAACTCGAACAGGCACACCGCGCAGTTGCAGCCGCCGTTTTGTCGTGTCGCGTCCTCGGAGTCTCCGAACCTGGCGACGGGGAGGAGGTCCCGGATCAGGAGCGCCGACACGGAGGGGGGCCTCGGCAGCGCCGCCGCGGCGTCGGAGGGGAGGTGGTCCGGCCAGGCGACCTCGGTTTCGAGGAAGTCGGAGAGTCCGAGGAGGTGGAAGAGGAAGAATACGAGGTTTCGGAGGAGGCCGAGGAGGGCCAGCGTGTGCAGGAACGGGTTCGGGAAGAACACCTCCGCGTAGCCCACCGGAAAACCCATCGGAGAATAATATGTTGTCGGAGACACGGTTTTGTTTTGGGGTCTTGAGAGAGAGAGAGAAAAGATGGGCAGAGACTAGAGAGAGAAAGAGTGAGAGAGAAGTGAGGATGAGAAGCTTCGATTTTGGACAGCGAGCATGGAATATATAGTCACAGTCACAGCTTGTTTATTAAAAAACGCTTAAAATTTTAAAAGACATTATGAGTCCGTAGACCAATTATTGAACAGCAGTGTGCATGACACACTCTTTAACACACTTCTACCAATACATTCTATTATTGATTGATATTTATTGAAAATTATAAAATTAAGAGAGAGATTTATTAAATAACAATTGAGACTCATAAAAATTTATGATTTTTAATAAATTTTAATCAATCATGAAAAGTGTGTTTAAAAGAATGTGTTGATAGTATTTCTCATTATTGAAAGGCCGTTAACCGGGATAGTAGGATACAGTAGCGTGAATAGATAAAATGAAAAAAAAATTATATTTTTGATCTTTCAAATATTACAATTGTATGATTTTAGTTTTTCAAATTCCAACTATGTCAATTGGTCACGAATGTGCAATTTTATTCTTTTAAATTCAAATTGCACCAATTGAGTCTCTTAAATATTACAATTGTGTAATTTTAGTTTAATAGATCGATATCATTCTTGTTAATATATATGAAATAATATATATACCTAGGTACTAAATTCTGCTATCGATGTAAAGGTCTTGTTGGTGGATAATATGTAAGTACCTCTGTAATCGCTCAATGAGCCTTGAGACATGTCCTGACCTTGGGTGAGTCTCCGGGACCCAACTCACCTAAACTTTCTATGATCGAAAAAAATAAAATTGCACAATTGTAATACCCGGGACCTAGTTGGTGCAACTAGAACTCAAGAGACTAAAATTGCATCTTTGCAATACTTGAGGAACTCAATTGGCACAATTGAAACTTAGGTGACTAAAATCGCACATTTTTTTTGGTAAGTACTAAAATCACACAATTATAATATTTGAGAGATCAAAAGTGCAATTAAGCCAAAAAAATATTTATTATCATTTTTTTTTTGTTTTGCTTTTTTACCTACATTATCCTCAACTGGAAGTTAAAATTAATTTATCGAAGTATTGACATTAATTTAGTGCATATTCAGATTTTAGTAAGGAGAACTCAAAAGTATTTTTACTTTTAAAGTAATAATTTTTTTTCTTCCTTTTATATATTGAAATTCAAAAATATATATTGGGATTCTTAGAAGTACTTTTCTAACTATTATTCAAATATAATTTAACATTTTTTAATAGATATTTTTTCATATACACAAACTATTTTTTTTTTCATAATCACATATTTAAGAGACAAAATTATATGTTAATCATATCATATCATGTTGGTTGATATTTTTTTAAGTTAATAGTTGGAGATTAATTTATTTGAGATCTATAGATTATTAAAATAAGTTTGACTTTCTTAATAAAGTTGTTTTATAATAATTAGGAATTGAAATTCTGTTAAGATTTTTTTATGAGTTCTGTTAACATATTCAAGAGACTACACAAAATAAATGAATAAAAAGTGTTAATTAAAAATTGATAGATAATACTAAATATTTTTCATATTTTTTTAATATGTACATTAATGGTATTAATTAACATTCTCATTATTGAAAAAGGGAGAGTGTTCTAAAATTAATGAAAACAAATATTTATTATTTTTTAAGTTTAACTCTTATTTATTTTAATCATAATTATAACCACCTAGAGAAACAAATAACAAAATATGATAACTAATTCTAGAGGGTAACATAAGAAAATATAGTGACAATCACTTGAATAATCTAGTTTTTTCCCCTTTATTTTGAAGGGATTTAAGCCACTTATTATGAATTTTAATTGAATTTGTCCTTAAAAAATTAAAATTTTATAGTACTAAAATAGAAGAAATTATATGCTTTATTTTCTTTTAGAAAATAATTAGAAATTCTAATTATCTACGTTCATTTTGATATTTTAATTTTAAATAATAAAGAAGAAAAATTGGAACTTAAATAAATCATGAAAAGGGACTAAATACAACATTTAAGGGCCAAATAAAACACTGCCCATTTGAATAATAAAGTAAAACCTAAGAGGTTGTGAAGAACAACCCAAAATGTGCAAGTACTGGGTCAAATAAGAGTAAAATTGTAATTGTTTTATTCATACAATAACTCATACAACATTTTATACAATAATATTTTATGTGTCTAGCCTTTTCTATCATATCATTGGTTACATCTCATATTTTTCTCTTCTTTTTTTTCTCTCATTTGTATAATTTGTTGCATGATTTGTTTTACAAATAACATTTCTCATAATATTAGGACATTGGGCCCTTGACATATAGGTGCTCAACATGGGTGCTAGTTGTAAAAGTGGAGAACTAGGCACCTCCTTCCAAGATGGGTTTTGACATAGTTCTCCAAATTAGGCCACCCCTTTCTCACTCTATTGGAGGTCTTTTTGTGTAACCACCAACCAAGCTCCATGTAGATCACCCTTTTGATAATTAACACAAGCAACAAATTGTGGTTTAATCCTTAATTCCCTCTATAACTTTCGTAGCTTGTTTCCCAATCTCTTCATTGTTCTACACTCTTGTTTTTAGTTGAGTATGACCAATGTTTGGTGTAAGTGTAATAATTATTTCTGATGCGCAATTACGAGCAAGATGGTCATAACATTCGTAAGCTATGTGAATGATGTGCAACCTTTTATACTCTACCATGTACCAATAACCATTCAACCAAACATTACACATAGGCATCAACTTATTGAGTCCAATCTATTTCAACACAAACTCCAACAAATCTCTCATTCTCCACTTTCAAGGTGTTGTCGTCTACCTTTTTTTGGCTTCCCCATTGGTGATGTCATAGGTAGCAGAAAACTCACATCATAATAAATTAACATGCAATCAATCTTCACGATAGGAGAAACAAAATCTGGGCTCCAATTTGTGATTGCTAAGTAATTATTGGATATCAACCAGGGACTCAATGTGGAAGAAATTTAAGAATTATTTCTTCTATACAGTGTTTTAAGAACCGGATCGGTCATTAAACCGGTCAAGGTACTGGGTTAATGGGTCATTGATCGAACTGGTGGGTCACTGGTCGGACCGGTTTGACTCGATATATATTAAAAAATTAAAAAAATATAATATAACTAACATAATTTAATCATTTAACACTTCAAATTTTAAATTATTGTCATTATAAAGTACCTAATATTCCAAATAAGAAATAACAATCAATAATCATGACAATACAAGTCCATAAATAAGTTTCATACACAAAAAAAATAAAAAATAAATTGAAACACATCATTTCAGCACTTTTTTTTCAAAAAAAAAAAAATCATATCACAACCCGATTCAACCCGGTTCAACCCGAGTCACCGATTTTTTGCAAAAACCGGCCGGTTCGACCCGGGTCGTACCGGGTCAGATGCATATCCGGTCCTATTGTCGAACCGAATCGGTTATACCACCGGGTTCCGGTCGGACCGACCGGTCCGGTTCGGTTTTTAAAACATTGCTTCTATGTGGAAGTCGTGACTCGCTTCTTTGAACAGAGAAAATAACTTCTAGTTACTTAAGATCAAGTCTAAGGATAAATATTAACGGAATTATAAAAAATAGGTTCTTGTTAACATTATTTATTGAAATTAATTTTAGTCAATTTATTTTTATTAAAATATTTATTATATAAAAAATATAAAATTGAAACAAATATTGTTTTTTGGATAAATTTTTTTGGTTTAATTATTTAAAATCAATCCTTAAACATAAATAATATCCTAAAAAATGTGTTGATAGGATTCTTCTAGTTCAAATAATCTAGATGAACTACCTTACGTGTGACCCAATTTTTTTCAATTAAAAACTAAACTGGTGTTGAACCGTATGACTTACTCTGCCTATCACAAAATTTGTGTATAATACAATTTGGAAAAAGTGCCACGTGCTTTTAATAAGGAATTAGAAGAGTGAAGAAGTAGTGGGTTCCTGATCACCATCTTCATCTGTCAGATTTAATTATCCATTCTAGTCATAGATTCATAATTGGCTTTATATAAAACTTATAAAGGGCAAGAAGATGATTATGGAAAACATAAATAATTCGTATCCAATTTCTAAATATTTAATCCATATGTCGTAAGTGTGGGGAAGGGACATTTTTCATTTTAGTCCTTAATAATTTATTTTGTTTTTTACTCCCTTATAGTGTTATAATTTTTTTAAGATCTCTTATGAAGTAAATATTTTCCAAATAGAGAACGCTGAACCCTAACCCAACATAATTGAGGAAAGTCATAGCAACATATTACAACATGAAACAAATTCACCGTGTACACTCCAAGCTAAGAAATAGATTTCGTAAATTTTAGAAACTAATTCAGGAAATTCTAATTTGAGAATGAGTTTCAAAGCAAGTTGACAATTTTTTTTTTTTCATCTAAAGCCTACAATTCTTGAACAATAGCTTGGACTAGGATCAATGGACTAGTACATGCTACAAGCCTAAAGAATTATCGTATGGCCACTTTAAAGGTCATTCAAATAGTAGGTTCCAATTAGTAGGTTCAAGTGGCGTAGAATGTTCAATGCTACCACCAATAGTGACAAAACTTAAAAGCCCTTTGATCAGCTGACAACATTTTAATTCCATTGCACAAAAGCTAAACTTTAGTCCTGCTAACAATTGATTACTAGAATGAAGGTTGTTGAGAACACAAGTTAAAGCGACACATAGATGGAACATATAGGGTAATATTTCAATGATAAGAGAAGAATCAGAAGAGTAAGAGATATTGTCACAAGACTTCAAAGTCCTTCCTGAAATGGGCAATGGCTCATGTCCAAGTGGAAATAGTTTTAGACATGCTGTGAAGAAAGTGCTTTCCTTTTCAAGTGGAGTTAACAATCATACACATTACACCCTTCTTTTTGTCTTACCCAAATCAATAATCATCAAAGTTAAGGAGGCATAAGGATTTCATTTTGAATTTGTAGAAGAATTGAAGTAAAAGGTGGAATGGGAATCAAGGGTGAAGGAAGGTTGGCGAGAAGAAGAAGTCGGAGAAATGAGGTATATAGTTAAGAGATTCTCACCCACAAAGATATAATCTTCATTTATAACGTGTGGATCAATTGGTGTAAGGTTCTTCTATCTAGATCATTGATTTCAAGTTTAAATATTGGTAAGCAATTGCATTAAATACTTAGAATGAGAACTTTGTTATTTTTTTCCGGTTCAAATAGAATTGTTTCTTGTGAAAGATACACATGTGTTTTATACAAAAAAAAAAAAAAAATTGTACAAATTGTTGTCTCTTCAATTAATGCATCTGGCCGTCCTATAAATTTTTGGTTTGGAGGCAACTAACAATAACGGTGGTTGGATTGGGAGGTTATCATCATCCATGTTGAATAGATTTGATTGAGGGAAGAGGTTTAAGATATATCAATGTTATCCATGTTAAAGTGGTTTGATTGAGAGAAGCAAAATACGATTTTGCATCTGCTTATAAATTCTGTCCTTTTCTACAAATAAATCTGTTTACTTAAAGGATTAAAATTTAATTTTGAAAAGTTATACTTTAAGATTCAACTCCTTCATCAATCTAATCCCATCATCAGGAAAAGTTGCCTTGGCAACAGATAAATTTGGATGGTCCATTAGTGGGTAAAGTGTGTCGTGGTCCCCCCTTAAGTAAACACGACCTCATGAGCATAATTACTATAAGCAAAGCATAAGAAATTTTAGATCTTTAATTCTAATATTCTTCACATATTGCCTTGCCTGTGTATTTGTCAACCTAGCTGAAATGCGGGTTATGAAATTGTCGGATAACTTTTTTTTTTCTTTGTCTCGAGTTATTTTTGTTGCTTACCATGATTACTTCATACACTAATGTTTGCTTGACATTTTTAACTCTATTAATGTAATATTCTTAATTTTATATTTTACTATGACTTTAATCTTACAAATGTCTAAAAATTGTATATTTTAACTTATCTCTTTCTCTGTATTTTTTTCAACTCGTGATTAATGCCCCTTTGTAGTTTTTGAGTTTTGTGTTATTTTATCTATATATATAAACAATTTTAAAATACATGGATTTATTTAAAAGATTAACTTGCTATGACTTGCTTATGTAAAGCATAGTAATTTAGGGTTGATTAAAAACAAATGCCAAATAGGATTTGATCGAAGGAAATAGCTAGCTAGTAGCAGAACAAGTAGATCGACCATGTAAATAATAGAAGTGGCTAGCTAGTTAATTTATTATTTAGATGGTACATTCTATTAGTGTACTGTTACTAATCTAATTAGCTAGTGATTGTGTTTGCACAGTCTCTCTTTTCTGTTAGCTATAAATATGACAAATGACAAATGGTTCATAGAAATCTAGTTCAAAAATAAAATAAAATAAATTAAAAATATTTATTGTATTAAAAATATAATAATGATTCAATTTAATTTTTAATTAATTAGAAATATTGAAATAAGGTATATTAAATATTTTTATTGAAAGGTCTTACAAAAAGTTAGATCTAACAATTAAAGCAATAAATTTGTGCTGAAAACAAGGATTAAAGGTCCACATTGGTCTGTCCATGGCAAGCATTGTGGCACTTGGCAATTCAAAGCATCTTACATGACTAAAGAATTAAAATATTCTTTCCAATAAAAAAAAAATTCTTTGGTCACCTCAATCGACCAAGCTAGTAGGGTCTTATCAGAATCAGCCATAAAAGAAATCCAAATATATACCGTTCATACAGATTTTTTTTGGCTGATCCACGTTGCATGACATCAGTTCCCACCAAAACTTTTTAGGTGGATTGATACACATCCCCTTCCACTTCCAGAAGCTAGCTAGCCAACTTTTTCTGCTATCTCATGCACTATTATGGCTAAAGGTCATAGCTCTATATTTAATTGCTCTCTTCGAACGTTAATACAAGACACTTTAAATATAATTACACAAGTCATAAAAATAGTTAATTTAATTAATTTTATTAATTTTTTTAAAAAATTGTTATTAATATACCAATTTTAACTTTATTAATAATCATTAACTTGTTATGAGTTATGTAAAAACATTAAATTCTAAAAGTATTATACATCACTATCAATAAAATGCATAAATACTTAGAGTATTTAATAAGGATAACTAGTGGAAAAAAATACTTCATAGGAGTTATAAAATACCTTATAAAAAATATCATCAATTTCTTATAAATGATGCCTTATATTAAGAACCCAAAGGAATACATTGATTCACGTTGGTAATAAATCAGGCTAAGTTTTGTTATGACTAATTGAACAGAGCATTTACCATTACCTTTAAAATTAAGTTAAAGATTTAAATATGTTTTTTTTTCATGTAACATTTTTTTAATCCTTATAAAATTATTTTTTAAAATGGTCTTTATAATTTTTTTTACTCTTGTTATTTTATTTTAGTCCTATAATATTCTTAGGCTAAAATATATTTTTGGTCATTTATCTTTCTACTAAAATTTGTTTTAGTCATTTATCTTTTAAAAAATTTATTTTGGTAATTTATCTATTAAATTTGAGTCAATGTTGTCCTTCCGAAATAGTTATCGATTTAGATTTTGTAGCACAAATTTGAACATTTTTTTACTAATTCAAAATATAAAACTTGTCTCATTAGATTCACCTACATGAAAATTATTAAACCCAACTAATATTCGAACATAAAAAGGTCATAAGCATGATGGAAATTGAGTCTCGCGAGCAACCAAGGAAGAATTTGATATTAGATTTCTTCAACTTTCTAATTATTCCTGAGACTAACTTTTTAATGTAATTTTCACCTTATTTATGCCCCTTTCTTGTTTGAACATTAATTAGTATCATAGTTTTTATGTGGGTAAATCTAATGGGACAAGTTTCGCATCTTGAATCAATAAAAAAAAGGGTTCAAAATTGTGTTCCAAAATCGAAAAAAGATCACTATTTTGGAAAGACAACATTGACCCAAATTTAATCTTTTCCGGCATTGAGTCCACGGGCATCATTAGGGTCACCATCCGAGGTATTGTCCGTTTAGATGCTGGATCATCACAGTTTTGTTCTTGTAAAAGGCACCTTGGTGGGTTTGAGAGGGAGGAGGGTGTTTATAAGCTACCATTGGCCTTGACTCCTAAGCGATGTGAGACTTAGTGGCTATCGGAACAAGTCCCCTAGTCGAGGCTAAGGGGAAAGAGTGGCCTAGGCCCTCCTGACGAAAATTAAATAAACATCAACACATAGATACAATAATATAGCATGTTATTCTATGAACAGTAATAATGCTCGAGGGTTATTAGTCGCTAACCTGAGTTTGCGTTCATCTCCATAGTAACACTTAACGTAGGAGAAATCCTTAATTGCTTCTTGAGAGGATTACTGCCCGCTTTTTTAGGGAACTTTCTAAGAGAATGTGTGTGTGTAAATTCGCTTAATGGGATGGCGAATTTATAATCCCCTAGCAGCAGGTAGGGACCTCTCAATAGGATATTTACTAAATGATTGACCCAACCCATCACAGGGTCAATCTTATCATAATCCCATCCAAGATATTCTTAATTTTCATATGATCGTTATCATATCTTTGATTGTCTAATTGATAATATTAAAAGATAATATAATGATTATTGATTGATACTAATCCATAATAAATAATTTTAACATTCTCCCACTTGGATAGTATTAACCAATAATTAAAATAGAAATCATCTAGACTAGAACGACAATCAACAACGTAAGAAATCTAAATCTCTAACGTTACAAAATAATATCCGATAGGGATACATATTCTGTGCGTTAAATAATATTTCTCACAAGAAAAGAATACATGAAATAGCATAGTTTAAAAGTTGAAAATATGCCATATAATAATGGTCCAAGCATATGAAAATGCTACAAGAAACATGATATAAAATAATGTCATCTAGAATATGTCTCTTAAGAAAATAACATTAGAATCCCACTAACCCAATAAATCAAAGGTCTTAACTATACCCATATGAGCTGCATGCTTCACGAAAGCTCCAACAGTTAAGGCCTTGGTTAGTGGATTTGCCAACATGTTCTCTGTGGTAACATGCTCAATCCGAATATGAAATTCCTTAATTTTCTCTCTAACAAACTGATACTTAATATCAAAGTTCTTTGAACGAGAAGAGCTCTTGTTATTTTGAGAGAAAAGCACAGCAGCAGCATTGTCGCAATATATCACAAGTGGCCTGGAAATGCTTTCAACAATGTGAAAGCCAGAAATCAAATTTTTAAGCCATATGGCCTGACGAGTGGCCTCAAAACAAGCAACATACTCTGCTTCCGTGGTAGAAGTAGCTGTAAGAGTCTGTTTAACACTCTTCCAAGAGATAGCTCCTTCTGCCATCATAAAGATAAAGCCGGAAGTAGACTTTCGGTCATTAGGGCAACTAGCAAAATCAGAATCAGAATAGCCAATGACCTGAAGTTGATCAGACTTCATATAGGTGAACATGTGATCCTTGGTTCCCTGTAAATAATGCATGACCCTCTTAACGGCTTTCCAATGACCCAAACCTGGGTTGCTCAAGTATCTCCCTAAAGCGTTAACAACAAAAGCAATATTGGGACGAGTACAAACTTGAGCATACATCAAACTACCAATAGCGGAAGCATATGGGACTTTTTGCATATCAATCATCTCTGCATCATTTTGAGGACATTGATCTTTAGAGAACTTATCACCTCTTTGCATAGGTGCAACACATGGGGAGCAAGCATTCATATTAAACCTTTTGAGGATCCTTTCAATGTATCCTCTTTGAGACAATCCAAGAATGCCACGTGACCTATCACGATGAATTTGGATGCCCAGAACAACTGAAGCATCACCAAGGTTGTCTCAGTCAAAAGGCTACAGCAATTGCTAGCAAGAAGAATGTCATCAACATATAAAACAAGAATGATGAAATTGCTCCCACTAGTCTTCAAGTAAATGCACTAGTCTGCATCATTTTCCTTAAAGCCAAAAGAGGTGACAATCTGATCAAATTTCAAATACCATTGCCTAGCTTTATATCTTTCAACCTTACCATCTGGACTACGCTTGGTCTTAAAGACCCATTTACATCCCACAGGCTTACAACCTGTAGGTAACTCCACGAGATCCCAGACATCGTTATAAGACATGAAAGACAATTCATCATGCATAGCCTTGAGCTAGTCAGAAGCATGAGAACTAGAAATCGCTTCCTGAAAGGTGATAGGATAATCATCATCATGGAGATCAAACTCGTGCTCTTGAAGATACACAACGTAGTTATCTGGTATAGAAGGCCGACACACTCTTTGAGATCATCTCAAGGGAGCCACTTCATCAATATCATCATTTTGTTGTGCATCAGCTAGCGGTTCTGGTATATCTCCTTCTCCTCCAAGAGTCTGTTCATCAATATGCACTACTGGGACTATAACATCTACAGGAAGAGAAACGACTGGTGCCGGAATTATGGTTCGATCTTCTCTAAGAGTGACTGGTCATGGAGTATGACTCTCATTACCCAAATCATCCTTAAAGAAGACTGCTCGATTAGACTCAATAACTCGCATGGAGTGAGAAGGACAATAAAATCTACAACCTCTTAAACCTACAGAATAGCCGATGAAGAAACCACTAGTAGTTTTGAGGTCAAGTTTCTTCTGCTGTGTATTATATGGTCTAACTTCTGCCTTACAACCCCACACATGAAAATGTCTCAAGCTTGGTTTTCTCCTAGTCATATGCTCAAACGGAGTTTTAGGCACAGACTTACTGGGTACTTGATTAAGAATGTATACAGCGGTCCTCAAGGCATCTCCCCAAAGAAACTCTGGTAAAGACGAATGGCTCAACATGCACCTCACCATATCCATGAGTGTGCGATTACGTCTCTCTGCAACTCCATTTTGCTCAGGGGTGCCAGGCATGGTGTACTGAGCCTCAATTCCGCACTCATTTAGGAATCTAGTGAATGGTCTTGGATTTCTACCAGTTTCATTGTAACGACCATAATACTCTCCTCCTCTATCAGATCTCACACACTTAATCTTCTCTCTTGTTTTCAATTCAACAACAGTTTTAAAGGATCTAAAAGCTTCTAAAAAGCTAGATTTATCTTGAAGAAGATCAATCCATCCAAATCTGGAGAAGTCATCTATAAAGGTAATGAAATACCTATATCCGCCCATAGCAGTAGGTGTAATTGGCCCACACATGTCAGTGTGACTCAATTGCAGCACATTGTCACATCTGTTCGCTCCTTTATTCCTGGTCTTCGCAGTGAACTTGCCTTTGATGCAATCAATACAGGTACCAAAATCAGAGAAGTCAAGTTCGTGCAAAATACTTTCCTTAACGAGTCTTTCAATTCGAGGCCTAGAGATATGCCCCAAACGTCTATGCCATAACATAGAAGAAGTTTCATTGATCCTGTTGCGTTTGTTTCCAACCACGGAGTTAACGGACATGTCAATTGTAACGACCCAACTTCGTTACATATATGTTATACTAAACTCTCTCTATTTAATTATTATCATGTGAAAGAACGTATAAATTTTTCACATTTAAAATACATACATATGTACTTATATAAAACGTTCATCACCGCATCGTCCAAGTGTAAGATGCCAATTTACACCTTAAAATACGAGGATACATATAACATCAGAAGGAAGATTCCCTTGTAGAGGACGTTCACACTAATCTTTATATTTATACAAAATCCTAAGTTGGTCCCCTTAAAATGTACATATATATACTAGAACAAAATTAGCAAAACAGGAGGATCGTCCAATCTTAGGATCGTCCAATCAACATAGCAGGAGAATCGTCCAATCTTCAATCATGACTAGCATGAGAGCCAGCACCATCACTGCTACCTGCTCCCGTGTTAACCACACGATCATTGCAGTAAAACAATACAAACACAAATTGCAAGGGTAAGCTTACTTATAAAAAGAATGAGATAATATACACAATTTCAATCAACATCATTCACAATAAACATTCAGTTCACTTCAGGTATCATTCCATGCATCAATATCATCATGCAACATTATGCTGACTCGACTCCATGGAGATTTCAACAACTTTCGGGCGGTTCCCATAGGCCCCATCCCCTACCATTAGTCTCGCCTTAGACCATTCAGGGAGTCCCTTGAGCCACCATGTGGAGGAAGTGTGAATTTAATCCGATATAGACAAGTGTTGGTATTGGCTTACCTCTGTCAGGTTTGCAAAACCTTCCATCTTTAGGAATTCGCCCACTTGTCTATTCTATATGCCCGCCATTGGCCACCACGAAATCCTCTAGCACTAGGTTGAGAGCCCACCTAGCACCCTCAACTTACGTGCCTACCCTTATGCAATATCATGCACAACTCAACAACTCTGATTGCCACACGTTCTCTCTATGTTATAAATTCACCATTTTTCTCAAATCAAGCTTATGAACCCAATCTAGCAGTTCAGTAAGCACAAGTAAGGCATTCTCACACCTCGAATCCTTACTCACAACACAACACTAAATTTAACTAAGGGTGAATTTCCTAACATAGTTCTAGAACCAAAGTGTTGGCAGATCCAACATCCTTGTTCGTAACAAGACTAGGTTCTGATTCTCTGTCAAACACACCCTCAAAATTTCACAACCACCATCGTTGGACGTCAGACTTTACTGAACATAAGGCATCACTGGACGCGGGTCATTATACACTGAATCATTGGACGCTGGTCACTAGACACTGGGTCATTGGACGCTGGTTTTACTACACTCTAGTATTCACTGGACGTTGGTTTTTAGTCGTAGTATAGATAGATGGACGATGGTTTTCTTTGGACGAGTGGTTTTCTGCAGAGCCCAGAACCTTTCAAAAACCCATTACGAACACATGTTTCAAAGATTTTGAAACCATTTTCCAACACTTACAATATCATTCCAAAGCACAACAACATATTATCACAACAAACTCAGCTCAGATCATCAAAACATCAAGAGAGCAAAAATCATCACATCATCATAACAGATCTTTAAAGCATCCAAAACAGAAACAGAACTCCAAACATATCACCACCAGATCAGTAAAACAAGTTTAAAGCTTCCCTTACCTACAGCTCTTGATTCAAACCGTGAAGAAGAAAAAGCTAGAGAGGATAACTTTGAGGTTCTCGAGTAATCTGCCCTCAAGTTTTGTTACAGAATCAACTAGGAGACACCAACTTAAAATCAGCCAAGAACTCTCTAGGAAAGAAGAAATAAATCTTCAAGTTCAGGTAGAAAAAAATAGCTCTCTCACTCACGGTAAGGAAACTTATAGAAAAAGAAAGATAAGAATGAAGGAGAATGGAAGAAACAGGAAGCTTGACACGTTCACTTAAGAGATTTGCATGAAATTTTGCTAGTAACACCTTTATTTCCTCTAAAAGCACCCCCTTTTCTTATTTTTTTCTTCTTCTACAACTTACGAAATTTACGTAAAATTCCTAACAACAACCTTACCTTCTAAGCCCAACCTTACATGAAATATTATCAACAACATTATAGCACATAACAACACAATCTATTTATTAATTCTTTTATACATAATATAACTTTAAATTTAATTTCCTCTTGTATTATCAATCAAACACTTGAAAGAAATCACGACATTACAATTCTCCCCAACAAGAAAATTTTCGTCCTCGAAAATTCGCTTACCTGGAAAGAGATAAGGGTATTGTTCACGCATTTTATCTTCAAGTTCCCATGTAGCATCACCCGTAGTATCACTCCATATTACTTTAACCAAACTAATAGCTTTACCCCTAAGCTGTTTAGTCTCTTGATTCTCAATCCTGACTGGACGAGTCTCAAGCGTCCAGTCCTCTCGTACTTGTATCACATCCGGCTCAAGGATATGAGTAGGATCAGAAACATATTTCCTCAATTGAGACACATGTAATACATTGTGCAAATTGGCTAGAGTAGGTGGTAAAGCCATTTCATAAGCCACTGGACCTATGCGTCTAAGGATTTGATAGGGTCCAATGAACTTAGGTGTAAGCTTCCTCGATTTAATTGATCGTCCAATACCCGTAGTTGGTGTAACCTTTAGAAACACATGATCGCCCGCTTCAAACTCAAGTGGCCTTCTACGTTTGTCCGCATAAGATTTCTGTCTACTTTGTGAGGCCTTCATCCTTTCTTGAATTAACTTAATCTTTCCTGTAGTCTGTTGTAACATCTCTGGCCCTACTACCATATTCGTTCCATCTTGGTACCAACAAAGAGGTGTTCTACACTTTCTACCATACAAAGCTTCAAATGGTGCCATACCAATACTAGCATGAAAACTGTTGTTGTAGGTGAATTCTACCAAAGGTAAAACTTCATCCCAACTTCCAAGATGATCCAAAACACATGCCCACAACAGATCCTCTAGTGATTGGATCGTTCTCTCAGATTGTCCATCGGTCTGTGGGTGATAAGAAGAACTAAATCTCAACTTAGTTCCTAAGGCTTTTTGCAAACTTTGCCAAAATCTTGAAGTAAATCTTGGGTCTCTGTCCGAAATGATACTTGATGGCACTCCATGCAATCTTACTATCTCTTTGATATACAATTGAGTGAACTTCTCCAAAGAATACTTCATGTTAACAGGTAAGAAATGAGCACACTTTGTTAATCTGTCAACTATCACCCATATGGCATCACAACCTTTAGTTGTCCTAGGCAAACTGGATACAAAATCCATGGTAATACTGTCCCATTTCCACTCTGGAATTTCCATTGCTTGCAACAAACCACCGGGCCTCTGATGTTCTACTTTAGCCTTCTGACAAGTTAAACATGCTGCAACATATTGTACCACATCTCTCTTCATACCGGACCACCAAAACATCTTCCTCAAATCTTGATACATCTTAGTCATACCGGGATGTAGACTAAGTTTACTTTTATGACCTTCGTCCAATATGAGTCTTTTTAACTCATTGTCTTGTGGTACACAAATTCTACCTTTAAATCTCATAATTCCATCATCACCCAAACTAAAGTCTATTGCTTTATCCGTACCCAACAACTCCATTGTTCTACTCAAGCTAGGATCCAATAACTGTTTCTCCTTAATCATTCCTAGAAAATTATTAGTCACAGCTAAAATACCACAACTAAGGTGATCGTAGGTCACTTCAACATACAAGTTCAAATCTCTAAACTTCTCCACCAATTCTAACTCTTTCACCATCAAAGTGGACATCTGGACGGTCCTTCTGCTAAGGGCATCAGCTACCACGTTAGCTTTACCCGGATGGTACATCAATTGAAAATCATAATCCTTCAAAAACTCCATCCATCGCCTTTGTCTCATATTGAGCTCCTTCTGATCAAACAAGTATTTTAAACTCTTGTGATCACTAAATACATCGAATTTAGCTCCATAAAGATAATGTCTCCATATTTTCAAGGCAAACACCACTGCTGCTAACTCCAAATCATGAGTGGGATAGTTCCTCTCATGAGTCTTCAACTGTCTTAAGGCATAAGCCACAACTTTCCTTCCTTGCATCAACACACAACCCAATCCTTGATGAGATGCATCACAATAAACTTCAAAAGGTTCACTAGTATCCGGTATTACAAGGATAGGAGAAGAAGTCAACCTTTGCTTCAATTCTAGAAAACTCTGTTCACAAGCTTCAGTCCATGCAAACGGTTGGTCCTTGCGAGTAAGTTGGGTCAATGGTGTTACTATCTTAGAGAATCCTTCTATGAATCTCCGATAGTATCCAGCTAGTCCAACAAAACTTCTAATCTCTGTGGCTGTCTTTGGACGTTCCCATTGCAAAACTGCTTCTACCTTTGAAGGATCCACTGCAATCCCTTCAGCTGAAATCACATGACCCAAGAACTTCACTTCTTCTAGCCAAAACTCACACTTGGAGAGTCTTGCATACAATTTCTTTTCTCTCAAAATCTCCAATACAACTCTTAAATGGTCTTCATGCTCTTCACGAGTACGGGAATAGATAAGAATGTCGTCGATGAACACCACAACAAACTTATCCAAGAATGGACGAAAGATCCTATTCATGTAATCCATGAATATAGCAGGAGCATTCGTCACTCCAAAAGGCATGACCACATACTCATAATGTCCATACCGAGTTCGAAAAGCTGTTTTCGGTATATCCTCATCTTTCACCCTTATCTGATGATACCCTGACTTCAAATCAATTTTTGAGAAAATCTTCGCTCCACGCAACTGGTCCATCAAATCATCTATCCTTGGCAAAGGATATTTATTCTTGATAGTGAGCTTATTCAATTGACGATAGTCAACACATAGTCTAGAACCACCATCTTTCTTCTTGACCAGTAACACAGGTGCTCCCCAAGGAGAAACACTAGGTCTGATCATTTCCTTCTCCAACAAATTTTCAATTTGTTTCTTCAGTTCAGCTAATTCAGCGGGTGCCATCCTATAAGGAGTTATTGACACTGGTCCCACACCTGGAACTAATTCGATAGCAAACTCAACCTCTCTTTGTGGAGGCAAGCCAGGTACTTCTTCTGGAAAGACTTCAGAAAATTCTCTAACAACTGCTATAGAATTCAAGTCAAGATTACCCTTGACTTCCAAGAAAGAAAATACCACAAAACACGAAGCTCCTTCCTTCAAAGAAACTTGTGCTTGCTTTGTAGAAATAATTTCAAGATCTTCGTGATCAGGAAATACAAGAGTCTTTTGAGCACAATCTATAAGAATACGATTGGAGGACAACCAATCCATTCCTAAGATTATGTCCAAATCCATCAGAGGAAGGCAAATCAAGTTAACCTTGTACTTGCGTCCATTGATTAAAACAGGACACCCCACGCATACTAAAAAAGTCACCACAGGGGTGGCTGTAGGAGTAGAGACATGCAAATCAAACAACAAAGGACACGTAGACAATTTCAATCTTTTCACACAATCATAAGAAATGAAGGAATGTGTAGCTCCAGAATCAAACAAAACAGATAAAGAGTTACCGTCCACTTCACACACACCTTGCACAAGATCATCAGATTTGGACGCTTCCACTCCATTCATAGCAAAAACCCTTCCAGCTACCTTAGGCTTCTCAACCTTTGGTGCATTTCTTGCTGGTGCAGCTCTATTATTAACTTGGCAATCTCTTGCTATATGCCCGGGCTTCTGACATTTGAAACAAATTATCTCCTTATAAGTACATTGAGTACTGTAATGTGGACCACCACACCTGAAGCATCTAATTCCTTGAGCTCCTGATTGGGCTACAACTAGACTTCCCCGAGACTGTTGGGGTCTAAAATAAGGTTTCTTCTGAAAATTTCCCTTTCTACTGCCTGAGGGTCCATCACCATGAGTCCTTATTACTCTACTACCACCCTCTAGGCGTTCCACAGTCTTCGCCTTCTCTACTAATGCAGGAAACTCCCTAATAGCCATAGGGACAATCATCCGCTTCACCTCTTGCTTCAAGCCTTCTTCAAATTTTCTACATCTCCAAGCTTCAGTAGTAGCTTGAGAATAAAAATGAGCTAAGTGTTCAAACTTAGTCGCATATTCATGAACTGTTAGGTTGCCTTGCTCTAACTTCATGAATTCTGCCTCTTTAGCATATCTGGCACTATCTGGAAAATACCTCTCCAGAAAGCGCTCCCTGAAGTTTCCCCAAGTAAGGGGTTCTCCACGTGCTTCCATCATTTGTAGAGTTACATGCCACCAGAACTCTGCTTCATCAGTTAACATATATGTGGCATAAGTAACCTTTCTATCTTCAGGACATGCCATTGCCCTAAAGATCTTTTCTAAAACTCTTATCCAGTTATCAGCTACATCCGGATCAGAGTTTCCTTTAAATGGTGGTGGATCATTCTTCCTAAATTCAGCCAATCCTTGATATTCAGGTGGGATTACTGTTCGAGCTGCTTGGGCAGCAACCTGAGTGGCCTCTAACTGTGCCAAGGCTGCTTGATGCTGATGAGCCATAGTAACACTCTGTTGTTGCATCGCAGCTGCCATTACTTCCATATCATGGGCCATTTGGGCCATATCAGAGGGAGGAGGAGGAACAGAAGGTCTAGGTGGTCTCACCATCCTAACAGAAGACCAAACCAAGTTAGAGAATAACATTGGTTAAAGCCTTCTACTCATCATGTCAATCACACACAGCAAAAACATAATAGACCTATCCCCATAGGTTCGTCCAAAAGATACTTAGCAGGAAATTTCAAGAGAATCTATCCTTGATCTCGGTTTTCGCCTGTCATAATGTCCTATTCGTCGCTCAAAGTATTGAGATGGCCAGTCTCAATATTTCACGACAGTGCAACTAGGATTTATGGTATAACGAACAACCAAAACATTCAACATCCTTAAATAACTTCACAACAAACACCTAAGAAACATAGAAGACACATAACGCACAGTCCGATTTGAATCGAACTGCTCTGATACCACTATTGTAACGACCCAACTTCGTTACATATATGTTATACTAAACTCTCTCTATTTAATTATTATCATGTGAAAGAACGTATAAATTTTTCACATTTAAAATACATACATATGTACTTATATAAAACGTTCATCACCGCATCGTCCAAGTGTAAGATGCCAATTTACACCTTAAAATACGAGGATACATATAACATCAGAAGGAAGATTCCCTTGTAGAGGACATTCACACTAATCTTTATATTTATACAAAATCCTAAGTTGGTCCCCTTAAAATGTACATATATATACTAGAACAAAATTAGCAAAACAGGAGGATCGTTCAATCTTAGGATCGTCCAATCAACATAGCAGGAGAATCGTCCAATCTTCAATCATGACTAGCATGAGAGCCAGCACCATCACTGCTACCTGCTCCCGTGTTAACCACACGATCATTGCAGTAAAACAATACAAACACAAATTGCAAGGGTAAGCTTACTTATAAAAAGAATGAGATAATATACACAATTTCAATCAACATCATTCACAATAAACATTCAGTTCACTTCAGGTATCATTCCATGCATCAATATCATCATGCAACATTATGCTGACTCGACTCCATGGAGATTTCAACAACTTTCGGGCGGTTCCCATAGGCCCCATCCCCTACCATTAGTCTCGCCTTAGACCATTCAGGGAGTCCCTTGAGCCACCATGTGGAGGAAGTGTGAATTTAATCCGATATAGACAAGTGTTGGTATTGGCTTACCTCTGTCAGGTTTGCAAAACCTTCCATCTTTAGGAATTCGCCCACTTGTCTATCCTATATGCCCGCCATTGGCCACCACGAAATCCTCCAGCACTAGGTTGAGAGCCCACCTAGCACCCTCAACTTACGTGCCTACCCTTATGCAATATCATGCACAACTCAACAACTCTGATTGCCACACGTTCTCTCTATGTTATAAATTCACCATTTTTCTCAAATCAAGCTTATGAACCCAATCTAGTAGTTCAGTAAGCACAAGTAAGGCATTCTCACACCTCGAATCCTTACTCACAACACAACACTAAATTTAACTAAGGGTGAATTTCCTAACATAGTTCTAGAACCAAAGTGTTGGCAGATCCAACATCCTTGTTTGTAACAAGACTAGGTTCTGATTCTCTGTCAAACACACCCTCAAAATTTCACAACCACCATCGTTGGACGTCAGACTTTACTGAACATAAGGCATCACTGGACGCAGGTCATTATACACTGAATCATTGGACGCTGGTCACTAGACACTGGGTCATTGGACGCTGGTTTTACTACACTCTAGTATTCACTGGACGTTGGTTTTTAGTCGTAGTATAGATAGATGGACGATGGTTTTCTTTGGACGAGTGGTTTTCTGCAGAGCCCAGAACCTTTCAAAAACCCATTACGAACACATGTTTCAAAGATTTTGAAACCATTTTCCAACACTTACAATATCATTCCAAAGCACAACAACATATTATCACAACAAACTCAGCTCAGATCATCAAAACATCAAGAGAGCAAAAATCATCACATCATCATAACAGATCTTTAAAGCATCCAAAACAGAAACAGAACTCCAAACATATCACCACCAGATCAGTAAAACAAGTTTAAAGCTTCCCTTACCTACAACTCTTGATTCAAACCGTGAAGAAGAAAAAGCTAGAGAGGATAACTTTGAGGTTCTCGAGTAATCTGCCCTCAAGTTTTGTTACAGAATCAACTAGGAGACACCAACTTAAAATCAGCCAAGAACTCTCTAGGAAAGAAGAAATAAATCTTCAAGTTTAGGTAGAAAAAAATAGCTCTCTCACTCACGGTAAGGAAACTTATAGAAAAAGAAAGATAAGAATGAAGGAGAATGGAAGAAACAGGAAGCTTGACACGTTCACTTAAGAGATTTGCATGAAATTTTGCTAGTAACACCTCTATTTCCTCTAAAAGCACCCACTTTTCTTATTTTTTTCTTCTTCTACAACTTACGAAATTTACGTAAAATTCCTAACAACAACCTTACCTTCTAAGCCCAACCTTACATGAAATATTATCAACAACATTATAGCACATAACAACACAATCTATTTATTAATTCTTTTATACATAATATAACTTTAAATTTAATTTCCTCTTGTATTATCAATCAAACACTTGAAAGAAATCACGACATTACATCAATCACATTCAACATATAAAGTCTATCACACAAAACTCTTGAACCAACATCAACTGAATTAAAATAAATCACCAGTTTGCCATCACCAAACTTAAAACTGTAACCACATTTGTCCAAAGCAGAAATAGAAATCAAATTCCTTCTCATGGAAGGTACATAAACGACATCCTTCAATAGTAAAGTGTGTGCAGAAGGTAAACAAAAAGAAACAACTCCCATATCAGCAACAGGTACTCCAGCTCCATCTCCCATAACGATCTTAGACTCAGCATCACTTGGTTTCCTCAGGCTTGTGAACCCCTGTAAAGAATTCACAACGTGAATAGTAGCACCCGAGTCTAACCACCAGGAATTTGGAGGAACATCAACTATGTTAGATTCAAAACAAGTTAGAACTGAAAGGTTACCTTGCCTTTCTTCTTTCCTTTTCAGAATACCACAGTCTTCCACTTTGTGGCCATATTTCTTGCAATACTTGCAATTACCCTTAAAGAATTTCTTCTTGGGCTCTAGATGTTGTGCTGCCTTTTCTGCAATTTTTCTCTTATGCTTTCCTTTGTAGTGAAACTTCTTAGCACCCTTGGTGCCTGAAGTAGAAGCAACAAAATGAATGCTATGGGTCTTAGCTTTCTTCATTGACTCCTCCTCTTAAGTGATTATAGCAATCAACTTATCCACCCCATAATCATGTTCCTGGATATTATATAAGGTCTTCATGATGTCAAATTGTGGAGGCAGAGATTCAAGGATGCGGAAAATCAAGGTGTCTTCACCAACTTCAACCTTGAGAGACTTCAACTTACTGTAGTAATGCACCAACTTCATGATGTGCTCATGTACACCACTGATGCCATCATATTTGGTCTTCTCAAGGAGAGAGAGATACTGACTCTTTTGTGCCTTATCAAAGGTTGTGAATTTCTCACCAACGGCTTTCAGAAAATCCTTGGCATTATCCTTATCTGGAATGCTTTGTCTAATAGATTTCTCCATAGTGAACTTAATCACCTTCAGGCACACCCTATTTGAGTGCTCCCATTTATCATGAGAAATATTCTCAGCCTCAGAAGACTGATCAGTAAGAAGTGCAGGCCTTTCAGTCCTCAAAGCCAAGTCCAGATTGCCAACGGTCAAGTAAAGGTTCAAAGACTCTTTCCAGTCCTCATGATTTGTCCCATTCAAAGTTTTGACGGAATTAGGGAGGAAAACTGAATGTCACAACAACATTATGTGATTCAAAGAGAAGTTCAGTTGAAGAGAGTCCCTAAGAAAAACACAAAATATAATGTACTATAACTTATATTTCCAAAATCCTAATACCGATAGGGTACCAACAAATTGATTAACATAAGCAAAGAAGAGCACACTATATGATAACAAATCACACCAATAACAACATACCGATAGGATATAATTATTACTAATGTGATAGAATTAACGAAATTCACACAAAAGTATCCACGATAGGTGAGATTACAATTATGTAAATTAAGAGAAAAAAATATGCTTGTCATAAGAATTGATAATTTATATCATGCATAATTTTTAATAGCAATAACAATTTTGTACAATCAACACAAATTCACATCACCATACCCACGATAGGCGAGTTATAATAATGCAAATTAAGAGAGTAAAGTTATGCGCAAAAGAAAATGACAATTTATAAATCATGCGATATTGTACAACAAACACATAAATTCACATTACTATACCCACGATAGGCGAGTTATAGTAATGCAAATTAAGAGAACAAAATTATGCATAAGAGATAATGACAATTTTGTCGTTCAAAATTATGCAGAATAATTTTTGAATTCCTTTATAGTGGCATAATAACAAGGGAGAGTACCCTATACTAAAATCACTAATGCTTTAAGGAATTATAGCAAAAATTATCAAGTCCAAAATTGACAGAATAATATTTGAAATTCTAAAACAAATATCAAATAAATCAGGTAAATATTCTATGGCGCTCATAAAATTTCAGAAAGCATACCAATATTCGCATAATATAAAATAATTAATTTCTGAAAAAAAAACAAAAAAAATGGGCCTCAGAAGTGGGCCCACGCGCCCCCACGCGCTAGGCCAGTGAGTGGGCATCATTGCACCACTCGCCCAGATCAGAAAACGGGCTGGGCGCGACGGGATCGGATCGGATCCGCCATCTCCGGCGACTCAACGGAGCAAGAAAGGTCGCGTTCGATTTGTCCATGGAAGGGGAACAAAACCCCTCAACCAATTTCAGGAAAAGGGTCCACGATCATGAACGAAAACGATGAACAATTTTGGCGAAAAAGAGTTCGTCCGAAAACTTTGATTTCAAAATTCACTCTCGTTTTTAGATGAAAACATGCCAACCAGCATGGGTTTTGTTCGAAATCAGTTGATCTACGAAAGCCTTAAACCAATTTCAAAAAAGAAAGGATCGATTCTGTGAGAGTGATATGGTTCGAGGTTCTTGGGTTTAAAGGTTTCGAGAAAACAAACACTTTCAATTCTCTCAGATTTGTTCATGAAATAATACAAATTTTGGATATGTTGTTCTGGTTATGACAAGGAAGAAAAGCCCTCAAACAATTTTGGATTTCATACTCAAATATAAGCAATTTTATTGTGATGAAATTCGAAGTGAAAAAAGGAGGGCAGAACATCTGTTTAATCTTATGAATAGAATGAGAAAAGAAAAGGGTTTACACACGATAACAGCTATAAAATGTATCTAGCAGGCTCTGATACCAATTGACAAAAATTAAATAAACATCAACACATAGATACAATAATATAGCATGTTATTCTATGAACAGTAATAATGCTTTAGGGTTATTAGTCGCTAACCTGAGTTTGCGTTCATCTCCATAGTAACACTTAACGTAGGAGAAATCCTTAATTGCTTCTTGAGAGGATTATTGCCCGCTTTTCTAGGGAACTTTCTAAGAGAATGTGTGTGGTGTAAATTCGCTTAATGGGATGGCAAATTTATAATCCCCTAGCAGCAGGTAGGGACCTCTCAATAGGATATTTATTTACTAAATGATTGACCCAACCCATCACAGGGTCAATCTTATCATAATCCCATCCAAGATATTCTTAATTTTCATATGATCGTTATCATATCTTTGATTGTCTAATTGATAATATTAAAAGATAATATAATGATTATTGATTGATACTAATCCATAATAAAAAATTTTAACACCTCCTTCTAGCGCCAATGTTCCGACATTGAGTCAGAAGGCATCGTTAGGGTCATCATCAAAGGTATTGTCCGTTTAAGTGCTGGACCGTCACGGTTTTGTCCTTGTAAAAGGTGCCTCGGTGGGTTTGAGAGGGAGGAGGGTGTTTATAAGCTACCCTTGGCCTCGACTCCTAAGCGATAAAGGACCAAAATGAATTTTTAAAAGATAAAAGACCAAAAAGAATTTTGATAAAAAAAAATAAAGGACCAAAAGTATATTCTAGTCATATATATACATTTTTGTCCTTTTAATATGTAAATCATTTGCTTTTAGTCCCTATCAAATTTTTTTGAAGGGACTAACTTAAAATGAACAAATATTGTTAATAGCCTAATAAATTCAAGGGATAATTTTTCAACTGATGAGTATGAGTTATATTGTTAATAGCCCAATAAATGCTTCCACTTTCAAGAAAAATGAATGGATATCTCATTAATAGACTTCACAATAAAATAAGGACAAAAAAGAAAATTAACAATTAATACATTTAAAAGTAGTAATGTATTTTTTATATTTAGGACCAGAAAAATATTCATATCCACTCATTTAATAAGATATTTGAAAGGTTGGGTTGCAACATATATTGTGCTTGTTGCATTTTATGGACATGTTGCACAGACAAGGAATCCAATTTTGTTACTCAATGTGGTGAGGGTCATTATTAAAATATCCATATCCTTTCATTTGATGAGGCATATTGTTGAGGAGTTGCATCATATTGGGACATTTATTATAGTTGTTACAATGCAACATTTGATGTCTTGTAAGGTTGTGTCTTGAATGTTTCTTCTTTTCTTCTTTTTCTTTGGTGCATTATTGTGAATGAAATATTTTTGAACATGGTTAAGAAACATATTTAGAAATGTTTTTCTAATTTTTTCAACTATGTCTTAAGCCCAATGAGAGATAACATGTCACAACAACAAAAAATGTGATGTTAATGTTGAAGTATAATATATAAATTTCAGAACAATAATAACATGGATAAGAAAATATATATTCAAAGGAAAACAACATAAAATAAAAAATAATAATTTTCCTTTCATGGAAGATTCTTCTTGTCGTAATTTGGGTCACAACGAGATGACAAAAATGTGTTAAAATTAAAAGTGTTGTCACCAAAGTTTATTAGAAAAAATATTGGAAAACCCTTAAAAAGGAATATAATTTGCATAAAATTACATAAGAATTAGATGTGCATCCTAAGTGGTTATTACATAAACCTTTAATTTTATTATATTTTAAGTTAATTTAAAAAAAACAAAGTATTTTAAATTTTAAAAAAATAAAATAATAAAATAACATTGATTTAAATTAAGACAGGATAAATGAACTCACCTCGAGACAACCATTCTTAATGGGCACAATGCATAAAGCAACCCAAAGTTTCTCATGCTCCTTGAAAAGAAGCTCAAAGAAAAAAAACTATAGTAAGCCCAGCGATTTACGCTAGGCCTATATTTTTTTGATGCCTTAGTAGCTTTGTCACCTTTGTGTCCTTGGATTGATGCACTCCTCTTTATATATGGGAAGGAAAGAATGCATGAGATTATTTTATTCAATGTGAGACTTTTTCAAGTGAAGGAAATGAGAGAAGGAAAGAATGTGGGACTTGAATTTTTATCATAATTAAATGGCTTCATTTGGGGTTGATTTTCATCAAGATGAAAATTGATTTTAGTTTTTGAAGTATAGGCATGAGTTATAGATTTTTCATCAAGCTTTCCAAAGGTGCAAAGAACATCTCTAACAAGTAAGTGTAACTCAAGATGCAACATTGTTTTTCCATAGTAAACAAAAATAACCACTTTTCTATCATGATTAAATAGTCTATTTTGGAATCGATTTTTGTCAAGATAAAAGTCAATTTTTATTTTTGAGATATAGACATGAGTTGTAGAATTTTCATCAAGCTTTCCAATGACGTAAAGAACATCTCAAATAGATAACTATAGCTCAAGATATGATATTGCATTTTCATAATTTTTAACATAAAAACAAGCTCTTAACAAATTCTCTCATTTCCTCCTTTTTTTTTTTTGGGTACTAAATCATTTTAAATTAATATAAAATTATATAGATATGATCTATATAATAGTCACTTTTAATTTAGTAATGGATTTTGAAATATAAGTGTTAGTTAAAAAAATATGCTCATTATTCAACTAATTTTTATTAGATAATTTTATTTCAAAATTTATTATTGAATTAAAAGTTCCTATTATATAGATCGTATTTATAAAATTTTAAACTATTTTAAAATTATTTAATACTTCGTTCATGTAAATTGAAATTAATGCAATTTATACTTTTAAAATATATGGAAAAAAGAACCATTTGATTAACTTATTATTATTATTATTATTATTATTATTATTATTATTATTATTATTATTATTATTATTATTATTATTCAATTTTTACAAGATTTAACATAAATAATTTTAGTAATATATAGTTATAATTCAATAGTTATAGATGAATGAAAATCATAATTTATTCAAAGTTATTGGTAAAATAAAAATAAGTGTAATCATGTGGTGTAAGTTAATCATTCTCTTTTCTCTCTCTATTTATATTAAAAAATTAATTAGAATACATTAATAGTGTAAACAAAATTTACATTGTTATTCAATCATAAATTATTATATATAATAAAATTATTAATTTTTATAATAATTATTTTAAAAGTTACATTTAAGATAATTTTTAATTAATTAATAGTGTAAAAATATTTATATTGAAGGTTATCAAAATTAAATTAAACTCATAAAAAAAATGTCACTAACAAAATGATTATGTTTAAATGTAAAAGCACACTGTCCATTTTGAAATTGGGTGGCTAACTTATATATTAAGCCTCGTCGTACAACTGTATAAGTTGTGTCAAAAGCTTCAGTGAATTAGGAGAAATCTTTTGTGCCTGTTTCCTGTTTAATTATTCTTTCGATTTCTCGCATCTTTATCGTGCTTGTTATTGACTAGTGTTGCGTGCTCTATGTTTAATTAACTTATTTTATTTGTTAATCAAATTGATGAGAATTGAAGTTGTAATATAGAGTTTTCCAATTTATTCTTAAAAAAAATTGAATCTGTCTTTTCATATGGGGAATACGATATTATTTTAGATGAGCTGTATACATGTCACCCTTAGTTTTTTTATCCAATTAAAAAAAAAATACTTAAAACAAAAGTTTAAGCTCACGATGCTCAAGCTCATGTGCGTAAGACTTTCACCTCTTACTAGCCACTTTAAAAGTTTTTATTACAATATGATACATAAACTAGTGAAACAAAGCTATTATAAGCAATGTGGAACTTTGCCTTTTGGAATACCCTTAAAAAATACAACAAATTATTCATTGTAAATCCAAACTATAATTTATATATTATAAAGTATTTGTTATTATGAATTTTAATTATATAAAAAAATATTTATCCTATAATATAAGTATTTTTCAAAAGAGGAAATGTAATTTCCTAAAACAAATAGTTGAGATGCATTTTTCAAATTCTAGTAGGACCAGACTAAAATGCTTGCACCTGTCTAATATTATGTGATGCCTTCTGATTCTAGCTAGATAAGTCAAAGAACCATGCATGATCTCGAGAATGTTAAGTTACACAATCTGTGATCATTTGAAGAGTGAAATAAAATGAAGAATGAATACTACCTTCATATTTTTACGAGAATTGCGCAGTCTAGCTAATGAGAATTGTAGTCTTAATTAATTTGGGGTTTCTTTTCCGATTTAGTTTTGCTTGAAATTGGAGAGTGATTTTATCGCCGTTGCACAGATAACTAAAGAGTGAAGTAAGAACGAATTAATGAATATGACTTTGAACAGATTAATTTTGGTCTCAGTTGGCAATGGGAGGAGTGGATTGTGTAGAACATTCACGTGGGGTGAAATGTAATAGAAGGTAGAATTCCATCTTGAACAGGTTAATGTTGTTGGTCTCAAGTAGCAATGAGATTTTTAAATATTATGAATAAAAGGAATAAGTAATAAGAGAACTTTATTCCTTACAAGAATATATTCCCTCCAACTTAGATTAATCGTCTCACCCCCAATGCGATGCAATTATGCAAATAGTATTTATACCCCCTCCTCAAGAACTAAAAAATAGAAAAACATGCATCCAAAAAAAAAAAGTTATTTATTATAGAACTTTTAGTCACTTCCAACATTAAACATGTCCTCAACCGATCATTTCATTCGCCAAACTGTAACTCGATCCCATTAGCTTTAAAAGTGACAACAAGAAGGTCATGCATAACATTGTTTCACTTTAACAAGAAGTGGGGTTAAAACCACACAATCTTACATTACAATGGTTAATTATTTCAATAAAGAAAGAATAAAGGAGGACAAAATTTCCATGCAGATGTAGTTTTGACATCGAAACTTGGCCTACCCAATGTTCGTGAAATGTCGTCCGAAATAATGGCACAAAGCACTGTTGAGAATGTGAAAAGAAAGATTGAGATAAAAGTGGGGATTAACCAATGCACCACAAATGGAGGGGAGTGGGCCCAAGTGAAGTAAGGTGGGCCAGGCCCACTCGAAAGTCCATGACAAAGATGGTGGAGATGACAAAAGGAATCAAAAGGTCCATAAGGGTAGGTTAGTGGGGGAGGAGAGAAGAGACAGGCAACAAATATGGACCGTCGGTGATGAGAACCCTAGCCAACCAACACAGCATCATGGCTGGGTTAGGAGGCCATGATCCTGATGATAAAAATGGAAGTGGTAGAAAAGGGTGGAACCATGATACAAGAAGCATGTAGATCTAACATTTGGAGGTTTGATTGGAATGCAAAGTTGTTTTGGCTTTGCTTAGCCAAACCAAGACACCAATGACCCAAGTGTAGTGTCACTACCAATCATTTTATGGAAGCACTTTAGGGTATGGGATACGGGTAGATAACCTAAGAATGGAATGTTAATTAATGGCTTTTATTTCCACTCCACTTTTTTATTATCTGAATTTTAAAATAGAATCTTAAAAGTAATAAATTTTATATGTTTTACATTTGCTTAGAAATAGTTTTATAGCTCAAAACCATTGGTTATAAAGTCCAGACCTAAATAATGTCTATGTGTTCTACGTTAGGATTCTGGATACTGTTGTAGAACGCAACAGAAGCGTGAAGGACTCCATCCTTGTACTGGTACTACTATTAGATTTCGATGAGCAGCGGATAGAACGTCTTCAGTTAGATCAATTTATTTTCATTTTGTTGTCCTTAGGAGTAGTAGGTGTGTATTGGCCAGCTAGGGGGTGAGTTGGTGTGTTAGATTTTCCTCCCTTTTTGATGTATTACCTTTTGAGATGTACTTTGATGGGCATGTATGCTTTATTTAGATTTCTTACTTATGGTTTGTAGTGCCATAAGGTACAATAATGTATTTTCGTTGTTTATGTTATTCATACGTATTATCCAGCATGTACTATGTTTATGTGCTAGAACTTTTATATGATTTTAGATTGTGAACTAAGAATTAAATCACAAAAAATTTACACTATCTTCATTAAATAATTTAATAAGAGATTTTCAAAATTAAAAATTGAATCTTTTCTGCAATGATTGTTGAATCAATGTCATGTAGCAACAACAAGTCGTTATAGTTATTTGCTAATCATACCAAATCATATATTTGCCGATTCAAGTCGTGTAATTCTTTATTTTTATGTCCTTTAAATCCAAATTACTCATATTTTTAACAAGCTTTTTAACCAAAAGCACTGCACATGAAAAGAGATGATGAGGCGTTACATGTATCCACCTAAAAGTGTAATAATATAGTACATGTATGCAGGGGTGTTCATGAACCGATCCAATCCAATCCAATCAAATCTGAAAAAATCGATCCAAAAAATCGAAAATCGAATAAATCGAAAATCGAATGGATCGAAAATTGAAAAAATCAAATTTTTTTATTGGATTGGATCGGATTTCGGATTTGATTTTGAAATCCAATCCGAACCGAAGTTATATATACATATACATTTTTATTTATAAATTTATGATACTACTCATGTTTATATTTTTATTTCTTATATATTTATAAAATTATCACATAACTTATATTTATTTGTGAAACATCTATTTAATTGAAGATATTTTTTAGCAACTATTTGATTAAAGGTACATAAGTATAATTATTAAGTTATATAAATTTACTTTTAATAGTATATATTTGAAGAGTTATACTATTATTAGTTGTTTATTGACTTATAAATAGAGGTGAAAATAGGTCGAGTCGAGCTAGACTTTGCTAGGCCTAAGCTTGGCCTTAGTTAAAAGTAAATGGCTTGAGTCTGGTCTGTTTACCAGTCAAAGGCTTTTTTAAGGGCCTGGGCCTGGGCTACATAAAAGCCTAACCTGGTCTACATAAAAGTCTGGCCTGACCTATAAGTTTGTTTAAGAGGCCTAGTTTGCGATAATTTAATACCAAGATAGAGGTAAAAATATGTATGTCAGGCTTTATAAGAATCAAATCTAACATATTTAAACATATTTTTAAGGTTTAATATAACATTCATGATAACTTATTTAAAAATATATTTTGAAACAAGACAAATTTATTTTTCAATAAACTTAATTATAAGCTATAGTTTGATTTTTTATGTAGATCAACATGATTATCATTTAAAAAGAAAAATACATGTAAGATTTTAATGTATCATAACAAATTTAATATAATAATAACACTAACAATGAATATTTATTTATGATTTTTTAAATAGGCCAGCATATTAGGCCTAAAAGGCTTTTTGAATGGCCTATGGCCTGGCCTGTTTAATTCAATAGGCTTTACTAAAAGCCTTAGCCTGACCTATTTTCTGAAAAGGCCTGGTCTGGCCTGGGCGTGATATAGGCTAGGCTATAGGCTCCTGGCGAGCGGCCTGACCTATTTCCATCCCTACTTATAAAGAAGATATTTAATATTTTAAATTATCTTTAATTATGTTTATTATATATATTACCATTTATTTAATACTTTCTCCAAGAAAAATATAAACAAGACTAAAATGAAAATCGATCCAATCCAAACCTATTTAAATTGGATCGAATTTAATTTTTTTATCAAACCGATCGGATGATTAATTAAGAAAATCGAAGTGATTGGATCGAATGATTTTTCTCTTCAAAATCGATGCAATCCAATCCGCGAACACCCCTACATGCATGGTTAATTTAAAGTGAAATGCTAGGAACATATTCTCTATCGATGATTAAAATTTATTAAAAATTACAAAAATGTGTGGGTCCCATATTTTATTTAATAAATTTCTCTTTTAATTTTATAATTTTTAATAAATTTTAACTAATAAAAGATAGTGTATTAAAAAGAATGTATTAAAAAGTTTATTATCAACACTTTTAATTTAAATAGGAAAAAGGAATTGTGAGTTGTCTCTTATTTATATACTTTTCCCTCTCTCTAAGGAAAGCCAACCAATACAAGATTGTTATTCTATTCAAAACCATCTATATATGTTGATTGAATTAATTGACAAGTTTTAAGTTTTAGGTCTTTGATATTGCTTATTGAAAAAGTAGATGTGAGGTCTACATTCTCAAGCAATGACGGTACTGCAGCAATAATATCATGTACCACAGAGAAAATGGGGTAGCATAAGAACAATTGTTACAAACTTACAACGAACGGAGATTATATATTGGTAAACCAGAGAGAAGAAAATGACGTCAGCATACTACAAAGTACAAAGTACAAAGTACAAAGTACACGTTTAATAGTAAGAGGCAGGCTATTTTGGGGGACTGGAAAATGTCCCCCACCGTAAGTAACTCTTTTGTGTAGTTGGATTTGTAATTTTTTTAAAATTAATGTGAGATTACTGTACAACCGTTCAAACTAGATTTTTTTTTTTAAAAAGGGATCTTTTTTTTTTTCTGTTTAAGTTTTTTTTTAAATGATCATTCTTCTTCGTTGTTGCTTTGTTTCTGCCTCTCTTCCCATTTTTTTGTCCGTCATTTTATCTTGATTTTTATTTTTAGTCCTTCATAATTTTTTTTTTTTTTATTTTTAGTCCCTCATAAATTGTTCTGTTCTGTTCTATTTTTAGTCCATCATAAATTGTTTTGTTCTGTTTTTAATCCCTAACATTAATTTCAACTGTTAAGTGATAACATAAACTGTGTGTGTGAAAATTTCCTAATTAAGTTTCTGGTGACTTTTAACCGCTGTAAATTTTTTGGTGGTTATAAATGTTTATTTTTGTAACATTTTTTGTGATTTCAGAAAATCTAGTGTTCGAGATTTTGATTTTTGATTTTATTTTTTAATATTTCTGACAGTTTTAGTTTGTCAAAAAATTTGCGATAGTTAAAAACCACTAGAAACTTAAACAGAAGAAGAAGGATCCTTTTTTTTTAAAAAAAAATCTAGTGTAAACAGTTGTATGGTAGTCCAACATCAATAAGCAACAACGGAGAAGAAGGGTCATTTTTTTTATAAAAAAAAAACTTAAACAGAAAAAAAATCCCTTTTTAAAAAAAAAATCTAGTATGGACGGTTGTACGGTAGTCCCACATCGATCTCAACAAATTTACAATCCAACGACAGATATGAGTTACGCACGGTGGGGGACATTTTCCAGTCCCCCAAAATAGCCTGCGTCTTAATAGTAAAATGTACATGAATGTTTTTTTATTTTATATACATTAAATGTTACTTTTAGTCCTTTATATTTTACTATTTTTTCATTTTAGTACATTAAGTTTTAAAAGTCTTATTTTGCTCCTTTATGTTTTCAAAAGTTTTATTTTAGTCCTTTTTTTCGTTTTTCATTAACAACGTTAATGTTTCGTTAAATTTTATATTTTAAAATAATGGCTAAATGTTACTTTTGGTCCTTTATGTTTTAGTTTTTTTTTCATTTTGGTTTTTATGTTTTTGAAAGTCTCATTTTGAACCTTTATATTTTCGAAAATTTCATTTTGATCATTTTTTCCGTTTTCCGTTAACAACGCTAGTGTTGTGTTAACTTTAATATTTTAAAATAATTAATTTTACATAGTGGCGGCTAAAAACTATGGAGAAGACGACGCCAAATCGACGATTTGAAATGGGGGAGTTTCTTGTTTGCGCGAAAAGGGGGAGTTTCTTATTCATTCACTTCCTCGTGCTCGTGATGCTCCACCATATCACAGAATATCACTAAATCGACAATGGAGAAGATGATGCCAGATCCTTCACTCAATGTACACTTTCACTCATAAACACACTCTCATCCTTCTCCCCAGCACACTCGACTCATTGCAGTGCACATCCTTCACTCAAAATGCCATGGCCCATGGCATTCCCCTTTGAACCACCATGAACAACATCTAACATATTGAACCTTAAGGATGAACAACCATTTTCCAAATTTTAACAAAAAAAGATTGTGGTGGTTAAAAATCACTACAATGTTTAAAATAACTATGTTATCATAAATATAATTAATTTAAAAATTATGGCGGCTTTTAACCGCCATTATGTTAAAATTAGTTATTTTAAAATATAAAAGTTAACAGAACACCAACGTTGTTAACAGAAAATGAAAGAAATGACCAAAATGAAACTTTCGAAAACATAAAGGACAAAAATGAGACTTTCAAAAACATAAATGACCAAAATGAAAAAGGAAAAAAACTAAAACATAAAGGACAAAAGTAACATTTAGCCTAAAATTAATTATTTTAAAATATAAAAATTAACGGAACACTAACGTTGTTAACAAAAAACAAAAGAAATGACCAAAATGAAACTTTCAAAAACATAAAGGACTAAAATGAGACTTTTAAAACTTAATGTACCAAAACAAAAAAACACTTAAACATAAAGGACCAAAAGTAACATTTAGCCTTTTATATAATATCATTATGATTTTTTTTTATCAATTATATCCTTAAAATTTATGCATATTCATGCTAATTTTTTTTTTGTATAAATGTATATATTATTTTAATAACTTTTAGGCTAAATTGCAATTTTGGTCCCTCTAGTTTTCCAAATTCATGATTTTGGTCCCTCTAGTTTTTAATTGTAACATTTGGTCCACTAATTTTACAAATTGGCGATTTTGGTCCCCCTGTTAGATTATTAACTAATAATTGTGATTAGTTGAGTTATTAATTTAATTATAAATTAATTAAAAATAATTAATTATTAAAAAAAATTAATCAATGGTTATTAACCCAACCTCATCCCCTCAACCTCTCTTCCTCAACATAAACATTAATTATAAAGTTTTTTAATAATTAATAATTTTTAATTAACTTAATAACTCAATTAATAAAAATATTAGTTAATAATCTAATAGGGGATCAAAATCGCCAATTTATAAAACTAGGAGACCAAATGTTACAATTAAAAATTAGGGGACAAAAATTGTAATTTAGCCTAACTTCTATACCCTTATTTATCCTAAAATTATATGACTATTTGTTTTTTTCAACTAAACTAAAGGATCAGATTGTGAAATTAACAAGAAACCAACTTGCCTATATATATATATATATATATATATATAAAAAGCAAACAAACCCAGAAATCAAATATCCAAGAATTGTACCTGTAATATGGAGCTAAATGGGAAATTTTTGAGATATTGTCGTGATTTGAAAGGGAGATTTTTCCTTTATGTCATATATGAATATGAATATGAATTATTTTAAAAAAGACTAATGCTGAACATAAATGAAATTCAAGGGACCCAACACACGAACAAGGTGTTTGATCTATGTCTCCCGATCTCACTTGCCATTAAGCATGCACACCCACATGCTCACGTATTATTATCTTATCTCCTCTATGAAGTGGGCAACTACATCTTTGACTCTTCATTTGGATCTTCTAAATAAAACTGACATCTTTTGTTGTTCTGATGGTCTCTTTAGTCCCTCCTTAACTCTCTAGATCTCTCTCGTTTTCTTCTTTTATTCATTTTTATTTATCTTGTTCTCCAATGTGACCTTTATGCGGACATGCTTCTGCGTCACATCCTTTCATTTGAACTCTCTAGTTGGCCCTCATGGTTCGTACCTCTCTTCTCTGAGATCATGAAATAAAAAATAAAATGATAAAATTATTTAGTATTAATTGGAATATGAACTTGTTAGAGTGTTTGAAAAAACGTTAGGTTCAATGTAACTAACATTTTTTCCAATCCGACAGTAAAGTTACTTTTTTATTTGTCATTTTAGACCATCTTTAACGGTACGTCAGGAAGCACCTCTTGTGCTGAAGCAACGCACTTGGGAAGCAAAGCACTGGTTGCTTGGTGAAACACCGGTGCTTTAGTTTTTTTTTTTTTTTTTGAGGCAACGGTGCTTTAGTCTTAAAATTTTTTAAAAAAAACTTTTAATTATTTAAATATTAAATTTGAAGAATATGAATCCATTGCTGGTTGGATAAAAAATTTGAACGTTAATATTTTTAAAGTTGGCACGGGTAAGTTTGTAAAGGTGAATTTTTTTTTTGCAATTATATTTTTTTAATCATTGTATATGAACATTGTATATACGTAGGGGTACTTCATATTTTTTTACACAATTAAAACCTCTCAAATTTCTCTCACTTTCAAAAATTTTCAACTACCTTTATGACTTGTTTTCATCCAATCGAACCAAACCAAAATCCATTTAATATGAATCCTTATTTTAATTTCATGTCAAATTATCAGCTTCCTACAAATCCAAATTTTTGAAATTCTCCACATTTACCAAACCCACAAAATAATCTAAATATGATAAATTTTCAATTTCCTACACTCATTTTCATATCATTTTCCTATGTGGGGTTAGCTATTTTTATCATTTTAAATAAAATATAATTTAATTATATTTTTATTTATATTTTTTTATTATAAAAAATAATTTAGATAATAATAGTCTAAAAAATTTCTTAATTTATAAAATTTAATTAATTTATAAATAAGATAATCATAACAAAATAAATAAGTTATTAATAAAAAGTAATGATGTACGCTTTTTGGTGGGACCAATTGAAAGCACCCAAAGAGAGTTGCTCCATTGAAGATAATAAATGCTTATAGTTGCTTAATTGGAAAGAGTAAAAATGAATGATGTGTACAAGTGGATCCTATTGGAAGCACTCAAAGAGAGTTGTTCCATTAAATATGCTCTTAGAACGCATAAATGGACGTTTGGAGCCGTGCAAAGGTAAATCAAACGTGCACTTAGAGCATATTTGGATTGGCGTTGAAACCACGTTCAACGGAAAAATTACGCATTCCAAGACAAAAATTCAAAAGTTATGTGAGGGGAGCTTTTTTTTGAAAGTCAGTTATGTTGAATCCAACTCGTATCCAAACACACACTTAGTAGCTAGATTGATAACCACTGGTTTTAGTGTTGTTGGGTTTATATTTTGGGTTGGGCTTAATATGTTATGAAAAAGAAATCCACCAACTTTGCTATTTTTCCTTGGCTGGGTATTTAAGATCTAGAATGACTAAAAAAAACATTAAGAACAATAAGCCGAAATCCACCATTAAGTGTAAAACTTTGGTGATATTTTTCAATCAAATACACGCAAAATAGATCATATACGCAAGGATAATTTACTATATTAACTAGTAAACAATATAAACAAGAAACTTTGACCAAATTAATTATTGATCCGTGTGGAAGTTATGAAATAAACGTTTATTCAAAATTTTATTATAGAAGATATTTAACAATATATTTAATTGTTTGTGAAACTCTCACTTTAGCTCCAAAAGATATTCTGGTTTCCCTACATATATCCTTAAATGTTGTCATCAAATAATTTTGTGAAAGATCATGAAATGTCACCATGTTCATCATTTGCTTGTCCACTATTACAAGCTTAATGACATACACATTAAATGCTGAGTTACATTCCGGGGGGAGGGGGGGGGGGGGGGGGGGGGTCATATGCTGAGTCCCTACTGTATATGATTTTTTTAATTATATATATAAGAAAAAAAGAAAATTTTGGTCATCACAAAAATTAATAAGCTACCATCAAGGGACAATTTAGAGTAGATTCATGAAGGTTGCCGGTCTTATACTTGTATTGGGCCGATCCTAATGGATTTTCTTGGACTAAGACTAAATTGGGGCTTGCAATATGCCATATAGTTCCCAACGTCTATTCGGTTAACATCAATATTCAATGCCACTTGTCCCCGAATTTAAATAACCAAATCATAGCCTAATGTGACGAGAAAGATAAGATATGTATCCCACAAAGACGCACAAACAAATGCATAAGCACCTAAGTTGTATTGGGAAACGTCAGTTTTCCTCAATTTTAACTCTAGACAACGGAATATTATTGGATAATGATGTTTGGGGTATATAGTGGTGACAAAGAAAACGATAGGAATGTGGTGATGTCAATGGGATGGTTAAAATAGCAATGGATGGTGGTGGTCCTCTTAGTGAAATACAATGGACGACCATGGTGATGATGACATAAGGATAGTGTTGATCATCATCATTGGATGGTGTCGATAGTTCTGATGGTCTAATATGGTCATGGCATTGGCATATTCGGCAATATTTGATACATTGATGATGGTGGAGTGGTGGAGCAAAGTGTTTTTCTTCATCCATTTTTGGATAACCTATGTCTATAGATAAGATGCTCAAACCGTCGTCAATGTGCCTGTCATATCGTGTCTAATTATATTTGACATTGCATGAGAATATAATCAGATTTAGAAAATAGGACATTGCATACTAAACACATCTATGGAGAACCATATATTTGATTAAGATTGATAAATTGACCAATAAGTGCATAGCCAAATCAACTTTCAAATTTTCCATCATTTGCAACCCCATCATTTGTTAGTATAGCGGATAGGCATCTCTCACTGAAATAATCGATTTGATAACATTTATAATTTTTTTTATATTAACATCAAATTATTAAATGCATTGAAACTGTATAGTTTTATACTGTTATCCACTAACAAGTCATCATGTATGCTAAGTTTGGTAATTTTTATAATAAATGCTTAAAAAGTGATACCAATAGTAATTTATGATTTATTGACAATGTAAAAATGTTTTTCACTAACAATGCATAACCATTCAACTTATTATATATAGTAACATTATCCTAAAATTACAGTAGTTAAAAAAATATAATAAGATTATTAACTTTTATAATAATTAGTTTAAAAGTTGAGGTCACTAAAAAAAAAAGTTTAAAAGTTGAGGTAGGAAAGATTATTAAAACTTATGGGAAAAACATGGTAGGAAAGGAAGACCCCATTAAATATAATCAAACATATTCATTGGCAGAGAATAGTCATCAACAAAGTCAGTAGATATGAATAAGAATTACTTCATTTCAATGTTAAATTACAATAGCAAATTTGTATTTGTGCCTTTTTTGTTAAAGTTCAGATCAAGATTTTTTTCTCTAGAACTGAATTCATTTATAATTTTGCATTGTGAGATTGCTCTCTTATATATGCTTTACATGTTAGGATGCTTAAACAAGATTCATTGTCTTCCCTAGTTTCTGCATAGCCCACTGGTGGTGAGAATTTAACCTTTATATTTTAGGGAGGTGAGAATACATGATGAAATTCAATCATTTCATCTTAAAAATAACAAATAATTGCTAAACTTGAAAGTTTCTACTGTCGGTGAGTACTGTGCTTTATAGTTATTAAGGTTTTAGCTTGATTGATTCAATCTTTTTATTTTATTTTGTTGGATTTTTCTTTTTTGAAAAAGGCCACACCAGTGATAAGTATTTCCAAACTCATGCAGGCAACAGTTGATGAATCTTGGCGTGAACTTTCTAGGGAGCTTGTATTGCTTTGAACCAATATCCTGTTATTCATTTTAGTTGGTTGAGTAATATTTCTTCTACACGAGATCATGACAAAGCTTTTTCTTTAGTGTTATGTTCTTGGTCCTCAACTGAGGTTTTTGATGTGATTTGGTAGGGATATGAACCACCATCAATTGATTCAGATCAATCGTCTCCCATGTTTTTTGGTTGTTTATTTTTTGTTCTAGTAGCCAGAAGCAATCATTGGTTGAGGTCTGAAAGGTTGATGCAAACTCTAGCAATCATTTTTGCTGTTGCTAATAGTATGAATGCTACCAACTATACTAACAAGTAATTTTTCTTTGTAGCAACACCTCATCCCAGGAGCAAAGTGCTCATGCTACCTCTATTAGGAATATTTTATAAAACTATGCTATAGTTATCTGATATCAGAGAAAGAGTTATCCAATGGTGGGGTTTGTAAAAAGGGCACTAAGTTTGAATTATTGGTAATCTTGTAGATTGGTTGATTCCATTCTCCCTTTAGATAATGTGTATTGTTCTGTGACAAATAATTGCAAGAGCATCTACAATGTGAAAGAGATTTGATTGCTAAACGGGAGAATTTTGCTTCAGGGCTTGTACTAGATAAGCCAAAAAGTTTATGATTTTAACATTTGAACAAACAAAAAATTCCATGCCTTATATTCTATGTTCTTCATTGGTTTATAGTTGCAATGACTTCATTCAGTTTGTCCCTTTCCAATGTCTCTCTCTAGTCTCCCCACAGCAATGTTGCATAAATATATTGTAGTCTCCCTATGTGTCTTTATTTCTCTAAACCTTATTTATATACTTAAGTGATCCTATGTAGCAACCCTCCCAAAGTTTAAAAACATGCCCCTCATGTAAGTGTCCTTTTGACTTGCTGTGTGAAGAATTGTTTTGCCTTGTGTTGAAATCCAATTCATTTAGAAGAATGGGGGTGATAAGTGTTGAACTCATAACCACTTGGTCATTGAGCATTTGATAAGATTTTCAAGGACTAACTCTCCAGAATGCTTAAGCTGTTAGGTGGAGTCTGTTTTATATATCTTAAGTCTTTAGGTGGACTCTGTTTTATATATTTTTGGGCTTAGCTGGTCAAGAAGCATTACGAGAGGAGGAATTGTGAAGGAGAAAAGTAAGGCAAAGGGAAGAACATTTTCGTTGAATGCAAATCACTCAGAAGCAACTAGTGCTCACAAGCAGTTGGTAACTCATTTTTGTTCTCTTTTCTTAATCTGTCTCGATCTCTATTTGTTATGACCATGTTGCTAGTTTCTTTTCTTTCTCTGTGAATACGTTCTCATTCCCTAAGAATCTCCCTATTTCTTTTACATCATATTCACAAATCACATGTTTCTATTAAGTTTAATAGTTTAAAATTAATTTTATCAAAATCAATTCCAATTTTAAAAACAGAAAGACCTTTAATTACTAGGACTTTGTCTGCTTGGATGATGAGCAGCAACGTAGTACTTTATTCAGTGTTCACTGCACGGTGAATAAACTCAATTCTGCACTTGGAACATGCAACATGTTAAAAGCCAAGAAATTAAAAGGAAGAGGAAAAAAAAAAGAAGAAGAAAGAAGCAAGCAGGAATCATTTGAATTTTGATATCTTGCTTCTCTCAGAGGAGTGAATCGATTTTTGAAAGTTATTTAGCAATAATAGAAAAAAGGGAATGAATTACCCTTTGTTTGACGAAGGAGAAATATGATGGAAAGGAAACAAAAAAGTGATAAATAAAAAGATAAGTATGTTTGGCAGAAGAGAAATGAAAAAAAAGATATACAAATTTATGAAACTCACTATTATTTTTATTTTTATTTTATTTATTTATTTACTGCTTATTTCTCTTAATCTAACCATTTTTATTTTTATTTTATTTCTCAATTATTTCTATTCTCTTTCTGCTTTCATCTTAGGGATGGTAAAGTATATCTGGATCTTATGGGTACCCGCAAAAATATCCGCAAGCGGGTCGGGTAAATACCCGTTTATTGGGGCTGGGGCCGGGGCCGGGACCGGGTATTTACCCGCAATTTTTTGCGGGTGCAGGTACGGGTACTATAGTACCCGCCCCGCCCCGCCCCACACCTATCATATATATATATATATAATTAAAATAACTTAAATAAATAATTATGTTATATATATAATTTTTTGTAAAAAAATAATTTTATATTTTCCATAAACTAACACTAATAGTAAAATATTTATGTTATAACTTACAATAATTATATATTTTATATTTCAATATTATGTGTGAATGCTTTTAATGTTAAGTTTGAATTATTTAAGCGTGAATTTTCAATTTATTTGTAATAATTTTTTAATTAATATTTTTATAGCTTAAATGTAATTTTGGTTCATCTATTTTGCATAATCCGTAATTTTGGTTTCCCTATTTTAAAATAGAGACGTTTAGTCTCCCAATTTTCTAAAATATGCAATTTTGGTTCTTCCATCAAATTGAAAGCGTTGACTGTTAAGAGATTAACGTTAACCTTAACGTGGTCCAAATATAATGACGTGACACGAGATTATTTATTTAGTTTTTAATTATTTTAAATACTGAGTAGAATAATTGATGAAAAATATATTTTATAAAAAGGTAATATCATTTATTTGACTACGATGTGCCATGTATTTCAACAATGTAGAACTAATTTAAAATAAATGATTAAGACTTGTGATTTCTATTTTAGGACTCACGATTACTCCAACCATTAAAATCGACGTGACATGTGTTTTAGTGACATAGATAAACAAATAATTAGTACTCATTATTTAAAATAATTAAAAAATAAATAAATAATCTCGTGTCACATCACTATATTTGGGCCACATCGAGGTCAACATGAATCTCTTAACTGTCAATGCTTTCAATTTGATGAAAGGACCAAAATTACGGATTTTACAAAATTGGGAGACTAAATGTCTCTATAGAGGGACCAAGATTGCTGATTGTGCAAAATATGAGGACTAAATGTCTCTATTTTAAAATAGGATGACTAAAATTGCGGATTGTGCAAAATAGGGGATCAAAATTACATTTAAGCCTATTTTTTTTTATTGATTTATTAACTTCATACGTAAGTAAAGTGCGGGTAGCGGATGCGGGTATGGGTATATAGGTACCCAGTGGATACGGAGATGGAGATTAAAGTTGCTACTCGCGCGGGTATGGGGCCGGATACGGATATTTTTTTTAAACGCAAATATGAGAACGGATACTATAGGACCCTACCCAGACTTTACCCATTACCATCCCTATTTCATCTACCCTGGCTTAGTCACAACAAAGTGAACACCGAATAAGTGAAAATTGAAAGCAATAATTGAAAAGGAAAAGTGAAAGTTAATGGAATACGAACAGTAACTTTCTTACGATGAAATAGATTCCAATCACGGAATAAGTCAGTCATCATCAAATACTATTTTTTTTAGTGCAGCTTGGAACCGAACATACATTTTCTCTCACTTTATTTATTTATTTGTTTATCCTTTTGATGAGTTTCTCTGCCTTTCTCGGATATTTCCTGCAGAAAACGGACACAACTTTGAATATTAAACAATTAACACTATATTTAATACCCCACACAATAATATATATATATATATATATATTAAAAGTAGACAAAATAATTGCTTCACCTTTATTATAGAAAAACATTTTCTATAAAAATATAGAAGGTTTGGAACAGAAAATTTTCTATTGTAACTTGTAAGTCATTTTTTTAAAACTTTCTTTATACGTAACGAGGTTTTTTTTTACAACGAGTATACGAGTTAGTATAAAAGAAAAGAAAAATAACACGACAGAAGCAGTTTAATGGTGGTTGTAAAAATAAGGCTTAATTGCAATTTTTACTTCTAATTTTTTAATTTTTAACGAATTTTACTTTCAACAAATTAATTTGGCATATTTTATCTCTAACTTTTTAAAAAAGTTACAAATTTTATTCTTTACAGTTTTGATGACGTGATATGCTAAAATAGTTATATCTTTTACCTCTAATTTTTTATTTTTTGATAAATTTTATTCCTAACTTTTTTATTTTTGACAAATTTTATCCATAACTTTTTATTTTTTGTGATTTTATTTCTATTTTTTATGCTTATATCAATATGTCACGTCATCAAAATTACGGAAGATAAAATTTATAATTTTTTTAAAAAATTGAGGATAAAATATGTCAAATTAATTTATTAAAAATAAAATCCATAAAAAATTAAAAAATTGTGATAAAAATTACGATTAAGTCTAAAAATAAAAAGAAAAGTAACATGATTGATACATCCAACCTAAGATTGATGAACCTTTATTTTATAAATATTCAAAGAAACAAGTTGAATGATTATCGAAAGGAATCAACTTCCCACACGCTTTCCTACGAAGACTTCATGACTATGTTCACACTTGAGTGGTCAATTGGTCATCCCCATCATTTCTATATATCTATTTCACAAAGACACACACTCACTTGCATTGCAGTGTTACCAGAACCAGCACCATTGCAGGGATAATTCAATGGGATCTTCCAATGAAGGATCCTCTTCTTCCACCCTAACCTCAGGAAGGTCATGGTCCAACCATGTTTTCTTGAGTTTCAGGGGTGATGACACACGAAAAGGTTTCACAGACCATCTTTTTGCTTCACTAGAGAGAAGGGGGATCAAAACATTCAGGGATGATCATGATCTTGAGAGGGGAAAAGTGATATCAGTGGAACTCATGAAAGCCATTGAAGAGTCCATGTTTGCACTCATCATTCTCTCACCAAACTATGCCTCCTCTACATGGTGTTTGGATGAGCTACAAAAGATTGTAGAGTGCAAGAAAGAAGTTTTTCCAATCTTCCATGGTGTGGACCCCTCTGATGTGAGGCATCAGGGAGGAAGCTTTGCCAAGGCTTTCGGAGAACATGAAGAGAAATTCAGAGGGGACAGAAAGAAGGTGGAAAGATGGAGACATGCCTTGAGACAAGTTGCAAGTTACTCTGGCTGGGACTCTAAGGATAAGTAAGTTCTCTCATCAAAGTTTAGATATAGAGGCAACTATATAATACACGTATTGGTATAAGACATAGTAGTATTGAAAATTAAACTTGAGACCTCTAGTGGATAGGTTTGTTTATCATTTTACCTTGGATTTGCAAAATATAACAAGATAACTTGTTTTCTCTATCTGTTGCTATATTTGTTTAGACTAAAATACGAATCTGCCTTTTGTCCTTCTCATTATACAGGCATGAGGCAGCACTGATTGAAACAATTGTTGGACATATACAGAAAAAATTAATTCCTAGATTGCCATGTTGCATAGATAACCTTGTTGGGATTGAGTCACGGATGAAGGAAGTGTATTCACTAATGGGCTTAAGGTTAAATGATGTTCGCTTCATAGGAATATGGGGCATGGGAGGCATAGGTAAAACAACCATTGCTAGATTAGTCTACGAAGCAATCAAAGGGGATTTCAATGTTAGTTGCTTTCTTGAAAACATTAGAGAGGTTTCCAAGACAAATGGCTTAGTTCACATTCAAAAGGAACTTCTTTTTCATCTTAATGTAAGAAGCAGTGATTTTTATAATCTTCATGATGGGAAAAAGATAATAGCAAACTCTTTAAGCAACAAAAAGGTTCTTCTTATTCTTGATGATGTAAGTGAGTTAAGCCAATTGGAGAATTTAGCTGGAAAACAAGAATGGTTTGGTCCAGGGAGTAGAGTAATAATCACAACCAGAGATAAGCACCTGCTAAGAACACATGGAGTGGATATAGCTTGTAAGGCTAGAGGCTTACCCCAAAATGAAGCCCTTCAGCTCTTTTGTTTGAAAGCATTTAAACGAGATCAACCTGAAAAAGGGTATTTGAATTTGTGCAAAGAAGTGGTTGAATATGCAAGAGGCCTTCCATTGGCACTTGAGGTATTGGGTTCCCATCTTTATGGAAGAACCATTGAGGTTTGGCATAGTGCTTTAGAACAAATAAGAAGTTTTCCGCACTCCAAAATCCAAAATACACTGAAAATAAGTTATGACAGTTTACAACCTCCGTATCAGAAAATGTTTCTAGATATTGCCTGTTTCTTCAAAGGGATGGACATAGATGAAGTGAAAAATATCTTAAAAAATTGTGGTGATCATCCCGAAATTGGAATTGACATTTTGATTGAAAGATGTTTGGTAACTCTTGATAGGATGAAGAATAAGTTGGGGATGCATGATTTGCTACAAGAAATGGGTAGGAATATTGTATTTCAAGAATCTCCAAATGATCCTGGCAAACGTAGTAGATTGTGGTCTCAAAAAGACATTGATTATGTACTGACAAAAAACAAGGTAGGTGCTAATTTCTCTACCACTGTTAAGTGTGTGTTTTTATCCCATTCTGCAAATCAAGTTATTTGTCATTTTGGTTTTCTAGGGAACTGATGAAATTCAAGGCTTAGTTCTGAACTTAGTTCAACCGTATGATTATGAAGGACGCTGGAGCACTGAAGCCTTCTCCAACACAAATCAGCTAAGGTTACTCATGTTATGTGATATGCAGCTTCCCCGTGGCCTCAACTGCCTTCCTAGTTCACTGAAAGTTCTTCACTGGAGAGGATGTCCTTTGAAAACCCTGCCATTTACTAATCAACTAGATGAAGTTGTTGACCTCAAATTGCCTCATAGCAGAATAGAACAACTTTGGCGTGGGACAAAGGTAAAAAACCATTTATATCAAGAGTTCTTTCCAAATTATTTTTGTCATCACCATAATAAGTCAGAAAACTAATATAGTTTTTCTTTCCAAAATATTGATTTTTAACAGCTTCTGGAAAAGCTAAAGTCCATCAATTTGAGCTTTTCTAAGAACCTAAAGCAGTCCCCAGACTTTGTTGGGGTTCCAAATCTTGAATCATTGGTTCTTGAAGGTTGCACAAGTTTAACTGAGGTTCATCCATCCCTTGTACGCCATAAGAAACTTGTTATGATGAATTTAAAAGACTGCAAAAGGCTCAAAACTCTTCCAAGTAAAATGGAGATGAGTTCCTTGAAAGATTTAAATCTTTCTGGTTGCTCTGAATTTAAATATCTTCCAGAGTTTGGGGAAAGCATGGAACATTTGTCAGTGCTTTCTTTAGAGGGGACTGCTATATCTAAACTACCCATATCACTGGGATGTCTAGTTGGCCTTGCTCATTTGGTTTTGAAGAATTGCAAGAATCTTGTTTGCCTTCCAGATACCATTCATAAATTAAAGTCCCTCATAGTTCTGAATGTTTCTGGCTGCTCAAAACTCCGTAGCTTGCCAGAAGGTTTAAAGGAAATCAAGGGTTTGAAGGAACTTAGTGCCAGTGAAACTGCTATTGAAGAGCTACCTTCATGTATCTTTTGTCTGGAAAACCTCGAAGATATCTCATTTGCCGGGTGCAAAGGGCCAGTATCTAACTCAGTAAATGGATTTTTTCTCCCCTTTAAGTGGGTATTTGGGAATCAGCAAACTCCTACTGCGTTTAGATTACCACCTTCTAAACTGAACCTACCCTCTTTGTTGAGAATAAATTTAAGTTACTGCAATCTATCTGAAGAGTTAATCCCAGATGGTTTTTGTCACTTATCTTCATTGCTGCTTCTAGATCTCACTGGAAACAATTTTGTTAGCCTACCAAGTTGCATTTCCAAACTCCCAGAGCTTAAATATCTTATCCTAAACTGCTGTAAAAAGCTTCAAAGGTTGCCAGAGCTTCCTTCAAGCATACAACAATTGGATGCAGGCAATTGCACTTCATTGGAAACTTCCGAATTCAATCCATCCAAGCCATGCAGTCTCTTCACATCACCTACAAAATGGCATGTACCAAGAGAACTGAAAGGCCTTTTTGAGGTTTGTACCCTTGTTCTCCCCACATTCTAAGACTGTGTATGTGTAACATAATCATCTATTTCTGTTACTCATTGAACATTACATTATGTGTGTGTTACAACATACAGGAACTCCGTCTTCCCGACGCAAGATTTGACATGCTAATCACAGGGAGTGAAATTCCATCATGGTTTGTCCCTCAAAAATGTGTTTCATTTGCAAAAATACCAGTCCCTCATAATTGTCCTATGAATGAATGGGTGGGATTTGCTTTGTGCTTCCTGTTAGAAAGTTATGTTGTCCCACCTGAGGTGCACCATCATGAAGTTGAATGCTACTTGTTTGGACCTCATGGTAAGGTGTTCATCAGCTCCAGGATTTTACCTACCATGGAGCCATGGTACCCTCACCTTTATATTCTCTATTTGCCCTTTGATAAATTGCGTGACATAATTTATGAAGGTGGTGAGTGCAGTGAAATTGAATTTGTATTGAAAAGGTATTGTTGTTATTCATTGGAAATAGTGAGGTGTGGGTGTCGTTTGGTATGTAAGCAAGATGTTGAAGGTAGTATAATTTCTTCTAGTGAAGAGTTCGGATTGGCCAGTTAGATGGTGTGAATTGTCCAGTTACTTTTTATGTAATTAGTAATTACATCTGTGTCTTGCTATTTGTATAGATATTTCTCATTCTCCAAATTTGTAGTTTGAATTCAACTTTTGCATGTTTTGTTGAGATGATCCATACTAATGAGAATCAAGATATTAAAGTAAACTCCTTTCTTTATATTCTTATTTATGAAGGCCAAATTATTGTTGACAAACCAATTTTCATTCATTTAAATAAAAGCAACAAAACAAGGAAGTCCATCAAGGCTGACTGAGCCTAAGACTACTAGGGCATTCTAGAGGTTGATATCATCAACATTTTGCACCCTTTACAACATTATGAGTAAAATCACCAGCTAAAGCTAATGGACTCAAAATGCAGATTCTCAGATAAACCAGATGAGCAAATGGCTGCAACCTCCTGCCTCATTATTTTTGGTCCTGAAGCAAGAACTCCCACACTTGACCCTCTGTGTTCAAGTAGCATTCCTGTAAAAAGGGGAAAAAATTGTGTGATTTCAATCCATTGGTAGGTCTCAAAGCCATAATTAAAGAAATTAGAGGCGACTTACTTAGGTCAGGTCTTGCACCATAATGCACATTGGTAGCGTGAATAAGGGTCTGATGTGGAAGGCTTTCCAATTCTCTATCTTCATTGTAAACCATGGAGTTCGGTGACACTGTTGGTGTTGATCCTTCCAAGTTCTGAATCTGTTTTGCTTCTTTAGCATTATGTTTCTTGTTCCAAAGAAAAGCTGCACTAGCAGCAATTGCTATGGACACACATACTACTAGCATGCTAAGGAACGCATTCAAAGGGAATGAGAATATTTTATTTGAGTTATGATCAATAGGGAAAATGTAGTAACGGGTAATGATCCCCATTAAGATAAGGAAAATGATGAAAGAGGATGAGATTATAGCACCAAGCCAGAGCCAACTGTTTGAACCTAATATAGCATGTACTGGTGCATCAGATGGATTTGGCTTGAACCATATGGTTTGAGGGTGAATTGGAGCATCTGCCTTAAGCTCCTTGTCTCTTGTGATGTAGGCCTCAATTTGTAATTCCATATTAGAAATGTCAGATGGGGTGCCAGATATTGGGAGGATCATATCTAGCATTGACAGAGATGAAGAGTTCTTGAAGGCACAAATTAGGACAACTTTTGGGGTTTTGCATCTGAATGTGGTGTTCAGATATATTAGCTCCCGAATGATGGAAATAAAAGGTGTGATGCCACTTCCTCCACTCACCATCACAAGAGTGTCATGCCTGGTAAAGAGAAAAAACAAAAGTTATTATTATGTGGAAGTCAAAGAACTCGTCTCTAGTAAAACATGAGGTTTGAAGTTGTGTTTTGCTTCTAAGATGCAAACCGTAGATAATTGGTTGAAGCAGGTCCATAAGGACCTTCAATAGATACAGCAAGGCGATCTATTGTGGAAGGAGTTGAAAGCAGCTGATAGAGCTTCTTGGTCCAAGTTCCTTCACCTTTAATAACAACACTTATCTTGTCTCGCTCCAAATTACTATTAGAAGTAACAGTAAATGGATGCCATTGCAACTTGGATATGCTTGGTACATTTATGAACATCACACTTGTGGGGTTATAAGTTAATCCTGCAAAAAACATATCACTTTAGCTCTCTAAAGAGTCTCAATAAAAATGAAAAAAAAAAAAAAGTCATTTCTCAAGTAGTAACTAGAGGCAACTTTTAAGACAATGAACCAGGATAGCCATGTTAATTACCAAGGCCCTTAGAGAAGTTAAGTTCTACAGCTTCACATGGCAAAACCCGTGCAGAAACCAGACGAACTAGGCGCCTTGATTGCAGAAACCGTAAGTAACGATCAACCAAGAAGAGGTAGAAACCAGGGAGCATAATGCAGGAATAGGAAATGCCAACATGAAAGATGAAGAAGACTATGAAGAGGATGTAGAGGTGATGACTGTAATAGAAGAGCTCAAAGACTTTTCGCCTTATACGGGGAATAGTTGCAATCCATAGGAACAAACCAGCAAGCAGAGCTATCTCTCCAGCCACAATTGATATATCATTTTTTTTCCATTCTAGCATCTGCAATGAAATAAAGCCATAGAGCCCATGAGCTTAATATATACAAATTACAATTCTATTAACAAACAATAATATAAAAGATTGCATGCCCTGAAATCAATAAATTTTAAGTTCTTAACTAACCTGAGAAATTTGATCAGTAACTGCCCAATGGATGATGTAGCAAATGCCGTGAGAAGTGAAGAGTACCATGGCTATGTGTCCAAGCCAAATATGATACTTGATGCAACTCTCTGAGGTGAGGCCAAGCAGTGGCAGCACGCTTGAGCCACGAGCCACAGGAAAAAACATGAATGCCAAACATATGTTCCCAACCACACCCAACCTTAGTGCTGCACTATCTAGTTTCTCTTCCCATCTGCACCACCAACATGTATCACAATCAACAATAACAATCAAAATGCTCAACTTACTTATTGGATCTGTCAAATAAAATGCTTGGAATAATACTAAGAGTTTAATTTATATGCACTGTTATACTATTAATCAATAAAAAATCATGGTACGTGTAACTTCTATCATACATAGCAATTTGTGATTAGATTACATGAGAGTGTAAAAATATTTTACATGCACTATGACATTATAAAAACCTATTTACATTTTCAGTGCATACATTAAAAAAGAGTAAATAGTTTATGCACCGATAGTATAAAGAACTTTTATACTATCATCTGATCATACATCGTCATTTATGATAAATTTGTTGATTTCTCTAACAATTACTTTAAAAAGTCATACTTGTAATAATATCATATTAGTTAACCGTGTAAAACTTTTTACACAAAGCATGCATAGAAATTAAACTCTAATAATAATGAGAATAAAACTTCACATTTTGTCGCCATCCTTTGCTGCTAATTGTGGGGTGATTGTTGCAAAGCTGTTGTGTAGAGAAGTTGCAAAGGTCCAAACTAGGAGTGCAATGAACATAAGCAAGAATGCTAGCTCTGTGCCAGAAACAATGCCAAGAGGGCCTTTTATAAGCACTGGACGATTCCATATGGTTGCCTCACGTTTCTTTGCATTGCAGCTGATGATGCACAAAAGATACACATACACGGGATAAGCCAATTATCAGATCTAGAATTCTTTTCATGTTTTATTAAAGTCCTCTTCCTCACCCTGACAATTCTTCTAGAGTTGAAAATTTTAACATTTTGGTACTCTTTAGATAAACTTTAAAATTAGTAATTATAGAATAAGAAAATAAGTATGTAAAATGAATTAATTTTTTTTTCATAAGTTAAAATTAGTTTATATATAAGTTAAAAATATTTTTTGAGCAATTGAACAAGAGAACTTTTATAAATTAACTTTTACACAAGTTAATTTTAACATATAAGAAAAATTTAATTTATTTTAACTTTTTGTTCTTCTTTTATAAGTATTTATAAAATAATTTATTCAAACGATACCTTAATTTTTTAGACAAGAAAAATATTGTCCATGTTGTTTGTCAAAACTATGATGAAAATAGAACTTTTTCAGCTATCTACCATCTTCACTGAAATGACATGATATGACAAAAGAGCAAAATTTAAATCTAGTTGTGCAAGTGTTTTTTATGCTTTTTTTCCTGGAACTTTTGACGTTCAATACAAATTTTTATATGTAAATTGGTGAGATAAAACTTCAACTCTGATAAAAAAAAATATAGAAAATTTAATATTATTATAAAATGTCAATTAGCTTAATAAAATTAATATTAATATTATTATAACATTGACAAATGGTAAAAACACAACCGTAAGCATTTTTTAATAGAGATCAACAAAGTGTAGAATTTTTTATATAGGGATCAAAATAAAAAGTAGTGTTAGGTATAAAAGAAAAACATTTTTTTTATAATCTTACAAAGAACCATGTAGCAAAGATTATAACCAGAATAAGTGGTGAAAAATGGCACCTCTCCATGTTGGAATCATTTACTTTTTTGCCTATGTGGAGGTAGACACATCCCAAAGCAGCTATGAGTAAGACTGGGAAAGTGTACAAGAGAAGATAAGCACCTGCAATAAGAAGATCATAGGGCTATACATTAGCATAAAATAATTAAATCAATGCAAGCACTGAAATTAACAATTGAATAAAATTAATGACACCTTTTGAACCAAAATAAGTTGTGTTATTAGTCTTTGCTCTGTATCGAGGCAGCCATGTTTGTCTAAAAGTATTTGTGGGAGACATTACCCAAATGAAAATCCAACCCAGAACCAATACCAGCACCAATAGCCTTATTGCCAATTGAACCCTCCCACAATTTTCTTGAGAAGGTGACCTTTTCACCACTGTTTCTTGAGCCATCTTGGTTTTTTGGGTGGCGCAATGTAGCAAATTTGTATGAAGAAAAGGAAAGATTGGAGTGAGGAGAATCTCAGTGGATTATACCTATTTATAGTTGAAGAAATGTGATTATTAAAAGATTGGACAATTATCATTATCAAAAAAAAATAAAATTATACAAATATAAATGATTAGGCATAGGACACTAGAAGGATAAAAACAATATCTCAAAAAAAAAAAGGATAAAAACAAAAAAGCATGCTTCATGTGCCTCCGCTGGGAATGTAGAAATTAGTATAATTTTTGCATCATAGTTTGTGGGTCCAAATTATGTAGGTCACATAGAGTTGACATGAATTGAAGGTCAACAACCATTTCAGTGTCGTGACTAATGCCGAATGAGAGAATCAAGGAAATAAGCACAACTTCAACCCCCTCCTAAGTCCACAAACATAAAACAAATAAAAGTTTAATGGCATGTGCTGAGTGTATAAAATAATTTTACATTATCATCTAATCATATATCACTGTTGATATAATTTTTAAGGTAGTTAATATAAAAGTTAACAAATTTATCATGCACGATAATTTATAATTGAATGATAGTATAAAAAATGTTATCTTATATGTATTTTTTATAAAATACTCTCACCATTCCTATTGATAAGACTCAATTATCTAATTCTTCAGCATTAAGAAAAGTGATAAATTTTGTTGATAACAATAAATATCTTAAATTTATCTTCTTTTTATTTTTTCAAAACTAGTTATTAATACTTCTCTTTCTTTTCTAATTGTTTGTTAGTACAATTAATTAGAAATATTTTAGTCTAAAAATAATTAATGTAAGATATATTATGGATTGAGTCTTATAAAAAGAAACAAATATCACTTTTAATTTGATATGTCTTATAAATAGGAATAGAAAGAGTATATAATCAGTGCATAATCTTTTTTTCTCAATAAATAAATGAATAAAATATTTGATACATCTCTTTAAAAAAAAAAAAAAAAGAAGATTTGATACATATTTTTAGTACATACAAATATTTAGATTGCGAGAAGACACATTTCTTGCAAGACTAGACAAGACTACCAATTTTAATGGATATTTATAATGAAATTTATATATTGTCTATCAATAAAAAAAATCTAAAAACCAAATCCAAATCACAGCTAACATATATATGATCGAAAGACTTGACCAGATATATATCAACTACTGTTTACATAAAGCTTTGATATATGATTGTGTTTGTCTCTCTATACTTTGATCATTACGATGAAAACAAAATAGATGGTAAATATTCAGAAATAACTGTTACCTTCAAAATGGGGAGCAAGCAAACGGATCGAGATAAATTTGATAAAATTGGATTGATCTGGCTGTGATTTTTGTGGTTAGCTCGTGCCTGTTTGAAACCATGCTTGGGGCTCCACGTTTCTGAAGCATGTGGGCGTGTGTTGAAGAGTGAAGAGTGAAGACTACAGATAATATTGTTAACAGTTTTATTTATATAATAATTATAATCAGTTCTTCCTGTCTCTACAAAAATTAAAATGTCATTAACTAACAGTAAGCATTAAAGGTTATTTCTACCATATGACTTTTATTTAATAAATATTAAATTATTAGTATAGATATTGTGAGTTTCTAAATATTAATTTAATGAAATTGTATTTTATACAATGTTATATTATAAGTATAGACCTGTCATATTAATAATTTAAAGTAATGCTATATATTTCTATCAAATATTAAATAAGAAAATAAATACATTTAATGTATTCAAAGTATAAAACACATTTAATAATTATCATAGTAAAAGGAAAAGGAAAATAAGAGGATGGATTTAAAATTATTCTTTGAAAAATTAGAAAAACACGCATTTTGAGACAAGTTTTATTAAAGTCAAAATTTTCTTCTTCCAACAAAATCCATTTTAATGGTAATAAAACCAGACATTAAATTATTAGTTAATGACAATTTTTTTTTTGACTGAGTTAATGACAGTTTTTTAACAAGTCTAAATCTCTATTATAAAATATAAATATACTTTAAATCTAAAAGCCCTCTTTTCAAATATAAAGATATTTCTTATGAAAAAAAGGACTATGCACTGACAGTGTAAAAAGTTTTATATGGTCATCCAATCACATCCTAACATTTATGGTAAGTTTGTTGACTATTAAAAAAATTATTTTAAAAGTAATGCCAACGGTGATTTGTGATTCGATGATTGTGTAAACTAGTTTTACACTGTCAGTGCATCACCATTAAACTCATTTCTTATTATATTTTTATTTTTATAGTAAAATATGATTTTATCATTATTTAGTATTTTGTATCTTATAAAATCTTAAATTATTAATTATATTTAAATTTCCTTTTTTAGTTAAAACCTTAAATCCTTAAATTTTAATTATTTAACATTTATATTAATTTTTTTTGTCTAAAATCTTAACTACTTTCTAAAAACACTCTTTTCCCTTAAATTTAAACTATTTACGTTTTCTTAAATTAAAAAATATATGTACAAATACATGATATACTTACAGCTAATTTTTTTATTAGTATTGCGTAAAAAATTTTATTTTATTTTTATCAGTTTTTAATATTTGTCCATTCATTTTTATCTATCACCGTAAAAAGTATAATTTATTTTGTTTCTTCTGTAACTAGTATTTTAGTTTGTACATTATACAAGCCAAATCTAATATGTAAAATTTATTATTGTAATTATTTATCATAAAAAGTAAAAAATTATTCATATTATATAATTAAAATAAATATATATCAAATGACCTCGATAAATTTTAATAAATTTGTTTACAGAAGAATATTAAATATATCTAAATATAATAATTGTCAATATAATAAATTAAAATAATTAAAATTGAACCATTTTTTTAATACGTTTCAAGGCATAATCAATGTGGTCAAGATTATAAAATTTATTAAAACTAAATTAGCTAAGAGATAAAGAAATTTATATCAAGTCAAAAGAGATAAAGATAATTAAACAACATAAAGTTAACTGATCTTGAGAAATTAGAGAAAATTTTCATCAAATCAAATTAGAGATGAGTGAGGCAAATTTACTCTCTACTCTTATATTATAAATTTGAATCCTTATCTTAAAAAAAAAAAGTGTTTTTAAGTGCTATTTTTTAACGAAGACATTTTTAAGAGGTATTTTTAAGAGTTTTTCTTAAATGGAAGTATTTTTAGGAGTTATTATTACTTTTATTCAACAACATGTCTTATCTTTTTTTTTTTTTACTGCAACATGTCTTATTTAAATATCATATGTTAACCATTTAATTTTATTTTTTAATTTTCTATTCTTTTCAAATATATCTCTAAAATTTAATTTAAGTTTAATTTTATATAACAACTAACCCAAAAAAAATAAAATTTCTCAACCATCGCCAATCACTTTCCTTTTATCTTTATCAACATTGTATACATATATATTTTCTTATCTCTTTTTATCTATTCTTTTCATCTTTATTTTTAAATTTAATTTTAACATTTTTTAAAATAAATTATCAATAGTTAAAAATAACCTTATATCATATTATAAAGTATTTATCGTAAATCTAAAATATAATTTATATGTTCAAAATATTTATTTATTATGAATTTTATATACAATATACCATTTTTTTTGTGTGAGGACTTTTGAATTGATGCTACAAAGATATGTCAAGTAACCTAAACATAGAAGTGAAGACTAACAAATAAGTCACTAATAATGTTACATAACTCATAGTCGATTGAGATTTATTGATATATAGTAAGAAATAAAAAAAAAAAAAAGAGAAATAAGAGAATAATGATGATGAAATTAAGTAAAGACTTAAATACATTTTTGGTCATTGCAATTTAACATTTTTTTTTACTTTTCGTCTTTGCAAAAAAAAATTGGGTTTAGTCCTTGCAAATTATGTTTGTTTTGTTTTTCGTCCTTAAAACGGTTTAGATAACACTTTGAATGATAACACTTTGAATGAAAAAAACGTTATCTAAATCGCTTAAGGACGAAAAATAAAACAAATATAATTTGCAAAGAAAAAAAAAGTTTTATGCATATCAATATCTATGATAAAATCTTATCATTTTCAAGTGTCATCTTTCTTGCGTCGCTATTCTAAAGAATTTCCACTTGCTAAAAGCCCTGCCTCACAAATAATGCCTCTAATCTTATTCTCAAAAGACAGCGTATGGTTGAAGCCATGAACCATGCCTGTGTTGCAAAATTTCTGATTCTAATTCCCTTACGCTTTAACATATCAATTATATAATATTTTGCTGACTTCACCTCCATTCCGAGAATTATGTTTTCTCTATGAGGGAAACGAATTGTTAGAAAGTATAGTGTAATCATCAAGATAAATTGGAGCTTAAAAAAAAAAAGAATGTGGCTTATCTCTTATTATTCGGAAGTGTTTAGTAAGGGAAAAGTTTTTAATCTTCTGAAAATTTTAAATTGGAAATTTTTTTTATAGGCAAAATAATTTTATTAAACCAAAACCAAAACCAATTGTGCACAAGGTGGGCCAAATTGGATAACAATACAGTATAACATGAGACCCTTCCACCATAGGATTACATAGAGTACACCCACCCAAAATGAAATAACAATGTTTATTTATCCCACCTTCCAAAATCATCCAAATTCCCACACGATATTCCCCATCCGTATGGTCCCCAACAACTACATATGAGGAAATAAAAAATAAAATTATAAACTGCACAAATCTCAACCCCACTCAAATTTCACAAAAACTATCCCTGCCCCCTGCCTTACGGTAACATATAGATATATATTTTTTTAAAAGGAATGCTAACGACACTCAATGATACTCTCTCGATGATTGGTTAAAATTTATTAGAAATCATTAATTTTGATAGGTTTACTTATCATTTAATTATATTTGCTATGGTTCTTGTTTCCTTAGGCTTTGAAAGATTCTCACAGCTCAACTTCTTTCATCTTATGTAAGTAACTGCCCACCACGTGCTTGAGAAAACGCAAATATGATTTCACCATACACTATCCGTACCAACACTTCAATCTGTAAGAGATATAAGGTTGGTTTGGTAGTTGGAAATAGGACTTAAGAGTGAAGGGAGAAAGGGGGAGGGAGATGTCGTGGGTTGAAATTCCTCCCAACATTTCTAACAAAAAAACTAACAAACTAACATTTATCGATAAAAAATAAAAAAACTTCAATCCTTGACTTTCACTTGCTGTGTTCCATACATTCACGTCTGTAACCCTCTCCTTATTTACGGAATACCAACACAAGAACGTGGATTCATAACCCACCCAACCAGCGGATAGGACAGTCTTTCCTTTGCCACACACCATTGATAGATTCTACCACTTGTTCCACATCTTCATTATTACCTGCAAAGATCAATGAGTTACGAGATAACCAAATTGACCAAACTCCACACTGACATCCACCATCTTTTTGAAATCCCACTGCTATCCAATAAATCCAGAGAACTGGAAAAAGCTTCCCTGTACCGTGTTCAAGCTCCCCACCACCTCAAAACCAGCGTCCAGATTTGACTAGCAAAATCACAACCAAAAACTAGGTGATGACATTTTCAGCATAGTTTTAAAAACCGAATTGGTGATCGACTTGGTTAAGGTACTATGTTACTGAGTCAATGGTCGAACCAGTGGATCACTAATTGAATCGCATGACCCGGTACTATAATGTTATAAATAATTATATATAATTTATATAGTATATATATTATAAATATTACATTTGTTAATATTATATTAATTAATAATTTCTAGTTTAGTGGTAGAGTTTTATTATGTTTACTATAAATCTTGGGTTCAAATCATGATAGGTGTCATTTTTGTTAATATTGAATTCGATTAAATATGTATATATAATATAAATATTATATTTGGTAATACTATATCAAGTAAATGCGTGTAGCTTAGTGGTAGAATTCGCTGCTTGCTTTTTCCTACTGGACCGAACCGGTTGACTCACAGGTTCCTGGTTAGAACAGTCCGACCGACTGGTTCGGTCCGATTTTTAAAACTATTCCGTTCTCCAATTAGAATTAGAGTTTTACTTTAGTAATTTGCATAATAAAATTTGCATTAAAAGATTTTGCAAATTGTCGAGGTAAAACTTCAACTTTAATTGAAGACCAACCAAAACAACACCTAAGAATTGTATCTAAATTATTTTCCTTAAAGTAATTTGTAAAAAATACCACGTTACTATTTGATTCCCACAAAACTTATAGTATAAATATTCTCAAAAATATTTATTACCGACCAAATAGATTTTATTCATCTAGTAATCATGATTCCCAAGAATCATTATTTTTAGACATGGAAATTTTTTTGTACTAAACACCCCTTAAAATAATTGAGGTTGGAGAATTTTTCCCACTCAAAATCTGTTAATGTTCTGAAATTTTTGATGTACTCTTGTTGAAATTTCTGATATGTATTTATTTATGCTTTTTGCAGTAGTCAAAGTGTCTTTAAGACTAAGTACAAGTGTTAAGCTATGAAATTAAGATGAGAAGTTAGTTTATTAATCTATTAGGTAGCAGAGCTACTGTTCTGCTCTTTTGTAAGCAAATATGTGATCAGAAATAGTATTATGCAGCTGATGTATGAATGAAAACTAATTTACGTTTCTGATTTCCTAAGAACTTCTTGTGCCAACAATTGGTATCTAGGGCTATTTTGATCTTGAGGGACTGTGAGAGAACCTGAGAGAAGAGAGAAAATCAGAAATAGAAACCAGAAAACAGAGAGGAGAGAACATCAAAAACTCAATATGTTTTCATAATACCCAACCTTCTACATGGCTTCCAACAGTGTCTCACTACCAGCACCTCCTGTATTCATTGGAAAGAACTACGAAATTTGGGCTGTGAAGATGAGAGCTCAGTTGAAAGCTTATGATCTTTGGGAAGCAGTGGAGACAACTGAATCACCAGCTTTGGAAGAAAATCCCACTGTTGCTCAGATGAGAGTTCACAATAAGCAAGTTGCCAAAAGAGCAAAGGCTCTTACCATCTTGCATTCAGCTGTGGATGATGATGTTTTTATGGGAATCTCAAACTTGGATACAGCAAAGGAAGTTTGGGAGAAGCTTGAAGAGGAATTTTTTTGGAAATGATAGGACTAAGCAAATGCAAATTCTCAACCTCAAAAGAGAGTTTGAAGCCTTGAAGACGAATGAGGCTGAAAACATCAAAGATTTCATGACCAGATTGATGAAGGTTGGGAATCAGATTAGATTGCTGGGGGAGAAATTTCTAGACAGCAGAATAGTTGAGAAAGTCTTGGTTGTCTTACTCGAGAGGTTTGAATCCAAGATTTCTTCACTTGAAGAGTCAAAGGATCTCTCCAAGATAAGCTTGACAGAGCTTATAAATGCTCTTCAAGCTCAAGAGCAGCGGAGGCTTCTCAGACTAGAGGAGGCAATAGAAAGTGCTCTACAAGTCAAACACAAAGGGAAGGCTGTAGCAGCAAAAGGAGAGAAGAAATATGTTGGAGAACACTTTGGAAATGATTCAAAGAGAAGAGAAAAATTTCCAAAGTGTGGAATTTGCAAGAGAACCAGCCACAAGGAGAGTGATTGCTGGTACAAAGGGAAGACACCACCACCTATTCAATGCAGATACTGCAAATAAAATGGCCACATAGAAAGGTTCTGTAGGCTGAAATAGCAGCAGCAAAATCAGACCACTCAAAAGGCAAATGTCACTGAAGCTGAAAATGATGAAGATCTATTGTTCATGGCCAAGACTACAAGAAGTTTGGAGGATGAAAATACATGGTTTATTGACAGTGGCTGCACTCAACACATGACAAGCAGACCAGAATTCTTTTCTGAGCTGAAACCCGCTGGAGGATTGGTAAAGATTGGAAATGGAGACAAACTTGCCATCACTAGTAAAGGAGTTGTGGGAATTCATACATCAACAGGTATCAAGCATATTTCTGATGTTCTTTTAGTGCCTGAACTTGATCAAAACCTGTTGAGTGTGGGTCAAATAATGCAAAATGGTTACTACTTGTTGTTTAAAGAAAGAAGTTGTGTAGTTATTGATGTTGATGGTCATGAATTATTTGAAGTAGAGATGAGAAAAAGAAGTTTTCCTGTTAATTGGAATTTAATTTCTGAACATGAGTGCAATATTAGCAAGACTGAACTTGATTCTAAGCTATGGCACAAGAGGTTTGGTCACTTTAATTTGAGATCCATTCAGTTTGCTCAAAAGCATGAGTTCGTCAAAGATTCGCCAAATATTCAAATTATTTCAGAAGTTTGTGAAGGTTGTCAACTTGGTAAGCAACATAGATTGCATTTTCCAAGTTCAGCTACATGGAGAGCAAGTGAGAAGCTTGAGTTGGTGCACTCTGATGTTTGTGGACCTATGAAAACTACTTCAATCAATGGCAACAAGTACTTTATCCTCTTTATAGATGATTTTACAAGAATGACTTGGGTTTACTTTCTTAAACAGAAATCTAAAGTTTTTTCTGTTTTCAAGAAGTTTAAAGCCCTTGTTGAAGCTGAAAGTGGTTGTCTTTTGAAGAAACTCATAACCGACAATGGGATGGAGTATACCTCTGCTGAATTTAATGCATTTTGTGAAGATTTGGAAGTTGAGCGCCAACTTACAGTGAGCTATTCACCCCAACAAAATGGAGTGGCAGAGAGGAAAAACATATCAGTCCTTAAGATGGCTAGATGCATGATTTTTGAGAAGAAAATGCCAAAGTCTTTTTGGGCAAAAGCTGTAAACACAGCTATCTACCTCCAAAATAGACTTCCTACAAGAGTAGTGGAAGGGAAGACACCCATTGAAGCCTGGAGAGGAATTAAACCATCCATTAGACATCTAAAATTGGTTCACCTTGTTACTATCACGTACCAGATGTGAAAAGAAGCAAATTGGATGAAAAAGCTAAAGAAGGAATTTCAATAGGCTATAGCTCAAAGTCTAAGGGCTATAAATTCTATGGAATTGATTTAGGCAAAGTTTTTGTTAGTAGAGATGTGAAGGTGGATGAAGATTCCTTTTGGAATTGGGAGACTTCTCAAATGGAAAGGCATGCAATTTTGCCTTCTTTGGAGAGCACCGATGAAGATCAAGAAGAAGAGGTTGATGATGATTTTGCCGTGAGAGGCACTAGGCCTTTTTCAGAAATTTATCATAGATGTAATGTTGCTGTAGTTGAACCTACCAGCTTTGAAGAAGCTAGTAAGGTTGAAGAATGGAACCAAGCTATGAAGGAGGAGATCACCACCATTGAAGACAACAAGACATGGCAGCTGGTTGACAAACCAGAGGACAAAAATGCTATTGGAGTTAAATGGGTCTATAAGGTGAAGTTGAATCCTAATGGATCCATTAACAAATACAAGGCTAGACTTGTTGCTATAGGCTATGCTCAACAGCCATGAATTGATCATGCAGAAACATTTGCTCCGGTTGCAAGAATGGATACTATTCGTATTCTTGTATCTTTGTCAGCTCAAATGAAATGGAAATTTTGGCATTTAGATGTCAAATCTGCATTCTTAAATGGGAACTTGATTGAAGAAATTTATGTAGCTCAACCTGAAGGTTTTGTTGAGAAAGGAAGTGAAGACAAGGTGTATAAGCTTCATAAAGCTTTGTATGGGTTAAAACAAGCTCCTAGAGCTTGGTACAGCAGAATTGATGGCTATTTTTGCAGTCAAGGTTTTAGGAGGAGTGAAAATGATGCAACTCTTTATGTGAAAAGGTTGTTGGATGGTGGCTCTTTAATTGTTTCTTTGTATGTTGATGATTTGCTAGTGACTAGAAATAATCAACAAGAAGTGCAGCAGCTTATGGAGGAGATGCAGAATCAGTTTCAGAGGTCTAGCTTAGGAGAAATGAATTATTTTCTAGGCTTGGAAGTGCATCAAACTGAAGATGGAAATTTTCTGAATTAAGAGAAGTATGCTCATGAAGTTTTGAAGAAGTTCAAAATGGAAAGTTGCAAATTTGTCCCAACTCCTCTGGTGCAGAATTTGAAATTGTCCAAAGATAATGGAGCTGAAAAAATGGATGCTTCTCTTTATAGAAGTCTAATTGGAAGTTTGCTTTATCTCACTTCATCTAGACCCGATCTTATGTATGCAGCCAGCTTACTCTCAAGATTTATGCAGAGTCCAAGTGTGATTCATTTTGTAGTAGTGAAGAGAGTGCTTAGGTACTTGAAAGGCACTACTCAACTTGGAATCTAGTATAAGCCAAGTGAAAATGGAAATTTATTTGGCTATGTTGACAGTGATTGGGCTGGAAACCTTGATGACATGAAGAGCACTACTGGTTATGTTTTTTCTTTAGGCTCTGGCATGTTTTCTTGGAACTCAAAGAAGCAAGACATTGTAGCTCAATCCACTGCTGAAGCTGAATATGTTGCAGCAGCTGCAGCAGCAAACCAAGCTATTTGGTTGAAGAAAATTCTATTTGATTTGGGAGTAGAGCAGCTGGAAGCTACTGAGATTTATTGTGACAACAAATCAGCAATTGCTATTGCTGAAAATCCAGTTCAGCATGGAAAGACCAAGCACATTCAAGTGAAATTTCATGTTGTTTGTGAGGCTGTTAAGAATGGTGAGATCAAGCTTATTCATTGTTGTTCTGATGTTCAAGTTGCTGATATTCTGACTAAAGCTTTACCTAGAGCAAGATTTGAAAGACTTAGAGATTTGCTCGGAGCGTCCATCAAAAATTTCAAAGAGGAGTGTTAATGTTCTAAAATTTCTGATGTACTCTTGCTGAAATTTCTGATGTGTATTTATTTATGCTTTTTGCAGTAGTCAAAGTGTCTTTAAGACTAAGTACAAGTGTTAAGCTATGAAATTAAGATGAGTAGTTAGTTCATTAATCTGTTAGGTAGCAGAGCTACTATTCTGCTCTTTTGTAAGCAAATATGTGTATCAGAAATAGTATTATGTAGCTGATGTATGAATGAAAACTAATTTACGTTTCTGATTTCCTAAGAACTTCTTGTGCCAACAAAATCCATATGCTACTCATTGAACATTACATTATGTGTGTGTTACAACATACAGGAACTCCGTCTTCCCAAAGCAAGATTTGACATGCTAATCACAGGGAGTGAAATTCCATCATGGTTTGTCCCTCAAAAATGTGTTTCATTTGCAAAAATACCAGTCCCTCGTAATTGCCCTATGAATGAATGGGTAGGATTTGCTTTGTGGTTCCTGTTAGTAAGTTATGTTGTCCCACCTGAGGTGCACCATCATGAAGTTGAATGCTACTTGTTTGGACCTCATGGTAAGGTGTTCATCAGCTCTAGGATTTTACCAACCATGGAGCCATGCTACCCTCACCTTTATATTCTCTATTTGCCCTACGATAAATTGCGTGACATAATTTATGAAGGCGGTGAATGCAGTGAAATTGAATTTGTATTGAAAAGGTATTGTTGTTATTCATTGGAAATAGTGAGGTGTGGGTGTCGTTTGGTAAGTAAGCAAGATGTTGAAGATAGTATCATTTCTTCTAGTGAAGAGCTTGGATTGGCCAGTGAGATGGTGTGAATTATCCAGCTACTTTTTATGTAATTACATTTGTGTCTTGTTATTTGTATAGAAACTTCTCATTCTCCATATTTGTAATTTGAACTCAACTTTTGCATATTTTGTTGAGATGATCCATGCTAATGAGAATCAAGATATTAAAGTAAACTCCTTTCTTTATATTCTTATTTATATGAAAGCCTAATTATTGTTGACAAACCAATTTTCACTATTTAAATAAAAGCAACAATACTAGGAAGTCCATCAAGGCTGACTGAACCTAAGACTACTAGGGCATTCTAGAGGTTGATGTCATTAACATTTTGCACCCTTTACAACAGTATGAGTAAAATCATCAGCTAAAGCTAATGGACTCAAAATGCAGATTCTCAGCTAAACCAGATGAGCAAATGGCTGCAACCTCCTGCCTCATCATTTTGGGTCCTGAAGCAAGAACTCCCACACTTGACCCTTTGTGTTCAAGTAACATTCCTGTAAAATGGGAAAAAAATTGAGTGATTTCAATCCATTGGTAGGTTTATAAGCCATAATTAAAGAAATTGAAGGTGACTTACTTCTTAGGTCAGGTCTTACACCATATTGCACATTGGTAGCATGAATAAAGGACTGATATGGAAGGCTTTCCAATTCTATATCTGCATTGTAAACCATGGAGTTTGGTGACATTGTTGGTGTTGATCCTTCCAAGTTCTGAATCTGTTTTGCTTCTTTAGCATTATGTTTCTTGTTCCAAAGAAACTGCACTAGCAGCACTTGCTATGGACACGCATTTTACTAGCATGTTAAGGAATGCATTCAAAGGGAATGAGAATATTTGATTTGAGTTATGATCAATAGGGAAAATGTAGTAACGGGTAATGATCCCTATCAAGATAAGGAAAATAATAAAAGAGGATGAGATTATAGCACCAAGCCAGAGCCAACTGTTTGGCCCTAATATAGCATGTACTGGTGCATCAGATGGATTTGGCTTGAACCATATGGTTTGAGGGTGAATTGGAGCATCTGTTTTAAGCTCCTTGTCTCTTGTGATGTAGGCCTCAATTTGTAATTCCATATTAGAAATGTCAGATGGGGAGCCAGATATTGTGAGGATCATATCTAGCATTGACAGAGATGAAGAGTTCTTGAAGGCACAAATTAGGACAACTTTGGGGTTTTGCATTTGAATGTAGTGTTCAGATATATTAGTTCCCTGATGATGGAGATAAAAGGTGTGATGCCACTTCCTCCACTCACCATCACAATAGTGTCATGCCTGGTAAAGAGAAAAAACAAAAGTTATTACTGTGTGGAAGTCAAAGAACTCATCTCTAATAAAACATAAGATTTGAAGTTGTGTTTTGTTTCTAAGATGCAAACCGTAGATAATTGGTTGAAGCAGGTCCATAAGGACCTTCAACAGATACAGCAAGGCGATCTATTGTGGAAGGAGTTGAAAGCAGCTGATAGAGCTTCTTGGTCCAAGTTCCTTCACCTTTAATAACAACACTTATCTTGTCTCGCTCCAAATTACTATTAGAAGTAACAGTAAACGGATGCCATTGCAACTTGGATATGCTTGGTACATTTATGAACATCACACTTGTGGGGTTGTAAGTTAATCCTGCAAAAAACATATCGCATTAGCTTTAGCTCCTAAAAAAGCCTCTAGAGGTAACTTCTAAGACACTGAACCAGGATAGCCATGTTAATTACCATGGCCCTTAGAGAAGTTGAGTTCTACAGCTTCACATGGCAAAACCCGTGCAGAAACCAGACGAACTTGGCGCCTTGATTGCAGAAACCGTAAGTAACGATCAACCAGGAAGAGGTAGAAACCAGGGAGCATGAAAGATGAAGAAGACTATAAAGAGGATGTAGAGGTGATGACTGTAATAGAAGAGCTCAAAGACTTTTCTCCTTATACGGGGAATAGTTGCAATCCATAGGAACAAACCAGAAATCAGAGCTATCTCTCCAGCCACAATTGATACACCATTCTTTTTTCATTCCAGCATCTGCAATGAAATAAAGCCATAGCCCCATGAGCTTAATATATACAATACTATAAACAAACAGTAATATAAAAGATTGCATGCCCTGAAATCAATAAATTTTAAGTTCTTAACTAACCTTAGAAATATGATCAGTAACTGCCCAATGGATGATGCAGCAAATGCCGTGAGAAGTGAAGAGTACCATGGCTATGTGTCCAAGCCAAATATGATACTTGATGCAACTCTCTGAGGTGAGGCCAAGCAGTGGCAGCACGCTTGAGCCACGAGCCACAGGAAAAAACATGAATGCCAAACATATGTGCCCAACCACACCCAACCTTAGTGCTACACTATCTAGTTTCTCTTCCCATCTGCACCACCAAGTATCACAATTAACAATAACAATCATAATGCTCAACTTACTTATTGGATCTGTCAAATAAAATGCTTGGAATAATGCTAAGTTTAATTTATATGCACTTTTATACTGCTAGTCAATCATAAATCGTAGTACGTATGACTTTTATTATACATAACAATTTTTTATTAGATGACATGTACTATTACATTTAAAAAAAAAATTATACTTTCTGTGCATACACTATTTATCCTACTACTAGTAATAATAAAAATAGAGCAAATAATTTATGCACTTACAGTGTAAAGAACTTTATACTGTTATCTAATCATACATCTCCATTTATGATAAATTTATCGATTTTTCTAATAATTATTTTAAAAGTCATACAATAGTTTCATAGTAGTTAACCGTGTAAAACTTTTTACACCAACCGTGCATAGAAATTAAACTCTAATAATAATAATAATCATAATAAAACTTTACATTTTCTTGCCATCCTTTGCTGCTAATTTTGGGGTGATTGTTGCAAAGCTGTTGTGTAGAGAAGTTGCAAAGGTCCAAACTAGGAGTGCAATGAACATAAGCAAGAATGCTATCTCTGTGCCAGAAACAATGCCAAGAGGGCCTTTTATAAGCATTGGACGCTTCCATACAGGGATGGCAATGGGTAGGGTCTGGGTAGGGTCCTATAGTACCCGTTCCCATACCCGCATTTAAAAAAAATACACGTACCCGGTCCCATACCCGCGCAGGTAGCAACTTTAATCCCCATCCCCGTACCTGCTGGGTACCTATATACCCATACCCGCACCTGCTACCCACACTTTACTTATGTTTGAAGTTAATAAATCAATAAAAAAAAATAGGCTTAAATGTAATTTTGTCCTCCTATTTTGCACAATCTACAATTTTAGTCATCCGATTTTAAAATAGAGACATTTAGTCCTCCTATTTTGCACAATCAGCAATCTTGGTCCCTCTATAGAAACATTTAGTCCCCCAATTTTGTAAAATCTGTAATTTTGGTCTTTTCATCAAATTGAAAGCATTGACAGTTAAGAGATTAACGTTGACCTTGACATGATCCAAATATAGTGATGTGACACGAGATTATTTATTTATTTATTTTTTAATTATTTTAAATACGGAATAATAATTATTTGTTTATCTAAGTAACTAAAGCACATGTCACGTCGATTTTAATGGTTGGGGTAGTCGTGAGTCCTAAAATAGAAATCACAAGTCTTAATAATTTATTTTAAACTAGTTCTACATTGTTGAAGTACATGGCATGTTGTAGTCAAATAAATGATATTACCTTTTTTTAAAATATATTTTTCATCAATTATTCTACTCAGTATTTAAAATAATTAAAAACTAAATAAATAATCTCGTGTCACGTTACTATATTTGGACCACGTTAAGGTTAACGTTAATCTCTTAATAGTCAACGCTTTCAATTTGATGGAATGACCAAAATTACATATTTTACAAAATTGGAAGACTAAATGTCTCTATTTTAAATTAGGATGACCAAAATTGCTAATTGTGCAAAATAGATGAACCAAAATTGCATTTAAGCTATGTAGCAAATTTGTGTGGAGAAAAGAAAAGATTGGAGTGAGGAGAATCTCAGTGGATTATACCTATTTATAGTTGAAGAAATGTGATTATTGTGAATGAACAATTATTAATTATACAAATATAACATTATCAAAAAAAAAAAAATTATACAAATATAAATGATTAGGCATGGGACACTAGAAGGATAAAAACAAAAAAGCATGCTTCATGTCCCTTCGCTAGGAGTGTAGAAATTAGTATATTTTTGCATCGAAAATTTTTTCATAGACACCCATTGTACTAGGGAGCATATTGGGTGACTTTAAGGAGGGAATTGTACCATGCAGTTGTGATGATCTGTGCCATTCAATTTTATAAATCCTTGACAACTGCATAGTGCAGTTCCCGCCTTAAAGTCACTGAATCTGCTTCCGTTCGGGGCACATTTGATTGTAAAGGTTGCGGATGTTTAAAATCGAACAACTCTGAGGGATTTATAAAATCGAACGGCACATATCATCACAACTGCATGGTGCAGTTCTCGCCTTAAAGTCACCGAATCTGCTCCCATTGTGCTATCAGACACCTAGGGAGAAAGAGAAAAAGAGAGAAAAATATAAGTATTATAGGATTTATGATGTGATAGGAAGAGAGAGATAGAGAGAAATGAGAGGTGTTTGTGAGGTGTTTAAAATAAATGGGTGTATGTGGATTATTACTCTTTTGCATCATAGTTTGTGGGCCCAAATTATGTAGGTCACATAGAGTTGACATGAATTGAAGGTCAACAACCATTTCAATGTTATGACTAATGCCCAAGGAGAGAATCAAGGAAATATAGGGATGGTAATTCTACTAAGACCTTACGGGTACTCATAAAAATTACTTATGATGGATAGGGTAATTATTTGTTTAATAGGCATGGGCTCGAGTATAGATAATTATCCACAAATTTTAACGGGTATGGGTATCTTAGTACTCAACCCTACCTAGACCCATAATAATAATAATAATAATAATAATAATAATAATAATAATAATAATAATAATAATAAAGAGAAAAATCACGTTCCTTAATCTATCAAAATAAAAAAATATCATGCTCTTTATTTGCTAAGAAATAGATCACGTTATTTAATTCAAAAAAAAATTTATGTTCCTTATAGAGATAGATCATGATCTTTATCGTATTTCTTAATTCAAAAAATATATCATCTTCCTCATTTGCTTCTTTTCTCAAATTTTCCTATTTTTTTATCTAGACCACCTTCACTAGAGACAATCCTGTTCGAGCCGGGTAGGACCACTGGAGGCAATCCTATTTATTATGTTTTAGAACTTTGAATGAGATTTTAATTTAATTACTATTATATTCTTAATCAATATTTTATTTATCAATTTTTCATAATTAGATATTGTACTATAGTATCCTACACAAACCCTATCCATTACAATGACTTATTTCGAATTATAATATTTAAAAGTTAAATATTTAAAAATTTAAAATTAAAACATTCCTATTCTAGAATAACTATTTCGGTATATGATTTTCATATTTTAGAATAAATATTTCAGAAAAAAATTTCAAAATATTTATTCTTATTCCAGAATAGCTATTCCGGAATATGATTTCATAACCTCGGTATAACCTGTGTGCTGTGTGCATAAGTAACAAAACCTCCGTAACCAAATGTTATGATCCGAGATGAATAGTAAACGTCGGTATAACCTCCGTAAAAAAACCTGTGTGCTGTGTGCATAAGTAAAAAAAAAAAAAAAAAGAGTGTAATCAATTCGTACGAATATTGTCGTCCCTTGTTCCTTTCATAAAGATAATCCCAAAATGACAATGCTTTCCTCACAACTCACATGACTTAATCAGTGACAACAATTCCTAAGCATTTCCATTCATGCCCTGGGAATTGCTAAGTATTATTCCTAAGAATATTGTATGGAACAAGTTAGTCTAAGCAGAAGCACCCTCGGAGAAATGCTTGCATTCAATCATTCGAAGTTGGCTCTAAGTCAAGCAATGCCGTGACATGACAAATACCTAGCTAGGAACAGTCAATGGGGCAAAAGCCTCGATTCCTATGTTTATGGCGGTTGTAGTCAAGCTGGGGTGCGAGACTAGCATGTTAGTAACATAACATAATAAAAGTTTAGTTTCTGATAATCATAGAAAAAGATGTGTAGATAAACAATATGAATATATAATGTGATAGAAAGAAGAAGATTTAAAAAAAGTCTCCCACGAGTGCCACGCATGTCATATTATATTCTAATATAATAATAATATGATGAGGATGAAGATACACTTGAATATTAAAGAACACAAAAGCATGGTGCCAATACAATCTCGCATTGAGCGTGGCAGGCTCAGCAAACATATAATTAATCCTACATGCAATGTGCCGGCCGGCCACGAGATACGTTTTTCAGCTAATTAAATAATGCAAGAACGTGGGACTCGCGGAGTTTTCTTCTTCATTTTCCACATGTTACATATAAATTGACAAAACAGTTCTAGGCACAGCACTTGAAGAGAAAATCAAATAAAAAGGCTCTAACACGAGCAGTTACACTAAGCAGAGTAAGAGAAGAGAAGAGAAGAGAAGAGAAGCAAACATGGAAACAACACCAGGAGCATTGAAAATATACTTCCTCCCATTCTTCTCACCGGGACACCTGATCCCTCTAGTTCAGCTGGCTCGGTTGGTGGCTGCACGAGGCCAGCACGTGACCATCGTCACCACTCCCTCCAACGCGCAACTCTTCGACAAGAACATCGACGAGGACACGGCCTCGGGCCACCACATCCGTGTCCACATCATCAAGTTCCCCAACACCCAGCTGGGCCTACCGGAGGGCATCGAGCACCTCTCCGCCGCCACCAACAACGCCACCGCCTACAAGATCCACATGGCCGCGCATCTCATCCAGCCCCAAGTCGAGGCTCTCGTCAAGCAGTCCCCTCCCGACGTCTTCATCCCCGACATCCTGTTCACCTGGAGCAAAGACTTCTCCACCCGCCTTGGAATCCCGAGACTCGTCTTCAACCCTATTTCCATCTTCGACGTCTGCATGATCGACGCCATCAAGAAACACCCCGAAGCCTTCGCTTCCGAGTCGGGCCCGTATCAAATTCCGGATCTCCCCCACCCACTTACTCTCCCTGTCAAGCCGTCCCCCGGCTTCGCTGCATTAACTGAATCCCTTCTGGACGGTGAAGAGGACAGTCATGGTGTCATTGTAAACAGCTTCGCTGACCTCGACGCAGACTACACCCAACACTACGAAAAACTTACAGGACGCAAGGTGTGGCATGTGGGCCCCAGCTCCCTCATGGTACACAAGACGGTTAAAACTGTGAACGAGAATAGACACGATTGTCTCACGTGGCTTGACTCCAAGGAGGAAGCTTCGTTTCTCTACATTTGTTTCGGAAGCCTTACCCTTATCTCAGACGAGCAGCTTTACCAGATAGCCACCGGTCTCGAAGCCTCCGGGCACTGTTTCCTCTGGGTGGTACACCGGAAAAACAAAGACGACAACGAAGAACATTCCGGAAAATGGTTGCCGGAAGGTTTTGAGGAGAAGATAACAAAAGAGAACAGAGGGATGCTGATGAAGGGATGGGCTCCGCAGCCGTTGATCCTGAGCCACCCTGCGGTGGGAGGGTTTTTGACGCACTGTGGGTGGAACGCGGTGGCGGAAGCTATCAGCTCCGGGGTTCCGATGGTGACCATGCCGGGTTTCGGGGACCAGTACTATAACGAGAAGCTGATAACTGAGGTGCACGGGTTCGGGGTGGAGGTGGGCGCAGCGGAGTGGAGCATTTCGCCTTACGAGGGCAAGAAGGAGGTGGTGAGTGGGGAGAGAATAGAGAAGGCTGTGAAGAGGTTGATGGATGATGGAGAGGAAGGGAAGAGAATCAGAAGCAAGGCCAAAGAGATGCAGGAGAAGGCTTGGAAAGCTGTTCAAGAAGGTGGTTCTTCACACAACAGTCTCACGGCGCTCATAGATCACCTCAAGAGTTTGGTGCCTAATCCGGATCACAAAGGAAATGGAATCCATGTGAATAATGGGAATCACTGAATGAATGTTGAAGCTTCATGTTTTGAGTTTATAAACTATGTATGAGTGGTTTGATCTGTATTTATGGTTGTGATCAACTGAATGCATGAATGCGAGAATTTCCTCATTGCAGGGAATCCCAATCCGGGTAACTAGCTGGCTGCCCCCAATTTTCCTAAATCAATCCTCCTACTCTTGTTGTATTAATGATCAATAATAAAGCAATAAGATCTATGACTTAGCCAAAACGGATGTCTCCTGTACTGTTGTCTCGGCATAAAAAAAATTTAAAAGAAATTAAGCACAGAAAGTATGGATTATTTTGCATAAGAATACAAGTATGGATTTTTTTTTTATTTTTTATTTTATCATCAAGTTATTTGTTCGTGGATAATGTTAGTGGATAATGACTTAGCCACCACGTTCAATTCTAATGTTACTGGATAATGGATTATTTGCTGTCAGCCTGTCACAAAAAGGATCCACATTCAATTTATTTGCGGTGACAAAAGTGATTCCATGAGATTCCTGACCACAAAAATTGATTATTATACATTAAATAGTAATGATAAATATAACCTAGAAAATTTTGAGTCATTAGATTATAACTACATGGTCCTGATACTTTTCAACTGCAGGAACTCGGGCCCCACCTAGTTACTAGTTGCTGAAGCAAGTTTTGCATCAAGTTCAAAAGGTCCTATGTTCAAGGTAAAACATGCTCAGGATTAGGGGGATTATTAATTTTCTGTCTATAAAGCATGTTTGGATTAAAATTTGTAAATCTAAGTTTGAATTAAAAGTATGTTAAAAATTTAAATTTGTTAAAATTTGAGTTTTCACAATGTAATTTATGTTTGGATATTTTTTTACTTAAAAGTATGTTTAATGAAATAAAATTTATTTGGATAATATCAATTGAAAGTACATTTAAATGTGTAATTACTAAAAGAATATGAAGTTTATAATATAAATATGTTGTTTTTAAATATGAACTACGTATTGATATAAAATATATTGTTTTTTTAGTGAAACAACATATAAATTTTAATTAAAGTAGAAGTTAATCAAATTATCTAAGAATATTAAAAGAATGTTAAAGTTTAAAAGAATATTAAAAGAATCTATAAAAATATTAAAGTTTAATCAAATTATCTAAGAATATTAAAGTTTAAAAGAATATGTTAAAAAAAAATTAAAAGAATATAAAACAACAACTTGATGGCGCATGGCGGCGTAGTGTCATCTTAATAATAATAATAATAATAATATTAATAGAAACAGCTGCTCTGCTTCCGAGGACGTAGACACACTTGCCGAACCTCGTTAAATCTCGTGTCTGTGTGTGTGAGTGTGATTACTTTGATCTTTAGAATTTCGGTTGCTATTGCTATCAACTGGTATCAGATGGCGCTTAACCCTGGTGCGAAATTCTAAGTGGGGAAGTTCGATGGAACTGGAAATTTCATAGTGTGGCAGAGGAGGGTTAAGGATATGTTGGCATAACAAGGTTTTCAAAAGGTGTAACACCCTAAATCCGGGTTTACATATATACATTTTTAAACTTATTTTAATTCAATAAGCATGTTAACTAACTTTAATTTTTTCCAAAAACTGTGAAGTTAATAAAACATAGATCGGAATTTATCGGATGTTTAAAATTTTTCATTAATTAATTTTGGAAGTTGCGTATCACCGTCTCAATTATAAGTATATATGAAATAGAGATTTTCATAATCCAAATATTTTCCAGAGTAATAGTAACATGTACATTTTCAAAGGGTATTCCAAATACATAGGGTAATAGAGTACAAAAGCTGAATGTACATACCACAAATCTGAAACCTAAGTCTACCCATATTCAAATACATAAAAAGGGAAAACCTAGTTTCAGAGCAGTCATCTCTAAACCCAACCCTGCATGTTAGACCAACCTCCAAACGAAAAGTGACTAAGCTGATGAAGATAACATCTTTATGACGTCCACAGGTACTGCCACCGGTTCCTAAAAGAAAAATAAACAGAGGGTGAACTCTCTGCTTCATCAAACAATACACATAGAACGACTTCACAGTCACATACACAATCCTACTAGCCACCACGATGTGGTTCTCTAGCGGTCACACCCGAAACCTATTCGTTTCCACAACTATTCTTGTAAATTATTTCACACTGGCCAGCTACCACTAGAACTCCCAGAACTCAGTGGTCTTACACATTTTTGAGTCGGATGACTGTTGGGAGTACACCCTTCACCATGGTACAATGGCGGACTCTCACCAACCGATGATGTCTCGTATTTTTGTCAGGGTGGTCGAGTTAGCTACGTGATCTATCGTCACAACTCAGTGTCTTACCCTCCAAGAACAACATGCCTTATGATCATCTCCCAGGTACCAACTGTGGTCATCAATTACTCCAAGGACTGACTCCTCAACCACTCTCCCTATTGGGATTCGTCTTTTACAGGTCTGTGTGGGCTTTTCTACCAAAGATACTCAACGGCGGTCCTCAATCAACATATGTCCCAGACATACCACACGGAGATCCAACTCCCCCACTATCACAGTGGTTAAACATTACGACCCCGTCATCTCACAAGCACAATGCTCACAGTAGATAAAGCCTCCACATGACCTCTCAACACTTGCCCATTTGGCTTCCGGTCAGGTAAGATTATCCTTCTAAATCGACGCGTAGCATTTATCCACTACACCAGTCACACTTGACCCCCAACGGAAAGGTTTCCCTTCTCATTCGATCCTCACCAACACAAAACAAAGATTACAAAATTACTTATGTCAACCATCAATTACTAAGTTCACACTTTCAAATATCAAATACTCAAGGTTTTCCTCCCTGAGACTTGAATGAATCAATCATAATAGTGGTTGTATTCTATCCATTATCTCACAAAATCAAAATATTAATTGAAGATAAAATGGCAAAAATACAAGTGTTAACAATTACATTTGACTATTTAGTCAAATTTTCATTGGCAGTACTGGATGTGAGCTCTTGCTGATACAAGCAAATGACCTCATAATTTAAAAAATTTTATATCAAATCGAAGTTCTTGAAATCTATTTTATAGAAAGGTATCCAACTCATAAAATCAACATCTAGAAAATTTTATAAAAATTTTCTAAGTCAGCAGCCCTGGATTTTGAGTGCTCACTGAACATAGCTCAAAGAAATGCAAATTTCTCCCCCTTCCCAAACTTTTTTTGAGCTGAACTTTTTACAGTAGAAAGGTAACATCTTTATCTTTCTAAAAAGGTAACCCTTGCCCTAAATTCTTTCCCTATTGTTCCCAGTAAATTTTTTTCTAACAGCCTAAACTTTAGAGTCAAAATAGAGCTCAAAAACTCTTGCCCTGTTTCTTTTTAAAAAGTTAATTTAGAAATTGGACATGATAATTTTTTTAATTTATATGGTTAAAAATCTTGTTTTTTCTAGTTTTGAATGGTTCAAAAACGAAAAATAAACATTAAGCACACAAGTGGAAATTTGAGAAAAAATAGAGACATGTTCCAGGGAAACTTGAAAACAGAAAAGTCATTTTGAAAGCCACGGATGAACTTCAAAACGAGGTTTTGTCTCCATGGTATTAAAATAAAAGTTGTTAATTTTTGTGTCTATTTTCATTCAAAGCAAATTTCATGAAAAACCAACGGTTAGATCTTCTAAAAATCACAAAACCGTGGGAGCTGTCCGGAGACACGCGAATCTGACAGTCACTGTTACATTGTTTTGGGGTTTGTTTTCAACTGCAATCTTCACCAATTAATTCTACGAAAATTTGGCATGGATTCCCTTGTTCCAGGGGCCTTCCCACTCAGTTTCAAAAGAACAAAAACAACACTAAGGCCAGGACATGCACTCACACAGCCACTGCCAAGGGTTTCAAACCCATTTCATCAACTTTTCACATTCAAGCATTCAAACAAACACACACAACGGCCAAAGAGAGGCATACATGTTGTAGGTAGTTGAGCCCCCTAACTCTCAACTACCCTTAAACTAAAAATAGAATTCATAAAGAGTCCCCCTCACCTTTGTTGATTTTCAGCCAAGAGGAAGAGGAGAAGACAAGGTAGAGAGCTTCGGGTGCAAGATGAGGGAAAGAAGGAAAGTCGACCAGGCGGTGGATAAAATTTGAAAATTTGCTATTTGCAGCCACCCTTCCTCTAAGGACACCCCCTTCTTTTATTTTTTTTCTTTTTCTACAACTTACGGAACTTATGTAAAAGTTTCAAAATCTCACAATAACACTATGGCGCATAACAAAACATAGAACTTGAGTTATTTATTATATCAATCAACATAATTTAAATTTAGTTGGCTCTTTTCTTATTAATCAAACATTTAATCATATAATTAGGAAAATCACAACGTTACAATTCTTCCCAACAAGAAAATTTTCTAATTAAATCTCTCATGTTCATACTTATTGGGTTGTAATTTTCGAGGTGTTACAAAAGGCGCTGCGCGCAACGAAACCTACAGACATGGAGGATGCGAATTGGGAGGAGTTGAAGGAGAGGGCTGTGGCAACCATACGGTTGTGTTTAGCAGACGAGGTCATGTACCACGTTATGGACCTGACGTCTCCGGGGGAAGTATGGACGAAATTGGAGAGTCAGTATATGTCCAAGTCTCTGACGAACAAGCTGTACATGAAGTAGAAATTGTACGGGCTAAAGATGCAGGAGGGTTCTAATTTGCAACAACATATCAATGTCTTCAATCAGATTATCAGTGATTTACTGAGGCTTGATGTGAAGATTGAGGAAGAGGATAAGGCAATAATTCTGTTGTGTTCTTTGCCTAATTCCTACGAGCATTTAGTGACCACCCTAACGTACGGGAAAGACACCACCATCAACCCAAAATCTTAAGGCATTAGATTTGTGGGTCTTCCTCACTTATATGTTACTCAACTTGCCCATTCCTACTCAATGTGGGACTTCACCTTCACACTTGTATTCCAACAATCTCCCCCTCAAGTGTGAGTCTCTTACACATGGTAGCTCCCCCTCAAGCGGAAGCCATTTTTTTACCATGAGTATCTAATGATGGCGCCTTTAGAGCTTAACCATGCTCTAGTACCTTGAACCGCCGTTCCACCGTTCCATGGTGCGGGACACGCTGCCTAGCCTCCATGTGTGGACCTACCGCCAGGAAGACTTTCGATACAAGGGATCCCCGTGTCCATGCCTGGATCCATCGCCAATCCATCTTACTCGTCTGAGCCGGTCACCTGGTCGAACCATCGGCTCTGATACCAATTGTTGTGCATTTGAGGGGGTTAAACACCGGGGAGATCTTCACCAATCGGCCACGAGCACACCATACAAGTGAACTTGACACCACCTTCAACCCAAAACCTTAAGGCATTAGGTTTGTGGGTCTTCCTCATTTATATGTTGCTCAACTTGCCCATTCCTACCCAATGTGGGACTTCACCTTCACACTTGTACTCCAACAATCTCCCCCTCAAGTGTGAGTCTCTTCCACATGGTAGCTCCCCCTCAAGCGGAAGCCATTTTCACCACGAGTATCCAATGATGGCGCCTCTAGAGCTTAAGCATGCTCTAGTACCTTGAACCACCGTTCCACCGTTCCACGGTGCGGGACATGCTGCCTGGCTTCCATGTATGGACCTACCGCCAGGAAGACTTTCGATACAAGGGATCCCCGTGTCCATGCCTGGATCCATCGCCAGTCCATCTTACTCGTCTGAGCCAGTCACCTGGTCGAACCATCGGTTCTGATACCAATTGTTGTGCAATCGAGGGAGAGGAAACACTGGGGAGATCTACACGAATAGGCCATGAGCACATCACATAAGTGAACTTGACACCACCTTCAACCCAAAACCTTAAGGGTTGAAGGAGGTGTCAAGTTCACTTGTATGGTGTGCTCGTGGCCCATTGGTGAAGATCTCTCCGGTATTTAACCCCTTAAATGCACAACAATTCGAGATAAAAATGATTTTGTTCTTTAGCTTGGCACATTTTAGTAGCATGTGGTTTATGAAAAAGTAATATATACACCCTCGTAATGCTGGAATTAATCTACCTGGAAATTTCTGGTATTACTTTAGTTTTTGAAGTGGAATTCTAGTTTTGGTTTAACATTGATACCTTTGTTTTTATTCCAATGGATGACTTCTTTATTAATTCATTTTTTTTGTGGCACTTCTTTGTTAATTCCAGTGTTGTGAAAATCAGACCGGTCATCGACCCGGTCGAGGTACTGGATTGATGGGTCAGTGGTCGAACCGGTGGATCACTAATTGACCCGGTTTGACCCGGTATATAATAAAAAATTAATATATATATATATATATATATATATATATATATATAATATAGCTAACAAAATGTGATCAATCCATAATTCATACTCTAAAATTAAAATCAATCATGATCAAACTATAAATATTACATAATCATTTATTACTATAAATTATTTTGTTGTATATTATCATTAAATTACTAAAAAAATTCTTGTTATTTTTCACGGCTAAGTATAAAAGTTGTCGGAGGACCATGAGCAAGTATGGTAAAGATGTATAAAACACATAAATATTAAATCATATCAAGATCAAGATAATAACAATTAGCTATTATATATTATTGTCAACATCAAAATAATATTATAGGAACATATTATTATATACTATTAAGCAATTAGCTATTAACAATTTAATTAAAATGTTATAGGAGCATATTATTATATTATATTATACTATTTAGCAATTAACTTTTGTCATGGATTTCAAATGGTACTATGAAAAGAATTCCAAATAACTATATTATTTTCAAGAATTGTTAAAAAAAAAAAAAAACTTGGCAGAATCGGTTCAACCGGGTCCGGGTCACCGATTTTCTACCAAATCCGGCCGGGTCAAATTGGGCTGATCCGGATCAAACCGGATCGATCCGAATCAATGACATATCTGATCCGATAGCTGAACCGGATTAATCAAGCCATCAATTCTCGATCAAACCGATCCGACTGACTGATCCAATCCGATTTTTATAACTATGGTTAATTCATTATGCTCACAAAATGTTAAAAGGGCAGAAAAACAAGTTAAAGTCATTGTTATCATTGAGAAATCTGTTGTCAGTAGGAGTTGGGACAGTGCAAAGGACAAAGGTTGATGTCATATATATCTACTTCAGAGTTTCAAAGCAATATTTTATTTACTTGACACCCTAATGGTGCCAAATTACGTGTTATATACCATTATGACAAGTTGACCAGCTCATCCAATAACAGCATGGTTAAATGTCCTTTTTAGTTTTTACTTCATTTAGAATGGAGTGTAATGGTTGACCGTTTACTCTTGTTGAAGCGCCAATCACTGCATGATGGACTTTGACTCTTTCCTTAAGATTACTAAAATATCCTTCAACAATCAACATAATTGAAAATGAACCAAATAATCAAGTTCTATATTTAATATCCGATTGTATTTGGAGTAGGATTATTTCCTATGATTATGTAAAAAAAAAAAAAAGGATTATTTCCTATGAAAAAGAAGTATGGGAAATCATAGAAAAAGAAAAGGCATGTCAAACTGACTCAGCATATATGTATATAAAAAAAAAAGAATAAAAAAAAAAACTTAGTAGATCATAAATATCGTTCCACAAAAGTCATCATATCAATATATATAAACAAACGAGTTTAGTCCAAGTACTGAAGTACATCATCTCTTTAGCTCTTAAAGTCTTAAATGTACCACCAACAGCATATAAATTAATCGGCCAAGGTTACTCCAACTTAAATTAGTCTTGACTTCGAGTTTAGAATATACAGTTATGTTAAACTATTATTTTAGTTGATATATTACACATACTTATTTAAATTTTCACTATCTTATTTATATAATTAATATAAAAAAATTTGAAAAAAAAATAAAGATTTATATAGCATATTGAAAAAAATTAAACAAAGAGATAATTATAAAAAAAAATTAGAAACTATAAAATTTAAAAAATAAAATAAAATAAGGGAAGATGTAATAATGTAGCTTTAATTTTTTTAATATTAACTTTGAAAATTGAAAAGTAAATTGAATTAAGGATTTGAAATTATTGATGAAAAAGAGAAACATTCAAAATTAAAAAATAGAGTTAGAAAAATTGATAAAAGAAATATTAAAAAAAAATTCAAAAGAATAGAGACTATAAAATTTGAAAAAAAAATATATAGCACATGCACATCGAAACAAATTTTAAAAAAGAGATAATTATAAAATAAATTAGAAACTATAATTATTTTTTTAAAAAAATATATGAAAAGATGTAATGATGTAACTTTAATTTTTTTAATATTAACTTTGAAAATTAAAAAGTAGATTGAATTAAGAATTTGAAATTATTGATGAAAGAGAGAAATTTTCAGAATTAAAAAATAAAGTTAGAAAAACTGATAAAAGAAATATTAAAAAAAAAAAAAGATAGCATATGATAAAGAAGTGAATGAAGATAGTTTATAAAAATATTGTGAATGTGATAGTTATAGAAATTGATAAGAAAAATTTTAAGAAAAATAGAAGAACCAGATGCATGTTAGAGTATGAACTAGAGTATTCAAATGAGAGTGAATATAAATGTGAGGAAAGTTGAGCAAATGAGAACACACACACACACACACACACACATATATATATATATATATATATATATATATATATATATATATATATATATATATAAGGAGATATTAGGAAGAAAAATTTTACTATCCATAATTTTACCTATCTTGATCAGGATTAATGTCTCCATTAAAAAAATACATATAGACTGTGGTCCATGCACTAAAAAAAAAAGCAGTTCTTAATGTCTTTCCTTTTGTCAATACCGACGGCATTGATCGATTCTCTCCTCCTATCCAGCAAGGTACCATCACTTTCAACTAACAAACCAATTTGGAAAGTTTTCATTTTCTAGCACCGCAAGCAATTAATGACTCAAAAAACAATAGCTCCCGGCATATTCCAATATAATTCTGAATACAAAAAATATGAATTTTATAACTTTTCATTTAATCTAAACATTAAAAACTAACATTTTTAATCAATTTCAATTCTGCCGTAACTAAAATCAAATTTTGAATTTTAAACCGTAATTTCAAATCTATCAATCAAACTAACCCTAAATATTTAATTAATTAACACACTCATTAAATTATGGCATATTTTGTAGTAGTAATTTCACCCCCACAAAAGATCATATTTCTTATATGACATTAATCTTCGAGAAAATTTGTCGAAACCGATTGATTGTTCTTTGAAATTACACGAGTTAAACATACAACTGATACAAGGAACCTTTGAATATTATCCCTTTTAAAAGCATTACTCACTCTAAAAAAATTGACCAGTTCAACATTTTTTATTCAGACAAACAATAATAGCCATTTATTGCCGAAATGAACTTTTTCCTTATGTCAAATTTAGTGGCGGTCGCATCTTCTTTGAGAAGATCCTTCTTGTGCTAGGAAAGTCAACTTTAACAATTAAGACAAGGGAAGACTATTAGCCCCCCTCATGCATATATCAATTAGATTACAAGAGCAAGTGCAACCATCTTACACACAAGCTATAGTACCAAAAAAAGAGGATGAAAGTTGAAGTAGAAATCATTTCTAGAGAAGACATTAGGCCTTCTTCTCCCACACCCTCTCACCTGAGAGTCTTCAAGCTTTCCCTTTTGGATCACCTCATTCCATCACCATATGTTCCAATAATCCTATACTACACCTCACCCAACAGTGACACAACTTACCTTTCTGAAGTCCCCAAGAGGCTAGAATTGCTGAAAAAATCTTTGTCAGAAACACTAACCCAATTCTACCCACTAGGTGGCAAAATCAAAGAAGACTTTTCCATTGAGTGCAATGATGAAGGTGCTAACTTTGTGCAAGCCCAAGTGAAGTGTCCTCTTGATAAATTTCTAGTCCAACCTCAGTTGACCTTACTACATAAGTTTCTTCCCACTGATCTTGTTTCTGAAGGATCAAATTCAGGAACCTATGTGACTAACATTCAAGTAAACATCTTTGAATGTGGGGGAATTGCCATTGGCATGTGCATTTCTCATAGGATCCTAGATGGGGCTGCACTAAGCACCTTTCTCAAAGGGTGGTCAGAAAGGGCAAAGGGTTGTAACCAATTGACCCAACCAAACTTCATAGCATCTTCTCTCTTCCCCACAAACAACAATCCATGGCTTAGAGACTTATCAATGCGCATGTGGGGTTCTTTGTTCAAACAAGGCAAGTGGGTCACAAGGAGGTTTCTGTTTAGAAACTCAGATATAGCCACACTCAAGGCTCAAACATTAGGCACAGCAAAAGCAAAAAACTCAACGCGTTTGGAGATAGTTTCTGCTATGCTGTGGAAGTCCCTCATGGGTGTGTCCAAGGCACGGTTTGGTGCACAAAGGCCTTCTTTGGTGACTCATTTGGTGAACCTGAGGAGAAGAATGGATGAGGCTCTTTGTCCTCAACATGCAATGGGAAATCTTCTTTGGTTGGTGGCTGCGGAGAATATGATGTGTGATCATCATGAGATGGGGTTGGAGGAGTTGGTGGGGAAGTTGAGGAAATCAATATCACAAGTTGATAAGGATTTAGTTAAAGAATTGGAAGGTGATAAGGGAAGGTCAATTATGAAGGAGAGTCTTGGGGCAATAGGTGAGAAGGGATCAAAGAGTGAAGTGGATTATCTTGGGTTTAGTAGTTGGTGCAATTTTGGGTATTATGAGGCTGATTTTGGGTGGGGAAAGCCTACATGGGTGAGTGGTGCTGGTTCAATTGGTTCAGTTTCAATGTTTATGAATCTTATCATCCTTGTAGATACAAGGTTGGGAGATGGCATAGAAGCTTGGATTACCTTGGATGAGGAGGACATGACTCATTTGGAAGCAGACCCTGAACTCCTCACTTGTGCAACCTTGGATCCAAGTCCTTTAGCAATGAGTTCACTTGTCTGATTATTAGAATGGTAAATTTTCTATATTAAAATTGGTTTTATTCCTTACATTTTAAAAATGATAGTTTTAGTCTTCATATTTATTTTTTCTTTCAAATATAGTGGATTTTGTTCCTAGTCAGATCAGAATGAAGTATAGAGTCAGGCACAAAATCTACTGCATTTAAAAAATACGAAGACTGGATCTATTGTTTTTAAAATGTATGGACTAAAGTTAATTTTAACTTTTTTTTTTTAAAGGAAGTTAATTTTAACTTAAGAACTTAAAACACAATTTATCCTTATTATTAGTTCCTGTCTGTTTTAAGGCAACTCAAGTCCTTTCCCAATATGTTCTGTTCCAAATACGAAGTTTGGATTAATGAAAGTAATACCTCTTGTGAAGTTAATAATTTATTTTCGTGAAAATAAATGGAAAAAAGAATTAACTTAGTTGATCCGAAAGTTTATATTATTAAATCCTTTTACCTACTTGCCTAGTTTTTCTGTAACTTTTTGAAATGTATGTTAGACCAACTACCAAAGTCAATACAACTTATTGATAATTGGATTCTTTTAGTATATTAGTCAGACAATTCTTTTAGTATATTTCTCATAATATTGAGTGTGAATCAAACCCATGTTTGAATTGAAATTGAGATACTGATACAAGTTCTTCCCTTCTGAATCAGGTATATTCATATCTGAAAGAGGTTGACAATAAATTTTTTCAAAATGGACTATTTGTCCCTCTGTTAGAGGTGTTCCAGAAATGTCTACGATCGAGTAAATAACTTCAAGAACAAATAGATCGTATCGAATTGGAAAATGGAAAGATTTGTGCAAGTTATACCCTTCGTCGTCACTTTGTGGAAAATCGTTAGGTATCAATATGTTAGATACATGTGACTCAATTGGTGAAATAGTATCTCTCTTCAAAAAAGCATGTTTTTTTTTTTTACCATCGGAAAAAGAAAATATTTTGTTGCGAATGAACAAGATATTGAGGAATTGTCCATACATAAAATCATAATTATTGATATAGGCCTTTTCCACATAAAAAGGGAATCTTTTTTTACAATTAAAGCATAAGTGATATTGACTATTCAAGAATCGAAGTCTATTTTCTTTATAAAAAGAGTATATCAATGAACTTCTATGAAATGGTTTCACGGGATTCAGCCAATTGTCTAGATCGTGGGATATCATTGAGAAATACGAATCTGTGTTATCAAAAGATTTCCTATTATTCTTTCTAGTATGGAATGCGTCAATCATCCACTTTGGTATCTTATTGAACAAAAATGGTGATATTGTTCCTCCATTGATCAAGAATTTCGATTTTTGGGAAGTATCTTGGTCATCCAATAATAAGGGTTTCCATTTTTTCAAATGAAAGATTTGAAGACCTATTGATTCTAATAACTGATTACATAAATGACCTACTCATTTTCCAAACTATTTGGTAGATAGATTCATTCACATTCACAACTATAAGAATCAATGACTGTTAGCTCAATTGCTAAAATTCATCTAGTTGACTCGTATTTTTTGGTTTCAAGCTTTCATTGTTAGACACCTATGCCTATTAATATAAAATTTAACTTGTCAAAAATAAAGAATGATAATTTTTTAATATATGCATTTTGGAGGACAAATGTTTATTTTATATAATTAAAAATTATAATAAATAAATGATTTTAAATATATAAATTATAATTAATTTTTTTAACAAATAAATATATTTAAATGTATAAATTATATTTTAGATTTATAATAAATAATTTAAATTGTAATATAGGTTTATTTTTAACTATTAATAATTATTTTTAAAAATATTAAAATTTAAATTAGAAATAAAGATAAAAAAAACATATATTGAAGGGGATACACAGTTAAAACTATCAAGTATACATAGAAGTTTAAAATAACTAAGAATTTTTTTTTGGCTAATTACAAATATAGTGTATGAAATACACCTCCAAAAAAGAAAAAAGAGAATGTTAATTAAGAGAATGGGGAGAGTAAGAGTTTTACTCTCTTTGTATATTTTAATTTATAATATAAAAATAGATAATTTGGACGATAGTGTTGAATTTTTGACCTTGTGACAAGCATCTCTCATCCTAATCTTTTGGTTAAAGATAATACACGTTTCAAGGAAAATACTAATTTTGACTTCTAGCACTCATCTTTGTCTACACTAGCCGCCAAGAAATTCTCAGAGTAAATCATTATATATAGAAGAAGAAGAAAATACATATAGCAAACGATTGAGTTATAAGAACTATCAATTGATGTGTAGGACCTCTAACTACAATTCAACAACTTCATCTTCCCTGCATTCCCCCACATCAATCACCAAAGTTCCTTTCTTCTTTGTACGTCGAACCCTACAACAATTTCTTCTTGGAGCCTGCTCAAACCAACATAACCAAATCCACTTCATTAAGCAACTTTGAGTTTCATTCACTTCAATTCTTCAATACTATCAAATAAAGAAATGCTCGTAACACTTTCTTTTAACACTCTTTCAAATATAATCAATGGGATGAAATTCATGTCACACTGAATATGTAGGTCCCATTGTAGAATTTATATGAATTTCAACCAATTAAAAAGAGTATTAGAGAATATGCTACTAACACTACTCATGTCAAATATGTGTGTGTGTATTTATAATCAATAAAGAGCCATTAATTTTTATTAGAGAAGTTTGAATTTACCTTGTCCCACAAATGCGGGTCGGGTTTCTTATATACCTTCACCACTTTGATTTGGGTCGGATCCTCCATTTTCCACTTGCAATCCGGGTTTTGCTGAACCCGTACATATTGACTTGCAGTTTCATTAGCACCCTCATCATACACTGCCTCAGACAAGTAATACACAAACGGTTTCTGACAAACATGGCGGCTGACGGGGCGCGTGTTGAACGGGTATGCCGTGTAATCGGCCCGCTTGTACCAGTTCAGAAACGTCCTTGCTGGCATCTCCATTTCCCGGGCAGAGAAGATGCCCCGGAAAATTTGAACCGCATAGCCCCATGAAACGGATATGGTCCAGGTCCGGGCTTTGTCGTAGCAAATGGATTGCTGCATGAGCCCGGCCGGGTCCAGGCTCATGGGCTTGTTCAGTCGCTTCAGGGCCTGGACCCGGCTCACGTTTGGGAATATGGGCTCTACCACGTCCAAGTGATGGAGGGATACCAGTGGCGCAAGTGGATGGGCCGCGAGGAGCCCAAAGAGATTGCCGTACACATCGAACTATTCAATGTAAATAAGAGCAAACCAATGTCAAATGATGAGAGAAGTTATACAAGACAAATGTTATGCAATAAATACTAATCTGAACATTCAAATGTGGATTTGGATGCTCCACTAATTTTCTCCTCTTTTTTTTGTGAATCCACTAATTTTCTCTTAAAACCTAGCAACAATTCATGTTTTCAAAGAGAAAAATTATACTAGGAGAGCAACGAGTTTGATTTTCCTTAAATAATGTCTTTAAGTTCGAGTTTGTGTATAGAAAAAAAAATTAGAGAAAAGTTTGCTCTCTTAAGTAGATATATCTGTTTCAATAAATTTTTACATAAGCACTTGTAGAAAAAAAAAATTAAATAAAATTTTTCTAAAAGCTTTTTTGACAATAATTTTTTTTCTATAAGTTAAAATTAACTTGTGTACAAGTTAAAATTAACTTTTGGAAAATTAATGTAAGAGAATTTTTACAAATTAATTTTTACATAAACTAATTTTAAGTCATGAAAGATTTTTTTTCTTTTTATTTTTTCTTCTATAAGTATTAATAGAGAATTTTTTCCAAACAAGACCTTAATTTGACTTGGACTATTCGTGAGTATGCTAAGATACCTAGGATCCAATTCAATAAAGAGAGAAAAATACATGCTCTTCTGCATAAAACTACTCGGATTTTTTTTTTCCAACCTGTACAGTAAGAGAAAAATAAAAAGAAACAAAAAGAAATTGAAATCCATAAACGTGTACTCCTATGTTTAATGATCTCAGAGTATGTTTAACCAATCAACAAGAGGAAGTGAAGAACCTCGTAGACCAAGAAATCACATGTTAGCTTTGGACTCAACGCGTTTTAAATTATGTACTGTAACCAGTTTTACAAATTGATCAAACAATAATTATGTAGGTGAAGTAGGAACTGGGGAAGGGTCTTATCCTACCGACAGTGGACAATAGTTTACCAATCATGGAGCAGATTGTGGCATATGTTTATGCTTTTATAGTGAAGACTGCGACGTGTCTCGTTGTGTGTGACGTAATGTAATTATATTAAAATTTATGTCTCCTAGTCCTAGCTTAGAATGTAAGTGGGGTCGCTTAAACTGCACCTTAGTCATGCCACAACAAAATTAGCATTGTGCGACACGTGGATGCTTGCACAATAGATATTCCCCACAAAATGAGCTTTCTTATTTCTTATCATATCATTTTATATTAAAAAATACAAAATGTTGTAAATGAGAAAAAGAGTTTAAAACGCAAAAATTGAGACAGAGAAAGAAAATGAAAGGAAGCAAAAACCAACAACTTCGTATAAAATTGACCTTTTGAGTCGGTGGAAAGAGCTGGAACCGTGGATGAGGTGGTCTAGCTAGCTGTTTAATGGTTTAGGTTTGAAAAGGGAAGTCAATTATGTGAGACCATATGATTTCGAAGATGACCTTAGAGTAAAATGAATCTAATTGATCTTTACCTTAATAGTACCTAATAAATTGACAATTTAATTAAATTTGTCCCACCTTTCTGTCAGTGTCGACTTAAAAATTCAATTACATTAGGTAAGTAGCATTAAATGGTGTCCACCTTATGCACCCAAAAAATGATCCGAACCTTCAATGAGGAATAAAGTTAGATTTAATGTATACTACTCCATAATCTATGTTTTGGCATCTACTAATCTAACGGTTGTGTCTTTTATGCTTTTGCATCTAATGGTAGTGTCTTTTTCTATTTTTGCATCTTACGGTTAGGGCCATGACACCTATGACCAGGTAGCATTTTTTTTTTTTGTTATTATCACTGTTGATATATTAAACAATAAATTATCACTTACTCCTTCCTCTCAAATTTCTCCAAGTTAGAGAGATCATCCTAAGAAAGTTCATTTAATTAATATAAAAAATTCTTTAAAAATGGACAGAACTACAGAACTTTTAGGGAGTTAATAAAGAGAAAACGAAATTTTCAAAGACCAATAACATATAAAACTCTTAAAAGTTTACACAGAGAAAATTAAACTCTAAAAAGAAAAATAAATTAAAAAAATTAAATAGCGTCTTATAAATTTTTATATAACCTTACATATTTAATGTTTCTGTAGATAATTTTCTTAATATAATCTTGTGATGTAAATACATAAAAAATTCCATTCACTGGGAGTAAGGTTCTCTCCTCATATACCACCCCTTTGGCCATTCACGACTGAAATGGTAAAATATATGCATAATAATCATGTAACTAAAATTTCCCTTTAGGTTTAAAGATCTTAACTTGGTTAGGTAACCTATACATCTGATTGTGGTCAACAAATCATTATTACATTGTCCCACCTCCTCCCTAAACATAAACAACTAACATCAATTATAAAAAAAAAAATCAGATTAAGTAGTTAACCTTAAAATGTTTAATTTTTTATATATATTATTAAATTTATATAAATAACATGACAATACATCCAAATATAACAAAGTAAAACTTCACATGATCATTTATGTTAAAATTAAGCTCAGCCTAATAAACTTTATCTAATTTTAATTATCTCATGTGAACCCAAAAATCCTCCACCTTCTCTCACTCACCCACTTTCTCCACCACTTCCAATAATTAAATTTCTGCATTACAATCATACCAATCAACTAGGTTGACTAATGAAGTCACAGACGCACAGTTAATTTCTTTGCCATGTCTTTCCTTTTCTATCCATTTTCACCCTTCCCCCTAATTTCCTAGGTTTTCCTAGGAACCAAACAGTAACAGTGTCACAAACCAAACAAAGACAAAACAATGAAAAATCAACAAATTACAAAGTACTAACCTGATGAAACCCTTTCTCCTTGGTGAGTGGAACTCCCAATTCTGCCATACAAGCCTGAATCCTATCATCAGAGCCATACAACCCTGGATACCTCTGAATGCACCTATCTTGCATTTTCTCCAATGCCACAGCCAAGGGATAACTAATGGCAAAACCACCACCCCCATAAGCCATATTGTAAGAAAAATATATATTTTGCAAGTGACTCTCTGAAGAACTCCCAATGTAATAAAACTGATTGTGGTCATATTTTTGCAGAACTTTCACCAAATTTTCTGCCACAAAAACCGTGTCATCATCCCCCATCACAAACCACCTCACATCCTTCATCCCAAGCCTGAGTGTCTCAGACACTATGCGTGAGATCCTAATAGCTGACCTATGCCCCTTTGGGTTCTTGTACTTGAACCTTGAAGTATTACTAGAGATCTTCAATGGGGGCAAGGAATTCTCATCTTGAGGTTCAGTTTTCACCTTCTGCTCAAGCCACACAACCCCACGCATCTCATTAGGCCTCCACCAAAGCTTGATGTACTCTTTTCTCTGCTTCCAAAGCTTGGCTGAGGCTCCTATGCCAAAGACTATGTGGGAAATGTTGGTTTCTTCAAAGGGTGTGGACTCTTCTTCAGATGGGGTGTTGGTGTTGGATATATGATGTTGTTGATGAGTGATGGAGGGAATGTGGGGGATTTGATCACAATCATAGGAGTGGCTAACGAATCTTAGGGAGTAGAAGAGGTAGGAGATGGAGATTAAGAGGAAGAAGAAAGCCATTAGCTTTGAGAAGCTCCATGAAGAGTAGAGATGGTCTTGGTCTTTGAAATTGTTCTTCATGATAGACATGAATGGATTTCAAGTGTTTTGCACAAAAAAGATGATGAATCGAAACCCAAAAAGGTTGATCATAACTTGATTGCACTGATAATCGAATTCATGAGAACCCCATCAAGGAGATGGGGGAGGACAGGAGAGAGAAGGAGTGAGAGAAGGGGAAGATTAGATTTTAGTAAAGTTTTGAGCTCTGCACATAGTACCACCGAAAAGGGTGACTTATATATATATGGGACACAAAACAAAAGACACTCCTTGAAGTTAACTAGAAATCTTAAATTGAACAAGAATAATTAGGGCGTTCAACTGTATGTTAGTGCTAAAGGCAATTTTGCAGTCTATTGATTCCTTTCGTTTATGCAAAAACAGAATTAAATAATTATCTACTAATTAAAAAACATTTAATTTATAGTTTCTAAAATAATTATTCTAAAAGTCAATAAATTTATTATATATTATATATAACTAAGAGAAAGAGTGATATTTCATGCTTCTCAACATTTTTTTTGAATAAAACATAAATAAAAGAGAGAGGAAGTTATATTTGTTAATATTTAAATATAGACTTAATTGTAATTTTTATCCCAAATTTTTTATTTATTACAAATTTTACCTTCAACAAATTAATTTGGCACATTTTACCCCAAATTTTTTAAAAAATTACAAATTTTATCTTCCACCGTTTTGCTGACGTGGCATGTTAAAATAATTGTACTTTTTATTCCAACTTTTTTATTTTTTGACAAATTTTACCCATAATTTTTTATTTTTTGACAAATTTTATTCCAAACTTTTTACTATTTGGTGAATTTTACCTCCACTTTTTATGTTTATGTTAGCATGTAGGGATGGCAACGGGTCAGGACGGGCACGGATAGTGGTTACCCGCTACCCGACCCGCCAGAGAAAACCCGCCCCGTTACCCATGGATACTTCATATTAAAAAAAAAACATTTTTTTAAGTGATTCTTTTAGAAGAAATACTAAAAAATAGATCATTTATGTGCAATAAAATTTGAAAATAAAATCATATTATTTACTACAAGAAGAATCAAGAATCAAATGTCTAATTAAGTGAATTTTTATGTGAAAATTACATGTCTTTAATTAAAAAAAGTTAAAGAAATAAGAATCTTATATTGTGATTTTGAATCTCTAGACATAATTTTTACTAGTATCAAGAGCAAAAACTAGCGATTTTAAATTATATATATATATATATATATGGTAGTTTAGTAATTTTACGGGTAGCGGGTATCCACGGGCACGGATAATATGATACCGCACCCGCCCGTTAATGAGCGGGTAAATAAAAAACCCTTACCCGTTACCCGCGAGTATCCGTTTATACTATCCATCTTCTATCCATGATGGATTTTATCCGCGAATATCGGCGGACGTGGATTTTTTTGCCATCCCTAGTTAGCATGCCACGTCAACACAACAGTAAAAGATAAAATTTGTAAGTTTTTTAAAAAGTTGAGGATAAAATGTGTCAAATTAATTTATTAGGATAAAATTCTCCAAAAAATAAAAAATGTAATTAAACCTTAAATATATGTTATATTTAATTAAAAATGACTTTATTATTTTATTTTCACTTCCCACTTAGCCTTTAGCGGTGTACATGTGTCCACGCACAAAATCAGCAACTAAAGGATAAACGAAGAAAAACCAAGGGAAGGGGAGACAGGTGTTTCTTGTTTTTCTCCGCTCCAACCTTAACAGAAATAAGGAGAATATCAACTTTACTCACAAGATAAACACATGACGTTTTTATCTATAAATGGAACCATCATAATGCTCTCGGAACTGATACGAGAAACTTGGAAGAACTATCATGGAAAATGCTTTCACAACTGTTTACTACTATAAAGATAAAAGATTTGAGATGCATTTATCTGTGATTGTATAACTGCCAACAACATTGCATTTTGATCAAATCTCGAATCTACTACCGCAAGACGCAACTAGGGAAAAAGAGAGGCGCTATATTTTTTAAATAAAAGAATAAGAAAAGAAAAAAAAAAGTTCTGAAGTTAAATAAAAATAAAAGTGACAAAAAAAAAGAGAAAGAAAAATTCATCATATTATAAGAATAATAAGACAGTTATCGTAATTTAAAAAAGAATCATAAAAATTTAAGAAATGGTTTAAAAATAAAATTGTCTAATAAATTATGTAGACTAAATGCGAATATTTCTTTTATTATTATTAGTATAGATGATAATTGGTATAATTTATCCTTTTAAAGTATATTTGACTGGATTTATCCTTTTAAAGAAAAGAAAAGTTAAAAATAAATTCGGTCAAACGCCGCCTTAAAATATATTTACAATATAAATGATTTTTACACTTTTAATTAATCATAATTATGAATTCTCATGTCATTTAAAATCATTCACTTCTATAATAATTATCTTCAAAAGGCATATCTATAAAGGCATTAATTTAATTCATTCATATGAAAAATATATAATTTTTTTTACAGCAAAATGTATAATTTTTTATTTGAACAGTAGTTGGAGTAGTATTTTCTTTTAATTTATGATATTTTTTGACAAAATGTCAAAGACTAATCACTTGAGGAAAGAAGATAAGTTTAAAAAGCTTACCTTTTCTCAATAAATGTTTTTTCCATACTCATAGATATAGGAATTGAATCTCTTACCGCATGTTTAAGGGACGTTGGAGTAGCATATAAACATGAATAAATTACAATAACATTCCTTAAGATTTTCACTAATTATACGTGTACTTCCTCCTTTTTCAAACATTTCTTTGACACCCCTTCTATCTAACGGTGTTAACTTCCGTTAATTTTTTTAAAGAAATCCAAAATTACCCTTACACTTGTAATAGAGAACTTGTTCTCTCATTTATTTTGAAATGTTCTAGCTAGGGTTTGTGAGGAGTGTTTGTGGTTCACGCACCTTCACCACTCATCTTGACTTTGAGAAGGCCCCCCGCACCCCATGTGCATCCACCGGTGGTTGCTGCTCGCGCGTCAGAAGAAAGTCGCCGCCGTGCGCAAGGGCGACAACTCCAGTGGAGGAACAACGTGGTGTCCACCGGCCTCCCATGTGTGTCCACCGTTGGCTGCCGCTTCACCTTGATTATTGCTTGCACGACGGAAGAAAATTGCCGCCTTGCGGAGGGGCGGCGGTTCCGATGAAGGAATGGTGCAGTGTCCACCAGCGGAAGGGAGGGAGGAGAAGATGGGTTGGAGTTTTGCATTTGGGATAAGAGAAGGAGTGAGTTTGGGAGGTTTGATTGAAAAAAAAAAACAGAGATTGAGAAAGAAGAGTTTGTTTGTTTTGTGGAGTTGAATTTGTTAGTCAATTGAATTGTTTGTGTCATAGAGGTCTGAATCGGTTAGTTAAATTCCAAGGTGAAAGTTCGTGTCTCTCATCATGTTGCCAAGGTAATGGATAGAAGTGGTTGGTGGGAAGCTTTACAACAAACAAGTGGTGGGCATATTTTTTATTGGAAGGATAAAGGAAATTTTAACAATCAAGACCAGAGATAAATTTTGGTTTTCGTAGAATGATGGGTTTCATTTATTTGGCATCGTGTAGAATGGTGGTTTTATGGGGGTGAGTTGTAATGTATATTGTGGGGTATGTAATTGATTTGTGTGGGGTTTTACCAAGTTTATCAGGGAGGGTAGTTTATGTTTTGTCTTGCAAGCTTTTTCTTGCAACATATATTTTTGTAGTCTGCTTAATTGTTTGGTAAAGATTGATATGTACACTATATTCACAGCAACGTCATTGGGTTACCATAGATCGCATTTTTATGGTGATTTATTATCAGTTTTAGTTTTTGTTCTTGCTGCAAATTTTTTTCACAGATCATTTTAACGAGTGCCCACAAAGAAGACAAGGACATTTTGGACAAAAAAAAAATTCATTAAAAGACATGTGCCCAGCACATGATCTTTTGGAGCTAATTGACTGAAGGTGTTAAGGGATTAGGGAGTGCCAGTGTAATTAATAGCAAAAAGTTAGGGGATTTTTTGTAGGACCAAAAAAAGGAGGGATGCATGTGTAATTAGAGTAAAACTAATGGGTGTCACTGTAATTTGTTCTATAAACATATATGTTATTATTATTTTATTTTCATTTCATTATTTTAATAAATATTTTCATTTATTCTTCTTTTAATATTATAATATTTATTATAATAAAATTCTTTTAATATTTAAATTATTACGTTATTGTTATTATTTATTTTACTTTTAGTAAAATATTTAATCTTCAAATAAACAATAATAAGTGTTATAGATTAACTAAAAAAATCTAAAACTATAATTACATAAAATATATTTTGTATACAAAATGAAAATACAATTTATGCAAAGAGTTAGTTGTGATTGATTACTTCAGCCACTCATTGGTGCTTGGATCGAGTTCACATAGTGACTATATTAATCAAAGTGGAAGTGGAGTTTGAGTTGGTAAAATTGGTCTACAGAACAATATATAGCTAGCTAGTTTCTTCTAAAAGAGAAAATCACCGATGAAAATTTTGGACCTTTATTAGTGAGATTCAAAGTGTTCAATCGACACCATCAATGATTGTGTGTAGAGCTTATGGGAACTGAAAAGCAAGTTAGTTGTCTTCTACCGTGGAAGTGAGACAATCAATTCTTGTAGGACTCTCAAATTTAAAGCTAATCGCAATTTTTGGATTTAGTTAATTCTTTAGAGTAAATTATACCGATCTCCTTGAGTTTTATCAATATTACACTCAACACCCTTGAAATTTTTAACATTACTTTTGAGTCCCTGTTGAAATGGTGTCAACTTTCCATTAGCTTATTTAGTAAAAGGAAAAAGAAATAAAAACTATTTTTTTAATAAACCGAAATTGCCCCTCTCACTTAGGAAGGCAGAGTATGTTAAGTGATGCCATTTCTCACGTAGAAGAAATAGAATGGTGTAGGGTTTCCTGTAGCAATCGAAATTAGGGGTTTCCTTGAGAGGACTTGTCTTGTGCGAAAAACCCTTTGATATTTGGTTGTTGTGTTTGCGCAGCCCTGGTGGTGTTTCAAATTGGTTATTCGTAGTTTTTCTGTAGTCAAGTTTGCTCTATTGGAAGGAAGAGGGTGACGAAGAATGCTTTTTTGGTATACTGCTGTTTATCCGTTAATTTGTTGATGTAAAAACAATGATTATGCACTTAATTAAAATTTGGACTATTCATTCACTATATGGCTGTGTAACCAAAGTGCATGTTTGAGAGTCAAAAAGTGTCCACGGTGGTGTGTGGGGTGTGCTATATTGTATATGAAGGGGGATGATAATTATTGTTGTACCAAATATGCAGAACAATGGAGCTCAAGGAACAATGCAAACGTTCCTTTTCTTCTTTCGTTCACGAGGACATTTTTGGTAAAAAATTTCATTAACCAACATGTGCCATTCACATGATAGTATTACGTTAACGTCATTCACGTCTAAAACGTACCAGGGGAGACTGTAATGGGATCCCAACAATTAAGGGTTTTTTTTGTTGGGTTTAAAATTTCAGGGGTGTCGGTGTAATATTGGTAAAACTGAGTAGAGATCGGTGTAATTTACTCAATTTTTTAGGTTTAAATATCTTTTTAGTCCTTGCAAAATTATATTTTTGGTTTTAGTCCTTGCAAATTATGTTTGTTTTATTTTTCGTCCTTATAGGGGTTTAAATAGCGTTTTTTTCACTATTCAAAGTGCTATCTAAATCACTTTAAGGACAAAAAACAAAACAAATATAATTTGCAAGGACTAAAATCAAAAAAATAATTTTGCAACGACGAAAAGCAAAAAAGTGCTAAATTATAAGGACTAAAAAAGTATTTAAGCCAATTTTTTTATTGTGAGTTTGTGATTGACTGGTTGGTTGTCTCCCACTTCAAAGCGGTTTCAAATTTTCATTTGTAATTTGTAAGAACGCAATTTAAGAAATTAATATGTTTAAGGGTCTGCTAATCATTATCTTAAGAATATTTATTAAAGAATTAATAGTAAATTTTTTTATTAAAAGTTACGTTAAAAATATATTGAAATCATAATAAAATGCATAATAATTTTTAATAAAAAAATTTCACTCTTAATTATTTGATCAGGGTATTAGGAGCACCAGTTAACATTTCTCAATATTTAAACGAATGAGCAACTCCACTTCCTAATGTTAAACACTGAGGTCATAATCGGCGTGCTTTAATTTGTTTAGTGGATATATGAATTAGTTCCAACAATACACTAGCACTAATAAGTTGGATATGAAATTGGTATACGCCAAGCAACGTATCAACTGAAATGAAAGTTTATTTTATATTCAGTAGCATTTTTTTTTTTGGACAGAAATAAACTCATTACATTTCAATATTAATAATGTCCTGAAATACAAGGTGAAATATAATACTTAAAAAAGATGGTGACTAGCATAAAATTTCTAACATGTGAGCAACGCAATTTGTTTGCCTCCAAATAAAACTTAACCTAAAGTTTCTTTTAAAAAAAACCTAACAGGAGTCTGCCATTTGCCACAAGAATACTTTAACCTTGCTTGGCAGCTTCAGTTCCCAGGAGTCATGAATTGCAAATTGTTTATCAAATGTTCCATAGTATAGAAATATGCAGATCGAACAGAAAATAAACCATCCTTGTTAAATTTCCATGTTAACGAATCTCCTTGCTGGCCTTGACAGGTTGGTATTTTCAGCATTTCCATGACATCTCTTTCCTGTAAAATATCATTAGCCAAATCAATGCGTCATATTCAATAGCATACTAGCATACAAACAGGTTCTGCATGTGTAAAAAATTGAGGCATTAAACAAAATATTTGAACGATAATAGTATAATAAAGTTTTCAATGTTCTATTAAATTTTTTATATTTTCATATAAGATACTAGCTTTTATTGAAAATATTTATATTTTACACATTTGAATAACTTTTAAACGAATTTGAGAGAATGGGATAAAAGAAAATTGATAAAGATACTATTTGAATAAAATTTTTAAGATGCATTTAAAGGAAAGGAAAATAAAATAAACCAATAAAGTAATTAAATTATGGTTATATTACTTTTGATCTCCTGTCAAAAAAAAAAAAAAAACTCTTATCTTTTACCTTATTTTTTGGTTTCAATCTAGTTCTTTAAATTTAAAAAGTTTTCACTTTAATCCCTTTCATTATTAGTGAAAATAGGTTAGGTTGTTCAACATGGACCTATGCCTAGACTAGGATAGATGTTTTTAAAAAATATATTAGGCCAAAACTATTAATAAAGTCTATTTAATTAAAAGTGTTAGACTCTAAGACATTCAAAAAACTATTTAGACCTAGCAGACCAACTTATTTAAAAAATTATAAATAAATATTAAAAATACTACTACTACTAATCCTAGAGACAATTTAATAGATTAAAGTAAAACTTTTTAAATTTAAGAGACTAAATTGAAAAAAAAAAATAACATGAGAAACCAAAAGTCTATTTTAACCTTAGATTAATGAACCAATTTCATATATAAGTTAAAATTAAATTATGTAATATAACTTTTTGAGAAACTCCTTCATCTTAATTTTCTATAAAAATCTATGAATTATTTATCATAATAAGTTATGAATCAAATATATATCTAAATTAAAAAGTTGCCAAAAGTTAAAAGATATTTCAAATTGGATCTTAAAAGATAGGGATAAGCCAGGGACAAGTTAGGAAAAAATTTATTTAATTTTAACTTGACCCTAAATTTTGATCAATCTAATTTTTTAGACTTTATCTTGTCCTAAAACTTGAACAAACTAGATAATTAATAAGAAACGTTAATCTTAAAACTAAAAATTAAAAATCTTCTCTCCAAATTTTCTATAAATTAAAATTTTAAATTATTTTACCCTCGCTAATTTTCTTTTTCTTTTTTCCTCTTGTCCAAACTTTGTGAGTTACACAATCCAGTCATGCAGTATGCAATTTTTTTTTTCTTTGAATTTTTTCATTTACTAATTAATTTATTGGGTTGTTGTCTTACTTTCCCAGGCAAGAAAAAGAAAATTCTGTTAATCCCAGAACACTGATATTCATTTTGTCCCTTATTTCCGTTTCCGTTTGGTTCCTTACAACACTCACACGAAAATCGATTCAACACGAAAGGAAAGTGAGTAAGACCTTATTACCTTCTCCGACACACTAGTTTCACTCTCTTTTCTGCTCACAAACACACGATGCTTAGGGTTTGATCAATTTATTCGATTATTCTGAATTGTTTATAATAAATTTTAATTTAATCCAAGTAATCTAAGTATGATGTGATTGCATTGTGATTATTGCTCTGGAATTCGCAGATTGACGTGTTACTAGACTTGATTGAAATCGTATCAAACAATGTCGTAGCTGTTTTCTTTCAAATGTTGAGTTGTTAGTGTGCTCAACAATGGCAGCTGCTAGGTCTTCCTCTGTTAGACGGTTAGGAAGCACAATCAAGGGTTCTTTCAATATGGAATTAGTTCAACACTGTCACTATCACCATAGTGTGTTTATGAACCTTGCAAGGTTGCCAAGTGATTCGTTGAATTATCCTTATTACAAAAGAGAGTTACAGTTTGCTAAGAATCAGTTTAGTAATTTGGCTTCTGAATCCCTTGGAAGTAGTCACCACTTTGGTACTAGAGCCAATGTATCGGTTAATCCTAGATTCTCTAGTTATTGTTTTCGGAGTGCCCTTCCTTTTGCTTCCACGAGCCACGTGTTGAATCACCGAATGTATTCGTCATCGGTGGGTGACAAAGGAAGTAGAGACGGTGGCACAGAAATTGCTGCTGGTTCTGGTGTGAGTGATATGAATACGGCTGGTGATTCTGTTGTTGCAGGTGATTGGGCTGAGAGGATTAAAGATGCTTGGAAGAGTGTGGTAGAGGCAGCATCATATGCTGGGGATAAGGTTAAAGAAACTTCTGATGATCTCACTCCATATGCTCAGCAATTGCTTGATTCACACCCGTATCTTGACAAGGTGATTATTCCAGTTGGTGGTACTTTAACTGCTACTATAGTAGCTTGGTTCTTGCTGCCTACAATTTTGAGGAAATTTCACAAATATGCGATGCAAGGTCCTGTTTCTCTATTGCCAGGAAGCATATCTGGGGATCCAGTTCCTTATGAGAAAAGCTTTTGGGGTGCTATGGAGGATCCAGTGCGATATTTAGTTACCTTCATTGCATTCTCACAAATGTTAGTGGGTTATATGCACTTAGTCTTTTTTTTTAAATGTGTCGTTTGATATATGTGCAGTTATATGATGGCTGACTTTGATTTACAGTGGTGTGATGGTGGCTCCAACAACTATAACCTCACAATATCTTGTACCCGTTTGGAGGGGTGCAGTGATAGTTTCATTTGTATGGTTTTTGCATAGATGGAAAACAAATGTTTTTGCACGGACGTTGTCCAGTCAAAGTTTACTTGGACTTGATAGGGAGAAAGTGCTTGCTCTAGACAAAATCTCATCTATTGGTCTATTTGTGATTGGTATAATGGCTTTGGCTGAGGCTTGTGGTGTGGCCGTGCAATCTATTGTGACTGTTGGTGGTATAGGAGGTAAGTATTAAATTTAATTGAATCTGATCAGTTTAATTTTAGAGTCTTAAATTTTTTAGCATCTCTTCTTTTCCTATATCTTTGGTTTTCTTTAATGTTGATGGAGGCAGGAAAACTTTTATTGAGATTTAGGTTTAAGGAAAGAAAAGTTCCTTATAGGTATATCAATTTGGTTGAAAGTTGATACCATCAGCACTATGGTATCTGGTGTGGCAAGCTCCGCTTTGCTTATATTAAAAAGGGATCAAATTTGACAAAATAAGTTAAATTGGTTTATAATTCTTTGATTCATACTGTTTTTGCAGATTTTATTGGTATATGTATGCCAACTGAAGTGATTGGTTGGGGTTGTGTTAATGGTGCTTTGTGTTTGCAAAATGATTCAAAAGTGAGAGGAAGCACTTCATAAGTTGGTTTTATAAAAATAAATTGTATAACTAGGAAGTACAAATGCCATGATCTCTAAAGAGACTGGTAGTTCTAAGGATTTGGCTCCTCTAAAGTGAGGGGACTCAGGGGAGTGCACTTTAGAGGATAAAGTACACTAATAATTGTTAATTAGCAAATTAACAGTTGAGATTCTAACTAATTTCAAAGTTTCTTATACATATACTTGAGTTTATCACAATCCTCAACCATTGACTTTTTTTTTCTTCTTCCAATCAATAGTTGTAAGTGCACTTTATCTTTTAAAGTACACCCACTCACTTTAGAGGAGTTGGATACTTGGATCCTAGTTCCAGAGTTGTAAAAGCAATGTATAGATCAATAGTAAGAAAAAGAAAGGAAAAAAAATACACACATGCACATATAGTATTTACTTGTGTTTCATTTAGTGGAAACATCAGCTATTACTAATCCCTACTTGTCAAGCCTGCTTAAGAGTCTTATATGTCAAGATCTCTATATTAGTTTCTTTATTCATTTGATAAATGTTTTATTATGTTGCTTCCCATTCCTTAACAACAACAACAAAGCCTTATCCCACTAGGTCCATTCCTTGACAAGTTTCACTTTTTTCTTTTTTTCTTTTTAATTTTTCTACCAATAAAATAAGGAACGGAATATTTCATGTTTCTGCCTTTCTTATGCAGGAGTGGCTACCGCTTTCGCTGCCAAGGACATTCTTGGCAATGTGTTCAGTGGTTTATCTATGCAGTTTTCAAAGCCCTTTTCAATTGGAGATACAATAAGAGTATGTTAATTTAGTAGGTGCACATTAATGATCGGTCCTTTTTATGGTAAAAGTTATTTTCTGAACCATGGTCTTGCACTCTGACTATCTGTTATGCACTTTAATGCCCTCTTTACAGTTATTTTTTTAGGTGAGGAATGATAGTTTTTTACTACTTGCACATTATTAGGTAATAATAATATTATAGTCATTCATTACTAGTGCATATACAGATGTAGTTTGTACATCCAGGGCTAGAATTGTTGAAACATTTGAGGGCCTAAAATAAAAATAAAACTAAGTGAGGGTTTTTGAGAACAAAAGATAAAATGAATTTGGAGGGTATAATATATTTATCATGAAATTTTTGGTGAAATTCAAAGTTCATTTCACAAAATTTGGAAATCTTGAAGGGTTCCATGCATCAATGTAGGTCTTCCCCTGGTTACATCTCATGTTTCTTAAATGTGTCTGAGAAATTGTAAAAATTGCAGGCTGGCTCTATAGAGGGTCAAGTGGTGGAAATGGGCCTTACTACCACATCATTGCTGAGTTCGGAGAAGTTCCCAGTCATTGTGCCAAACTCATTTTTTTCTAGCCAGGTGGGTCCTGTGATTTAAAATTAGTGGAGCCTATTTTATTGTTTCTTTCTCTAAAATGCATCTATGCAGCGACTTCAAAGAAAACCAAATCTGTTCTGAACACTTGAGAACATTACTAATCAATCATCTTTATCTTTGGCACTACCACATCATGCAAAGATATGCAACTTGTTGGAAAATTCTCGTTTGTTGTTTGACTTTCCAAGCAGTAGTTTGAGCAGCTTCTTGTTGCTTAAATTTATATATAATTCTATTGTCTTCCATCCTGTATTTCTGTTTGGCAGATTGCAGTGATCTTTTTGCTCCTTGGTGTATTTTGGATCATAATCTTTTTGCAAGGGAAAAGATAAATATAAAAAGAGTAAAATATGTTTTTGGTCCTTATACTTTCAGAAAAACTTGGTTTTAGTTCCTGTATTTTCGAATTAACCATTTTAGTCCTCAAACTTTGAAAAACACTTGTTTTTAGTCCCTCCCCTCTAATGGTGTTAATACTGTTAACGAAAATACAGTTTCCGGTGGCTATAAACCGCCACAAAATACACATTCCTCGTGTATTTAAACTCAGCATCATTGGCGGCTAAAAATTGCCACAAAACATGTATTTTGTGGCGGTTTATAGCCATCGGAAACTATATTTCTGTTAACAGTATTAACACCATTAGAGGGGAGGGACTAAAAGCAAGTATTTTTCAAAGTTTGAGGACTAAAATGGTTGATTCGAAAGTACAGGGACTAAAACCAAGTTTTTCTGAAAGTATAGGGATCAAAAACATATTTTACCCATATAAAAACATCAGGGAAGAAGAAAATGCTGACATGTGAACATATTTCAAACCATGTGTGGTTTTTTTCTTATCATAAATGGGAAAGGGGGGGGGGGGGGGGGCATGATTTTTTTTCCCATTATTCTCTTTATCAAATAATTTGATAATGCATTGTTATCATACTATCTGCTCCTTCATGGTCAGACTCTGTTGGATGTTATCTTTAGTGTTTAGATTTGTCCAACCATTCTTTTTCATCAGTTTTTAAACTGAGACTAAGATATCTGATTAAATTACTTGATTGTACCTATGTTTTTAATTTTTATAATTCCCTTGCCTTTTGGGCTTGAATTTATGTACTAGGAAACTTCTCCAGAGGATATGTAAATTTTGAAGGTCACACCTCACATTTACATGTCTGCGCACATACACACGACTGATACAAAAGCTATTGCTTTAATTCTATAAATGTTTCTTGCTTAAGCTTTTGATGTTGTGACTACGATCTATTTTCTGCCTCAGTCATTGATGTGATTTCCCTCTTTTCCTGCTAACTTTGTAGGTTATTGTGAACAAGTCCCGTGCTGAGTATCGTGCCATCATTTCCAAAATTCCGCTGCAAACTGAGGATTTAAGTAAGATTCCCCAGATATCAGATGATGTAAAAAACATGCTCAGATCAAATGCAAAGGTTTTCTTAGGGAAAGATGTTCCCTACTGTTTCTTATCCCGTATAGAAAGTTCATATGCAGAATTGACTTTTGGATACAACCTCAAACATATGGTACCTCACCTATCTGAATCCCTGAATTTATCCATATTATGGTTGTTTCATACTCAATGAATCCATTTTGTTCATAAAACACTTTTGGAATACTTATTCTTAAATGAAAAGAAATTGACGTGCAAGCACAGTAAAACACCAAAACATTACCTATGGAGTGTGCTAGGTAGGAAGTACAATATGGAGATGTTACAACTTATAATTATCTTTGAAGTTTCCTTTGCTTCATTTTATATTGCATTTATTTATTCGGATTTCCAGCTTGTTCTACATTTGTTTTGACCGTTCAAGGAATATACAAATGATATCTCACTGCACCTAAATTTCAATCACCGTACTTAGATGATATATTAATAACTGATAGAAACATAGCACCATGCAGGTAGGAATAATGGCATGGCCAACTTGCCAAGGAGTCTTGTGTCATCTGATTTTCTGATAGGTTGCAAAAGTAGAGATGAGAGGATATGTTAGCTGAAATGTTTAGATTTCAAATGCATAGCTGATGTTTTATTCACTTGATCTGAGATGAAATGTATGCTAATTAGTTCTGATTCCTAGTGGATTGCTGATTACCAATTTATCCCTAATGCTTAAGTCGATAGGAAGTGAGCCAATTGCTATACACTTGTGTGACATGTGGACCAGAAAACTGAGAAGAGCTCAATTAAGGATATATAGCTTCAGTAACGTACATTTCATAAATGCATCTAAAAGGATAATATTATTTGTCTCATATAATAATACTTATGTGACTTTTTGTGCAAGGTTGCCATGTTGACGTGGTAAGGTCTTTTTGTAAAAATGTCTGCACCTAGCTGTGCTTTTCAACAATGGTTCAGTATCCTGCTTCCTATCTTTTTCACTCTATTATCTCTAGTGCTGTGTCAGGCAATCTTTTATTAGTGTGATACATCTTACTTAAATTCTGCCATATTTGCATGTACATCTTTTTATCCCTCATGTTTATCTTGTTTTTCTGCTATTTACAGCGCAAAGATGAATTATACTCTGCAGAACAAGATATTCTCCTGCAGGCAGTTCAAATCATTAAGAATCATGGGGTTGCTCTTGGCAGCACATGGCAAGACACGTCTTCTAAATGATGTGCTCTGCGTGATGACAATTTTGGAAGTGATTGCAAACATCGCGAGCTTTAGCTTTTACTAATACAAATGCCCGCAGGAATATTAATTTGTCATTCGTTCACACAGAAAACAGTTTTCCAGTACTAGTTTGATCTGTGTAATTGGTTTTAATTTTGATTTACTAAAGAATATAAAATTTTTACATTATGAGTGAATTGTGGCATTATCCATTTATGAAGTTCCTATTTTTTTTTTTAAATAATAAAACTTAGTTACTATAATAATGATATTTTCTCTCCCTCTTTCTTAATGGCGGGTCAGTGCACGAGGCTCTCACCTAATGGGTTTGGAAAGGGTAGGTGTACCGTGTACACATTCTTATTCCCGCAAGTGGAAAAGCTATTTACAAGATTTGAACCAGTGATTTTCAAGTCATAGGACAGTGATTGAACACAGAAAAATTAAGAAAAATAAACATTTTACTCTATTACTGTAATTTATCAAACAGCAACGGAAAAACCACAACTAGAGCCTCTGGCTCCCTCTAATAACAAAGTTCCCTTCTCCAAAATAATTCCCTCACTCCTTTAACCTTCCTACTCTCTAACAAACTTAACAACTCAGCATCATAACTACCTTTTCCTCTCTCTTTCATTCTGCCTCCCGGAATAAACCAACTAGGTATTTGGTTCAGCTGAGTACTGATACAGCAATTGATCCATTTCTAGTTTTGTCCCATTACTGGGCCTCAAGGCCGGCGCAATGATAAAGCAATTAAAATTCAAACTTTAGGTCCACCAATAAAAAAAAAGTTATTATTGATTTTTATAAAACAAAAATGTTTCATATGTTGACAAAAAAATCACATATGTTGACAAAATAATCACATATGTTGGCAAAAAAGACTTTACATATAGCTATCTCATTTAAAGCAAACAATTTTTTTTTAACAATTTGCTTTAGGTCCCACTCACCTTTGGACCGGTCTTGCTAGGCCTGAGCCCAAAAGTCATCAATCTATCAAACAACAACTTAATGTTGTATCAAGGCTCATCCTCATCTGTCTCACTCTCACATTATAAAAAAGTTTAACACTCATTTAGAACTCAGACTTAATTATTGTCCAATGTACGGTCAAATTATATAACAAAATGTTATGTATATTTCAATATGCTTTCTTAATTATTTCCAGATCATAAGTTATTTCTCAGACAAAACAATTAAGCTCTCATTTACTACTTCACTACTGTAAAAAAAAAACAAAATCACTACTTCACTTAAATAAGGATTATTGAAATTACTCCTGGAACTCTCAAGAAAATACCTAGGTTACCTATCTTTGTTTTCTGACTATCCAAATCTGTGGTGGCCTTCGAAGTCAAATTGTTACACATCTCTCTCTCCTTAATGTTGTGTTTGGTTGAGAGGATTAAAATAGAGAAGATAGAAATAGAAGAGAGATATTTGAATTAAAGTAGATTGTAGAAGGTGTGGAACCCATATGGGACCTACACAAATTCTCCTCTTTTTCTCTCATCGTCCCCTCAACCAAATACAATATAAGTCTTCAACAAACTTAATTATGAGAATGTCCATATATTACCCCTTGTGTGCTATCTGTTCTCACAAATGTCACCATGAACAATGACAAAACACAACATAAAAATTATAGAAAATATCATTCACCACAAATAAAATGTTTGTGCATTGCAGGAGTCTATATATTAGTGTATCATAAAAACAATTTTTTTTTCAAAGCTTAGGTTTTTTTATACACTATCAAAGCGTAGTTAAACAAAGTGTAAATGTATACTTTCTCAAAAGATTTTGTGACTCTTAATTATTCTAGCCCTTTATTCATTGCCACGTGGGTGTCAATTCTTCTATCTTTTCCTTTATGCATAGTTTGGTAGAGTGAAATGAAATAGAGAAGAAATATTTAAATTAAACTAGTGTGGTGGAGGCGTGACACCCACACTAATTTTTGAAAAGTTCCTCTCAAATTCCTGCTACAGTAATTTCACCAAACAGAATATTAATGCATTATTAGTGTTGGTGGGAGACTTGGACCAGGACAAAGCATGAATTATTGCAACACTAAACTGTATAAATAATTGGTATCATTATTTACAAAAGCAATGATATTTAAACACTTCATCTTTTTAAATACGTTATCGACACTTCTTATTTCTCTTTATCTCTCTCCTCCTATCTCATAATATCACCTATTATATCTTTAATTTTCCTTTTTTTTTTCTCTTTCACTAAGTGTAGAATAATATATTGGGTGTCCAAATATGTTTTTCCTATTTACAATTAGCAATGAAAACACTTTTCCAAAACAATAGTGCTAGAAGTGATGTCACTTTAGAAGGATGAAAGTGAGGTATAGACATCTCAAATGAGGTATAGACATCTCAAATGATGTTTTGTGATGTCACTTGGACCAGTGACATCACAAAACATGAAGTGATGTCTATACCTCACTTTCCAAAACACACTATAACAATAGTGTTGTCTGAATCTGCTGCAATGCAGATCCCGAAAAATATCTAGAGATGTTATTTAATCAGTCAGTAAGCTGCTAACCTAATATATAACCAATGCAATGTTTAAATTTTTGGAAACTTAATAATGTGCCAAACATGCTCATTAAGAAATTATAGAAACATATCAGATCCGCATAAAAGAAAAATAATAGAAGAAACTCTCACCCGCTACTAGCCAATTCAGTAATATGTTTACATAAATGATTGTTCAAACTGTTAAAACACAACAGTGCCAGAGAATGTAAAAACAAGAAACAACTAGGTGACTACCATTCCAACACAAATTACTTTTGCAAACTCTTCAACTTCATATTTGTTTCCAGATTCCATCCTTAAGAAACTGAACAAATGTAGCTATGTAATGATCCTGGTGCAGCTTCAAGTTTCCAACAATTGCAGCAGCTTCTCCTGTATTAATTCTGAGCTTCTTACCTTCCTCCAAAACCATAGCTTGTCTAAGGGATGTGGCAATGTCATTTCTAGTGAATGACCCATCTTCATTTCTTGTCACTTCGATGGCTAGACCCTTATCCACCAAAAACCTTGCATTAAGAGGTTGATCTATAATGAAGGGTAATACAACCAGGCTATGACCAAACTGCAAGGCTTCAATGGCAGAGCCCCAGCCAGAGTGAAACAAAGATCCCCCAATGGATGGATGTGCCAATATTTCCTGTTGTGATATCCATCCCATACAAACAATTCCTCTATTAGATGTCCTTTCAATAAAACCAACAGGTAGAGATTCTTCATCATTGCTTGCCCAACTGGGTTTTCTCAGTGCCCATAAAAATGGCAATTCAGACTCCTCAATTCCATAAGCTATCTCAAAAACTTGGTCCTTGCTCAGCTTCAACTCACTGCCAAACCCCACAAATACAACTGATTTGGATGCTTGCTTATCAAGCCACTCAAATACCTTACCACTACACCCATCAACAATTCCCCCCTCTCTCTCTGGCCTATCTGCAGGCAATAAACCTATGGGAATCACAGGCTTCCCAGCTAGTTTCTGGAATGCATTAAGATACTCTCCTTCAATCTCATAGCAACTACGAAATAATACAGCTTCAGAGGCACCAAATACCATGGTAATCCTTTCAGGGTCACTTACCCCAGAAGCATTTACCGGGATGGCACTAGCACAAAAAGGTATTGCCTCGTGTCTTCGATAAGCCACTGACGATGGAAATGTCACCCATTCTGGTGGTGCTATTAGACTATCTGGAGATATGGGAGTTTTTCTTGTACCTGGTGGTCCCAAGAATGTTAGTGCAGGAGCAGATAAAACATTAAAGAAGATTAACTTTACCTGAAACTCTTGGGCAATGTCTACTATCCAGTGAGGACTAAAATCACTAATTATCCAATCTGGTAACTGGTTGGCCACAAATTGCTTCACAGGATGTTGCAGCTTATCATATGCCACCTTTAAGTACTGAATTTTTTCAAATGGAATGTCCACAGTGGCCTCAGCACCTTCTGGCAAGAGCTCATTGTCCAATGATGGTAAAGGAAGTTGCACAAAATCAACCAAATGAGCTAAAGTTGAAGGAAGCTTGGGAAGCCTTTGAATGTTTTTGGGAGTTGATATGAAGGAGACACTCACACCAGCTTTGGCTAAGGCTATGGAAAGATGGAAAAATGGTATCAAGTGGCCAAAGGCAGACCATGGAAGCATCACTACACGAATTGTATTCTCAGCCATTTCTTACTGCCTAGGTCTGCTTGCTGCATATGCTCTACCAAATCACTTATCATTATTTTTATAGGAATTAATTTTTTATCTAACACGCATTACAGGTGCACCTTTTTTTTTTTTTTTTTTTTAATCTAACCACTAATAAAAAATTGTGAGGTATCTTGTTAAGGGAAATAAATGTTTTTTTTATCTAACATGTATTACAGGTACACATTTTGAGGAATCTTTTCGAGAGAATTAATTGCTTGAATAATGATATTTGAACACTTAATTATTTTAAACATTCCATCAGTGTTCTCATTTTTCTCTATTTCTCTCTTCCTATTGTATCATATCATTTATTATACTTATATTTTTCTCTTTTTTTTCTCTCTCTCTTTTGTTAAGTGTTAAATAACATTTGAGGTGTTAAAGTATATATATATATATATATATATATATATATATATATATATATATATATATATATATACCATGCAGTACAAGTACACAATTTCTTATTATCTAACCACTGACTAAAAATTGTGAGGTATAGACATCTTCGTGTTTCATGTGTAAAGTGTACAATACGGTGGCTTTGACCATAGACCGCTTGTTATAGTGTGTTTGGTTCTCGTTGAAATCATGTTCTACGGAGTTTTCTCACTTTTCAAGATAAGAAAGTAGAAGAAAGTTCCTTGTTGCTTTAGAATGAAAGTTAGTTTACGTTCAACATAACTTATATCTAAATTTTTAATGTTTTGTTTAGATTAGGATTGAAATAGAGAATAAAGAAACTAGAAGAAAAGAAATAAAAGAATTAGAATGAAAAAGATACGTTGTTTGAATAAATAAAAATAAAAAGATAGGAAGTGGAAAAACCAATGTACTAAAAATATACTACATAATCATTTATTACTATAAATTATTTTGTTGGGTATTATCATTAAATTACTAAAGAAACTCTTGTTATGTTTCACGGCTAAGTATAAAAGTTGTAGGAGGGTCATGAACAAATATGGTGAAGATGTATAAAACACATAAATATTAAATCATATCAAGATCAAGATAATAATAATTAGTTATTATATATTATTGTCAACATCAAAATAATATTATAGGAACATATTATTATATACTATTAAGCAATTAGCTATTAACAATTTAATTTAAATGTTATAGGAGCATATTATTATATTATATTATACTATACTATTTAGCAATTAACTTTTGCCATGGATTTCAAATAGTACTATGAAAAGAAATTCAAATAACTACATTGTTTACAAGAATTGTAAAAAAAAAAAAATCTTAGCTGAACCGGGTCAACCAGGTCCGGGTCACCGGTTTTTTACCAAACTCGGTCGGGTCAAACCGGGCTGATCCGGGTCAAATCGGGTCGACTGCATATCCGATCCGATAGCTGAACCGGACCAGCCAGGTCACCGGTTCCCGGTCGAACCGGTCCGACCAACCGGTTCGTTCTGGTTTTTATAACTATGTAAAAATGGGTTAACTAAGTTTTTAGTCCCTAAACTTTTTCAAAATTTGATTTTTAGTCTCTAAACTTTAATTTGACTGGTCAAGGTCCCTAAACTTTTTAAAAATTCGATTTTTAGTCCCTGAACAAAATTTTGACCGGTCAAAGTCCCTAAACTTTTAAAAAAATCGATTTTTAGTCCCTAAACTTTTTAAAAACTCAGTTTTTAGTCCCTGAATTAATGAGATTTCAGGGACCAAACAATTTTTAAAAAGTTTAGGGACTAAAAACTGAATATTTAAAAAGTTTAGGGACCTTGACCAGTCAAACTAAAGTTTAGGGACTAAAAACCGAATTTTTAAAAAGTTTAGGGACTAAAAACCGAATTTTGAAAAAGTTTAGGGACTAAAAACTTAGTTAACCCTATAAAAATTATTGAAAGAAATAATTATACTAAGGATTATTCCAAAAGTAACCCTTTAATTTATCTATATTTTTTTTATGAGTACCCTTTAATTTATCTATATTGACACATACTCTAAGACATGAAATATAAAGCTAGAAAATTTACGACGACTCAAAATAGACGGTTCTTGATTATGTTCAGACCGGATGGATCGAGTTCTTTTTAAACAAGGTCAACATGTACAAACAGACATGCGCAAATTATCGGTTATTCTACTATATTTTTTTTTTGGATTCCACATTCATTTACTTCAAATACTCCTATTATTATTGAAGAAAACTTAAATATATTTTTAGTTTCTTGTGTTATTTCTACAATTTTTTCAACTTTTAATTCTTATAAATTTTATATATTTTAAACATGATCATGTCATTACTTGATAGTGTTGTATCAGACATTTATGGTACGTTTGGTAGAGAGGAAGGAAAACAGAGAAAAAAGAAAACACAAATAATGATGTGTTTTTATTTGTTTGATTGCAGAGAAAATTGAAAGAAAAAAGAAGAAAAAGTTGACTTTTAGGAAAAAAAAATTAAAAATTTTCTTTCCTTTCCCTTTCCTTTCATTCAAATTTCAAACTTTTCTTTCTTTCTCCACTCTCTTTCCCTCGTTCCAAACATAGGATTAGAGATGTTACACTAATAATTATTCTAAAATGAGATATTTAGATTCATATCATGCTATAAATAAATACTAAGGGATGATTTTTGAAAATTTGAAATTTATAACTAATAAAAAATTGTTTGAGGACTAAAAGCACATTTATATATATTTATAAAGATAAAAATGTATTTTATCCATTAAAAAAAATAAATGGAACACTAAGCTTTCACAACTTCATATATCCCCTAGTCTCTATATAGTTTCTACTTTGTTTTCATTTCTTGTACTTATTTTTCAATAGACAACACACACCCTTTGGAGAGATAACAAAGTAAATCAATTTTCTAAAAAAATCTTGGTGTTAGCACTTGTACTAATTTCTCTCAATTTGTCTTCGTTTTCTTATCTTTTATTTGTTTCCACCATTCTTCACCTTTCTACTAATTTTGTCACACTGATTGGAACCACACAATCAGCCGATGATAACAAGGTGTGTAGGTTCCTACAAGGTCGAAACCAGTCAGAACTAACATGAAAAATAGATACTAACACACAGGATAGCAAACAATAATTGTTTCCTTGCAAAAACAATAACACAGAATTTAGGATAAGTTCAATCAATAATTGTCTCATCACATAAACAATTGCACAAAACACACAATATAATCACAAGGGACTTATTCCCCAATCCAAAAAGATATGACTAAGCCTGGTACCATAAAATGTAAAGTCATGTGGCATTACATTGACTTAACCAACTATAATGGGAAACAAATAGTTTTGCAGAAAACATAATTTGTGCAGTTAAACAAAATACGAGTAAACTTTTCACTTTTCAAATATATATAACCATACCACGCATGTGAATAAGTTTTTTTTTTTTTTTGTCAAAAAAAATTGTTGAAAAATTAATGCCAATATAATACTGACTAACATCACAGAATAATCTGGAAAGTAAAATTTGTCTTGCACCCATAGGTCCTACAAACTAATGGCATACATTAATACGTACATAATCATATATGATAGATGTATGGTGGAATAAGGATGAAAGAACAATACAATACAATACAGGAGTAGGGGCAATCAAAATAAAACAAAAGAAACTCCCAAAGAACTCCCCAAATATACTAATCTGGCCCAACTATAACCCTTAGCCTGTGAGGCCTTCAAAGGGATGACAAACATGTCACCACAAACAATGACAAAACACAACATAAAAATTGTAGAAAATATCTTTCACCAGTCACCACACATAAAATTTTCCTGCATCACAGGAGTCCATATACTAGTGTATCATGAAAACACTTTTTTTCTTTCAACGCTTAATTTTTGTTTTTTATACATTATCAAAGCGTAGTTTTTTATAGAGGATTATCAAAGCGTAGTTAAACAAAGTGTAAATGTACTCATTCAGGGTTGTGTTTAGAAGTTTTGAGGCCCAAGGCAAAACTTTTATAGAGACTTAGAGCTTGTTTGGGAACCTAACATTCAGCTGTTTTTTGAATAATTTAAGCTGTTTATGAAAAAAGTGAGATGTTTGGGTATCTAGCTTAAATTTGGAAACAACTTTTTTTTTATTTATAAAAATAAACAGTTTTTATGAAGCTGAAAATTTATAGCTTACGATTATTTTTCAACAGTTTTTTTTTCCTTTCAGCTGTTTTATACTCTTTTATTATGTAAAAGCTGATTTTTTGTTGCATTCAAACGAAATTAATTATTTTCAAACAACTTTTCAGCAAATTTACTCAAACAAAAATTGATTCTGATTATAATCTATTATAAAAATAATCAATTATACATATAATTGATTATTAAAATAATCTAATTTTTGCAACTATCCCAAACACACTCTTAGTATAATATAAACTATCAATCCTCATATTAATTTTCTATTTTTTTGAGCTACAAAATCATTTATCAAAGTTTTATAATCAAGTAATTCTAACATTTCATGGCGATTAATCTATAGGTAATTGATCTATCACTTTTTTCATCAATTGAACTTATTTTCATATCCTTTTTATGAATAATAACAAATTTATCAAGAGCACTACGTTGAGATTGAATTAATTTTTTAATTTTTCTGTTTTTCTTTAATTTTTCAAAACCAAATTCATACTTTCTATTTACATTTTCTATCACTACAAAGTATAAGAATAAAATAAAACAAAAAACAACAATAAAAATTTAAATAAAATAATTTTGCAAAATTAAATAAAAAATAATAAAATGATAGAACTTGGAAACAAAAAGAATTGCACGATGATATTATCTACTGACTACTCCAATAATTTGACATCAATTATCTACTCCGAAAAAACACTTCATGTCTTTAAAAGAATGCAAAGACGAGTTAAAAAAAAAAGAGAAATAAAAGAATAGAACTAAAAAAATTAATGTAACTAATATAATTTTTAAAATATCCTATCCGTCATATGTAAGAATCAAATGGATACAAATTCAATTAATTTTATTCAATTTTATTAATTTAGGTAATAGTGCATGTATCCGTTAACATTCAAAATTTGTAAGAAAACAATCAGTAGTCATTATTACTAATAGGCTTAATTACAAATTTTACCACCCAACTTTCATAATTTTGCGAATTTTACCACCCAAGTTTTAATTTTGCAAATTTACCACCCAAGTTTTCAATTTTTGCTCATTTTACCACTCTGATATTTTACCAAAAAAAAAGTTAAAGAATTCAAAAAAAAAAAATTTGTGAAACATCATGGTGGTAAAATGCGCAAAAATTGAAAACTTAGGTGGTAAAATTCACAAAATGATGAAAGTTGGGTGGTAAAATTCGTAAAAAAAAACTTGGGTGGTAAAATTCGCAAAATTATGAAAGTTGAGTGGTAAAATTTGCAAAATTAAAACTTGGATGGTAAAATTTGCAAAATTATGAAAGTTGGGTGGTAAAATTTACAATTAAGCCTTACTAATATTAATCTCTAAAATTAATATAATAGTTAATTATACAATGATAATTTTAGGCTACGGCCAAATATAATTAGTATCAATCATAATAACAATATGCGTGCAATCCTTTTTTTTTTTTTTTTTGGTTTGAAGCAATATGCAATCCTAATTCCTAAGTTATATAGATTGTGATTTTACATAATAACTATTGAAAAAAAATGGGGGTATAAGGCTGTGGCCTAACTGGCCTTACACTATACATGACTCTGTACTCATTAAAGATTCTGTGTGACTCTTAATTATTATTACTTATTAGCCCTTTATTTGATGCCACATGGGTGTTTCCGTCTTTTCCTTTAATGCATTATTAGTGTTGGTGGGACTTGGGAGACTTCGACCTGGGCGAGGCATGAATTATTGCAACACTGAACTGCATTATTAGTAGGGTCTTGCTAATCAGTGTCCTACCAGTTCCCAGGACATTGATTAAGGAATTAAAAGGAGAAAGTATTTATTGTGGAATTTATAGGAAAGTGAAAAAAAATCATGGATAGCGCAATTTTTCGTCTCCTAGTAAAAACCTTTCTCCTTTTAGTTTCTTAACCAGTACCTTAAGGGCACTGGTTAACATTTGTCTTATTAGAATTAGTATCACTATTTATGAGAGTAATGATATTTGAACAGTTGGTATTTTTAAACACTCCACAAATGCTTCTCAGTTTTCTCTATCTCTCTCCTCCTATCACATCATATCACCTATCATTATATCTATAATTTTCTCTAAACTAGGTGTAGAATAAGATATTAGATGTCCAAATATATTTTTCCTATTTAGAATTAGCAATGAAATCACTTTTCCAAAACAATAATGCTAGAAGTGATGTCACTTTAGAATTTCAGGTCCACGATCGATTATTAGGTAGGCCTACATGGAAAGTTTTAAACTTTATTAATTTGTCGTCAATAAATTAATTAGAAGTACCGAAGTTTTAAACAGTTTGCAAACAAGGGAAAGTGTTTGCATATATATCATTATGATGAATCCATCCTCCATCTCCTGGTGAACTGTATGATCAAACTATCAGCACGTTGTCAACAGTGGCTCAGATTCACAGTTTGTACACTTGTGTCAGCAAGGTGTTTCCTAGGGCTATCGCAGTTCCGCGTACAAGGGAAGTTGGTTGGACCACTCCGTCCCAGGGGATCTTCAAAATTAATACTGATGGTAGCAGTTTGGAGAACCCTAGACGTGGTGGGTTTGGAGGAGTGATTCGTGACTCCTTCTCAAACTGGATCATAGGATTTTCTGGGTCCTGTGGTAATTTGTCAAGCATGAATGCCGAACTCCATGGCATCTATCATGGCCTTCTTGTTGCTTGGTCTCGAGGTTTAACTCAAGTGATTTGTGAATGTGACTCTAAAACAGCTCTCCATCTTGTGAATCAAGGCGTCCAGCAAACTCACCCTTATGCTGCGATAATTTCCAAGATTCTCAGTTTCTTGTTTCTTGATTGGAGCCTGTCTTTTTCTCATACCCTTAGAGAAGGCAATGCAGTTGCAGACTTTTTGGCAAAGCGTGGCACGCTCGAGTCCATCTCTTTTGTTTCCTACAACAGTCCGCTTCCTGAACTGCATGACAAGCTCTTAGCTGATGCGATAGGCATTCGTTTTCTGCGCTGTAATTAGTTTTCTGTTTTGTTTCTTATCTTTCTGAAGTATCAAAAAAATATATCATTAGCTTCCTTCATTAACAACTTGATTACTCTTTAATGTAAGCTTTCTAGACAAAATTAACCGGTGCATTGACTATGAACCACAACTTTGTCTGAATCTGCTGCAATGCAGATCCCGAAAAATATCTAGATATGTTATTAATCAGTCAGTAACTGCTAACCACTTTATTATTATATATAACCAATGCAATGTTTGAATTTTTGGAAAAGTAATTATATTTTGACACCCCACTTTTTTTAACATTCCATCAACACATCTCATTTCTCTTTATCTTTTTCTTCTTATCACATCATATCACCTACCATATCTATACTTTTCTATCTTTTTTTCTTCTCTTTTTAGGTGTAAACTAGCATTTGAGGTGTCTATAAAACATTATTCTTTTTGGAAACATAATATATAATGTGCCAAACATGCTCATTAAGCAATTATAGAAACGTATCAGATCCGCATAAAATAAAAATAATAGAAGAAAATCTCATCCGCTACTAGCCAATTCAGTAATATGTTTACATGAATGATTGTTCAAACTGTTAAAACAGAACAGTGCCAGAGAATGTAAAAACAAGAAACAGTAAAAACTACTAAGCGACTACCATTCCAACACAAATTACTTTTGCAAACTGTTCAACTTCATATTTGTTTCCAGATTCCATTCTTCAGAAACTGAACAAATGCAGCTATGTAATGATCCTGGTGCAGCTTCAAGTTTCCTACAATTGCAGCAGCTTCTCCTGTATTATCTCTGATCTTCTTTCCTTCCTCCAACACCATAGCTTGTCTAAGGGATTTGGCAATGTCATTTCTAGTGAATGACCCGTCTTCATTTCTTTTCACTTCGATGGCTAGTCCCTTTTCCACCAAAAACCGTGCATTAAGAGGTTGATCTATAATGAAGGGTAATACAACTAGGTTATGACCAAACTGCAGGGTTTCAATGACAGAGCCCCAGCCAGAGTGAAACAAAGAACCCCCAATAGATGGATGTGCCAATATTTCCTGTTGTGGTATCCATCCCATACAAACAAATCCTGTGTTAGATGTCCTTTCAATAAAACCAACAGGTAGAGAATCCTCATCATTGCTTGCCCAACTGGGTTTTCTCAGTGCCCATAAAAATGGCAATTGAGACTCCTCAAGTCCGTAAGCTATCTCAAAAACTTGATCCTTGCTCAGCTTGCACTCACTGCCAAACCCCACAAATACAACTGATTCTGATGATTGCTTATCAAGCCACTCAAATATCTTACCCCTATTCTCATCAACAATTCCTCTCTCTCTCTCTGCCCTATCTGCAGGCAATAAACCAATGGGAATCACAGGCTTCCCAACTAGTTTCTGGAATGCATTAAGATATTCTCCTTCAATCTCGTAGCAGCTACGAAATATTATTGCTTTAGAGGCACCACATACCGTGGCCATCCTTTCATAGTCACACACCCCGGAAGCGTTTACATGGTTGGCAGCAGCACAAAAAGGTATTGCCTCGTGTCTTCGATAAGCCACCGACGAAGGAAATGTCACCCATTCTGGCGGTACTGTTAGACTTTCTGGAGGTACTGGAGCTTTCCTTGTACTTGGTCCAAAGACATTCATTGAAGAAGCAGAGAAAACAGAAAAGAAGATTAACTTCACCTGAAACTCTTGGGCAATTTCTGCCATCCAATGGGGACTAAAATCAGAAATTATCCAATCTGGTAACTGGTTGGCCACAAAATGCTTCACAGGATGTTGCAGCTTATCATATGCCAACTTTAAGTACTGAATTTTTTCAAATGGAATGTCCACGGTGGCCTCAGCACCTTCTGGCAAGAGCTCTTTCTCCAATGGTGGTAAAGGAATTTGCACAAAATGAACCAAATGAGATAAAGTTGAAGGAAGTTTGGGAAGCCTTTGAATGTTTTTGGGAGTTGATATGAAGGAGACACTCACACCAGCTTTGGCTAAGGCTATGGAAAGATGAAAAAATGGTATCAAGTGGCCAAAGGCAGACCATGGAAGCATCACTACACGAATTGTATTCTCTGCCATTTCTTACTTCCTAGGTCTGCTTGCTGCATATGCCCTACCAAATCACTTATCATTATTTTTATATCTTTTTTAGGGAATTAATTTTTTATCTAACACGTATTACAGGTGCACTTTTTTTTTTTTTTTAATTTTTTTATTATCTAACCACTAATAAAAAATGGTGAGGTATAGACATCTTCGTGTTTCATGTGTAAAGTATACAATATGGTGGCTTTGACCATAGACCGCTTGTTATAGTGTGTTTGGTTCTCTGTTGAGGAATCTTTTCGAGGGAATTAATTGTTTGAACAATGATTCTTGAACACTTGATTATTTTAAACACTCCATCAACATTCTCATTTTTTTCTATTTCTCTTTTTCTATTGTATCATATCATTTATCATACTTATATTTTTCTATTTTTTTTCCTCTCTCTTGTTAAGTGTTAAATAACATTTGAGGTGTTAAAGTATTTTTTTTTTTTAATCTAACATGCAGTACAAGTATACAATTTTTTATTATCTAACCACCGACTAAAAATTGTGAGGTATAGACATCTTCATGTTTCATGTGTAAAGAGTACAATATGGTGGCTTTGACCATAGACCGATTGTTATAGTGTGTTTGGTTCTCCGTTGAGGAATCTTTTCGAGGGAATTAATTGTTTGAGCAATAATACTTGAACACTTGATTATTTTAAACACTCCATCAACGTTCTCATTTTTCTCTATTTCTCTTTTCCTATTGTATTATATCATTTATCATACTTATATTTTTCTCTTTTTTCTCTCTCTCTTGTTAAGTGTTAAATAACATTTGAGGTGTTAAAGTGTTAAATAACATTTGAGGTGTTAAAGTATATTTTTTTTTATCTAACATGCAGTACAAGTATACAATTTTTTATTATCTAACCAGTGACTAAAAATTGTGAGGTATAGACATCTTCATGTTTCATGTGTAAAGTGTACAATATGGTGGCTTTGACCATAGACCGCTTGTTATAGTGTGTTTGGTTCTCCCTTGAAATCACGTTCAACGGAGTTTTCTCACCTTTTAAGACAAGAAAGTAGAAGTAAGTTCTTGTTGCTTTAGAATGAAAGTTAGTTCAACGTAACTGTTATCTAAATTTTTAATGTTTTGTTTAGATTAGGATTGAAATAGAGAATAAAGAAATAAGAAAAAAAGAAATAACAAGAATTAGGAATGATAAAGATACGTTGTTTGAATAAATAAAAATAGAAAGATAGGAAGTGGAAGATTTTTTTTTCTACTTATTTGGATGAGTAAAAAGGAGATTATAAAAAAAAAATGAATTATATAAAAAAAGATTTTTGTAAAAATTAAAAAAAAGATTTTTTAATATAATATTTTTTCTTAACATAAAGTTATGTTTTTTTAAAAATAATATTATAATTAAAAACAAATAAAAAAAGATATTATTTCCTTCTCTTTTTTGTGGATAATGTTTTCAAATGGATGTGGATCCCACATAAATAACTTTCTTCTTTATTTCTCCTCTTAAACAAACAATAAAAAATTCTATTTTTACTTCTATATACTATCTTTTTTCTTTTTATTTCTTTTCCCGCTATTTTCCCTCAAACAAAAAAGGGCTAAATCTTGATTTGGACAAAAATTACGAGGTGATAAACTTTTTACCCAAATCTTGGTTCGGAACTTTACAAACACAAAACTAAACACATGCAGTGGTGGAGGTAGGGGTGTCCAAATAAACTGTTTGAACTGAACTAACTGATTGAACTGAACCAGAAAAATTAAACTACTTTTGTAAAGAAAACTGAACTGAACTATTTTATAATTTTAGTTTTAGAAAATTGAACTGTTAACTAGAGTTTAATTCATGAGATGACAATAGTCTCTTTTGCATTTGACACTGCAGACATATCAGCAGGCTTCCAAAACTACATACTTTTGTAACAGTAGTTTGGAATTAATTGCTGCGTTATTTTTGCCTTCCATGTTTTTTGGTTTTTAATTAATGTTAAAATTGTACTGCTGTATCGGGTCAGATATTATCATCAGTTTTTTTTTTTTTTTTTGGTAATAGTAGGTCATAATCTCTTCATCTTTATAAGGTCATCACAGTGAATTCTGTACTTGGCTTTTATCTCTAATTGAATACTATTAGTGATTCTCTTATTTTCTAAGGGAGCTAGCGTTTAGTATATTTTTCATGTAACTTGCATATTTGCATGAAATCATGAATAATACCCCAAGTTATGAATGTTTTGTTTAGCAAAATTAAAGCACGATTTTCAGTTGCATGTTTCCTTTATTTAGGTCTGTTGATCAGTTCGTTACTGCTTGCAACATGGTTTTCAAAGTTTAATTGTGTTTTGGTATATGAAGCTGATAGATTTTATATGTGCAAACATATTTAGATTAAGTATTTGACAATAACATTTAATTGTGAAAACATTCTTAAAGAAGAAGTAGGAGACTTGCTGGATCCCTCCTCCATGAGCAAACCAGAAGCTGCAAATGCAAACTTTATTAGATCGTGTTTCTGATGAAATTTTATGATTTTATGTGATGTTGAGTTGTAAATAATGGGAAACTACTGACTTAAATAGTTGATCAAATTACAAAGAAATCACGCACTGAACTTAAGAAAAATAGTTCTAAAATTTATAACAGTTCAGTTTGTCGAGACAAAACCAGTTAACTGAACTTATAAATAATTTAGTTCGGTTCAATATTAAATGTAAGCAGTTCAGTTCGGTTTTTAAGAACTATTTTCTAGTTCAGGGCTGTTCAGTTTTCTCTCCTGAACTTAACTGTGGTGGAGGCAAAGATTAATGGATAAAAATGATCCCATATCTTGTGTCAGGCTTATTTTTCTATGAATTGAGTGTTTAAAGATATCAAATATTGCAATGGTATTCAAATATTTTGCCAAACTATGCGAAACAAGCATGATATAGTTTTATAAGTGAAAAATGAAACACTAATATAAACATACTCTATCAGTTAAATAAGAAAATATAATTTAATTTTTCCCAAATACATATATTATTTTATAAAATAATTTGATAATGCATATCAAATTTTAAACTAATCGAGCATTTATAGTCATGTAATCTCATAGTCAATTTTACTTATATTTTAAATGGGAAAAGAGTAATATAACCACCTTAAACTTTTACTTTTTTTACAAATAGACAAAACACCCTTAGTTCTCATTTTATCCCAATTAATACTTAAACTTTTATGAGAGCACAACGGATGAACAACTTGATTACAGAGCCATGGTTAAAGTGAAGTAGTGAAGGCGTGAAAAAGCTTAGCAACTTTGGACACAAGAAGGTTATTTTTCTTTCTTTTTTCACTGTGGAAACTTGAAAGTAAAAATGGTGCAATGGAATTTTTTTTTAGTGTGAATGATATAGATTTTAAATCAATGGCACATATTAATTCAGTTAATTATTTAACAGCAAGTTAACAGAAGGAACTGTTGAGACGACAATTATAAAAAAAATAAGTATTAATTAAGATAAAATGATAGTTAAAGGTGTCTGTTTGTAAAAGGATAAAAGTTCAGGGTGCTTACATGTTCTTTTCCTTTTTTAAAAAATGTATTATGTATTAAATTAAATTTATTTGATGAAATGTTAAATAATTTTCAAATTTTAGAAGAAAAAAATAGACTTAATTTATTTAATAAAGACCTTTAATTTAATAAATAAATTAATAAAATTTAGTATATAAAAATTATTGAAAGAAATAATTATACTAAGGATTATTCCAAAAGTAACCCTTTAATTTATCTATATAGACAGACACTCTAAGAAGTGAAATATAAAGCTAGAAAATTTACAATGACTCAAAATAGAAGGTTCTTGATTACGTTCAGACCGGACGGATCGAGTTCTTTTTAAACAAGGTCAACATGTATAACCAGACACGCGCAAATTATCGATTATTCTACTATATTTTTTTTTTGGATTCCACTTCATTTACTTCAACTCCTATTATTATTGAAGAAAACTTAAATATGTTTTTAGTTTCTTGTGTTATTTCTACAATTTTTTCAACTTTTAATTCTTATAAATTTTATATATTTTAAACATGATCATGTCATTACTTGATAGTGTTGTATCAGACATTTAGTCTTTTGTCAGTCTCAAGCCGAGGGTTTGAAGCTTGATGCTCATTCTCCAAGCCAACAGGTTACTCGGGAAATTGATGTATCAGACATTTATGGTATGTTTGGTAGAGAGAAAGGAAAATAGAGAGAAAAGAAAACACAAATAATGATGTGTTTTTCTTTGCTTGATTGAAGAGAAAATTGAAAGAAAAAAAGAAGGAAAAGTTGACTTTTAGAAGGAAAAAAAATTCAAAATTTCCTTTCCTTTCCATTTCCTTTCATTCAAATTTCAAAATTTTCTTTCTTTCTCCACTCTCTTTCCCTCATTCCAAACAAAGGGTTAGTAATGTTTCACTAATAATTATTCTAAACTGAGATATTTAGATTCATATCATGCTATAAATAAATACTAAGGGATGATTTTTGAAAATTTAAAATTTATGAGTAAAACTAATAAAAAATTGTTTGAGGACTAAAAGCAAATTTAAATATATTTATAAAGATGAAAATGTATTTTATCCATTAAAAAATAAATGGCACACTAAGCTTTCACAACTTCATATATCCCCTAATCTCTATATAGTTTCTACTTTGTTTTCATTTCTTGTACTTCCTTATTTTTCAATAGACAACACACACCCTCTGGAGAGATAATAAAGTAAATCAATTTTCTAAAAAACCTTGGTGTTAGCACAACTTGTACTAATTTCTCTCAATTTGTCTTCGTTTTCTTATCTTTTATTTGTTTCCATCATTCTTCACCCTTCTACTAATTTTGTCACACTGATTGGAACCACACAATCAGCCGATGATAACAAGGTGTGTAGGTTCCTACAAGGTCAAAACCAGTCAGAACTAACATGAAAAATAGATACTAACACACAGGATAGCAAACAATAATTGTTTCATTGCAAAAACAATAGCACAGAATTTACAACAAGTTCAATCAATAATTGTCTCATCACATAAACAATTACACAAAACACGTCACCACAAAAGAAACTCCCCATACATTAGGATATTTGGGGAGTTCAATCAATAATACATGAGTAGGGGCAATCAAAATAAAAACAAAAGAAACTCCCCAAATATCCTAATTTGGCCCAACTATAACCCTTAGCCTGTGAGGCCTTCGAAGGGATGATAAACATGTCACCACAATCAATGACAAAACACAACATAAAAATTGTAGAAAATATCTTTCACCACACATAAAATTTTCCTGCATCACAGGAGTCCATATACTAGTGTATCATGAAAACACTTTTTTCTTTCGACGCTTAATTTTTTTTTTTATACATTATCAAAGCGTAGTTAAACAAAGTGTAAATGTACTCATTAAAGATTATGTGAATCTTGATTATTATTTCTTATTAGCCCTTTATTCGATGCCACACGGGTGTCAATTCTTCCGTCTTTTCCTTTAATGCATTATTAGTGTTGGTGGGACTTGGGAGACTTCGACCTGGGCGACGCATGAATTATTGCAGCAGCATTATTAGTAATTGATAGTCTCTCCATCTCAAAATGAGTATCGTCCTAAATTATTTTACACAGATCAAGAAAAGCTAATAAATAGATGAGAAAATAGTAATTTTACAAAACTAATCTTAATATTAATATTGTATTGAAAAGCTAAAGTGACACTTATTAAGAGTACTAGTGGAAAAAATAATTAATATTACATTGAAAAGTCAGATGCGCCACTCATTTTGAGACAATTTTTTTTCAAATGTGACATTCATTTTGGGTCAAAGGGAGTATCGTTATTTACAAGAGTAATGATATTTAAACACTTCATTTTTTAAACATCCCACAAACACTTTTTATTTTTTTCTATCTCTATCTTCCTATACCTATAATTTTCTCTCTTAGTAGGTGTAGAATAAGATATTAGATGTCCAAATATATTTTTCTTATGGCAAATGCTAATCAGTGTCCTAGCAATGAAATCACTTTTCCCAAACAATAATGCTAGAAGTGATGTCATTTTAGAATTTCGGGTCCACGATCGATAATTAGGTAGGCCTACATGGAAAGTTTAAAACTTTATTAATTTGTCGTCAATAATTAGAAGTACTGAAGTATTAAACAGTTTGCAAACAAGGGACAGTGTTTGCATATCATTAGCTTCCTTTTAACAACTTGATTACTCTTTAATGTAAGCTTTCTAGACAAAATTAACCGGTGCATCAACTATGAACCACAACTTTGTCTGAATCTGCTGCAATGCAGATCCCGAAAAATATCTAGATATGTTATTTAATCAGTCAGTAACTGCTAACCACTTTATTATTATATATAACCAATGCAACGTTTGAATTTTTGGAAAAATAATAATGTGCCAAACATGCTCATTAAGCAATTATAGAAACGTATCAGATCCGCATAAAATAATAATAATAGAAGAAAATCTCACCCGCTACTAGCCAATTCAGTAACACGTTTACATAAATGATTGTTCAAACTGTTAAAACAGAACAGTGCCAGAGAATGTAAAAACAAGAAACAGTAAAAACTAACAGACTACCATTCCAACATAAATTACTTTTGCAAACTCTTCAACTTCATATTTGTTTCCAGATTCCAGTCTTAAGAAACTGAACAAATGCAGCTATGTAATGATCCTGGTGCAGCTTCAAGTTTCCAACAATTGCAGCAGCTTCTCCTGTATTAATTCTGAGCTTCTTACCTTCCTCCAAAACCATAGCTTGTCTAAGGGATGTGGCAATGTCATTTCTAGTGAATGACCCATCTTCATTTCTTGTCACTTCGATGGCTAGACCCTTATCCACCAAAAACCTTGCATTAAGAGGTTGATCTATAATGAAGGGTAATACAACCAGGCTATGACCAAACTGCAAGGCTTCAATGGCAGAGCCCCAGCCAGAGTGAAACAAAGATCCCCCAATGGATGGATGTGCCAATATTTCCTGTTGTGATATCCATCCCATACAAACAATTCCTCTATTAGATGTCCTTTCAATAAAACCAACAGGTAGAGATTCTTCATCATTGCTTGCCCAACTGGGTTTTCTCAGTGCCCATAAAAATGGCAATTCAGACTCCTCAATTCCATAAGCTATCTCAAAAACTTGGTCCTTGCTCAGCTTCAACTCACTGCCAAACCCCACAAATACAACTGATTTGGATGCTTGCTTATCAAGCCACTCAAATACCTTACCACTACACCCATCAACAATTCCCCCCTCTCTCTCTGGCCTATCTGCAGGCAATAAACCTATGGGAATCACAGGCTTCCCAGCTAGTTTCTGGAATGCATTAAGATACTCTCCTTCAATCTCATAGCAACTACGAAATAATACAGCTTCAGAGGCACCAAATACCATGGTAATCCTTTCAGGGTCACTTACCCCAGAAGCATTTACCGGGATGGCACTAGCACAAAAAGGTATTGCCTCGTGTCTTCGATAAGCCACTGACGATGGAAATGTCACCCATTCTGGTGGTGCTATTAGACTATCTGGAGATATGGGAGTTTTTCTTGTACCTGGTGGTCCCAAGAATGTTAGTGCAGGAGCAGATAAAACATTAAAGAAGATTAACTTTACCTGAAACTCTTGGGCAATGTCTACTATCCAGTGAGGACTAAAATCACTAATTATCCAATCTGGTAACTGGTTGGCCACAAATTGCTTCACAGGATGTTGCAGCTTATCATATGCCACCTTTAAGTACTGAATTTTTTCAAATGGAATGTCCACAGTGGCCTCAGCACCTTCTGGCAAGAGCTCTTTGTCCAATGATGTCAAAGGAAGTTGCACAAAATGAACCAAATGAGATAAAGTTGAAGGAAGTTTTGGAAGCCTTTGAATGTTTTTGGGAGTGGATATGAAGGAGGCACTCACACCAGCTTTGGCTAAGGCTATGGAAAAATGGAAAAATGGTATCAAGTGGCCAAAGGCAGACCATGGAAGCATCACAACATGAATTGTATTCTCAGCCATTTCTTACTTCCTAGGTCTGCTTGCTGCATATGCTCTACCAAATCACTTACCATTATTTTTGTATCTTTATGAGGGAATTAATTTTTTATCTAACATGCATTACAGGTGTACATTTTTTTATATTATCTAACCACTAATAAAAAATTGCGAGGTATCTTGGGGAGATAATTTTTTTTTATCTAACATGCATTACAGGTACACATTTTGAGGAATCTTTTCGAGGGAATTAATTGTTTGAACAATGATACTTGAACACTTAATTATTTTAAACACTTCATTAATGTTCTCATTTTTCTCTATTTCTTATTGTATCATACCATTTATCATACTTTTGTTTTTCTCTTTTTTTTCTCCCTCTCTCTTGTTAAGTGTTAAATAACACTTTAGGTGTTAAAGTATATTTTTTTTCTAATTTTTTTTTTATCTAACATGCATTACAGGTACACAATTTTTTATTATCTAACCACTGACTAAAAATTGTGAGGTACAGACATCTTCGTGTTTCATGTGTAAAGTGTACAATATGGTGGCTTTGACCTTAGACCCCTCTTGTTATAGTGTGTTTGGTTCTCCATTGGAATCACGTTCAACGGAGTTTTCCCACTTTCCAAAACAAGAAAGTAGAAACAAGTCCCTTATTGCTTTAGAATGAAAGCTAGTTACGTTCAACGTAACTGCTATCCAAATTTTTAATGTTTTATTTAGATTAGGATTGAAATAGAGAATAAAGAAATAAGAAGAAAAGAAATATAAAGAATTAGAATGAAAAAGATACGTTGTTTGAATAAATAAAAATAGAAAGATAGGAAGCGGAAGAATTTTTTTTCTACTTATTGGGATGAGTAAAAAAGAGATTAGAAAAAAAATAAATGAATTATATAAAAAAAATATTTTTGTAAAAATAAAAAAAAAGATTTTTTTTAATATAATATTTTTCCTAACGTAAAATTATGTTTTTTAAAACTAATATTATAATTAAAAAACAAAAAATAAAAAAAAGATATTATTTCCTTCTCTTTTTGGTGGATAATGTTTTCAAATGGATGTGGATCCCGCATAAATAACTTTCTTCTTTATTTCTCCTCTTAAACAAACAATAAAAAATTCTATTTTTATTTCTATATCCTATCTGTTCTTACTAGATTTGGTGAGTTTTCCGGTGCGGTGGCTCTGCCAGGATCTCCTTGATGAACGGTGGGGGGTGTACCTGCAAAGACACTCTGACGCTCAAGTTAGAGGTGCAGAGGTAGGAGACATGTATCACAATTGGGTATAGAATTTCGTTCCTTGATTGGAATGAGTACTGTTGTATTTATAGAGTGTAAAGAGATAGATTTGATAGAGTTATTTTCCTATCAAATCTTATCGAATCTCGTTAATTATGATAGAGATAGACTTATCTTCTATCATTATCTTGTGCCCTAATCTTTGTATATCTTATTTTTTAGCAAGATATACTTTCCTTTATAACTGCCTTGGTCCAAGTAAGCTTATACTACTCGACCAAGTCATCTACTCGGTGGAGTGCCGAGTTCGATTAGTACACATGCCCCAAGCTCTGAAGCTATGTAAGAGCTTAAGTGGTGATCTTGCCGGTTTCGAATTTTCATTTGGTCGAGTTGGCATTGTGTTTTACTCGTCTCGTTCAGTCGGATTCGGCTTCGAAATAAGAGTGGCGGCAATGATTTTTTTTAATTTCAAAATGTCCTTGGGATACCCAAAGGTCTCAAGCCTCCCCAGACGTTGATCCTTTTGTTGGGGGGGTTTTGATCCAATGGTCCGAGTTGTTTCGTCCCTTCATATTTGAAGCTTTTGGATGCCTTATATAAGGGTCACTGTGCACACCCTTCATTCACCTCTCCTCTTTTGAGTTTTTCTTCTCCATTGACCTTTATTCTTCTGTCGTTTCTTCCTCCTTCTCCTTGCCTTTTCTTCCTTTTTTTCTTAGTCCAGGTACACCCTCTTTTCCCCTTATTCTGTTCTTTTTCTGCGAAATGTCTTCTCTTTCTGGGGATTCGGGGCGTTCCGGCGATGGCAAAATGTTGCAGTCGGAAGTGCATTTGATCGGAGAGGATTCCGATGGCGGGGGCTTGCCGCAACATCGTAACAAAGGTGGGGTTAGCGATGGTGCATCGACGTCAAACGCTATTCCTGTGGGAGTGGTTCGCCCTTCCATTCCTTCTGAACAGGTGGAAGTGCCTTTGGCCGCTCCTGTCGAGAGGGTTGTGGTCATTGATGATTCAGAGCTACCAAGGAGGTTCCTCTGGTTTGTCACCGCGTTCAGCCTGTTCCTCCTTCTCCTCAACCTAAGCCTAGTGATTCTAAGCTTCCCAAAAAGGTTTACCCTCCTATCACTCTTCCGGGTTACTTCTGGGTACATAGGGAGGTAGGGAGTTACCCTTCTCGGTATCAGACTCAAGAGCCTCTTCTCTCTTTTCTAGAGGAGATTGAATTGTGTCACTCGGACTTGCCAGATATTGTTCATGCTGAGCCTTGCAGTCCGAGTGAGTGCATCTTCCTTCGGGCTCTTCCATGTGAGTCTCACTATACTTACATGTACGATGCCCTGTTCTCTTCTCTTGGTATCACTGTTCCCTTCGATAAGTTTGAGTGTGACGTCCTTCGAGAGTTGAACGTTGCTCCTACCTAGTTGCATCTGAATGCCTGGGCGTCTATGTGTGCTTTTAGAGTTTTGTGTAATGATTTTTTTATCACCCCTATCGCTCCTAAGTTTCTTTTCCACTATTTGGTGAAAGAGAGTACGAAGGGCGGTTGGGTTTCTTTAACTGGCATCCCGAGCAAGTCTCTACTCGGTCCTTACATCTCCTCTTAGAAAAACTTCAAGGAAGGGTTTTTCCGAGTTCGACCGGGGAAAGATGGGATGTCCAATTTTTTTGATAGGAGGGGGAGGTCTAGGTTTCCTTTGTACTGGACTCGGTCTCCGAATAAGAAGCTATCATGTAAGATAGTGGATATGTCTTCTAGGGACCAGGATGACATGGTCGATCTTTGTAAACTTTCCTGTCAACTTAAGTGTAAAATTATAGTTGAGATTCCAGTCTCCAAGACTCCGAGACCCGATTGGGATCGTGAGTACTTTTTGCTTATTCGGTTCTCTTCCCTTTTACACTTGTTTTATTTTTGTTGACCATTTTTTTTCTTCTTTTACAGTTGTGATGGAGAAGTACGATTATAAGAATGCTAAGAAGCTTCGGCTTGAGAAGCTGAAGAGTAAGGACGCTGCTGCTAAGGGGGTCCAGGTTGCTTCTCCGGTTCCATCTCCTCCTCCTCCTTCATCGAAGAGGAAGAACCAAAAGGTTGTTCAAGGGGAAGACGACCCTTCAAAGAAGACGAAGTCGAGTTCGCCTCCCACCCATATTGTGGCTTCCTCTGTTGAGAGGCATCCGACCTTTCTTTTTGTGAAGGATGGGCGGTTTTTCTTTGGGGTAAAGGCTTCAACCCTCAAGCCCTCATCAGTGCCAAGAATCTTAGTCAAGCTGACCGGGATATGCTGAGGGATGTCGAGCCCCGACTTTCTATGGAGGCGATTTTCTGCTTCCAAGCTCGTTCTTGGGCCATTGCCCAATTTTGGGCTGAAGAGTTTGATCGCGGTCATTGAGAGCTCCTTATGGCTAAGGAGACTGCTTCCAAAGCCGAACAAGCCTTGGTGGATGCTACTCGGGCTAAGGAGACCCTGCTTCAGTCTGCTGAGGAGTCTCGTAAGTCCTTGGATGTTGCTGATGCCAAGTTAAGGGAGGTGGAGATCCGAGAGGATACTTTGAAGCTCTCTTTGACGACTGCTGAGAACTCGGCCAAAGATCTTCAGGCCAAAGTGGAGCATCTCAACTTGGAGTTGGAGCAAGTCAAGCTGGATGCCGTTAACTTTGAGGCCAAGTTGAAGGCTGACTTGGGTGAGATTGTGGCAGAGATTATTTCGACTCACGAAGCTGGGTTCAAGAAGGTGGTTCGCTAGGCCTAGTTCTTCTTCAAGGATGCTGGCCACTCCCTCTTTGATGTTGGTAAGGATGTCAACAAGAAAAGGGAGTTGGTCGATGAGTCAGACATTCCGGATGAAAAGGTTCCTGATGACTCAGCCCAGGCTTAGCTCTTAGGCTTTCTGTTTTTTATTTAAAATTTTGTAAGGCTTGCACTTGGCCCACCTAATAGGGTGCTTTTAATCTTAATGAAATCTTTGCTTTCTCTTAAGTTATTGTACTCGATTTTTTGTATAGTGGTTAGGATTCGTATCCTATTAGGGTCTACGTTATTAGTTAAACTCGTTTTTCGTATCCTGTTAAAGGTCTATACGGTTCTTATTTTTTCGTATCCTGTTAAAGGTCTACGCGATTTTTAGCTTAACTCATTTCTTCGTATCCTGCGAAGGTCTACGTGGTTAGCTTGTTTGCGTAACTTAGTCTTTAGAGATCTAGTTATCATAATTTTCAGTCATTCCTATTTTGGAATGCCGAATATTGCTCACTTTGAGTTGAGTGGCCTTTTGTACCGGGTATCCGATTGGTCTACTCAGTTTTAGGTGAATCATTGAGAAGATAATGTAAGGGAAATATAATATGATAAAATTCGGGTGTGTCTCATTAAAAACTCTTTGACAAAAAACCTCTTGGACAAAAATGTCAAAGTAGGAAAAAGAGTACATCACCACTTACAACGTTCTAACTATAGTAAAGCTTTAGATGAGTAGCATTCCAAGTACGAGGGATGGCTTTGTCGAATGGATGCTCTAGTCGGTAGGCTCTATTTCCCGGTGTCTCGGTTAATCTAAAGGGGCCTTCCCAATTAGCTACTAGCTTGCCTTCTCCGGTTGCTTTTCTCGCTTCTCCTCATTTTCTCCAAACCAGATCTCTGACTTTGAAGTTTCTTGGCTTGATCTTGCTATTGCATCTCTTCTCGGCTCTTCTTTTGCAGGCCTCTGTTCTGATTTGGACCTCATTGAGGGTCTCTTTGATTATGTCGAGTGCATGCCTTAGTAACTAGTCACTGTTCTCTTGAACAAAGTTCGCTCGTCGCAAAGAGGGTTCTCTGACTTCTACTGGTATCATGGCATCTGATCCATATGAGAGTCGGAAAGGTGTTTCCCCAGTTGTAGATTGTGGCATGTAGCAATATGTCCAAAGGATTGCTGGAAGCTCCTCAGCCCAGCTTCCTTTGGCGTCACCGACTCATTTTTTTAGTTCTCCTAGTATGACCTTGTTAGCTGCTTCAGTTTGCCCATTAGTTTGAGGGTGCTCTACTGAAGTCACTCGATGCCAAATCTCAAGGTTCTTAAAGAACTCTTCCAAGTTTTTTTCAACGAACTATTTTCCATTATCGGAGACTATTGAGTGTGGGATGCCGAATCGGCAAATGATGTTTCTCCATATGAATTTTTGTACGTTGTTGGCCGTGATGGTGGCCAAGGGTTCGGCTTTGATCCACTTCATGAAGTAGTCGATTCCGACCAAGAGAAATTTGACCTGTCCTTTGGCAAGTGGGAATGGTCCCAAGATATCTACTCCCTACATGGCAAAAGGCCATGGTGCTGTGATGTTGTGCAGTTCTTCCACTGGTAGGAGAGATATGTTGCCATATTTTTGGCATTCTTCACATTTTTTCACATATTTGGTGCAATCTTGAAGCACTGTCGGCCAGTAGTATCTGGCTCGTAAGACTCAAGTGGCCATGGCTTTTCCTCCTGAGTGCATTCCACATATTCCTCTATGCATCTTGTTTACCACGTACTTGGCTTATGCCTTCGTAATGCACTTTAGCAAAGGTGCAATGAAGCCTCTTCTGTAAAGGTCTTCTCCTTCTATTACATAGTAACTCACCCTTCTCCTGATCTTCCTAGCTTTCTCTCAATTTTCGGGGAGGATTCCTTCTTTCAAGAAGTTCCACACTTCGATCATCCACTCTCGGTCTGCCGGGTTGACATTGGAAACTTCTTTGTCAATACTCGGAGTGGATACCGTCTCCTGTATGACAGTTCTGTGTTGGTCTTTCTTCTTTGTACACCCCAGTTTTGATAGCAGGTTGACCCTTTCGCTTTACTCTCTTAGGATGTGGTTGAGTTCGAACTCGGTGAATTCGTTCTTCAACTGGGAAGTTAGGTGGTAGTATCTTGTCATTTGGGGGTCCTTTGTTTGATAGGATTTGTTCATTTGCCTCGTGACCAATTTTGAGTCGCTCCAGCACCTGAGGTGCTTTGCTCCTACTTCTTTAGCGAGTTTCAGCTTGGCTAATAGGGCTTCACTCTCGGCTTGGTTGTTAGATGCATCGAAATCGAACCTGAGTGACTGTTCTAAAGCAATCCCTTCAGGACTTTCGATTATGCACTACAACAAAATATGCTTTTTACATTGCTATAACAACATCGATTCTTAAAAAATTGATGTTGTAAATTAACCGGTGGCATTTTTAAAATTAATTGCTAGCATACTACATCGGTTCAATTAAAACCGATGTAAAATCTAACATGCAACATCAATTTTTATAGGAAGCGATGTGGTTACTGGCGCATTTAACATCGGTTTTTGTTTAATCGACGTAAGAAAAAAACATGGTGGCAATATTGTAATTAATTGAACTTTATCTAAATCCCTAATTTTCACTTCTCTCTCTCACTTTGATCGCTAGCTATCTTCTGCCTTCCTCTTCTCCAGACTCCTCAACTTCCTCCACAAACACTGCAAAGAGAGAGGGACCTTCTTTGTCTTCTCATTCTTCTGATGGAGCTTTAGAGGTGACATTAAGGAACATATTTGTTCCCATTCCTTGTCGACCTCGATCTGTTCAATTTTGATGAGGTGCATGGAGAACCCCACGATTTTGTTGCAAAGTTTCTTTGAGGGTATCAACGCCAACTCTTCCAGAATCTTCTTGTTCATGGCAGATCCGGTGTTAGAACAACCCGATTTGCACAATGGCGACTGTGACGTTGTGCTCTTCGACAATCTCGGCCTCGATCTGCAATCTCTGACAATCTTCACTTCAAATCCCTAAGGCTTCGTAGATGCGCCATCTCCGGCGGCTCCGCCCTTGACGCTTATACGGTGTCAGTGCTGGCGGTTAAATCCCCTGCGTTTGTCTATTTCAACAGTACGAGGGTTTTGAATGCTGTCTCTTTTCTCTCAAAGCTTTTTAATTAGAGGGTTTTGTCTCATTTGTTTTCATATGCAATTAAAGGAATCATGCAAATTGGTGTTATCGATTAGGGATCTCAAGTTCCGTTTCCCCTTTTCTTCTCCCCATTTCCCTCTATTTTGTTCGATTCAGTGCACGTTCACCTTTTCACTTCAACTTCTTGCTCTTTAATTAGGGCTTTGGTTTAGGTGGTTAGGGGTAAACAATTGGCCATGGGTAAATGGATAATGTGATGGGCTTGTGTATGGAACAAATGAATGGTGATGCATGCTATGTGATGATACCTTTAATTTTCTCGTTTGCTAAAATATTATTTGTGTGTAGTTCTTGGTATGCAGGTATAGATAGATGATGGGAAAAGATGTCTAGCTCAAAGAGAGAACTTTCAACACAAGACAGATTCTATGAACAAAGATATTTTAGTAAGGTGTAACTATGTGACCATTTTAGATTCTTTTTACTTCAATCTTAAGTTAATAATTATGATATTTTGCTTGACTATTATATTGGCTATTATTAAATTAAATTGGTTATTTTACTTATTATGATATTCTAGTTTTTTCTTTTCTTTTGCTTTTGAAAGCATAAAATTTACCTGAGCTTAGAAGTCACTGTATTAAACTTAATTATTCCAGTGCTGGCTGAAGAAACAAAAGGACAACAGCTGAAGAAACAAAAGGACAACTTAGCCCCTGAACAGCTAGACGCAGAAGGGGAAGCAGTTACTAGGACTACTGGTCTCATCATTGGAAAATGAGAGGTAAGAGATGTTTGGTGTATTTAAACACCGATAGGGGTTCAGAGTATTTATTTTGAAAATTAATGTAGTTAAATGCTACAAATTGACTAATGGGAAGAATCTAAAATATCATAATAAGTAAATGGGTATCCGCTGAAAATGAAAGTACTCAGTTAGAAGATGAGAATGTGAAGTCACATGATAGTAGTAGTGTGAAATCTTCTGGTATGGTTTTTGTATCTCTATGCATCAAATTATGGTTTGTACTAACTACTGTATGCTTTAAGTAGCATGTTAGCTATTTCTCATTTTGTTATATGTTTGGTTGTATGAACTGCTGAGGTGACCATGGCTAAGTCAGGACTTGCAGATAATGCTGAAGTAAGTATTCTACAAATGTTATCACTTCCTCTCATTAACATATATTAAGCATTACAAGTAGAATTGGATTGGATGTCTGATATATGGTGAATAAATTATAGAATTTTCCTAGCATAAGTTGCTGAACTGTGAATTGAGCTACTATATAAATTTTAATTTATAAATCTTGTTAGTGCTTTTTATAGGTTCGAAAGGAGTGATCCAAGTCCTTGTCAGTTTTTGGAGTCTTAATTTCCCCAAAGCTTCGAGCCTCCCAGCTGTCATTTGAGAGAGGTGGATAACAGAACTCAGGATCTTAATTCCCCTTGCTTCCTTTGTACATGTGGTTTTAGTCATCTATACATATTTTAGTGTACAATCTTGTTTGGTGCCATTTTGTTGGTGGGCAGTAACTTTATAGCTTGGAATCATTTGTTGCAAAACACAAGATTACTAATTTGCACATAGCCTTGTTCCTTGTCAATCGACTCAAGGTTATGAAAGAATCATTTCTTTTTTAGTGACTTCCATTCTCTCAAGTATGTCACATAGAATTCTGGATTTGTTAATATTTGTTTCTTGATACACTTGGTTCTATCACTATCTCTGTTTAGTTTTTCAGCAATTCAAGGAATTGATTGCCTTGCTTCACTGATTCACGGTACATATAAATACGAGAACTAACTGAAGCTAGTTACATAGGAGAGATTTTAGTATCAAGATCAAGATACATATGATGTGGTACATACTACATAGTTTGTTTCAGCAGATAAGACACGTTGTATTGATTCTGCTAGCTGGATTTTAATTGTTCTGTTACTGATGACATCTCACATGCCTTATCTCCTTCCTTAACTTACCATAGGAATTATTTCCAAAGAGGAACAAAGTGGACATCCAATTCCAATGCCAGGTGATGTTTTATGCTGCAACTTTTACAATTCCATATACTCAATTATGAAAGAACTGAAAAGAGATGGTTACAATGCAATGTCCTTCTTCCTCATATTGATTGAAGTATTTGACTTTTATTCTCAAGGTAAGTTGCTTTAACTTCTTGAAGTATTTTAATTCAATGTTATTTTTCCTATATTCTATCAAGCTACTATTGATAAAACATTTGTATCTAATAGAAAAAAGGATATGATACTTGTTCTGGTTATTGCAGCTGCAATGCTTGCTGCACAGAGTTTTCAATTAGGCACAAATGATGTTGTGGCCGGCGGTATGGAAAACATGTCTAATGTACCCAAGTACTTGGCTGAAGCAAGGTCAATATAGCCTTTAAATATAATTAGGCCACAGAACAGGCACATTGTTATTGTTGTGAAGAGACTTAACCAAGAGGGATTCCAGGGTCCCAAGGAATGATCCTAAGGAGATACACAAGACAATCTCTACACTTGAATATGGGGCAAAAGCAAAATGCATAGCCTGTGGTCCTCATACTCCAGTCAAGGATGACGAATCTTCTTCTGCCGTCATCTTGGGATCAAGAATTGCTGCAATGGATGAATTTATGTTGAAGCTACAAATGGAAAACAAGCAAAGAGAGAAAATCTTATAGTAGCAAAGATTATAGTGTTGCTGCCACATTGGTCAACTACGATCCCAGGTAACCTAGCTTATCTTCAGTACTTTCTTTCTTTGGTAAAAAGCTTATCTTCAATGCTATTTACATGGAAATGCTTACTAGATTTTGATCTTGGTTTTGTCCCATTTAGTTTATTATCCCTGATGTTTTATCTGCCAATAACAAATGAAATAAGCATATAAGGTTAAGTTATGACATTTTGTTAAGTGATCATAAGCTGAGGCATGGAATTTGACTTACCGTGTGAAAGTTGTAGTAGTTAAATAGTATATTTTTGTTGGGAAAAATTCCTTAAAATGAATTTGACTAGTGATATTATACTTCTTATAGTTCTGGAAACAGTAGTGTAGCACCTGATGCTGTGTAATTTCTCTTATCCTAAGTTGCTGTTTAATGATTTGTCTTCTCAATTTTATTCTCCTTTTTATAGATTACTGTCTTTTTCTCATTATTTTTTGATGTATATGTAAATACTAGAATTTTTCCTGTCATTCCAATTAAAACCAGATTCCTGTAGCTTCACATCTTGTTGATTTAAGAAAACAACAGTTGATATTGTCCCTTCATTCATGCTTCTTAATACTTGCTTCACTAAGTTTTATAGTTGCTTGCATCTGAATTTGAATATACTCTCTATTGTGAATGTCATAGTTTGTTCACGAGTTGGTTGTTCTTTTTTTTTTTTCCAGCTGTTACATGAATTGCTAACTGATCAATGGCTTGTTCTACCTGTCCACCACCCAGTTGCTTTGAGTGTTGCAACAGGGTTGCTAAGTTCTTGTATACCTGAGAGTGGTGCTAGAAAGATAGCTTTGGTTAGGTAGTGTGCATAGAAAGATTTGGTGTGGTAAATCACCTTCTCATTATTTACTGTGTAATTTGACACCATTTACTTCATTGGAATAATAAAAGATTAGTTGGTGTTAGGACTTAGGAAAGGAATATTCAGATTTCATCTTTGTGAAGAAATATATATTTGAGAAGTCTTAAGCATATTAATAGTTGTTTATTTACTGTAAGTATTTGTAGAGTGAGTATATATTGTCTAATTTCTCAAACATCTTAATTTTAATACTTCTCTGAATAAGATAATACATGAGACACTTGTTATTTGCTAACACTAGTGGCATATAGCAATGTTTTTTTCTTTCCTAAAAATGAAAACTTTATCTTCTTGTAATTAATAACCTTCTAAATAAATTTTATATGCATATATTTAGCTATTTTAATTTCTTAACTTTTATGAAATATACTTTACATAAAAATAATAAATTTACATATAAATTTATTTAATTTAAAATATATATATATATATATATATATATATATATATATATATATATTACAAAATGACTTTCTACATTGGTTTTAGATAGAACTGATGTAGAAAGTCATTTTTTTTATAAAAATTGACACATTCTACATAGGTTCTAACTAGAACCGATGTAGAAAGTGCACACTCAACATCGGTTTTAACTTAAAAACGATGTAGAATTTGCACTTTCTACATCGGTTCTAGGTAGAAACGATGTAGAATGTGTCAGTTTTTTTTTAAAAATGACTTTCTACATCGGTTCTAATTATAACCGATGTAGAAAGTGCACTTTCTACATCGATTCTATAACTGATGTTAAAAGTGCCTCACTTTTAACATCGGGCGAAACAACATCGGTTGAGAACTGATGTAGAAAGGATCACATAACCGATGTTAAAGGCCTTTTTTGCAGTAGTGATGATGCCGACTTCGCTGCCTTTGGTGTTTGAGGAGCCATCCATGTAGAGGGTCCACCATGTTGAGGGTGCCTCTTCTACTGGTGCTAGCTCTGCTATGAAGTCGGCTAAGCATTAAGCCTTGATAGGCCCTCTCGGTTCATACTTGATGCCGAACTCTGATAGTTCTACTGACCAGGCTATCATTCTTTCAGTGAGTTCTGGCTTTGTCAACACTTGTCGTATTGGGTGGTCAGTTCGTACTACCACTTGGTGGCTCTGAAAGTACGGTCGTAACCATTGTGCTGAAGTGACCAAGGCTAGCACCAACTTTTCGATCATCTAGTACCTTGTTTCAACCTCTTTCAGCACTCGGCTTACCTAGTAGACTGGTGTTTGCGTCTGTTTTTCTTCTTGGATGATGACTAAGCTAATTGCGTCTCCCGAGACTGCTAGGTATAGCACCAAGTCTTTGCCAGGTTCGGATCAAGTTAGGACTGGTGGTGAGGTGAGTAGTTTTTCAACTTTAGGAAGTTCGCTTCGCTCTCTTCACTCCAGTCAAACGTCTGTTGCTTCTTAAGGAGTTGGAAAAAGGGTCTGGTCACCTCTGCCACTCTCGATAGAAAATGGGATAGGGACGTCAGCCTTCCAGTTAGCCTTTATACTTCCTTCATGTTACTCGGGCTTCTCATGTTTATGATAACTGCGCACTTCTCTGGGTTGGCATCTATGCCTCTGTGTGTGAGCATGAAGCCTAAGAATTTTTTGCCTTGCACTTCGAATACGCACTTCTTCGGATTTAGCCTCATATTGTGCTTTCTGATCTCATCAAATATTTCGGCTAAATCTCCTAAATGTGAGTCCTGGTTTCGGCTTTTCACCACCATGTCGTCTACGTAGACTTCTAGATTTCACCCAAGTTGCTCCACGAATATCTTGTCCATTAGACGCTGGTATATGGCTTCGGCATTCTTTAGACCGAATGGCATTACCGTGTAGCAATAATTAGTCGTATCAGTTATAAATGCCGTTTTCTCCTCATCAAGTGGGAACATGGGTATCTGGTTGTAACCGGAATAGGCGTCCATAAAGCTCAAGATGGGGTAGCCGGATGCTCCGTCCACCAGCTTGTCAATACTCGGCCACTACAAGAATGCTAGCGATTAGCCTCCAAATGGTTGCGTCGGACGCCTGGTGGACGCAATTAGAGTCGGCTTAGCCGACTCTTACCTGACACTAAAGAAAATTTTAATTATTTTTTATTGATTTTATGAAAGATTTATGTTTGTGTGGAATAAACCGACACTACTTATTATTTTTTTTTATTTTTTTGAAATTTTTTATTACTTGTGTCGTATAAGCCTACGCTAATTTTTAATTTTATTTTATTTTATTTTTTAAAATATTTTTTATTTAAGTGTCGGATTAGCGTCGGATTAAAATATTTTTATCTTATTAATTAATAATAGCGTTGGATTAGCGGACGCTGAGGACAATAAAATTTTTCAAGCCCCGTGTTTTCGTTCCGCCCTTTTATTTTGGGTAAAAATTAACGTAATCCCTAAATTCAATTTGCCCCCTTTCTCTCACAAGTCACGACCAAGCCTTTTCTCTCTACGACGAGCCCCTTCGTCTCACAGCAAGTTCTTTTCTCTCACCGACGAACCCCTTTCTCCTATCCTTAAACCCCTTTCTCAGTTTGTTTTCGACCCTCACTCAGACACACACTTGACCCTTACTTGCACGAAGCCCATTCTCGATTATCGATTGTCACTCAAGTTCTTCAAACTCTACTGAAGTTCTTGAAACCCTAGTCATATTTTTGGTGCGTTTATGAATCTCCCTAACTTGAACGTTATTTTTCGATGTCTTTTAACTTTCTTTTCTCCTATTTTCTTCCTATACGATTTTAGGGAAAGGGCATTACTAAGGGGAATTGCTACATTGCTTCTGTTAGGTGGCAAACATAGAGTGCGATTCTAAGCTACACATAAGCAGAATAGAGTAGGGAAGCAATGGATTCGTTCTCAAATCCATTGAGTGGGTCGTCGCACCAATTATCTGTGCAAGATCTCAAAAACCAGTTGAAGAATCAACTTGCCATTGAGTATGCTCAACAACTTCTTGAGGTATCTACTTTCCCCTTTTAACTGCTCATGGGGTTGGTTGGCTTTGCCATAAGAACGAAAGCCAGCCTGTGCTAGAACTAGGAAGAAAGAATCTGACTCATAAGCTAATAGTCCTATTCATTTTTTCAGTGAAAATAGTCTGAGTATAAGGAGGAATAGGAATCATGCTAGGGGGAGGAAGGAGAAACAGTAATTGGATGTGTAAGTGTAATCGAATGTACATGTGGCAGAGAGAAGAATTGTCCAGCATGGGAGTAGAGGTGAACTTGGATCAGTGAACCAGGTTGAAATCTTATTGTTGCTTCTTGATGCGAGTCTTGCTTTTTTTTTATTATTTTTTTGTTGTATTTGAAGCTTATTATTCATTATTTTTGTAATTTTTCTGGCTCAGCTCTGTTACAATTGGCATTATGCTGGCTTATCTGTTGGGCCTTTTTGTCAACTGGAGAGTGCTTGCAATTCCAGGTAAATTTCTAATTATTTACTTGACTCAATTTTTGTGGATGGAAGAATGGGAATCTTAAAAACCATACAAGCACACATTTTAAAAAGGAGCCACATCTTAAAAACCATATACGGGCTCCTTTTTTAATTTTGTTATTGAATTAATTGTTTGATTTTTAAGTTCTCTTTTCTTATGTGGTTTTTTTTAAATTATTTTCCAAATAAATTACTTCAGCTTGCTTTTCATAAGATGGATCCTTGCCACAAACACTTTTATATTGAGCAGTATATCGTTAATTGTTCACAAGTAAGCTAAATGAATTTCCTTTTTCTCACATATTCTTGCAGGTTCTACATCCTCTGCTCATGTTCATTGTGCGTATCTTCTTATGTGTGAGAAGGTAACTTAGCTTAGTTTTATTTTTTAGCTAAAATTAAGGTAGTTTAACTTTTAGTCTTGTACTAGTTTGAGGAGCCTGTAAATAGGACATGACCATGGATTCAGTGTTTTCCCTCCCACTTTTTATAGATGTACTGCAGCAATTTTGGTCCACAAATGGTTACTTGGGTCAAAGGGCTTGAAGAAATGGATGCATTTGTGCCTTCAAGGGGTGGCTTTAACTTTTATAGTTGAGTATAATATTGATGAATACCATGTATGTAGAGATTAAAGTTTTTCAAGACTCCATAATATCAGGAAGTTATAGAATTACATGTAGCTACTTTGTCCAGGATGTAAATTATTCATTGAATCTCTCTTCTATTGCTTCAATTTTCACAGCATCAATGTGTTGTGATTGCCAACTTGCACCACTGCCATTCTTAGTTGTAGTTCACTTCTTCCATTTCCTTAGACCCGACTTGCAATATTAAATTTGAATTACAGGGCTATGTTATTGTGAGGGTGATCTTGGTATGAGATACATTTTCCAATTAAGAACTGAAATCTTTTTCTTTTTCAATACTCTTCTGTGAAAGTCGTGTGAGATGCTTCCTAATCTCATGGGACAAACATTTATAAACTACAACAATATTGCAGTCATGCCACAATTCACATTCACCATAAGAAACAAATCATTTTCTCTCTATTTAGAACAGGTATAAGTTTTATGGTCAATTTTCTAGTCCACACATAACTTTTCAGTTGTTTTTACATTAGTGTCCTGGCATTGGAAAAATGAGCAAGCATAATGTGTTTATATTGGCTACCTAGTTCAAATTGCTTTGGCTCTATCCAATTTTCCTTAAAAGATTCATTTATTCCTTTCCTAAAGAATGTTTGACAACTAATTAGCAAAGTTTCTTTTGGTTGTTTGAATCAATATTTGGTCACTATTACTTAACAGTTCATACATCTATATTCCTTTTTTCTTCTCAGTATATATGCTAAGAATTGAAGAAGGTTGCTCTCTGCTATGGCAGTTCTGTTACTCTAGATGTGCCACCTCCTCAAGGTCCCCTGACTCCCCTCTGGTAATGAAATATTTATAAGACTAATGCCATTCTTGGGTAACTGTCAAATACATCTATGCTTTTGGCAATATTTTATACAATTTATTTGTAGAATATTTTGGATTTCCTTAATTAGTTAATATTTGCTCTTTGTAACATTCTCGGTGGTGCTTAGACACACCTGAGCGTCACTTTTTCCATCCCTTTTGAATTGCATACAAGTCCAATACGTGAGTATAAATTTTGAGGAAGTAAATAATGTGGCTTTAAGTTGATATTTGGTATAAAATATTTCATTGTAGAGTTGGAATACTATTATAGAACACCTATATGTTATGAATCTTATGATAGATAGGTCAAGTTTATATACTTTCTCTGAATGAGTTTATTAGGACTATAGAGTTTCGCTAACTCTAAAATAATAATCTGCATGCATTAAAACCCTGTTGTCTTGAGAACTCTTACTGTAGATAATTTGCATTCTTGATTTTCAATTACTAATTTTCATGCATTTCGATTTTATAATCAGTTTTGGTACTGCCAGTTATATAGACTAATGGAGCATGATTTTTTTTTCTTTCTAGAACTGTAAAATTTAATGAAAGGTATAAGGGGGGTAAAGAGTACTTCCAGCTTTTTTCTGATATAAAATTTTGCTGCTAAAGTTATTTGTTTTCTGTCTGTCACTGAAGGTTTCTACTTTCTGATAATTAAGGATGTTACAGTAGCACCTCGCTTTTAGGAAAAAAGAAAAACCATAGAGTCGGCTAAGCGGAATCTAACAAACAATAAATAATTAAAAACTAAACATTAAAGAGTCCGCCTGGCCGACACTTAAGAAAACAAATTTAATTTAACATTAAAAAATGGTTAGCTGCGAACTCCATTAGCAGCGATTTTAGAGGCGGTTAAATCGACTCTAAGTAGTGTCGATCACATTAACCGACGCAAACAATTTAGCTTCGAGGGTTTTAGAGTCCTTATCATATCCGACACATGACCGACGCTAAACCACTCTGTAGCGTCCATTTTTTGCTTTTAGAGTCGGCTTTTAGCCGACTCTAATCGCGTGTTTTCTTGTAGTGGCCAGTGGGTATGAGTCTTTGGGGCACGCCTTATTGAGGTCTGTGTAGTCCGTGCACATCCTCCATTTGTCGTTTGCCTTTTTTACCATCACAACATTTGCAAGCCATGTGGTGTAGTGTACTTCTATTATAAAACTGGCGTTGAGTAACTTTTTAGCTTCCTCTCATACTGCTTTTCCTCTCTCTGCCCTAAGTTTTCTATTCTTTTGGGAGATTGGTTTGGCCTTTGGGCAGATGGTGAGTTTGAGACAATGGAAGCTTGGGTTGATTCTGGACATATCAGCTGCTGACCATGTGAACAGGTCAGCGTTCTTTGATAAGACTTGGGCAATTGCATTCTCGGTTTCGCTGGTTAGCTGAGTCCCGAGCTTTGTGCATTGATCTGCTTCTCTTCCTAGCTGGAAGGATTTTACCTCCTCGGTGGGTTCTACTTCACTCTCGGTTCCGGGACCTTTTTGCCGCTAGCTATCTTTAAACTTGCCAAGTAGCACTCGCGGGCTGTTTCTTGATTTGCTTTTACTGTTACTATTTCCCCTTTCGAGCCGGGGAACTTCATTGCCAGGTGAGGAGTTGAGATCACTGCTCCTAACTCGTTGAGTGTAGGTCTTCCTATTATATGAAGTGAGAGCGTCTACTAAGAGGTACCTGACTATGATGGTCTTGGACCCTTTGTCCTTGTCATCTCCAAAAGTGGTGAGGAGGTCTATGTAGCCTCTGGTATCCACTTTTTTGCCTGAAAATCTGACTAATTGTTTAGTGTACGGCTGTATCTTGCTCTCGGGAATGTCCAGTTGTTTGAAGGTGGACCAGTACAGGATATCAGCCAAACTGCCCTGATCTATAAGGACTTTGCATACTAGGAAGTTGATGACCTCAACCTTGACCACCACTGGGTCATCGTGGTTGGGTTCTATCCCTTCGAAGTCCACATAGGTGAATGTTATGAGTGGTAGGCTTCTCGGTCTTATGGAAGTTGAGTTGATTGATCGGATGCTGCGTAGCTCCCTCCTTCGACGAATCCACTTGTTATTGTGTTGATAACGCCTCGAAGCCCAGTCTCGGGGGGATTACTTGGTCGCTCTTGTCGATTCCCTTCTGTTTGTCGAGATTTTTTGTCACAATCTTCCTCCTAATCTCGGGTTCGTTCTCGCTTAGATTTGTGGTTGTTGTCTCGGACAAAGTGTCGCAATTTGCCTTCTTGGATAAGTTTTTCAATCTTATCCTTTAGTGTAGTGTAGTCTTCGGTGGCGTATCCGTGCACTTGATGGTATCTGCAATACTTCGACCTGTCCGCTTTTTTCGGGGATCGGTTCCGAGTAGGTAGACTGATCAGTTCAGCGCTGTAGAATTCTTCTAAGACTCAACTTCTACTTTCTATCAAGGGAGTGTAGTGAGTGAATCTTGCTCGAGGCGGCTTCTCGGCAATGGATCTGATGTTAGAAGTCCACTCTCGGCTTGTTCCTGTTTTCTCGTGTTCCTCATGCTTCTTTCGGGATTCCCCTCTGATGCGTTCTCGGAACTTGGTCATCTCTTCCATCTGAATGTACCCTGCTACTCTTGTTCTGAGCTCATCCATATCGTGTGACGGCTTCTTGCAGATGCTATCCGAGAAGGGTCTAAACTTCAGGGCCATCAACATGGCGATTAGTGTAACTTGAGGATTCAGGTCTCGAATTTTAACTGAGACTTCGACGAATCTCTCCATGAAGTCCTTAAGGGATTCGTTGTCCTCTTATTGAATGTTGGCCAAGGCCACTGCTGTCAAGTGATGAGGCCGACTTATGGCATATTGGGTACCAAAACGAGTGACCAAGGTGGCGAAAGAGTCAATCGAATGCAGTGGAAAGCGCGTGTACCAGTTCAACACTGCCCTTTTCAACGTGGTTGGGAAAATGCGACACATGATAGCGTCGTCGTTCATGTAGAGGTTGACCTATGTGACGAATTCATCAATGTGCTCGTTCGGGTCTGTCAAGCCGTCATAACGATCCATGGATAAGGGTTTCCACCCGGCCTGTAGTGGTGTTTCCATGATGCCATCTACGAACGGGTGTCGTCTTGTTGTTTCCAGCATTGCATTTAGTCTTGGGACTGTGCGCGTAGCGGACATGGGTCTGGATTCCATTGGAGTTATCATTCGGTCTGCCTAGCTCCAGGTAGTATCATCTCGTTCTGTTCGGTCGGGCTGTTCGTGACCGGTCGCGTGGGCAGCCAAGTGCACGTTTCGGTCCTCTTACAGTTTCTGGGATTGCTCTCGGAGATTAGCGTTCTCTCTGCGAAGATCCTCTATCTCCTTCATGTTGTTTTGCTTTAGCGTGTTCACTTCCTTTTGCAGGGCTTGGATCAAGGGGTGATTCTCTAGCGCCTGACGTGGGATGGGTGCCACATTATGCAGGCTACCCTGACAGGCATCCCCGTGTGCCAGTGTTCCTTGTGTTATAGGTTCCGGCATTTGTGGTCTCTTTTCAAGAGTCGTTGTTTTGTCTTGGGTTACTGCCATTACGATCGTTTCGCGTTGATTGGTGTGGCTGAGAAAAGTTTCACCGAGCCCCACGGTGGGTGCCAAATGTTCTTACCAGATTTGGTGAGTTTTTCGGTGGGGTGGCTCCGCCGGGATCTCCTTGATGAACAGTGAGAGGTGTACCTACAAAGACACTCCGACTCTCAAGTTAGAGGCGCAGAGGTAGGAGGCAGGTATTACAATTGAGTATAGAATTTCATACCTTGATTGAAAGTACTGTTGTATTTATAGAGTGTAAAGAGATAGGTTTGATAGGTTATTTTCCTATCAAATCTTATCGAATCTCGTTAATTATGATAGAAATATGTTTATCTTCTATTATGATCTTGTGCCTTAATCTTCGTATATCTTATCTTTTAGCAATATATACTTTCCGTTATAACTGCCTTGGTTCGAGTAAGCTTATACTACTCGGCCAAGTCATCTACTCGGTGGAGTGCTGAGTCCGAGTAGTACACTATCTTTTTTCTTTTTATTTCTTTTCCCGCTATTTTCCCTCAAACAAACAAGGGATAAATCTTGATTTGGACAAAAATTACGAGGTGATAAACTTTTTACCCAAATCTTGGTTCGGAACTTTACAAACACAAAACTAAACACATGCAGTGGTGGAGGTAGGGGTGTCCAAATAAACTGTTTGAACTGAACCAGAAAAATTAAACTACTTTTGTAAAGAAAACTGAATTGAAATATTTTATAATTTTAGTTTTAGAAAATTGAACTGTTAGCTAGAGTTTAATTCATGAGATGACAATAGTCTCTTTTGCATTTGACACTGCAGACATATCAGCAGGCTTCCAAAACTACATACTTTTGTAACAGTAGTTTGGAATTAATTGCTGCGTTATTTTTGCCTTCCATGTTTTTTGGTTTTTAATTAATGTTAAAATTGTACTGCTGTATCGGGTCAGATATTATCATCAGTTTTTTTTTTTTTTTTTTGGTAATAGTAGGTCATAATCTCTTCATCTTTATAAGGTCATCACAGTGAATTCTGTAAATGGCTTTTATCTCTAATTGAATACTGTTAGTGATTCTCTTATTTTCTAAGGGAGCTAGCGTTTAGTATATTTTTCATGTAACTTGCATATTTGCATGAAATCATGAATAATACCCCAAGTTATGAATGTTTTGTTTAGCAAAATTGGGACCCTAAAGCACGATTTTCAGTTGCATGTTTCCTTTATTTAGGTCTGTTGATCAGTTCGTTACTGCTTGCAACATGTTTTTCAAAGTTTAATTGTGTTTTGGTATATGAAGCTAATAGATTTTATATGTGCAAACATATTTAGATTAAGTATTTGACAATAACATTTAATTGTGAAAACATTCTTAAAGAAGTAGGAGACTTGCTGGATCCCTCCTCCATGAGCAAACCAGAAGCTGCGAATGCAAACTTTATTAGATCGTGTTTCTGATGAAATTTTATGATTTTATGTTACGTTGAGTTGTAAACAATGGGAAACTACTGACTTAAATAGTTGATCAAATTACAAAGAAATCACGCACTGAACTTAAGAAAAATAGTTTGAAAATTTATAACAGTTCAGTTTGTTGAGACAGAACCAGTTAACTGAACTTATAAATAATTTAGTTCGGTTCAATATTAAATGTAAGCAGTTCAGTTCGGTTTTTCAGAACTATTTTCTAGTTCAGTGCAATTCAGTTTTCTCTCCTGAAATTAAATGAGCCTGACAAATGGACCTGGAAACTATCTGATCAAGGTTTCTCAGTAGGATCGGCTTATACTCATCTCCTCAATCAAAGAAATAGCAATTCTAAGCAGCCAAGTTTCTTTGATGTTTTCAAACACTTTTGGATCTCTGATGTACCTTCAAAGGTACTAGTTTTCTCATCGAGGTTACTTCTTGACAGGTTACCCACGCGATCACAACTATCCAGACGTGGGGTGATTATCCAGAATGCTTCACATGTGTGTGTGCTATGTCAGCAAGCTGTTGAGGAGGATAGAAATCATCTTTTTCTTACATGTAGATTTACTTCTAATTTGTGGTATGCTATATTTGCCTGGCTGGGAATACAATCAGCATTGCCACAAGATATTTACTCATTATATATCCAGCTGGGAGAATGTGTTCGAGGAAGGCAGGTGAGAAGATTCAAGTTTCTCTTTTGGCATGTTACATGCTGGTGTGTGTGGAACTTAAGAAACGGGATTATTTTCAGAGATGGCACTGCTGAATTCATGGGTTGCCTACACCAGATAAAGTCCATTTCGTGGCAGTGGATGATATATAAAAGAGGATCAAAACCAGGCAGTTATTTCTCATCTTGCATCCTTACTTGACTGATTGAAAGTTCTGTCTTTACATTGGTATCTTTTTTGTGAAGATTGGAATTAGTTAATAAATCATGAGTATATATGTATACTGTACACCTTGTACAGCTTTTTGTATTGACCCTTTATTACATCAATATAAATATAATTCCATTTTGTCTTTAAAAAAAAAAAAAAACTGTGGTGGAGGCAAAAATTAATGGATAAAAATGATCCCATCTTGTGTGTCAAGCTTAATTTTCTACGAATTGAGTGTTTAAAGATATCAAATATTGCAATGGTATTCAAATATTTTGCCAAACTATGCGAAACCAGCATGATATAGTTCTATAAGTGAAAAATGAAACACTAATATAAACATACTCTATCAGCTAAATAAGAAAATATAATTTAATTTTTCCCAACTACATATATTATTTATAAAATAATTTGATAATGCATATCAAATTTTAAACAAATCGAGCATTTATAGTCATGTAATCTCATAGTCAATTTTACTTATATTTTTAAATGGGAAAAGAGTAATATAACCACCTTAAACTTTTACTTTTTTACAAATAGACAAGACACCCTTAATTCTCATTTTATCCCAATTAATACTTAAACTTTTATGAGAGCACAACGGATGAATAACTTGATTACAGATCCATGGTTAAAGTGAAGTAGTGAAGGCGTGAAAAAGCTCAGCAACTTTGGACATAAGAAGGTTATTTTTCTTTCTTTTTTCACTGTGGAAACTTGAAGGTAAAAATGGTGCAATGGAATTTTTTTTTTAGTATGAATGATATAGATTTTAAATCAATGGCACCTATTAATTCAGTTAATTATTTAACAGCAAGTTAACAGAAGAAACTGTTGAGACAACAATTATAAAAATTTAAGTATTAATTAAGATAAAATGATAGTTAAAGGTGTCTGTTTGTAAAAGATAAAAGTTCAAGGTGCTTACATGTTCTTTTCCTTTTTTAAAAAATGTATTATGTATTAAATTAAATTTATTTAATGAAATGTTAAATAATTTTCAAATTTTAGAAAAAAAAATATAGACTTAATTTATTTAATAAAGATATTTAATTTAATAATTAAATTAATAAAATTTAGTATATAAAAATTATTGAAAGAAATAATTATACTAAGGATTATTCCAAAAGTAACCCTTTAATTTATCTATATTTTTTTTGATGAGTACCCTTTAATTTATCTATATTGACACACACTCTAAGACATGAAATATAAAGCTAGAAAATTTACGACGACTCAAAATAGACGGTTCTTGATTACATTCAGACGGGACAGCTCGAACTCTTTTTAAACAGGGTCAACATATACAAACATACATGCGCAAATTATTGGTTATTCTACTATTTTTTTTTTTTTTGGGTTCCACTTTCATTTACTTCAAATACTCCTATTATTATTGAAGAAAACTTAAATATATTTTTAGTTTCTTGTGTTATTTCTACAATTTTTTTTCAACTTTTAATTCTTATAAATTTTATATATTTTAAACATGATCATGTCATTACTTGATAGATCAGACATTTATGGTACATTTGGTAGAGAGGAAGGAAAACAGAGAGAAAAGAAAACACAAATGATGTTGTGTTTTTCGTTGTTTGATTGAAGAGAAAATTGAAAGAAAAAAGAAGGAAAAGTTGATTTTTAGAAGAAAAAAAATTAAAAATTTTCTTTCCTTTCCCTTTCCTTTCATTCAAATTTCAAACTTTTCTTTCTTTCTTCACTCTCTTTCTCTCGTTCCAAATAGAGGGTTAGTGATGTTACACTAATAATTATTCTAAAATGAGATATTTAGATTCATATCATGCTATAAATAAATACTAAGGGATGATTTTTGAAAATTTAAAATTTATAACTAATAAAAAATTGTTTGAGGACTAAAAGCAAATTTAAATATATTTATAAAGATAAAAATGTATTTTATCCATTAAAAAATAAATGGAACACTAAGCTTTCACAACTTCATATATCCCCTAATCTCTATATAGTTTCTACTTTGTTTTCATTTCTTGTACTTATTTTTCAATAGACAACACAAACCCTTTGGAGAGATAACAAAGCAAATCAATTTTCTAAAAAAATCTTGGTGTTAGCACTTGTACTAATTTCTCTCAATTTGTCTTCGTTTTCTTATCTTTTATTTGTTTCCACCATTCTTCACCTTTCTACTAATTTTGTCACACTGATTGGAACCACACAATCAGCCGATGATAACAAGGTGTGTAGGTTCCTACAAGGTCGAAACCAGTCAGAACTAACATGAAAAATAGATACTAACACACAGGATAGCAAACAATAATTGTTTCCTTGCAAAAACAATAACACAGAATTTACGACAAGTTCAATCAATAATTGTCTCATCACATAAACAATTGCACAAAACACACAATATAAGCACAAGGGACTACTTATTCCTCAAAGATAAATTTCCAAAAAGATATGACTAAGCCTGGTACCATAAAATGTAAATTCATGTGGCATTACATTGACATAACCAACTATAATGGGAAACAAATAGTTTTGCAGAAAACATAATTTGTGCAGTTAAACAAAATACGAGTAAACTTTTCACTTTTCAAATATATATAACCATACCACGCATGTGAATAAGTATTTTTTTTTTTGTCAAAAAAAATTGTTGAGAAATTAATGCCAATGTAATACTGAATAACATCACAGAATAGTCTGGAAAGTAAAATTTGTCTTGCACCCATAGGTCCTACAAACTAATGGCATACATTAATACGTACATAATCATATATGATAGATGTATGGTGGAATAAGGATGAAAGAACAATACAATACAGTACAGGAGTAGGGGCAATCAAAATAAAACAAAAGAAACTCCCAAAGAACTCCCCAAATATACTAATCTGGCCCAACTATAACCCTTAGCCTGTGAGGCCTTCGAAGGGATGACAAACATGTCACCACAAACAATGACAAAACACAACATAAAAATTGTAGAAAATATCTTTCACCAGTCACCACACATTAAATTTTCCTGCATCACAGGAGTCCATATACTAGTGTATCATGAAAACACTTTTTTTCTTTCAACGCTTAATTTTTGTTTTTTATACATTATCAAAGCGTAGTTTTTTTTTAAGAGGATTATCAAAGAGTAGTTAAACAAAGTGTAAATGTACTCATTCAGGGCTGTGTTTAGAAGTTTTGAGGCCCAAGGCAAAACTTTTATAGAGACTTAGAGCTTGTTTGGGAACCTAACATTCAGCTGTTTTTTGAATAATTTAAGCTGTTTATGAAAAAAGTGAGATGTTTGGGTATCTAGCTTAAATTTGGAAAAAGTTTTTTTTTTTTTTTTTTTTTTATAAAAATAAACAGTTTTTATGAAGCTGGAAATTTGTAGCTTATGATTATTTTCCAACAGCTTTTTTTCCCCTTTCAGCTGTTTTATACTCTTTTAATATGTAAAAACTGATTTTTGTTGCATCCAAACGAAATTAATTATTTTCAAATAACTTTTCAGCAAACTTACTCAAACAAAAATTGATTATGATTATAATCTATTATAACAATAATCAATTATACATATAATCGATTATTAAACTAATCTAATTTTTACAGCTATCCCAAACACACTCTTAGTATAATATAAATTATCAATCCTCATATTAATTTTCTATTTTTTTGAGCTACAAAATCATTTATCAAAGTTTTATAATCAAGTAATTCTAACATTTCATGGCGATTAATCTATAGGTGATTGATCTATCACTTTTTCATCAATTGAACTTATTTTCATATCCTTTTTATGAATAATAACAAATTTATCGAGAGCACTACGTTGAGATTGAATTAATTTTTAAAATTTTCTCTTTTTCTTTAATTTTTCAAAACCAGATTCATACTTTCTATTTACATTTTCTATCACTACAAAGTATAAGAATAAAATAAAACAAAAAACAACAATAAAAATTTAAATAAAATAATTTTGCAAAATTAAATAATAAATAATAAAATGATAGAACCTGGAAACAAAAAGAATTGCACGATGATATTATCTACTGACTACTCCAATAATTTGGCATCAATTATCTACTTCGAAAAAACACTTCATGTCTTTAAAAGAATGCAAAGACGAGTTAAAAAAAAAAGAGAAATAAAAGAATAGAACTAAAAAAATTAAAGTAACTAATATAATTTTTCAAATATTCTATCCGTCATATGTAAGAATCAAACGGGTACAATTTCAATTAATTTTATTCTTTCCGTTGCAATTTTATTGGCACTTAAAATAAATAAATTTGCCTTTTGATTTTCTTAATTTAGGTAATAGTGCATGTATCCGTTAACATTCAAAATCTGTAAGAAAACAATCAGTAGTCATTATTACTAATATTAATATACTCTCTAAAATTAATATAATAGTTAATTATACAATGATAATTTTAGGCTACGGCCAAATATAATTAGTATCAATCATAATAACAATATGCGTGCAATCCTTTTTTTTTTTTTTGGTCTGAAGCAATATGCAATCCTAATTCCTAAGTTATATAGATTGTAATTTTACATAATAACTATTGAAAAAAATGGGGGCATAAGACTGTGGCCTAACTAGCCTTACACTATACACGACTCTGTACTCATTAAAGATTCTGTGTGACTCTTAATTATTATTACTTATTAGCCCTTTATTTGATGCCACATGGGTGTCAATTCTTCCGTCTTTTCCTTTAATGCATTATTAGTGTTGGTGGGACTTGGGAGACTTTGACCTAGGCGAGGCATGAATTATTGCAACACTGAACTGCATTATTAGTAGGGTGTTGCTAATCAGTGCCATACCAGTGCCCAGGACACTGGTTAAGGAATTTAAAGGAGAAAATATTTACTGTGAAATTTATAGGAAAGCGCAAAAAAATTCATGGACAGCGCAATTTTTCGCTTCTTAGTAAAAACCTTTTTCCTTTTAGTTTCTTAACCAGTGCCCTTAGAGCACTGGTTAGCATTTGCCTTATTAGAATTGGTATAATTATTTATGAGAGTAATGATATTTGAACACTTCATTTTTTTAAACACTCCACAAATACTTCTCATTTTTCTCTATCTCTCTCCTTCTATCACATCATATCACCTATCATTATACCTATAATTTTCTCTCTCACTAGGTGTAGAATAAGATATTAGATGTCCAAATATATTTTTCCTATTTAGAATTAGCAATGAAATCACTTTTCCAAAACAATAATGCTAGAAGTGATGTCACTTTAGAATTTCAGGTCCACTTAGGTTGGCCTACATGGAAAGTTTTAAACTTTATTAATTTGTCGTCAATAATTAATTAGAGGTACTGAAGTTTTAAACAGTTTGCAAACAAGGGAAAGTGTTTGCATATATCATTATGATGAAAGCTAAAGCAGTTTGGAACAGGCTCAACTTTGGATGTTGCTCTCCAGGATTCGGATCTTGATAGCTCTCATAATTGGCTGCGTCGCATGGCTTGTGGCAGTCAAGGGGTTCTTTTCTCTATTGCGTGTTGGTACATATGGAAGGCTCGCAATGCAGAAATCTTTGATGATCAAACTATCAGCACGTTGTCAACAGTGGCTCAGATTCACAGTTTGTACACTTGTGTCAGCAAGGTGTTTCCTAGGGCTATCGCAGTTCCACGTACAAGGGAAGTTGGTTGGACTACTCCTTCCCAGGGGATCTTCAAAATTAATACTGATGGTAGCAGTTTGGAGAACCCTAGATGTGGTGGGTTTGGAGGAGTGATTCGTGACTCCTTCTCAAACTGGATCATAGGATTTTCTGGGTCCTGTGGTAATTCGTCTAGCATGAATGCCGAACTCCATGGCATCTATCATGGACTTCTTGTTGCTTGGTCTCGAGGTTTAACTCAAGTGATTTGTGAATGTGACTCTAAAACAGCTCTTGTGAATCAAGGCGTCCAGAAAACTCACCCTTTTTGGCAAAGCGTGGCGCGCTCGAGTCCATCTCTTTTGTTTCCTACAATAGTCCGCTTCCTGAACTGCATGACAAGCTCTTAGCTGATGCGATAGGCATTCGTTTTCTGCGATGTAATTAGTTTTCTGTTTTGTTTCTTATCTTTCTGAAGTATCAAAAAAATATATCATTAGCTTCCTTCATTAACAACTTGATTACTCTTTAATGTAAGCTTTCCAGACAAAATTAACCGGTGCATTAACTATGAACCACAACTTTGTCTGAATCTGCTGCAATGCAGATCCCGAAAAATATCTAGATATGTTATTTAATCAGTCAGTAACTTCTAACCACTTTATTAATATATAACCAATGCAATGTTTGAATTTTTGGAAGAGTAGTTATATTTTGACATCCTACTTTTTTTAACACCCCATCAACACATCTCATTTCTCTGTATCTCTTTCTTCTTATCACATCATATCACCTACCATACCTATATTTTTCTATCTTTTTTTCTTCTCTTTCTAAGTGTAAACTAGCATTTGGGATGTCTATAAAACATTATTCTTTTTGGAAACATAATATATAATGTGCCAAACATGCTATTAAGCAATTATAGAAACGTATCAGATCCGCATAAAATAAATATAATAGAAGAAAATCTCACCCGCTACTAGCCAATTCAGTAATACGTTTACATGAATGATTGTTCAAACTGTTAAAAACAGAACAGTGCCAGAGAATGTAAAAACAAGAAACAGTAAAAACTACTAAGCGACTACCATTCCAACACAAATTACTTTTGCAAACTGTTCAACTTCATATTTGTTTCCAGATTCCATTCTTCAGAAACTGAACAAATGCAGCTATGTAATGATCCTGGTGCAGCTTCAAGTTTCCTACAACTGCAGCAGCTTCTACTGTATTATCTCTGATCTTCTTTCCTTCCTCCAATACCATAGCTTGTCTAAGGGATGTGGCAATGTCATTTCTAGTGAATGACCCGTCTTCATTTCTTTTCACTTCGATGGCTAGTCCCTTTTCCACCAAAAACCGTGCATTAAGAGGTTGATCTATAATGAAGGGTAATACAACTAGGTTATGACCAAACTGCAGGGTTTCAATGACAGAGCCCCAGCCAGAGTGAAACAAAGAACCCCCAATAGATGGATGTGCCAATATTTCCTGTTGTGGTATCCATCCCATACAAACAAATCCTCTGTTAGATGTCCTTTCAATAAAACCAACAGGTAGAGAATCCTCATCATTGCTTGCCCAACTGGGTTTTCTCAGTGCCCATAAAAATGGCAATTGAGACTCCTCAAGTCCGTAAGCTATCTCAAAAACTTGATCCTTGCTCAGCTTGCACTCACTGCCAAACCCCACAAATACAACTGATTCTGATGCTTGCTTATCAAGCCACTCAAATATCTTACCCCTATTCTCATCAACAATTCCTCTCTCTCTCTCTGCCCTATCTGCAGGCAATAAACCAATGGGAATCACAGGCTTCCCAACTAGTTTCTGGAATGCATTAAGATATTCTCCTTCAATCTCGTAGCAGCTACGAAATATTATTGCTTTAGAGGCACCACATACCGTGGCCATCCTTTCATAGTCACACACCCCGGAAGCGTTTACATGGTTGGTAGCAGACAAAAAGGTATTGCCTCGTGTCTTCGATAAGCCACCGACGAAGGAAATGTCACCCATTCTGGCGGTACTGTTAGACTTTCTGGAGGTACTGGAGCTTTCCTTGTACTTGGTCCAAAGACATTCATTGAAGAAGCAGAGAAAACAGAAAAGAAGATTAACTTCACCTGAAACTCTTGGGCAATTTCTGCCATCCAATGGGGACTAAAATCAGAAATTATCCAATCTGGTAACTGGTTGGCCACAAAATGCTTCATAGGATGTTGCAGCTTATCATATGCCAACTTTAAGTACTGAATTTTTTCAAATGGAATGTCCACGGTGGCCTCAGCACCTTCTGGCAAGAGCTCTTTCTCCAATGGTGGTAAAGGAATTTGCACAAAATGAACCAAATGAGATAAAGTTGAAGGAAGTTTGGGAAGCCTTTGAATGTTTTTGGGAGTTGATATGAAGGAGACACTCACACCAGCTTTGGCTAAGGCTATGGAAAGATGAAAAAATGGTATCAAGTGGCCAAAGGCAGACCATGGAAGCATCACTACACGAATTGTATTCTCTGCCATTTCTTACTTCCTAGGTCTGCTTGCTGCATATGCCCTACCAAATCACTTATCATTATTTTTATATCTTTTTTAGGGAATTAATTTTTTATCTAACACGTATTACAGGTGCACTTTTTTTTTTTTTTAATTTTTTTATTATCTAACCACTAATAAAAAATGGTGAGGTATAGACATCTTCGTGTTTCATGTGTAAAGTATACAATATGGTGGCTTTGACCATAGACCGCTTGTTATAGTGTGTTTGGTTCTCTGTTGAGGAATCTTTTCGAGGGAATTAATTGTTTGAACAATGATTCTTGAACACTTGTTATTTTAAACACTCCATCAACATTCTCATTTTTTTCTATTTCTCTTTTTCTATTGTATTATATCATTTATCATACTTATATTTTTCTATTTTTTTTCCTCTCTCTTGTTAAGTGTTAAATAACATTTGAGGTGTTAAAGTATTTTTTTTTTTTAATCTAACATGCAGTACAAGTATACAATTTTTTATTATCTAACCACCGACTAAAAATTGTGAGGTATAGACATCTTCATGTTTCATGTGTAAAGAGTACAATATGGTGGCTTTGACCATAGACCGATTGTTATAGTGTGTTTGGTTCTCCGTTGAGGAATCTTTTCGAGGGAATTAATTGTTTGAGCAATAATACTTGAACACTTGATTATTTTAAACACTCCATCAACGTTCTCATTTTTCTCTATTTCTCTTTTCCTATTGTATTATATCATTTGTCATACTTATATTTTTCTCTTTTTTCTCTCTCTCTCTTGTTAAGTGTTAAATAACATTTGAGGTGTTAAAGTATTTTTTTTTTATCTAACATGCAGTACAAGTATACAATTTTTTATTATCTAACCACTGACTAAAAATTGTGAGGTATAGACATCTTCATGTTTCATGTGTAAAGTGTACAATATGGTGGCTTTGACCATAGACCGCTTGTTATAGTGTGTTTGGTTCTCCCTTGAAATCACCTTCAACGGAGTTTTCTCACCTTTTAAGACAAGAAAGTAGAAGTAAGTTCTTGTTGCTTTAGAATGAAAGTTAGTTTACGTTCAACGTAACTGTTATCTAAATTTTTAATGTTTTGTTTAGATTAGGATTGAAATAGAGAATAAAGAAATAAGAAAAAAAAGAAATAAAAAGAATTAGAATGATAAAGATACGTTGTTTGAATAAATAAAAATAGAAAGATAGGAAGTGGAAGAATTTTTTTTTCTACTTATTTGGATGAGTAAAAAGGAGATTAGAAAAAAAAATGAATTATATAAAAAAAGATTTTTGTAAAAATTAAAAAAAAGATTTTTTAATATAATATTTTTTCTTAACATAAAGTTATGTTTTTTTTTTTAAAATAATATTATAATTAAAAACAAATAAAAAAAGATATTATTTCCTTCTCTTTTTTGTGGATAATGTTTTCAAATGGATGTGGATCCCACATAAATAACTTTCTTCTTTATTTCTCCTCTTAAACAAAGAATAAAAAATTCTATTTTTACTTCTATATACTATCTTTTTTCTTTTTATTTCTTTTCCCGCTATTTTCCCTCAAACAAAAAAGGGCTAAATCTTTATTTGGACAAAAATTACGAGGTGATAAACTTTTTACCCAAATCTTGGTTCGGAACTTTACAAACACAAAACTAAACACATGCAGTGGTGGAGGTAGGGGTGTCCAAATAAACTGTTTGAACTGAACTAACTGATTGAACTGAACCAGAAAAATTAAACTACTTTTGTAAAGAAAACTGAACTGAACTATTTTATAATTTTAGTTTTAGAAAATTGAACTGTTAACTAGAGTTTAATTCATGAGATGACAATAGTCTCTTTTGCATTTGACACTGCAGACATATCAGCAGGCTTCCAAAACTACATACTTTTGTAACAGTAGTTTGGAATTAATTGCTGCGTTATTTTTGCCTTCCATGTTTTTTGGTTTTTAATTAATGTTAAAATTGTACTGCTGTATCGGGTCAGATATTATCATCAGTTTTTTTTTTTTTTTTGGTAATAGTAGGTCATAATCTCTTCATCTTTATAAGGTCATCACAGTGAATTCTGTACTTGGCTTTTATCTCTAATTGAATACTATTAGTGATTCTCTTATTTTCTAAGGGAGCTAGCGTTTAGTATATTTTTCATGTAACTTGCATATTTGCATGAAATCATGAATAATACCCCAAGTTATGAATGTTTTGTTTAGCAAAATTAAAGCACGATTTTCAGTTGCATGTTTCCTTTATTTAGGTCTGTTGATCAGTTCGTTACTGCTTGCAACATGGTTTTCAAAGTTTAATTGTGTTTTGGTATATGAAGCTGATAGATTTTATATGTGCAAACATATTTAGATTAAGTATTTGACAATAACATTTAATTGTGAAAACATTCTTAAAGAAGAAGTAGGAGACTTGCTGGATCCCTCCTCCATGAGCAAACCAGAAGCTGCAAATGCAAACTTTATTAGATCGTGTTTCTGATGAAATTTTATGATTTTATGTGATGTTGAGTTGTAAATAATGGGAAACTACTGACTTAAATAGTTGATCAAATTACAAAGAAATCACGCACTGAACTTAAGAAAAATAGTTTGAAAATTTATAACAGTTCAGTTTGTCGAGACAAAACCAGTTAACTGAACTTATAAATAATTTAGTTCGGTTCAATATTAAATGTAAGCAGTTCAGTTCGGTTTTTAAGAACTATTTTCTAGTTCAGGGCTGTTCAGTTTTCTCTCCTGAACTTAACTGTGGTGGAGGCAAAGATTAATGGATAAAAATGATCCCATATCTTGTGTCAGGCTTATTTTTCTATGAATTGAGTGTTTAAAGATATCAAATATTGCAATGGTATTCAAATATTTTGCCAAACTATGCGAAACAAGCATGATATAGTTTTATAAGTGAAAAATGAAACACTAATATAAATATACTCTATCAGTTAAATAAGAAAATATAATTTAATTTTTCCCAAATACATATATTATTTTATAAAATAATTTGATAATGCATATCAAATTTTAAACTAATCGAGCATTTATAGTCATGTAATCTCATAGTCAATTATACTTATATTTTAAATGGGAAAAGAGTAATATAACCACCTTAAACTTTTACTTTTTTACAAATAGACAAAACATCCTTAGTTCTCATTTTATTCCAATTAATACTTAAACTTTTATGAGAGCACAACGGATGAACAACTTGACTACAGAGACATGGTTAAAGTGAAGTAGTGATGGCGTGAAAAAGCTTAGCAACTTTGGACATAAGAAGGTTATTTTTCTTTCTTTTTTCACTGTGGAAACTTGAAAGTAAAAATGGTGCAATGGAATTTTTTTTAGTGTGAATGATATAGATTTTAAATCAATGGCACATATTAATTCAGTTAATTATTTAACAGCAAGTTAACAGAAGGAACTGTTGAGACGACAATTATAAAAAAAAAGTATTAATTAAGATAAAATGATAGTTAAAGGTGTCTATTTGTAAAAGGATAAAAGTTCAGGGTACTTACATGTTCTTTTCCTTTTTTAAAAAATGTATTATGTATTAAATTAAATTTATTTGATGAAATGTTAAATAATTTTCAAATTTTAGAAATAAAATATAGACTTAATTTATTTAATAAAGACCTTTAATTTAATAAATAAATTAATAAAATTTAGTATATAAAAATTATTGAAAGAAATAATTATACTAAGGATTATTCCAAAAGTAACCCTTTAATTTATCTATATAGACAGACACTCTAAGAAGTGAAATATAAAGCTAGAAAATTTACAACGACTCAAAATAGAAGATCGAGTTCTTTTTAAACAAGGTCAACATGTATAACCAGACACGCACAAATTATCGATTATTCTACTATATATTTTTTTGGATTCCACTTCATTTACTTCAACTCCTATTATTATTGAAGAAAACTTAAATATGTTTTTAGTTTCTTGTGTTATTTCTACAATTTTTTCAACTTTTAATTCTTATAAATTTTATATATTTTAAACATGATCATGTCATTACTTGATAGTGTTGTATCAGACATTTAGTCTTTTGTCAGTCTCAAGCCGAGGGTTTGAAGCTTGATGCTCATTCTCCAAGCCAACAAGTTACTCGGGAAATTGATGTATCAGACATTTATGGTATGTTTGGTAGAGAGAAAGGAAAACAGAGAGAAAAGAAAACACAAATAATGATGTGTTTTTCTTTGCTTGATTGAAGAGAAAATTGAAAGAAAAAAAGAAGGAAAAGTTGACTTTTAGAAGGAAAAAAATTTCAAAATTTTCTTTCCTTCCCATTTCCTTTCATTCAAATTTCAAAATTTTCTTTCTTTCTCCACTCTCTTTCCCTCATTCCAAACAGAGGGTTAGTGATGTTTCACTAATAATTATTCTAAAATGAGATATTTAGATTCATATCATGCTATAAATAAATACTAAGGGATGATTTTTGAAAATTTAAAATTTATGAGTAAAACTAATAAAAAATTGTTTGAGGACTAAAAGCAAATTTAAATATATTTATAAAGATAAAAATGTATTTTATCCATTAAAAAATAAATGGAACACTAAGCTTTCACAACTTCATATATCCCCTAATCTCTATATAGTTTATACTTTGTTTTCATTTCTTGTACTTCCTTATTTTTCAATAGACAACACACACCCTCTGGAGAGATAATAAAGTAAATCAATTTTCTAAAAAAACCTTGGTGTTAGCACAACTTGTACTAATTTCTCTCAATTTGTCTTCGTTTTCTTATCTTTTATTTGTTTCCATCATTCTTCACCCTTCTACTAATTTTGTCACACTGATTGGAGCCACATAATCAACCGATGATAACAAGGTGTGTAGGTTCCTACAAGGTCAAAACCAGTCAGAACTAACATGAAAAATAGATACTAACACACAGGATAGCAAACAATAATTGTTTCATTGCAAAAACAATAGCACAGAATTTACAGCAAGTTCAATCAATAATTGTCTCATCACATAAACAATTGCACAAAACACGTCACCACAAAAGAAACTCCCCATACATTAGGATATTTGGGGAGTTCAATCAATAATACATGAGTAGGGGCAATCAAAATAAAACAAAAGAAACTCCCCAAATATCCTAATTTGGCCCAACTATAACCCTTAGCCTGTGAGGCCTTCGAAGGGATGATAAACATGTCACCACAAACAATGACAAAACACAACATAAAAATTGTAGAAAATATCTTTCACCACACATAAAATTTTCCTGCATCACAGGAGTCCATATATTAGTGTATCATGAAAACACTTTTTTCTTTCAACGCTTAATTTTTTTTTTATACATTATCAAAGCATAGTTAAACAAAATGTAAATGTACTCATTAAAGATTATGTGAATCTTGATTATTATTTCTTGTTGGCCCTTTATTCGATGCCACACGGGTGTCAATTCTTCCGTCTTTTCCTTTAATGCATTATTAGTGTTGGTGGGACTTGGGAGACTTCGACCTGGGCGACGCATGAATTATTGCAGCAGCATTATTAGTAATTGGTAGTCTCTCCATCTCAAAATGAGTGTCGTCCTAGATTATTTTACACAGATCAAGAAAAGCTAATAAATAGATGAGAAAATAGTAATTTTACAAAACTAATCTTAATATTAATATTGTATTGAAAAGCTAAAGTGACACTTATTAGGAGTACTAGTGGAAAAAAGTAATTAATATTACATTGAAAAATCAAATGCGACACTCATTTTGAGACAATTTTTTTCAAATGCGACACTCATTTTGGATCAAAGGGAGTATCGTTATTTACAAGAGTAATGATATTTAAACACTTCATTTTTTAAACATCCCACAAACACTTTTTATTTTTTTCTATCTCTATCTTCCTATACCTATAATTTTCTCTCTTAGTAGGTGTAGAATAAGATATTAGATGTCCAAATATATTTTTCTTATGGTAAATGCTAATCAGTGTCGTAGCAATGAAATCACTTTTCCCAAACAATAATGCTAGAAGTGATGTCATTTTAGAATTTCGGGTCCACGATCGATAATTAGGTAGGCCTACATGGAAAGTTTAAAACTTTATTAATTTGTCATCAATAATTAGAAGTACTGAAGTATTAAACAGTTTGCAAACAAGGGAAAGTGTTTGCATATCATTAGCTTCCTTTTAACAACTTGATTACTCTTTAATGTAAGCTTTCTAGACAAAATTAACCGGTGCATCAACTATGAACCACAACTTTGTCTGAATCTGCTGCAATGCAGATCCCGAAAAATATCTAGATATGTTATTTAATCAGTCAGTAACTGCTAACCACTTTATTAATATATAACCAATGCAATGTTTGAATTTTTGGAAAAATAATAATGTGCCAAACATGCTCATTAAGCAATTATAGAAACGTATCAGATCCGCATAAAATAATAATAATAGAAGAAAATCTCTCCCGCTACTAGCCAATTCAGTAACACGTTTACATAAATGATTGTTCAAACTGTTAAAACAGAACAGTGCCAGAGAATGTAAAAACAAGAAACAGTAAAAACTAACAGACTACCATTCCAACACAAATTACTTTTGCAAACTCTTCAACTTCATATTTGTTTCCAGATTCCAGTCTTAAGAAACTGAACAAATGCAGCTATGTAATGATCCTGGTGCAGCTTCAAGTTTCCTACAATTGCAGCAGCTTCTCCTGTATTAATTCTGAGCTTCTTACCTTCCTCCAAAACCATAGCTTGTCTAAGGGATGTGGCAATGTCATTTCTAGTGAATGACCCGTCTTCATTTTTTTTCACTTCGATGGCTAGTCCCTTTTCCACCAAAAACCTTGCATTAAGAGGTTGATCTATAATGAAGGGTAACACAACTAGGCTATGACCAAACTGCAAGGCTTCAATGGCAGAGCCCCAGCCAGAGTGAAACAAAGAACCCCCAATGGATGGATGTGCCAATATTTCCTGTTGTGATATCCATCCCATACAAACAATTCCTCTATTACATGTCCTTTCAATAAAACCAACAGGTAGAGATTCTTCATCATTGCTTGCCCAACTGGGTTTTCTCAGTGCCCATAAAAATGGCAATTCAGACTCCTCAATTCCATAAGCTATCTCAAAAACTTGGTCCTTGCTCAGCTTCAACTCACTGCCAAACCCCACAAATACAACTGATTTGGATGCTTGCTTATCAAGCCACTCAAATACCTTACCACTACACCCATCAACAATTCCCCCCTCTCTCTCTGGCCTATCTGCAGGCAATAAACCTATGGGAATCACAGGCTTCCCAGCTAGTTTCTGGAATGCATTAAGATACTCTCCTTCAATCTCATAGCAACTACGAAATAATACAGCTTCAGAGGCACCAAATACCATGGTAATCCTTTCAGGGTCACTTACGCCAGAAGCATTTACCGGGATGGCACTAGCACAAAAAGGTATTGCCTCGTGTCTTCGATAAGCCACTGACGATGGAAATGTCACCCATTCTGGTGGTGCTGTTAGACTTTCTGGAGATAAACGAGTTTTCCATGTACCTGGTGGTCCCCAAAATGTTACTGCAGGAGCAGATAAAACATTATACACGATCAACTTTACCTGAAACTCTTGGGCAATGTCTACTATCCAGTGAGGACTAAAATCACAAATTATCCAATCTGGTAACTGGTTGGCCACAAATTGCTTCACAGGATGTTGCAGCTTATCATGACGATGGCTAGGGTGCACAAGTAAAACAACTTTGGTACCGTGCCAAAGTCTATTATAACCGTTCATTTTAATCAAAGGACTCAGATATTTTGTTCTTTTTCTTCTTTTCTTGTTTTCTTAATTTGTCCCGAATTCTCTCTTCTCTCTCACCGTTTAAACTCTTTCCAACCCACTACCCCCTCCTCTAGCAAACTCTCCACCCTCTTCCCCGGCAACCACTGTCTCTCCATCGCATACAGCTTCGTTTGTAACAATCCCATACAACAAAATCAAACCCCACACATGAACTCAACTTCCGCTATTGTTCTCAACGAAACCTGTAACCCACCTTCATCCTTTTCTCCCCTTCATCTTAAAATTAAAAGAGTTAAAGTCAAACCATTCAAGCCAAATCGTTAAAAACAACAATGCGCAGAGGACTTGTTACACAATAAAAAAGAGAACGGGGAAGGCAAAGCACAAAAAAAAATCCAAAACAAATAAAACTATATACTGTTCAAATTTTCTCAGATCTGAGAATCGATACAAAATCAACAAAAATGCATAATACAAGTCTTCAAGAAACATTTGAATCAAGAAAAAAAAACTTGAAACACCGTGAAATTTGCAGCGCAAACCCCCATTCGAAACCCACTGTGAAACCACCGCAACGTGGTCGAAGACGTTCATCTTCCAACCATCGCAACGTGGTTGAACCACCGTGAAATCCGCGGCCAAACATGGTCTGTTCCATTATTCCGATCCATGGCGGTTCATCTTCCAGCTTCGCGGACACCTTTAACGATGTCGTCGAAGCCGTCATGACGAAGATGGAGGCGCAACTCGAGCACCTCCTCGATCGCCTTCACGCGCCGCCGATGTTCGTCATCTGCAACGCACTTCTCTTCTGGGTTGTCGCCGTCGGGAAACAGAAGGGTATTCCGGTGGCCGCGTTCTGGATCTGGACGACGAACACGTCGGAACTGGAAAGATGTTATGTGAGAGAGGAGATGAAGGTAGGGTTGGGGGTTGGGGGTTAGCGGTGAGAGAGAAGAGAGAATCGGGGACAAATTGCAGGATAAATCGGGAAAGTAATAAATAAAAAGGGAAAAAAAAAGAGAAAAGGAGAAAGAATCACAGCCATGCATTCAAAATTGTAAAAATCTAACGGTTCAGAAATACTTTGGCACGGTGCCAAAGTTGTTTTACTTGTGCACCCTAGCCATCGTCGCTTATCATATGCCACCTTTTAAGTACTGAATTTTTTCAAATGGAATGTCCACAGTGGCCTCAGCACCTTCTGGCAAGAGCTCATTGTCCAAGATAATAATAATTAGCTATTATATATTATTGTCAACATCAAAATAATATTATAGGAACATACTATTATATACTATTAAGCAATTAACTATTAATAATTTAATTTAAATGTTATAGAAGCACATTATTATATTATATTATACTATTTAGTAATTAACTTTTGCCATGAATTTCAAATAGTACTATGAAAAGAATTCCAAATAACTACATTGTTTACAAGAATTGTAAAAAAAAAAAAAACTCAGCTGAACCGGGTCAATCGGGTCCGGGTCATCGGTTTTTTACCAAACCGGGCTGATCCGGGTCAAATCGGGTCGACTGCATATCCGGTCCGATTGCTGAACCGGACCAGTCAGGTCACCGGTTTCCGGTCGAACCGGTCTGACCAGCCAGTCCGTTCCCGTTTTTATAACTATGTAAAAATGGGTTAACTAAGTTTTTAGTCCCTAAACTTTTTCAAAATTTGATTTTTAGTCCCTAAACTTTAATTTGACTGGTCAAGGTTCCTAAACTTTTTAAAAATTCGGTTTTTAGTCCCTGAACAAAATTTTGACCGGTCAAAGTCCCTAAACTTTTTAAAAATTCGATTTTTAGTCCCTAAACTTTTTAAAAATTCAGTTTTTAGTCCCTGAAATAATGAGATTTCAGGGACTAAAAATAATTTTTAAAAAGTTTAGGGACTAAAAACCGAATATTTAAAAAGTTTAGGGATCTTGACCAGTCAAACTAGAGTTTAGGGACTAAAAATCGAATTTTTAAAAAGTTTAGAGACCTTGACCAGTCAAACTAAAGTTTAGGGACTAAAAACCGAATTTTGAAAAAGTTTAGGGACTAAAAACTTAGTTAACCCTATAAAAATTATTGAAAGAAATAATTATACTAAGGATTATTCCAAAAGTAACCCTTTAATTTATCTATATTTTTTTGATGAGTACCCTTTAATTTATCTATATTGACACATACTCTAAGACATGAAATATAAAGCTAGAAAATTTACAACGACTCAAAATAGACGGTTCTTGATTACGTTCAGACCGGATGGATTGAGTTCTTTTTAAACAAGGTCAACATGTACAAACAGACATGCGCAAATTATCGGTTATTCTACTATATTTTTTTTTTTTGGATTCCACTTTCATTTACTTCAAATACTCCTATTATTATTGAAGAAAACTTAAATATATTTTTAGTCTCTTGTGTTATTTCTACAATTTTTTCAACTTTTAATTCTTATAAATTTTATATATTTTCATGATCATGTCATTACTTGATAGTGTTGTATCAGACATTTATGGTACGTTTGGTAGAGAGGAAGGAAAACAGAGAAAAAAGAAAACACAAATAATGATGTGTTTTTATTTGTTTGATTGCAGAGAAAATTGAAAGAAAAAAGAAGAAAAAGTTGACTTTTAGGAAAAAAAAATTAAAAATTTTCTTTCCTTTCCCTTTCCTTTCATTCAAATTTCAAACTTTTCTTTCTTTCTCCACTCTCTTTCCCTCGTTCCAAACAGAGGGTTAGTGATGTTACACTAATAATTATTCTAAAATGAGATATTTAGATTCATATCATGCTATAAATAAATACTAAGGGATGATTTTTGAAAATTTGAAATTTATAACTAATAAAAAATTGTTTGAGGACTAAAAGCACATTTATATATATTTATAAAGATAAAAATGTATTTTATCCATTAAAAAAATAAATGGAACACTAAGCTTTCACAACTTCATATATCCCCTAGTCTCTATATAGTTTCTACTTTGTTTTCATTTCTTGTACTTATTTTTCAATAGACAACACACACCCTTTGGAGAGATAACAAAGTAAATCAATTTTCTAAAAAAATCTTGGTGTTAGCACTTGTACTAATTTCTCTCAATTTTTCTTCGTTTTCTTATCTTTTATTTGTTTCCACCATTCTTCACCTTTCTACTAATTTTGTCACACTGATTGGAACCACACAATCAGCCGATGATAACAAGGTGTGTAGGTTCCTACAAGGTCGAAACCAGTCAGAACTAACATGAAAAATAGCTACTAACACACAGGATAGCAAACAATAATTGTTTCCTTGCAAAAACAATAACACAGAATTTACGACAAGTTCAATCAATAATTGTCTCATCACATAAACAATTGCACAAAACACACAATATAATCACAAGGGACTTATTCCCCAAAGATAAATTTCCAAAAAGATATGACTAAGCCTGGTACCATAAAATGTAAAGTCATGTGGCATTACATTGACTTAACCAACTATAATGGGAAACAAATAGTTTTGCAGAAAACATAATTTGTGCAGTTAAACAAAATACGAGTAAACTTTTCACTTTTCAAATATATATAACCATACCACGCATGTGAATAAGTTTTTTTTTTTTGTCAAAAAAAATTGTTGAGAAACTAATGCCAATATAATACTGACTAACATCACAGAATAATCTGGAAAGTAAAATTTGTCTTGCACCCATAGGTCCTATAAACTACTGGCATAAATTAATACGTACATAATCATATATGATAGATGTATGGTGGAATAAGGATGAAAGAACAATACAATACAATACATGAGTAGGGGCAATCAAAATAAAACAAAAGAAACTCCCAAAGAACTCCCCAAATATACTAATCTGGCCCAACTATAACCCTTAGCCTGTGAGGCCTTCGAAGGGATGACAAACATGTCACCACAAACAATGACAAAACACAACATAAAAATTGTAGAAAATATCTTTCACCAGTCACCACACATAAAATTTTCCTGCATCACAGGAGTCCATATACTAGTGTATCATGAAAACACTTTTTTTCTTTCAACGCTTAATTTTTGTTTTTTATACATTATCAAAGCGTAGTTTTTTCTAGAGGATTATCAAAGCGTAGTTAAACAAAGTGTAAATGTACTCATTCAGGGCCGTGTTTAGAAGTTTTGAGGCCCAAGGCAAAACTTTTATAGAGACTTAGAGCTTGTTTGGGAACCTAACATTCAGCTGTTTTTTGAATAATTTAAGCTGTTTATGAAAAAAGTGAGATGTTTGGATATCTAGCTTAAATTTGAATTTTTTTTTTATTTATAAAAATAAACAGTTTTTATGAAGCTGAAAATTTATAGTTTATGATTATTTTTCAACAGTTGTTTTTTCCTTTCAGCTGTTTTATACTCTTTTACTATGTAAAAGCTGATTTTTTGTTGCATCCAATTGAAATTAATTATTTTCAAACAACTTTTCAGCAAACTTACTCAAACAAAAATTGATTCTGATTATAATATATTATAACAATAATCAATTATACATATAATTGATTATTAAAATAATCTAATTTTTGCAGCTATCCCAAACACACTCTTAGTATAATATAAACTATCAATCCTCATATTAATTTTCTATTTTTTTGAGCTACAAAATCATTTATCAAAGTTTTATAATCAAATAATTCTAACATTTCATGGCGATTAATCTATAGGTGATTGATCTATCACTTTTTCATCAATTGAACTTATTTTCATATACTTTTTATGAATAATAACAAATTTATCGAGAGCACTACGTTGAGTTTGAATTAATTTTTTAATTTTTCTCTTTTTCTTTAATTTTTCAAAACCAGATTCATACTTTCTATTTACATTTTCTATCACTACAAAGTATAAGAATAAAATAAAACAAAAAACAACAATAAAAATTTAAATAAAATAATTTTGCAAAAGTAAATAAAAAATAATAAAATGATAGAACCCGGAAACAAAAAGAATTGCACGATGATATTATCTACTGACTACTCCAATAATTTGGCATCAATTATCTACTTCGAAAAAACAATTCATGTCTTTAAAAGAATGCAAAGACGAGTTAAAAAAATGGAGAAATAAAAGAATAGAACCAAAAAAATTAAAGTAACTAATATAATTTTTAAAATATCCTATTATGTAAGAATCAAACAGATACAATTTCAATTAATTTTATTCTTTCCGTTGCAATTTTATTGGCACTTAAAATAAATAAATTTGCCTTTTGATTTTCTTAATTTAGGTAATAGTGCATGTATCCGTTAACATTCAAATCTGTAAGAAAACAATCAGTAGTCATTATTAGTAATATTAATATACTCTCTAAAATTAATATAATAGTTAATTATACAATGATAATTTTAGGCTACGGCCAAATATAATTAGTATCAATCATAATAACAATATGCATGCAATCCTTTTTTTTTTTTTGGTCTGAAGTAATATGCAATCCTAATTCCTAAGTTATATAAATTGTAATTTTACATAATAACTATTGAAAAAAATGGGGGCATACAGCTCTGGCCTAACTGGCCTTACACTATACACGACTCTGTACTCATTAAAGATTCTGTGTGACTCTTAATTATTATTACTTATTAGCCCTTTATTTGATGCCACACGGGTGTCAATTCTTCCGTCTTTTCCTTTAACGCATTATTAGTGTTGGTGGGACTTGGGAGACTTCGACCTGGGCGAGGCATGAATTATTGCAACACTGAACTGCATTATTAGTAGGGTCTTACTAATTAATGTCATACCAGTTTCCAGGATATTGGTTAAGGAATTAAAAGGAAAAAGTATTTATTGTGGAATTTATAGAAAAGTGAAAAAAAATCATGGACAACACAATTTTTCGCCTCCTAGTAAAAACCTTTCTTCTTTTAGTTTCTTAACCAGTACCTTAAGGGTACTGATTAGCATTTGTCTTATTAGAATTGGTATAATTATTTATGAGAGTAATGATATTTGAACACTTGATTTTTTTAAACACTCCATAAATGTTTTTCATTTTTCTCTATCTCTCTCATCCTATCACATCATATTACCTATCATTATATCTATAATTTTCTCTCTCACTAGGTGTAGAATAAGATATTAGATGTCCAAATATATTTTTCCTATTTAGAATTAGCAATGAAATTACTTTTCCAAAACAATAATGCTAGAAGTGATGCACTTTAGAATTTCAGGTCCACTTAGGTAGGCCTACATGGAAAGTTTTAAACTTTATTAATTTGTCGTCAATAATTAATTAGAAGTACTGAAGTTTTAAACAGTTTGCAAACAAGGGAAAGTGTTTGCATATATCATTATGATGAAAGCTAAAGCAGTTTGGAACAGGCTCAACTTGGATGTTGCTCTCCAGGATTCGGATCTTGATAGCAGTTTGGAGAACCCTAGATGTGGTGGGTTTGGAGGAGTGATTCGTGACTCCTTCTCAAACTGGATCATAGGATTTTCTGGGTCCTGTGGTAATTCGTCTAGCATGAATGCCGAACTCCGTGGCATCTATCATGGCCTTCTTGTTGCTTGGTCTCGAGGTTTAACTCAAGTGATTTGTGAATGTGACTATAAAACAGCTCTCCATCTTGTGAATCAAGGCGTCCAGAAAACTCACCCTTATGCTGCGATAATTACCAAGATTCTCAGTTTCTTGTTTCTTGATTGGAGCCTGTCTTTTTCTCATACCCTTAGAGAAGGCAATGCAGTTGCAGACTTTTTGGCAAAGCGTGGCGCGCTCGAGTCCATCTCTTTTGTTTCCTACAATAGTCCGCTTCCTGAACTGCATGACAAGCTCTTAGCTGATGCGATAGGCATTCGTTTTCTGCGCTGTAATTAGTTTTCAGTTTTGTTTCTTATCTTTCTGAAGTATCAAAAAAATATATCATTAGCTTCCTTCATTAACAACTTGATTACTCTTTAATGTAAGCTTTCTAGACAAAATTAACCGGTGCATTAACTATGAACCACAACTTTGTCTGAATCTGCTGCAATGCAGATCCCGAAAAATATCTAGATATGTTATTTAATCAGTCAGTAACTGCTAACCACTTTATTAATATATAACCAATGCAATGTTTGAATTTTTGGAAGAGTATTTATATTTTGACACCGTACTTTTTTTAACATCCCATCAACACCTCTCATTTCTCTCTATCTCTTTCTTCCTATCACATCATATCACCTACCATACCTATACTTTTCTATTTTTTTTCTTCTCTTTCTAGGTGTAAACTAACATTTGGGGTGTTTATAAAACATTACTCTTTTTGGAAACATAATATATAATGTGCCAAACATGCTCATTAAGCAATTATAGAAACGTATCAGATCCGCATAAAATAAATATAATAGAAGAAAATCTCACCCGCTACTAGCCAATTCAGTAATACGTTTACATGAATGATTGTTCAAACTGTTAAAACAGAACAGTGCCAGAGAATGTAAAAACAAGAACATTAAAAACTACTAAGCGACTACCATTCCAACACAAATTACTTTTGCAAACTGTTCAACTTCATATTTGTTTCCAGATTCCATTCTTCAGAAACTGAACAAATGCAGCTATGTAATGATCCTGGTGCAGCTTCAAGTTTCCTACAATTGCAGCAGCTTCTACTGTATTAATTCTGATCTTCTTTCCTTCCTCCAATACCATAGCTTGTCTAGGGGATGTGGCAATGTCATTTCTAGTGAATGGTCCATCTTCATTTTTTTTCACTTCGATGGCTAGTCCCTTTTCCACCAAAAACCTTGCATTAAGAGGTTGATCCAAATTGAAGGGTAAGACAACTCGGGTATGACCAAACTGAAGGGTTTCAATGACAGATCCCCAGCCACAGTGAACCAAAGATCCCCCAATGGATGGATGTGCCAATATTTCCTGTTGTGGAATCCATCCTATACAAACAAATCCTCTGTTAGATGTCCTTTCATTGAAACCAACAGGTAGAGAATCCTCATCATTGCTTGCCCAACTGGGTTTTCTGAGTGCCCATAAAAATGGCAATTGAGACTCCTCAAGTCCATAAGCTATCTCAAAAACTTGATCTTTGCTCAGCATGCACTCAGTGCCAAACCCCACAAATACAACTGATTTGGATGCTTGCTTATCAAGCCACTCAAATAACTTACCCCTATTCCCATCAACAATTCCTTTCTCTCTCTCTCTGCCCTATCTGCAGGCAATAAACCTATGGGAATCACAGGCTTCACAGCTAGTTTCTGGATTGCATTAAGATACTCTCCTTCAATCTCATAGCAACTACGAAATAATACAGCTTCAGAGGCACCAAATACCTTGGCAAGCCTTTCTTCGTCACCTACTCCGGAAGCATTTACCGGGATGGCTCCAGCACAAAAAGGTATTGCCTCGTGTCTTCGATAAGCCACTGACGATGGAAATGTCACCCATTCTGGTGGTGCTATTAAACTATATGGAGATATGGGAGTTTTCCTTTTACCTGGTGTTCCCAAGAATGTTATTGCAGGAGCAGATAAAACATTAAAGAAGATTAACTTTACCTTAAACTCTTGGGCATTGTCTACTATCCAGTGAGGACTAAAATCCCAAATGATCCAATCTGGTAACTGATTGGCCAAAAATTGTTTCACAGGATGTTGCAATTGGTCATATGCCAACTTTAAGTACTGAATTTTTTCAAATGGAAGGTCCACGGTGGCCTCGGCACCTTCTGGCAAGAGCTCTTTGTCCAATGATGGTAAAGGAAGTTGCACTAAATCAACCAAATGAGCTAAAGTTGAAGGAATTTTAGGAAGCCTTTGAATGTTTTTAGGAGTTGATATGAAGGAGACATGAACACCAGCTTTGGCTAAGGCTATGGAAAGATGGAAAAATGGTATCAAGTGGCCAAAGGCAGACCATGGAATCATCACTACATGAATTGCATTCTTATTCTCAGCCATATTTCCTAGATCTGCTTGATGCATATATATGCTCCGTGAAAGATAAAATATATAGAAAAATGATTAATGAACACCCATATGCTATTTAACACCTAGAGAGATATAGAGATAGAACATATGTTATTTAACATTTAGAGAGATATATAGAGATAAAAGAGAGAGAAGCGTAAGTATAATAACTATTATGATGTAATAAGAAGAGAAAGATGGGAAAAAAATTGGTGTCAATGTGATGTTTATAATGAAAAGGTATTTATGTATCACTACTTAGGGTGTTTGTTTTTACGTTTGAGTCATCAAAAGGACGTTCAGTATGCATTGAAAGTTGTGTTTGGTTGTTTGGCAATTTTCAATTTCCGTTGAGTTGAATGCCATTTTGCTCAAAACGGCCGTTTCACCCAAAGCTTGGAGGTTCTTGTTTTTCTGTTGGACGGGACTATTGAGAGCAATTATTACATATTTTATATTTCAGTTTCAATTAAAATATGTTAAAGTATTAGCACACTGCACACTACGATGAAAGATATCCAGGATTAATTGCAGAATTAAAAAATTGCATTGATTTAGCTATTTTAATTCCAGGCTTTTTAAAATTGGAAGCAATCTATCGTTAGCAATTTTTTTCGACTTGGTTAAAAAAATTATATTATTTACATATATATTTAAATATTTTTTAAAATTTATTATTTTTAATTTATAGTATTAGCACTATTTTAAAAAAAAAGTAATAATAATATATTATCAATTTAAATATACTTAAAAAAATACTTAGCAATTATACATTTGAAAGCGCTTTCAGATAATATTATCCAAACAAGTTTCATTTTGATAAAAGTACTTTTGAAACAAAAGTATCCAAACATGGTTGCGTCTACGGTGGGAAAGTAAGGCAAGTTTTCCACCGTGCGTAAGTAACCGTGACCGTTGGATCTAGCTATTTTTTAGATATATCATTTTTTTAAGTCAAAAAGGCATGTAACATAATAGAAGTGGTAGCCATCCCAACTATGTTGGCACCGCTATCCCTACCTATCAAAAAGCAGCACGCCTAAATATATTAATAAAAGAAGAGAGAACATACAACTTCATTGGGGACAAAAACCAAACCCATAATGAAAACTATGAGAACCTGTAGATCTGGGGGTTTTCTTGAATGAAAGTCCGTGTGTGTTTTTGGTGTGATTGATTTCCGCTTTGGATCTCTGCCGCTTTGATTTGTGTTTGAGGCTTGTTTCCCGCTTTAGATCTCACTTCGGATCTACGCACAATGGTCGGAGAGAATGAGAGCGGAAGAAAAGAAGAGGAGATTAAAAAAGGAAAGGAGAAAAAAAATGCCGCCACTGGAAATCCTCTTTGGCGGCTGCAGATGGTGGTCGGCGGTGATAATCATGAAGAAGACGAAAAGAGGATGACAGAAGAAGAGAATAGAGAAAAAGGCAAATAAGAAAAAAATGAAAAAAAATAAAAACATGCATATACTGGAACAATTTTTATTCTTTTTAATTTTTTAATTTTTTTCTTATTTGCCTTTTTCTCTATTCTCTTCTTCTGTCATCCTCTTTTCGTCTTCTTCATGATCATCACCGCCAACCACCATCTGCCGCCGCCAAAGAGGATTTTCGGCGATGGCATTTTTTTTCTCCTTTCCTTTTTTAATCTCCTCTTCTTTTCTTCGACTCATTATCTCCGACCACTGTGCGCAGATCCGAAGTGAGATCTAAAGCGGGAAACAAGCCTCAAACACAGATCAAAGCGGCGGAGATCCAAAGCGGAAATCAATCACACCAAAAACATAGACGGACTTTCATTCACGAAAACCCCCAGATTTGAAGCGAAAACCAAGACACTATCATCAACAAGCCAACCCCAGATTTGCGATAGCCAACACATGTTGTCGTCGTCAATGTCGTCGACGTCAGAGCGGAAAGGTTTAAACTTTGAAGGATTAATCTCCCATTTAGATGAGTGAAAGTGGTTTCGGGAGAAGGACGAAGGAGAGACCACTCCTTTGACTGCGTACCACCGGAGCCTACTCCATTGCGCGACTGTCTCTCTCCTCCGCACCACTCTTTCTCTCTCCTCCAATGGAGGAGGCAAGTCTTTGTTGGAGGTTTTTTTAAGGGATTGGGAGAATACCCAGCATTGCATCCATAAAGGGGGATAAATTAATTAATGAGAGAATACCCAGCACTGCAATTTTGGTGGAAGAGGATGGGTTGCAGCATAGTGCCTCACGTAAAGGAGAAAGAATGACACAGAAAGAGGGATTTTTTTTTCAATATAATCCGATGTAACCATTCCTATGGTAATACTATGCGTATCTAAAAAATATTTATATCCAACGGTCACGGTTACTTATGCACAGTGGGAAACTTGCCTTACTTTCCCACCATAGACGCAGCCTCCAAACATAAATCAAGTTACGCTAAACCTACTTTGAACTAAACTTAAATTTACAAAGTTAAGTTCAATTCAACTTGACTTTTTAAACTGTAATCCAAACATACACTTAAATATATATCAATCCTTATCATTCATTATGTATCCCCACCAACCAACACAATTGAGACGTTAGGCACTGTGCTTTAAGGTACGTGGTTAAATGTACAATGTTGTGGCTTTCAACCACTTGTTAGAGAGAGGCTATATACTATGTGTGTGTTTGATTAAGCGTTTAACTCATGTTCAATGGAAAAACACGTGTTTCAAGATACAAAAGCTAAAGCAACGTGAGGGTAGCTTTTTTTTTGAACGCCGTTGAGTGCAACTGGATCACAAACACATCCTATATGGTACGAGAATTCCCTTGTTTAAATATAATTGGAATGATACCAAATTTAAAAATTAAAAATTTAGAGCTTTGACAGAGAATAAAGAGGAGTTGTCTTTATATAATTGCTTCGTGCAACACGAATTCATGCATAGTATGAAATAATTGGTTCATCTAAAACTCTTAATAAAAATATAAAATACATTTTATTTTATATATAATTTTTTAATTTAAATCATTTTATTATATTTTTAATAAATCAAATTAATATAAAAATATAAAATAATATTTGCTTGGATTTAAATTTGGAGATAATACTAAAATTAAAACAATAATATTTTAAACAAAATAAAATATGTTAGAACTTAAAATAAAAATGATTTAATTTAGTTAATAATTAATATAATTTAATTCAAGATAATAACATACTCATAATAATAATAATTAATATAAGTTTATTTAAAATTAAAAATAGTAGTAATTATTAAATTTAAAATAAAACATAATTTAATTAAAATTAAAATTTAAAGATAATGTCATACCAACAATAAAAGTAATTTCAATTTGGAAAAAAAGTATAATCTTTAAAAACTAATTTCTTTCTCACACATATATGTATAAGGAGGGATCAAGTTATTGTAAAAATAACTTTTGGTATAACTATTCTCTCATTAATATCTCTTCGGGGTGTTCACCGGTTTGGATCAACCTGACCAATCCAAGAATCCAATCAAAACCAATTAAATTGGTTCAGATTTTTAGCTTAATCGGGTCCAATCTGAGTCAAACCAATTAGCTTAATCGGGTCCAACCTAAACCAAACCAATCAAACATGATGGTGATTGATTCGGATATCAGATTTGTGATTTACAAATCCGATGAACTCGAACTAATCCATTGATGTGAATTTTAATCATATATATATATATATATATATATATATATATATATATATATATATATATATATATATATATATCCTCATTTGTAATTGTTATTATTTAGATTATGCAAGTCAATTACAATAAAATATGTTATTTACACCTTTTTAATGACAATATTATATGTGAATTTTTCGACAAAATAATGTATTTTCTCTTTTTTTTTTCAAAATAAAATTCTGCACATTTGCATAGCACATGAGACACGATTGATTCAAAAAGAACCAATCCATTCTTGAGAACCGGTTCTGTTAGGTTGTACAAAAAAATTTGGGATATCCAAACGAATATGAACCAATGAAAATGATTGGTTCGGAATTCATTTTCTCCAAAATCCAATTCAAACCGACCTGTAAATACCCTAATTACTCTTGATACATATTAAACTTATCATTATAAATATCTTTAATTTAATAAATAATATACTTTTTAAAATAGTGGTAAATATTGGCTATAAGATTACAAAACTACAAATGTTGGTTTATCTAAAATTTGATGAGCATAATCATTAAGTTAATAACAATTTTATCTAAAATAAAAATTTTCTAAAATTAAGACTTAAGTTATCTAAAATATAATCAACGGTTGAATTTTTTTTCTTGATGAGCATAATCTTTAAATGTGTCAAAAGAACATAAAGAATCAAAAGGACTGGGAACAGGGAAAAACAAGGACTAAGTCTCTCACTTTAATAAATGTTGATGATCATTACCTTGTTTATTATTATGATTAAAAGGTGTGTTTGTATGAGTAAGCACAAGTTCAGTAAAAGAAGAAAGAAAAAGTTTTTCTTTTATTGGAATTAAGATTCATAACATAATAAATTTCATCAAACAAATAACCACTTAAATTTATAGTTGTAATTTCCTTTTTGTTCTTATCAGATTTGGTAAGTCCTTCGGTACGGTGGTTCCGTCGGGATCTCCTTGATGTATGGTGGGGGTGTACCTGTAAAGATACTCCAACGCTCAAGTTAGAGGCATAGAGGTATGGGACATGTATCACTTGTATAGAATTTCGTACCTTGATAGGGGTGAATTGCTTTGTATTTATAAAAGGTAAATAGATAGATTTGATAGGGTTATTTTCCTATCAAATCTTATCAAATCTCGTTAATTGTGATAGAGATAGGTTTATCTTCTATCATTATCTTTTATCTTAATCTTTGCATATCTTATCTTTTAATAAGATATACTTTCCGTTATAACTGTTTTTGTCTGAGTCTATCTTCGTTTACTCGACCGGTCCCTTGACTCGGTGCCGGGCCGAGTCCGAGTAGTACATATGCCCCCCAAGCTTTGAAGTAGGTTGTAAGAGCTTATAAGATTTTTTACATAGTCGAGCTTCATTATGCCCTTACAACTGATCATACTAGTCGAGTTGTAGGTACTTTGAGCTCGTGGTTGATCTGAGGATGCTTAAGGTGTTTGGCCGAACTCAAGATGCTCTAAGCGTGAGGTCGAGCTGAAAATGCTTTATAGGCTCAAGGCGTAAGGCTGAGCTAGAGTCTCAGGTGGCAAGGTCGATCTGAAGATGCTCTATAGGCTCAAGGCATAAGGCTAAGCTAAAGAGTCTCGGGTGGCGAGGCCGAGCTGAACATGCTCAAGGCATAAAATTGAGTTGAAGATGCTCAAGGCAAGTGATCGAAAAGAGGATGCTCTAGGCTCATGGCGCAAGGCTGAGCTAATGATACTCAAGGCGACATGCATGGCCAAGCTGAACATGCTCAAGTCTCGAGATGCAGATGAAGACTCTCAAAGCGCGAGGCCGAGTTGAGTGTTAGATAGTTGAGGCCAAGTTCGTTGAGTTGAAGATACTCTAAGTGGAACTGACTAAGTGTAAGGTACTCAAGATCAAGTTGAAGTCACTCGAGGAAGAATTGGCCAATGGCATTGGAAATGCTAAAGGCAATTTAAGACACTCGAGGCTTTTGAGTGATTTCCAATTAATATGCCTTTTGTTCTACCAACTAGTCATAGTGTATTTTCATTGTTCACCATTGAAGGTGATTTTATCCATGTTTGGATTTGATAATTCAAATGTCAGTGACATACTTCCTTCTTTTGCGTATCGCAAGGTTGGGTGGTATTTGACTCTAGGTCCCTTGAATCGAGTGCCATTCGGTAGGTCCCGATCATTAATCGATCAAGTGCCTTTTTGAGGGGCCTTGCCAAGACTGAGTAGTGTACATGCCCCCAAAGCTTCGAGTCATGACGAGAAAGCTTATACGAGTAGAAGTACCCTGCCTTGGTTTCCTTGAACCGAGTGTTGGTCGTTCAATTCGTGCTAGGATGTTTAAGTGGTCAACCTGGAACGCCCTTAGGGTCAATCCAGGATGTCGAGTGAAGGTAAGAATCAGCTTGTCGTTGGGTCAAGCTGGTATAACTAGGTGGTTAAATCGGATGTCATGGAGTCAATTTAGAAAATCGAGGATATGCTAGACTCAGCTTGTCATTAGATCAAGCTAAAATGTCTAAAAAGGTCCAACTATAATGCTGATAGGTCAAACCGGTGTGCCAAGATGTCAAGCTGGAATGCCGAGGTCTTTAACCGCGGGGCCAATCCATAATACCTCGTGGGGGTCAGACTCAACTTGTCTTTGGATCAAGTCGGAATGTCGAGTCGTCATCAGATTTGATGAATGGTCCAACTGAAAGTCGGGTAGGTCTAGTCGGAATGCCGAATCGTCAACGTCATTTTTAGATCAAGTTAGATGAATAGTCAAATCGAAAGTCGAGTAGGTCCAGTCGGAATGCCGAAGGGTCAAATTGGAATGCCGAAAAGTCAAACTGAAATGTTGAGTTAGGTCATTTCTCAGCTTGTCGTTGGATCAAATTGAAACGCCTAAGTGGTCAACCCGAGGGAAAAGCTAATAGGTCAAACTGAAATGTTGTGCAATTCTCAACTTGTCTTTGGATCCAGTTGGAACGCTTAAATGGTCAAACCGAAATGTCGAGAGGTTAAATCGGAATGCCATGTAGATCAAATAGGAATGCCGAGAAGTTGAGGGGTCCAGTCTAAATGTCGAGTTGGATCACTTCTCAGCTTGTCGTTGGATCAAGCTGGAATGCCTAAGTGGTCAAACAGAAATGCCGAGAGGTCAATTCGGAATGTCGAGTTGGCTCACTTCTCAGCTTGTCGTTGGATCAAGCTGGAATGCCTAAGTGGTCAAACCGACATGCCGAGAGGTCAATTCGGAATGACGAGTTGGCTCGCTTCTCAGCTTGTCGTTGGATCAAGCTGGAACGCCTAAGTGGTCAAACCGAAATGCCGAGAGGTCAATTCAAAATGCCGAGAGATCTAACCAGAATGCCTAGAGGTCAAACCAGAATGTCAAAAGGTCAAACCAGAATGCCAAAAGGTTAAACTGGAATGCCAAAAGGTCAAACCAAAATGCCAAAAAGTTAAACTGGAATGCCGAAAGGTCAAACCGAAATGTCAAGTTTTAAGAGATACTCAGGGCATGAAAGACTGAGCTAAAGGTACTTCAAGCCAGGTGTAAGATATTCGAGGTCATGCTTGCCAGGTTAAAAATAGACCATGAGCCCAACAAGCTCTGAGCTTGAGTAAGCGAAAGAGTTTATAACCTCATATTGCGAAGTTTGATCATAGTCAGATGGGTTGCCACAGTTAAATATGCTCAAGGCCGATTTGGCCGAGTTTGAGAGATACTCGAAGTGCGAGATCAAGATAAGCGTCAAGGCACAAAGCCGAGCTGAGAACGCTCGAGGCGCAAAGCTAAGCTTTAGGTGTCAATCCAAGATAGGTTGAGCTCCTAGCATGTAGTGTTGTCGAAAGTTCAAGTGTGAGGCTGTGCAATAATGCTTGGTTCTTGGTATTTCCAGCTTGGTTTGGTGCCGAGGGCTTGTACTCAACCTTTTGGCACCTGACAATGCAAGGATTTGCCCTAAGCCAAGTCCAAGTCGACAGTGCTAGAAGTCGACCTAGCGTAGTCATCTCTGAGGTGGGCTAAGTAGGGTGACCCTCGAAGGTTGACAAAGCACATCCTGCGAAGTAATTGTTATATATATTTCCCAGAAGTCGATCCACGAAAGTCACTAAGGAAGTCGATCTTCGGGATTGGATCAAAGTCATCTCAAATCCAGTCACAAGTTGGCCAAAAAAGGCGATGTGCTAATCCTCTAGGTTTGGTGTAGCCCCCAGTGATGTTGTGCACTTTGGAGTAACTACTAAATTGATAGACCTCGTGTTTTCGATAGATCTCATGTTGATATTCCACTGTTTTAGGTCGTTGGAGATGACAAGTGGTGCTAGTATGTGTAGTTGTCGGTCGTCGTTCGAACTCTCCGCAACGGAAGGGAGTCGAACATAAGTCGGTCTAAGAGGGAAGGCCACATATTGGTCCTGCAATTTCTTTAAACAAAGAAAAACCAATGCAAAGTGTATTTCATATAATATCACTAGTCAATTAGTTAATCTATTTCCCATATTTGAGCCGTAACAATTTGTTGACGTGACTATGAGTGTGGAATTAGCTGCGGCATGCTTGACTTAGCTGCCTCTTCCTTCTTTTTTTGTTGTATGGGAGCGTAAATGTTTCGCTTCACCATTTACACATTGTGTTGGAGATAGCTTTTGCAAATGAGAAACAACATGTATGCCAGCAAGCACTTTGAGAGGGACACTAATATATAAGGATCATGATAATAGTGGCGTTTTGTCACTTGGGCTGTTTATGGTGGAGCATATCGATTGCCTTAGACTCGTTTGGGGTTTGAGTTTGCACCTTGTGAGGTGAAGGATTCCCCCTACAAGAACGTTGCTTCAAAGACAAAAACAGGTTAGCTGGGAACAAGATCTCGAAGCTAAGATTCCACAGAAATTAGTGCCGCTTGCGAGTCCAATCATGTCTTCGGGAGGAATTAATGGAATCACGGAGATGAGACGTGATCCATCATAATTTATTCTGAGTAGAACAGCCGTTAATAGCTTGTAGTCAATTCAAAAAAGCTTGTACGAGGTTGTTGTGACGGTGAGCAAATAAGCGTGTGCCACACCAGTTCTCATGTGCGTAACTATGTTTCTTCTATTAACTCCATGCAAAGTGTGAGTAGAGCATGTTACTGCACCATCTCCATGCGTAAGGGATTATAAAGGAAAAAGGCAGCAGTGAATATGATTCTCAATATTCGGTGCTAATGCCGCGGCAAAAGGTACTGCGAAATTGGTGAGAGGCTCAAGCTTCCGTGTGCTGGTTATGGCAAGCTTGATACAATCCAGTTGGATGAGGCCCCAATGATAATTTGATTGAGTCTGATCGCAAGCTTTGATACTCGGATTAACAGGTTATAGAAAAGCCTGCTCTTTATTGGTGATCCGAGGCAGATTAGCTTCTTCTACATCAATCCTGTTTGCCAAATTCTCAAAAGAAGCCTTGCTAAGGCATGTGATATTAAATCCTCTGACAACATAATTGAATGTCATGCACGAATAAATTAATATGAGACTACTGATATGGAATTTTATATGGCTGAATATCATTTAGATAAATTATTAAAACTTCCCTGTTAGCAAGGGTGTTGTAGCCATGGCAGTATCTACTACGGAAGCCATGTCCGAGTCTTGTATGATGTATCATCACTGGTCGGGTGTCATTGAAACCTTTTTCTTTACAGATTTTGAAAACCCCCAATGCCTTCACAAGCTCATCACTGGTCTCTTAACCTCAATGTCATGATATATAGCATAATGTCAAGAAATATGCATGCGTACTTCATAAATCTAGCATAAAGGTATAGCCGTTTATTCATGACATGGATTATGATCAAATGTAATAATGAGTAATGACATCCCAGATGTGTTCTATTGGATGGGATTTTATTTGATGATGTTGTCGTCATATCTTTGAATATATTGCATCATGCCATGCTTTATTATATAAATATTAGGCATTAGATGATACATCAAAATATTAGGCATTGATTTTTGAATCACGTCATCATGCCATCTTGTTTCAATATATCATGATATTATTATATGCTAACATAACATTGTAGAATAAGCAAGATTTGGTAGTCTGAGTAATTCAAGCATCGTGCCCAATCTTGGTTTAGAAATTAAAGACTCGATTTATCGGTCTTATCTCATTGAATATTTGCATATATAATTCATGAAAAAAGCTGGGCAATTGATGCCAAAGAATTAAACTGGCATTAACCTCTTACGCCAGTTGTGATAGGATTCTTGATGAAAAATTAGATATGATATTACCAAATTGAAAAAGGCATTCGTCCTGGATATATGGATTGATCTCACCATTCATCCTTGCTTCTTTGCCAATTTTTCCTTCCACTCCACTAGTTTATTATTTTGTGGTGGCCGAGGAAAGTTTACTTCGGCCCCACGGTGGGCGCCAAATGTTCTTACCGGATTTGGTAAGTCCTTCGGTACGGTGGCTCCGCCAGGATCTCCTTGATGTATGGTGGGGGATGTAATGTAAAGACACTCCTTGATAGAGTTATTTTCCTATCAAATCTTATCAAATCTCATTAATTGTGATAGAGATATGTTTATCTTCTATCATTATCTTTTATCTTAGCCTTTGCGTATCTTATCTTTTAGTAAGATATACTTTCCGTTATAACTGTTTTAGTCTGAGTCTATCTTCGTTTACTCAGCCGGTCCCTTGACTCGGTGCCGGGCCGAGTCCGAGTAGTACACTTTTCTTCCCAATAAATAAGGGATATTTTCAAATAAATAAAAAATATTATAGTCTTACTAACTAATATCTCACTAATATTTTTATTTTAGTTAAAACATATTTTTGTCTTAATATACGAAAATATTCAATATGATCATAATATGAAATAGTGTTAAACATTTTGCAAACCAGGGAAAGTGTTTCACATCATTATAGCTTCCCTTATTAACAACTTGATTGCTCATTCATGTATGCATCCTAGATAGGATTAACCGGAACATGAAGTATGAACCACAACTTTGCTGAATTTGCTACAATGCAGTGTCAGCAAAATATATAAATTACTGTGATTTAATCAGTAAGTTGCTAACTAGTTTATTTGTATGCTCGTGACAAACTTAATAACGTGCTAATGGTTTGGTTGGACGAAGACCGTGGACTTGTGTCAAAGCATTTAGGACCAAGTGAAAAGGAGTTAAGATCCACGTAAAACGAAAATAATTAATAGAAGAGAAGCTCATCCACTGCGAGCCAATTCAGTAATACGTTTACATAAATGATCGATTGATCAAATAGTTAAAATAGAACAATACCACACGGATTTTCCAGAGAGGATGTCTTATTTAATTCAAAAACAAGCGTTGTCTTGATATAGCCTTACAAGATAGAAAACAGATACAGTAAAAGCACCACGTTTAACATGGTCTACAACATAGTGACCAAATGATAACAAAAATGCTAACCCATATCAGACACTGCCCTAAAGAATAGGACTTTATTTAATAAACTGATAAACCCTACAAACAAGAAACAGTAACGATCCTCTTCAACTTTCATGTTTGTTTCCACATTCAATCCTTAAGAAACTGAACAAATGTAGCTATGTAATGATCCTGGTGCAGCTTCAAGTTTCCAACAATTGCAGCAGCTTCTCCTGTATTAATTCTGAGCTTCTTACCTTCCTCCAAAACCATAGCTTGTCTAAGGGATGTGGCAATGTCATTTCTAGTGAATGACCCGTCTTCATTTCTTTTCACTTCGATGGCTAGTCCCTTATCCACCAAAAACCTTGCATTAAGAGGTTGATCCAAATTGAAGGGTAAGACAACTCGGGTTTGACCAAACTGAAGGGTTTCAATGACAGATCCCCAGCCACAGTGAACCAAAGATCCCCCAATAGATGGATGTGCCAATATTTCCTGTTGTGGTATCCATCCCATACAAACAATTCCTCTGTTAGATGTCCTTTCAACAAAACCAACAGGTAGAGGATCCTCATCATTGCTTGCCCAACTGGGTTTTATCAGTGCCCATAGAAATGGCAATTGAGACTCCTCAAGTCCAAAAGCTATCTCAAAAACTTGATCCTTGCTCAGCATGCATTCACTGCCAAACCCCACAAATACAACTGATTTGGATGCTTGCTTATCAAGCCACTCAAATATCTTACCCCTATTCCCATCAACAATTCCTTTCTCTCTCTCTGCCCTATCTGCAGGCAATAAACCTATGGGAATCACAGGCTTCCCAACTAGTTTCTGAAACGCATTCAGATATTCTCCTTCAATCTCGTAGCAGCTACGAAATAATAAAGCTTTAGAGGCGCCAAATACCTTGGCAATCCTTTCTTCGTCACTTACCCCGGAAGCATTCACCTGGTTGGCAGCAGCACAAAAAGGTATTGCCTCGTGTCTTCGATAAGCCACTGACGATGGAAATGTCACCCATTCTGGTGGTGCTGTTAGACTTTCTGGAGATAAACGAGTTTTCCATGTACCTGGTGCTCCCCAAAATGTTACTGCAGGAGCAGATAAAACATTATACACGATCAACTTTACCTGAAACTCTTGGGCAATGTCTACTATCCAGTGAGGACTAAAATCACAAATTATCAAATCTGGTAACTGGTTGGCCACAAATTGCTTCACAGGATGTTGCAGCTTATCATATGCCAACTTTAAGTACTGAATTTTTTCAAATGGAATGTCCACGGTGGCCTCAGCACCTTCTGGCAAGAGCTCATTGTCCAATGGTGGTAAAGGAAGTTGCACAAAATGAACCAAATGAGATAAAGTTGAAGGAAGTTTGGGAAGCCTTTGAATGTTTTTGGGAGTGGATATGAAGGAGACATGAACACCAGCTTTGGCTAAGGCTATGGAAAGTCGGAAAAATGGTATCAAGTGGCCAAAGGCAGACCATGGAAGCATCACTACACGAATTGTATTCTCAGCCATTTCTTACTGCCTAGGTCTGCTTGCTGCATATGCTCTACCAAATCACTTATCATTATTTTTATAGGAATTAATTTTTTATCTAACACGCATTACAGGTGCACCTTTCTCTCTCTCTCTCTCTCTTTTTTTTTTTTTTTTTTTTTTTTTAAATCTAACCACTAATAAAAAATTGTGAGGTATCTTGTTAAGGGAAATAAATGTTTTTTATCTAACATGCATTACAGGTGCACATTTTGAGGAATCTTTTCGAGAGAATTAATTGCTTGAATAATGATACTTGAACACTTAATTATTTTAAACACTCCATCAGTGTACTCATTTTTCTCTATTTCTCTCTTCCTATTGTATCATATAATTTAGAGTTAATTACATTGACTCCCCCTGAGGTTTGCCTTAATTACACCCGATACCCCTCCATTTTTGAATCCTACAGAAACCCCCCCTACTTTTTGGACTTTCATTACACCGACCCCCCTCTTAGGTTTGAAAAATCTTACACTGACCCCCCTTAGGGGTACTCAAAGTAATGTTCAAAAATGGAGGGGTACTAAGTGTAATAAGAGTAAACCTTAGGGGGGTCAATGTAATTAACTCTATAATTTATTATACTTATATTTTTCTCTTTTTTTCTCTCTCTCTCTTGTTAAGTGTTAAATAACATTTGAGGTGTTAAAGATATATATATATATATATATATATATATATATATATATATATATATATATATATATATATATAACATGCAGTACAAGTACACAATTTTTTATTATCTAACCACTGACTAAAAATTGTGAGGTATAGACATCTTCGTGTTTCATGTGTAAAGTGTACAATACGGTGGCTTTGACCATAGACTACTTGTTATAGTGTGTTTGGTTCTCGTTGAAATCATGTTCTACGGAGTTTTCTCACTTTTCAAGACAAGAAAGTAGAAGTAAGTTCCTTGTTGCTTTAGAATGAAAGTTAGTTTACGTTCAACATAACTGTTATCTAAATTTTTAATGTTTTGTTTAGATTAGGATTGAAATAGGGAATAAAGAAATAAGAAGAAAAGAAATAAAAGAATTACAATGAAAAAGATACGTTGTTTGAATAAATAAAAATAGAAAGATAGGAAGTGGAAAAACCCATGTACTAAAAATATACTACATAATCATTTATTACTATAAATTATTTTGTTGGGTATTATCATTAAATTACTAAAGAAACTCTTGTTATTTTTCAAGGCTAAGTATAAAAGTTGTAGGAGGGTCATGAGCAAATATGGTGAAGATGTATAAAACACATAAATATTAAATCATATCAAGATCAAGATAATAATAATTAGCTATTATATATTATTGTCAACATCAAAATAATATTATAGGAACATATTATTATATACTATTAAGCAATTAGCTATTAATAATTTAATTTAAATGTTATAGGAGCATATTATTATATTATATTATACTATTTAGCAATTAACTTTTGCCATGGATTTCAAATAGTACTATGAAAAGAATTCCAAATAACTACATTGTTTACAAGAATTGTAAAACAAAAAAAAACTCAGCTGAACCAGGTCAACCGGGTCCGGGTCACCAGTTTTTTACCAAACTGGGTCGGGTCAAACCGGGCTGATCCGGGTCAAATCGGGTCGACTACATATCCGGTCCAATAGCTGAATCGGACCAGTCAGGTCACCGGTTCCCGGTCGAACCGGTCCAACCAGCCAGTCCGTTCCCATTTTTATAACTATGTAAAAATGGGTTAACTAAGTTTTTAGTCCCTAAACTTTTTCAAAATTTGATTTTTAGTCCCTAAACTTTAATTTGACTGGTCAAGGTTCCTTAACTTTTTAAAAATTCGGTTTTTAGTCCCTGAACAAAATTTTGACCGGTCAAAGTCCCTAAACTTTTTAAAAATTCAGTTTTTAGTCCCTGAATTAATGAGATTTCAGGGACTAAAAATAATTTTAAAAAAATTTAGGGACTAAAAACCGAATATTTAAAAAGTTTAGAGACCTTGACCAGTCAAACTAAAGTTTAGGAACTAAAAATCGAATTTTTAAAAAGTTTAGAGACCTTGACCAGTTAAACTAAAGTTTAGGGACTAAAAACCGAATTTTGAAAAAGTTTAGCGACTAAAAACTTAGTTAACCCTATAAAAATTATTGAAAGAAATAATTATACTAAGGATTATTCCAAAAGTAACCCTTTAATTTATCTATATTTTTTTGATGAGTACCCTTTAATTTATCTATATTGACACATACTCTAAGACATGAAATATAAAGCTAGAAAATTTACAACGACTCAAAATAGACGGTTCTTGATTAAGTTTAGACCGGATGGATTGAGTTCTTTTTAAACAAGGTCAACATGTACAAATAGACATGCACAAATTATCGGTTATTCTACTATATATTTTTTTTTTGGATTCCACTTTCATTTACTTCAAATACTCCTATTATTATTGAAGAAAACTTAAATATATTTTTAGTCTCTTGTGTTATTTCTACAATTTTTTCAACTTTTAATTCTTATAAATTTTATATATTTTAAACATGATCATGTCATTACTTGATAGTGTTGTATCAGACATTTATGGTACGTTTGGTAGAGAGGAAGGAAAACAGAGAAAAAAGAAAACACAAATAATGATGTGTTTTTATTTGTTTGATTGCAGAGAAAATTGAAAGAAAAAAGAAGAAAAAGTTGAATTTTGGGAAAAAAAAATTAAAAATTTTCTTTCCTTTCCCTTTCCTTTCATTCAAATTTCAAACTTTTCTTTCTTTCTCCACTCTCTTTCCCTCGTTCCAAACAGAGGCTTAGTGATGTTACACTAATAATTATTCTAAAATGAGACATTTAGATTCATATCATGCTATAAATAAATACTAAGGGATGATTTTTGAAAATTTGAAATTTATAACTAATAAAAAATTGTTTGAGGACTCAAAGCACATTTATATATATTTATAAAGATAAAAATGTATTTTATCCATTAAAAAAATAAATGGAACACTAAGCTTTCACAACTTCATATATCCCCTAGTCTCTATATAGTTTCTACTTTGTTTTCATTTCTTGTACTTATTTTTCAATAGACAACACACACCCTTTGGAGAGATCACAAAGTAAATCAATTTTCTAAAAAAATCTTGGTGTTAGCACTTGTACTAATTTCTCTCAATTTGTCTTCGTTTTCTTATCTTTTATTTGTTTCCACCATTCTTCACCTTTCTACTAATTTTGTCACACTGATTGGAACCACACAATTAGCCGATGATAACAAGGTGTGTAGGTTCCTACAAGGTCGAAACCAGTCAGAACTAACATGAAAAATAGATACTAACACACAGGATAGCAAACAATAATTGTTTCCTTGCAAAAACAATAACACAGAATTTACGACAAGTTCAATCAATAATTGTCTCATCACATAAACAATTGCACAAACACACACAATATAATCACAAGGGACTTATTCCCCAAAGATAAATTTCCAAAAAGATATGACTAAGCCTGGTACCATAAAATGTAAAGTCATGTGGCATTACATTGACTTAACCAACTATAATGGGAAACAAATAGTTTTGCAGAAAACATAATTTGTGCAGTTAAACAAAATATAGTAAACTTTTCACTTTTCAAATATATATAACCATACCATGCATGTGAATAAGTTTTTTTTTGTCAAAAAAAATTGTTGAGAAATTAATGCCAATATAATACTAACTAACATCACAGAATAAGAGATATGACATTTTTAGGCGCTACATAGAGTGTTCTTGGATGTGAGGGTTTCTCTAAGCTCCGCTCTCCTCCAGTTCAGCCATGGATGACCCTCAATATTTATGCCCTTGGCCCTTCTTGGCTCCCCTTTCAGAAGGTTTGTCGACATCTCCTCCGCCTAAAGCTACTAAAACATCGTTTGCTCAGGCTCTATCAAACTCTCTTGATATCCCGATCAGCCAGTTGCCTAGGCCATGTATTAAGGGTGACTCAGTCTCAATCAAGATTTCAGAAGAAGAATACAGAAAAGGTCTGGAAGGATGTAAAAACAACCTTCATGGACGGATCTTGCTAGCGAAAGGTGAGAAACCTCTTGCGTCCAACGATCTTAGGGCAAAGCTTGAGAAGCTATGGAAGCCCATTGGGCAATGGAAGATGATACCATTAGGGAAAGGTTTTTTTGAATTTGGGTTTTCATCGTTGGAAGATCTAAGAAGTGTTTGGTCTGTTGGCTCTTGGAGTCTTCACCCAGGTACTCTTCGTCTCTCTAAGTGGTCACCAGATTTTAATCCAAACAGAATGAAGCAAACCCATGCCCAGTGTTGGGTTAGGATCCAAGATCTCCCACAAGAATATTGGCGCCCAACTACTCTGTTTGAAATTGCTGCAGGATTGGGAACTCCTATTACGATAGATGAGACCACCAGAAGCAAACGTTTTGGGCATTATGCTAGAGTTTTGGTAGACCTAGACCTGACAAGCAAGCTAATTTCAGAAATCTTAGTAGAAAGGGATAACTATGCCTTCTTTGTCAATATAGTCTATGAGCGTCTTCCTCTGTTCTGTGATTTTTGCTGCACTATAGGTCATTCTTTGGACCAATGCAAGAAAAAGGGAGATAAACTAAACAAGCAGCAGCAACCACGCCCTCCTGCTCAGAAGGCTAAAGGGGATTCCAGTCATAATCTTATTCCGGAAAATCTTACTCAAAAAGCAACTCACAAAGGTGATGTTTCTGAACCATCTCCTTCCATGCCCAAAGAATTCATCCAAACAAATTTGGCTGCTGATCAGCCTATCCAAATTGTTGCTCAGTCGGACTTTCAATGTAATGCTCAAGTGGCTAATCAAGATAACCTTTTGGTCCCCTCTAATTCGGAGGAGGACTCAGAGTATGAAGAATCTATTCACCCAAATTCCCCTTTCGCATGATTCTAATGTGAATGATCAGATTGCTTGCAGGCAAGATAATGGTGTGCAGATACAGCTCCCAACTGATTCTAATATCATCATAGATCTAGGATGTGGTGCTTCCGCTCCTATTATCAATGAGGCAGTACAGAAAGATATGCATTTAATTTCTCTTTTATGGGCTGATGATGAAGATTTTGAATGCTCTGAAGACATTCCTAACCTTGACACTTAGTTGCAACATCAGGAGGAAGCTTCTGCATTCACTGAAGTGCTAACTAAAAAAGAAACGCATCTTGAGTAAATCTAAGAAGAAAGTGCAAAAAGCTCAATCAAGAGCAGGAACCCGCAACTTAGCATAATGAAAGTGATCTACTGGAATGCTAGAGGACTAGCAAACCTTGACACTAGATTAGTGTTAAAAAAGCTTTGTGCAACACATAAGCCGGACATTCTCTGCATAGCAGAACCTTGGATTTCTCAGGAAAGAATTCCTACCTATTTTTGGTCTCAATTTAATCTCTCTTTGTTTACCACTAATAATCGTTATTCTCTTTTGCCTAACTTGTGGTGTCTATGTGCATCTCACCTTAAGCCTAGGATTATTGATTCGTCTTCACAACAAGTCTCTTTCTCTTTCCTCTGGGAAAACAGAGAAGTTTTTATGTCAGCGGTGTATGCTAGCACGTCTTATGTTCAAAGACGGAGGTTATGGCTGGAGCTAGCTTCTGTCCAACAACGCAATGTTGGCCCTTGGTGCTTTTTTGGTGACTACAACTCCGTGCTAGGTGCTCATGAAGTTAGGGGAGGCTGTCTTCCTCACCGTACTTCTTGTGAAGAGTTCAGGCTTTGGAGTGAAAGTTGTGTCCTCTCTCATCTCTATACTAGAGGAGCTTTCTTCACTTGGTCCAATGGTAGAAGGCGTCGTCACCTGGTTGAAAGACGTCTTGATAGAGCTATTTGTAATGATCAGTGGATGGAGTTTTGGTCTACATCCTCTTGTTGTACTCTTCCTCGCAGCAAATCTGATCACTTCCCCATTATGTTGCATCTTCACAAGGGAGCCCCATCTTTTCCCTCATCTTTCAAATTTTTTAAAGCATGGACAGAGCATGAAGACTGCAAAAGATTGATAAAGGAGATTTGGAAAAGGCCTGTTCTAGGATGTCCAATGTATATCCTCTCCCAAAAGCTAAAAAATGTTAAATCTGCTCTCAAAATCTGGAACAAAGCTGTTTTTGGAGATGTCAACCAAAATGTGGATAAAGCATTGGCAGAAGTTGATAGAATTCAAGCTGAAATTGATCTACAGATACCCTCATATTCTTTAATTGATCAAGAAGTAGAGGCCCAACAAAGACTGCAGAGAGCTCTTATGTTTCAAGAAGAGTTTTGGAGAGAAAAGGCTAGAGTCAATTGGCATTCTTTTGGTGACAGGAACACCTATTATTTCCACAAGATAGCCAAAATTCGTAGGGTCTCTAAACAAATGTCAACTCTTGCATTAGATGACAGAATTCTTACCTCCTCTGAAGATATTGAAAATCATGTGTTGGAGTTTTATCAATCTTTTTTTGCAACTGATAATCAATGTAGTGATTCGGATTTAGTAAACAGGCTCATCCCTAATCTGGTCACTTCAGAAGACAACTCTATGCTCACCAATATGCCATCTAGACAAGAAGTTAGACAAGCGGTTTTCAGCCTTAATGCAGATAGCGCCCCCGGTCCAGATGGGTTTGGAGGCACTTTTTACCACTCTTTTTGGGAAATCATCTCAGAAGATGTTTATAATGCAATCCTTTTTTTTTTTCACTCAAGGATGGATCTTGCCAAACCTTAACTCCAACCTAGTGGTTCTTGTGCCTAAAATTCAGGATGCTAACAGCTTGGATCAGTATAGGCCAATAGCGCTGGCCAATTTCCAGTTCAAGATTATCACCAAGATATTGGCTGACAGATTGGCTATTATTGCCCCCAAAATTGTATCAGAGAATCAAAGAGGCTTTATAAAGGGCCGCCACATTGTGGACTGCATTTGTATAACATCTGAAGCCATTAACATGCTGGGATATAAAAGCTTTGGAGGTAATATAGCCTTGAAAATAGATGTCAAAAAAGCTTTTGATACTATGGATTGGAAATTCTTACTTAAAGTTTTGTTAGCCTTTGGTTTTGAGCAAAAATTTTGTAATTGGATTAGCGCTATCTTACACTCTGCGAAATTATCACTTTCTGTCAATGGTCGATCTGTTGGATACTTCCCGTGTAAGCGTGGAGTTAGACAAGGGGACCCTTTGTCTCCTCTTCTCTTCTGCCTTGCGGAGGAAGTTCTTAGTAGAGGTATTCACAACTTGGTAGCTACTGGAAATCTTCATCCTATGTCTGGGCCAAGAGGTCACCCAACTCCAACTCACGTCATGTATGCTGATGATCTTATGATCTTTTGCAAAGCTACGAAGAGAAACCTCCAAACTCTTAAAACTCTTTTCCAATCTTATGCAGAGGCCTCAGGTCAAATCATTAATTTGGAAAAAAGTAAGTTCTATTCTAGCAACATTCACTCCTATAGGCTTGCTCAGGTGGTTACTACTCTTGGCTTCTCTGCTGGCAGTTTTCCTTTCAATTATTTAGGTGTTCCTATGTTTATAGGAAAACCAAAAAAGATTCATCTTCAGGGGATTGCTGACAAAATTTGTTCTAAACTAGCCTCTTGGAAAGGCAAACTGCTGTCGATCGCGGGGAGAGCTCAATTAGTTAAATCTGTTATCACTGGTATGATTCTTTACAGCTTCCAGATTTACAAGTGGCCAGCATCTCTTCTGAAACTTGTTGATAAATGGTCAAGAAACTTCATTTGGTCAGGGGACCCCTCCAATAAGAAGTTAGTGACAGTAGGTTGGCATAGAGTTTGTTCCCCCTATGCAGAAGGGGGCTTAAACATTAGATCATTCAAAGCTATTAACCAAGCTGCCACCTATAAGCTTACTTGGGAGATGGTCTCTTCTCCCAGCACATGGGCTTCGTTTCTTCGGGCTAGATTTTTGAGGAAAAATTCACCGAGAAAATTTGTTAAGTCTGCAATATGGCACTCTATTAAGCCTCATCTGCAATCTATTAAAGACAACAGCTCTTGGGTTATTGGAGATGGCGCTAGCATTGGGTTTTGGACAGACACGTGGCTAAATCGTCCAATAGTTGAAAGGCTTGATATCCCCTATCAAATCCAGCATGGCTTATCTGCTAAAGTAAGTGATTTTCTGTGTAATCAGACTTGGCAAATTCCTTTAGAATTGGAAAATCATTTTCCTTCTCTAGCTGCCGAGATCAAAAGTTATATTGTCCCATTGTTGCCCTCTTCTGATTTGATGCTTTGGAACCACTATGAATCTGGTTTGCTCTCTTTAAAAGATGCTTTCTTCTTTTTAAATCCCCCTGGCCGATTGATTCCATGGTGCAAACTAATCTGGAACCAACATATTCCCCCATCAAGATCTCTTCTTTTTTGGAGACTTTTGCAAAATAAACTTTCTACAGATGAAAATTTGCGCAGCAAAGGTTGCACTTTAGTCTCTATTTGTTGTATGTGTGGTGCTGATGCAGAGTCTTCCCATCATCTATTCCTATCTTGCCCTTTTGCAAACACTATTTGGAGTTGGCTTGGTAACAAGATTTTTTTTACAGTTGACACCTCTAGCTTCCACTCCCTATTGGAATGTTGCTATATTAGGTGGAGTAAACAAACAAAAGATCTTGTTCTGGCTGCAATTTTGAGCGTAATATCAACCATTTGGCACTGCAGGAATAAAGCTAGATTTGAGAACAATAAAATCAGTTTTAATTCCGCCGTTAGCACTATCTCAGCTGCAGCTTCTCTCACTGGCAATCTGTCAAGTGGCAGTATGGACTCATCAATCAAAGAGTTTCAGATTCTTAAATCTTTCAACGTCTCCTGTCACTCAAAAAAGGCCCCCAACATCAAGGAGGTGATATGGTATCCTCCTCTATGCTTTTGGATTAAATGTAACACTGATGGTACTGCTCAAGGCTCACCTGGCAGGTCTGCAGCTGGTGGGATTTTTTGAGATTTTAGAGGTACAGTAATTGGCTGTTTTGCTGTTAATTTGAGGATTTCCACATCTCTTCATGCTGAGTTTATAGGAGCTATGACAGCCATTGAGATAGCTCACAAAAAAGGTTGGAATAGGCTATGGCTAGAATGTGATTCTAACTTGGTTGTTGAAGCCTTCTCTTCCAGAAAAGGTGTCCCTTGGTCTCTTCGTAACAGATGGATTAATTGCCTATCGATTGCTAATCAAATGCAATTTCAAATCTCTCACATATACAGAGAAGGCAACACGTGTGCAGATAGAATTGCCTCTCTTGCAATCAATGTACAGGACTTTTGTTGGTGGGATTCTCCGCCTACCTCTATTAACCATGACGTTTTTAGGAATAGGAATAGTCTTCCTAGCTATAGATTCAAATGACTGTTGTTCTCTGGTTTATCCTGTTTTTTGCTGCATGGGTTTGGTTCATGCCCCCCATGTCCTTGTTTCTTTTTCTGTTTTTTATAATATTCGGAGGGTTGCTTTTGGTTTGATAGAGCCAAGGGTGCCAACCTAGTTGGGATGTTTGGCTCTATTGCTTCCTTAGCTCTCCTCCTTTTTTCGGGAAAAAAAAAAACATCACAGAATAATCTGGAAAGTAAAATTTGTCTTGCACCCATAGGTCCTACAAACTACTGGCATAAATTAATACGTACATAATCATATATGATAGATGTATGGTGGAATAAGGATGAAAGAACAATACAATACAATACAGGAGTAGGGGCAATCAAAATAAAACAAAAGAAACTCCCAAAGAACTCCCCAAATATACTAAGCTGGCCCAACTATAAACCCTTAGCCTGTGAGGCCTTCGAAGGGATGACAAACATGTCACCACAAACAATGACAAAACAAAACATAAAAATTGTAGAAAATATCTTTCACCAGTCACCACACATAAAATTTTCCTGCATCACAGGAGTCCATATACTAGTGTATCGTGAAAACACTTTTTTTCTTTCAACGCTTAATTTTTGTTTTTTATACATTATCAAAGCGTAGTTTTTTTTAGAGGATTATCAAAGCGTAGTTAAACAAAGTGTAAATGTACTCATTCAGGGCCGTGTTTAGAAGTTTTGAGGTCTGAGGCAAAACTTTTATAGAGACTTAGAGCTTATTTGGGAACCTAACATTCAGCTGTTTTTTGAATAATTTAAGCTGTTTATGAAGAAAGTGAGATGTTTGGGTATCTAGCTTAAATTTGGAAAAAGTTTTTTTTTTTTTTATAAAAATAAACAGTTTTTATGAAGCTGGAAATTGTAGCTTATGATTATTTTCCAACAGCTTTTTTTTTTCCTTTCAGCTGTTTTATACTCTTTTAATATGTAAAAACTGATTTTTTGTTGCATCCAAACGAAATTAATTATTTTCAAACAACTTTTCAGCAAACTTACTCAAACAAAAATTGATTATGATTATAATCTATTATAACAATAATCAATTATACATATAATCGATTATTAAACTAATCTAATTTTTGCAGCTATCCTAAACACACTCTTAGTATAATATAAATTATCAATCCTCATATTAATTTTCTATTTTTTTGAGCTACAAAATCATTTATCAAAGTTTTATAATCAAGTAATTCTAACATTTCATGGCGATTAATCTATAGGTGATTGATCTATCACTTTTTCATCAATTGAACTTATTTTCATATCCTTTTTATGAATAATAACAAATTTATCGAGAGCACTACGTTGAGATTGAATTAATTTTTTAAATTTTCTCTTTTTCTTTAATTTTTCAAAACCATATTCATACTTTCTATTTACATTTTCTATCACTACAAAGTATAAGAATAAAATAAAACAAAAAACAACAATAAAAATTTAAATAAAATAATTTTGCAAAATTAAATAATAAATAATAAAATGATAGAACCTGGAAACAAAAAGAATTGCACGATGATATTATCTACTGACTACTCCAATAATTTGGCATCAATTATCTACTTCAAAAAAACACTTCATGTCTTTAAAAGAATGCAAAGACGAGTTAAAAAAAAGAGAAATAAAAGAATAGAGCTAAAAAAAATTAAAGTAACTAATATAATTTTTAAATTATTCTATCTGTCATATGTAAGAATCAAATGAATACAATTTCAATTAATTTTATTCTTTCCGTTGCAATTTTATTGGCACTTAAAATAAATAAATTAGCCTTTTGATTTTCTTAATTTAGGTAATAGTGCATGTATCCGTTAACATTAAAAATCTGTAAGAAAACAATCAGTAGTCATTATTACTAATATTAATATACTCTCTAAAATTAATATAATAGTTAATTATACAATGATAATTTTAGGCTACGGCCAAATATAATTAGTATCAATCATAATAACAATATGCGTGCAATCCTTTTTTTTTTTTTTGGTCTGAAGCAATATGCAATCCTAATTCCTAAGTTATATAAATTGTAATTTTACATAATAACTATTGAAAAAAATGGGGGCATAAGGCTGTGGCCTAACTGGCCTTACACTATACACGACTCTGTACTCATTAAAGATTCTGTGTGACTCTTAATTATTATTACTTATTAGTCCTTTATTTGATGCCACATGGGTGTCAATTCTTCCGTCTTTTCCTTTAATGCATTATTAGTGTTGGTGGGACTTCGGAGACCTTGACCTAGGCGAGGCATGAATTATTGCAATCCCGAACTGCATTATTATAAATGATTGATAAAATAGTTAAAATAGAACAATGCCACACGGATTTTTCAGAGAGGATGTCTTATTCAATTCAAAAACAAGCGTTGGCTTCATAGCCTTACAAGATAGAAAACAGAAGCAGTAAAAGCACCACGTTTAACATGGCCTACAACATGGTGACTAAATGACAAGAAAAATGCTAACCCATATCAGACACTGCCCTAAGGAATAGGACTTTATTTAATAAACTGATAAACCCTAAAAACAAGAAACAGTAACGATCCTCTTCAACTTTCATGTTTGTTTCCACATTCCATCCTTAAGAAACTGAACAAATGTAGCTATGTAATGATCCTGGTGCAGCTTCAAGTTTCCAACAATTGCAGCAGCTTCTCCTGTATTAATTCTGAGCTTCTTACCTTCCTCCAAAACCATAGCTTGTCTAAGGGATGTGGCAATGTCATTTCTAGTGAATGACCCGTCTTCATTTCTTTTCACTTCGATGGCTAGTCCCTTATCCACCAAAAACCTTGCATTAAGAGGTTGATCCAAATTGAAGGGTAAGACAACTCGGGTTTGACCAAACTGAAGGGTTTCAATGACAGATCCCCAGCCACAGTGAACCAAAGATCCCCCAATAGATGGATGTGCCAATATTTCCTGTTGTGGTATCCATCCCATACAAACAATTCCTCTGTTAGATGTCCTTTCAACAAAACCAACAGGTAGAGGATCCTCATCATTGCTTGCCCAACTGGGTTTTATCAGTGCCCATAGAAATGGCAATTGAGACTCCTCAAGTCCAAAAGCTATCTCAAAAACTTGATCCTTGCTCAGCATGCATTCACTGCCAAACCCCACAAATACAACTGATTTGGATGCTTGCTTATCAAGCCACTCAAATATCTTACCCCTATTCCCATCAACAATTCCTTTCTCTCTCTCTGCCCTATCTGCAGGCAATAAACCTATGGGAATCACAGGCTTCCCAACTAGTTTCTGAAACGCATTCAGATATTCTCCTTCAATCTCGTAGCAGCTACGAAATAATAAAGCTTTAGAGGCGCCAAATACCTTGGCAATCCTTTCTTCGTCACTTACCCCGGAAGCATTCACCTGGTTGGCAGCAGCACAAAAAGGTATTGCCTCGTGTCTTCGATAAGCCACTGACGATGGAAATGTCACCCATTCTGGTGGTGCTGTTAGACTTTCTGGAGATAAAGGAGTTTTCCATGTACCTGGTGCTCCCCAAAATGTTACTGCAGGAGCAGATAAAACATTATACACGATCAACTTTACCTGAAACTCTTGGGCAATGTCTACTATCCAGTGAGGACTAAAATCACTAATTATCCAATCTGGTAACTGGTTGGCCACAAATTGCTTCACAGGATGTTGCAGCTTATCATATGCCAACTTTAAGTACTGAATTTTTTCAAATGGAATGTCCATAGTGGCCTCAGCACCTTCTGGCAAAAGCTCATTGTCCAATGGTGGTAAAGGAAGTTGCACAAAATGAACCAAATGAGATAAAGTTGAAGGAAGTTTGGGAAGCCTTTGAATGTTTTTGGGAGTTGATATGAAGGAGACATGAACACCAGCTTTGGCCAAGGCTATGGAAAGTCGGAAAAATGGTATCAAGTGGCCAAAGGCAGACCATGGAAGCATCACTACATTAATTGCATTCTCAGCCATATTTCCTTGATCTGATAAATGCTGCAAATGCTCGGTGAAACACGGGAAAATATATAGTAATCTTTATGATCACCAACCAACAATTGTGACGTAGGCATTGTGCTTTCGAGTTTCACGTGGCAAAAGTGAAATGTACAATGTTGTGGCTTTCACCATGGACCACTTGTTAGAGCCATGTTATATAGTACTCGAATTTCACTTGTTTAAATATTATTTGACAGATATCAAATTTAAAAAATAAAAATTGAGAGCTTTGTGCAACACGAATTCACGCATAGTATAAAATAATTGGAAGCAGCATGGAAAAATTACATTAGTACAAACTGCCCCATCGTGGCCATAATGTGTTTTGTTGAATCACTGTAATTATTACATTAGTGGTACAAATTAAGAGCATTTCGGAAGCATGGAAGAGCCTCTATAATAGCTTTCTCGATTAGTATAGTGATGTTTGTAAGTAATGTTCTAATGACTATCTTTGGGCTATCAAAAGCGCAAAAGAAAAAAATGTTCCAAAAACAAAAATGAGAAGCAAATTTTTGCAGCTTTTAACCGCTAGAAATCATTTAATATCTTTTAAACTAGTTAACCAAGCATTTTTTAACGGTTAAAAATTGATAGAAAATTAACCACAACAATAATTTTAAAAAAATGACTTGTGGCATTACCACATCATCATTTAACGGCACATATGACAACAAGAACTATAAACATTAATGGACAAAAACATCATGAAGTAAAACCAGTCAAAATTTTGTTCAAGACTAAATGAAATCCTAAAAAAGTTCAGGGACTAAAAATATAAGTAACCCATAAATATATATGATTAATTTGGTAAAATCTTTACAATAAAATATAATGCAAAATGGTAGGTTACATTAACTTTTTAGTCCCGTATAAAATAGAGATATTTTAGTTTTCATCCCTTTTTTTTTCTTTTTTCTTTTTGGTTTTTGTCTATTAAATTTTTTTGATTGTTTTGGTATCTTCCATTAGATTTTTCCGTCAAATCTAACAGAAAAAAATATAGGAACCAAAATAGAAAAATGAAAAAATTATAGGGACCTAAACTTAAGAGAAAAAAAAACACCCCTTATATTATAGGGACTAAACAATTATTCAAGCCTAATTTATAAAAATTAAAACTTGAAACATTGAAAATGCATTGATAGGAAGCAGAAAAATAATGAAATGCACTAGTAACCAACAAAAATATTATAAAAATTAAACCTTTAACATATAACTTCGTAGAAGTCATGAAATTAAGGTTTAATTTTTATATATGAAAACTTTGTTTGCCACCAATGCATTTGCTGTAGATTTATTTTTTTTCTCCCCATGAGTACATTCGCACTTTATGAAAGGTTAGGGTCCGTTTATCTTGAAAAAGTTTTTTTGTTTTCATCTTTTGTTTTTACTTTTAATAACTTTTCACTGTTTCCTGTACAAATATTTGAAAATAGAAAATAAATTAAAAATAATGTGACAATTTTATAATTAAAAGTAAAAACAGAAAATGAATACAAAAAGTAAACGAACCCTTAGATTTTATAAGGTTTGCTTAAATAGTTGTTTAGTCCCTATAATATAAGGTTGTTTTCATTTCATCCCCTTAATTTTGGTTGTTTTCATTTTGGTCCTCTTAACTTTCAGTTTCTATATTTTTCTGCTTTTCTATTTTGGTCCTTGTAATTTTTTACATTAGGTTTGACGGAAAAATCTAACAAGGACCAAAATCAAACAAAAAATTTAATAGGGATGAAAAAAAAAGGAAAAGGATGAAAATCAAAACATCCCTATATATATATTATTGGAACAAAAAAGTTATTTAAGACTTATATATGACTCACGAGTACACATTTTCTGTCCACATTGTACTTCACCAGATATGACCTGTGTGTTGCATGGGTAGATAAATTAAATTATATAAAATGTTATTTAATTAAAAAGTATTTTTTTATTTTGATATATTTTATATCATTAAAAATAATATGATTAATTTGATGTATGATATTTTATTTAAATAAATTTATACACTATAAATTTATTAAGACGTGGAAAAATATTTACAATAAAATATATGATTAATTATTTTATTTGTAGTAGGTGAACACCCCTCCTTGTTGTCGTCGTTGGTCTCCCTCACGCCATCTCTGGTCAACACACCTTTTTGTTCGCTTTTTGTAGATCTTAGGAAAATTAATTTTTGAAATATAGTTTACATTACAAAACTCATAATATAGTTATTTTTATACATTACATAGAACCAATTTCAATAATGTATCAAAAATTACTATATCACATAAACTAGTTTATGTAATGAATTAGAAAATAATCACATTGTAAAAACTAGTGGCTGTAATGTATTAGAAAATAACTAGTTTCTGTAATGTATCACAAGTTTCCAACAATTGAGACGTAGGCATTGTGCTTTCGTGTTTCACGTGGCAAAAGTAAAATGTACAATGCTGAGGCTTTCTCCATGGACCACTTGTTAGAGCCCGGCTATATAGTACTAGAATTTCACTTGTTTAAATATTATTTGACAGATATCAAATTTAAAAAATAAAAATTTAGAGCTTCGTGCAACACGAATTCACGTATTGTATGAATCAACCTTACCAACCCAACAATTCAACCCAAATAAATTAAATTGATCAAGATTTTTAGCTTAATCGAGTCTAACCCAAACCAAATCAATCATACCCGATGATTATTATGTTTAGATATCGGATTTGTGATTTACAAATCCGATTAACCCTAACCAAACTAATTATGAGAATTTTTCTATTATTAATAATAATGTATGGAGTTTTATGGTATAATCATTTTTTTTTTTGTAATTTTTTCTATTATTTAGTTTTTGTAAGCAAATTACAATAAAAACTTATATATTTACACCTTTTAATAGGATTATACGTGAATTTTTGGGTAAAATAATACATTTTTTTTCAAAACAATTTTTTTGTACATTTGCATAACAGGAGACCCGATTGACCTGAAATTCTTGATCAGGTTGTACAAAAAAATTTGGAAAATCCAAACTAATATGAACCAATGAAATTTGATTGGTTTAGAATTTAAAAAGTGCTTTTTTACTTTGATATATTTTATATCATTAAAAAATAATATGATTAATTTGTTGTTGATATTTTAGTAAAATAAATTTGTACACTATAAAATATATGATTAATTATTTTATTTTTATAGTAGGTGAACACCCCTCCCTGTTGTTGTTGTTGGCCTCCTTCATGCCATCTCTAGTCAACCCTTCCTTTTTTTTGTACCCATCACATTGGCACGGAGTATCTACAAGCTTTTAGTGATGACTAATCTCCGCCGAGAATTTGATTGGCCACCTTTAGTGAGTCTCTCCTCCCAATCACATTTTTTCCATCCACTGGTCAACGCTCCTTTTTGTAGATCTTAGGAAAACTAATTTTTGAAATATAGTTTACATCAGGCAAGCTAGTTTCAATAATGTAGTTATTTTATACATGGATAACCAATTTCAATAACGTATAAAAAAAATAACTATATCACATAAACTAGTTTATGTAATGTATTAGAAAATAACTAGTTTCTGTAATGTATCACAAGTTTCCAAAAGTACATTCCAAAAATTAATTTTTCGGAAGAATACTTCTATAAAAACATAAAGAAAACAGATGAGAGTAGCAAGAGAAAAAAAAGGTGTGCAAATAGAATCAACAAACAAAATTAATAAAGGCCTTTCTAAAGAACACATCAATAAAAAGGCCTAACATTATGGAAGCCGAACCTAATTTAGTAACTTCATAATGTGCCAATGGTTTGTTTGACCAAGGCCGTAGACTCGTGTAAAAGCTTACACATGTAAGAGATTAAGGTTCTTAAACCTTTAAGCAGTTGTTCCTTAGTATCGTATGAAAGCATTTAGGGATAAAGTTATAGAGTTAACATTCGTGTAAAAATGAACAATGAACAACTAGGAAAAAACGATAAAGTGTTGACTTTCTCATATCTTCCATATACTTAAAAAATATGATTATCTATGATAATACACTAAGCCATTTTCAGGAAATGTCTTATTGAATTCAAAAACAAGCATTGTATAGCCTTACAAGACTGAAAACCAAAAGCAGTAAGAGAACCACCGTTAACATGGCTTACAACATAGCGACTAATTGATAAGAAAAATGCTAACCCCTATCTGACACGGCCCTAAAGAATAGTAGTTCTTATTTAACAAACTGATTAACCCTAAAAACAAGAAAGATCCTCTTCAACTTCATATTTGTTTCCACATTCCATTCTTAAGAAACTGAACAAATGCAGCTATGTAATGATCCTGGTGCAGCTTCAAGTTTCCTACAATTGCAGCAGCTTCTCCAGTGTTAATTCTGATCTTCTTTCCTTCCTCCAATACCATAGCATGTCTAAGGGATTTGGCAATGTCATTTCTAGTGAATGACCCGTCTTCATTTTTTTTCACTTCGATGGCTAGTCCCTTTTCCACCAAAAACCTTGCATTAAGAGGTTGATCTATAATGAATGGTAATACAACTAGGGTATGACCAAACTGCAAGGTTTCAATGACAGAGCCCCAGCCACAGTGAAACAAAGAACCCCCAATGGATGGATGTGCCAATATTTCCTGTTGTGGTATCCATCCCATACAAACAAATCCTCTGTTAGATGTCCTTTCAATAAAACCAACAGGTAGAGATTCTTCATCATTGCTTGCCCAACTGGGTTTTCTGAGTGCCCATAAAAATGGCAATTGAGACTCCTCAAGTCCATAAGCTATCTCAAAAACTTGATCCTTGCTCAGCTTGCACTCACTGCCAAACCCCACAAATACAACTGATTTTGATGCTTGCTTATCAAGCCACTCAAATATCTTACCACTATTCCCATCAACAATTCCTCTCCCTCTCTCAGCCCTATCTACAGGCAATAAACCTATGGGAATCACAGTCTTCCCAACTAGTTTCTGAAATGCATTCAGATATTCTCCTCCAATCTCATAGCAGCTACGAAGTAATACTGCTTCAGAGGCACCAAATACCTTCTTAATCCTTTCTAAGTCACTTACCCCGGAAGCATTTACCGGGTTGACACCAGTACAAAAAGCAATTGCCTCGTGTCTTTGATAAGCCACTGATGATGGAAATGTGACCCATTCTGGTGGTACTGTTAGACTTTCTGGAGATAAAGGAGATTTCCTTGTAGCTGGTAGTCCCAAAAATGTTGTCGCAGGAGCAGATAAAACACCAAAGAATATTAACTTTACCTGAAACTCTTGGGCAATGTCTACTATCCAGTGAGGACTAAAATCACAAATTATGCAATCTGGTAACTGATTGGCCACAAATTGCTTCACAGGATGTTGCAGCTTATCATATGCCGCCTTTAAGTACTGAATTTTTTCAAATGGAATGTCCACAGTGGCCTCAGCACCTTCTGGCAAGAGCTCATTGTCCAATGATGGCAAAGGAAGTTGCACAAAATGAACCATATGAGCTAAAGATGAAGGAAGTTTGGGAAGCCTTTGAATGTTTTTGGGAGTTGATATGAAGGAGACTCGAACCCCAGCTTTGGCCAAGGCTATGGAAAGTTGGAAAAATGGTATCAGGTGGCCAAAGGCAGACCACGGAAGCATCACTACATGAATTGCATTCTCAGCCATATTTCCTAAATCTGCTTGCTGCATATCTAAACTTGAGAAAATACCAAGGAAAATATTTCTTTGACACAAACTACACCTGGAGTGAGGTATAAGTAAAAGAGAAAGAAGTGTTATTAATTGGTTTTATGCATATTTGACTTGATACATTTATTAATTCATTAATTGATTTTTATGCATTTATTAATCCATTAATTGATTTTTATGTGTTCATTTATTATATGATATAAAATAATATTTTTATATAGTTAATTGCATAAGACATTAATTGATTAACTTTATATATATATATATATATATATATATATATATATATATATATATATATATATATAACACATATTATAATTATTCAAGGGTATTCCTAACAAGTATCCTAAAGGCATTGATTAAAGAATTAAAATAGGAAATGTTTTATTAAAAATTATATAGGAGCACATTTTAAAATTATAGAGGAGCACATTTTTTTCGCATTTTAATAAAAAAAAATTCTCCTTTTACTTTGATAGGGCACTAATTAGCATTTGTCATTATTAAATATGATAATATATATTTTTTTATTGTGAAATAAAGGAGTGATTCATTAATGAAAATATTTGATTTCTTACATTCATTAATTGGTTATGACGCCTTCATTTATTATATGATATAAAATTGTAATATTTTGTATATAATCAATTAAAATTATTTCTTCTTAATATTTATGAAAAAAAAGTAGTATTGTATTTATGTATATCATAAAAGTAATTCAGTTAAAAAATTATATTTTTTAACTTAAAAAAAAAAATTACCCAATTAAGAATTGTCAATTTAAAGAATTACATATTTATAGAAATATAAAATATTTAAAGAATTATTTCTTTAACTTCCATCAATGATGTAGACTGTATCTTTCTTTCATTCCAAACTCCATGGTGAGTTTTATCAGGAAGCAAGCTAATCGTATTGCTCACAGCCTAACTAGAGTGTCAAGATTGTATGTTAGCAACCATAATTTTGATCATATTCCAAGTTGTATCTTTCCCCTAATTATGAATGAAATGAGTTAAGTTTGTTCTCTTTAAAAAAAATTCCATCAATGATATTTAATTATAAAAGTTATTTTAAAAATATCTGAAAAAATATAAATTATAATTAATTAATTATTATAATCTATGTCCAACATAAAAAATTACGTGCAACGTACAGGTTCAAAGACAAGTATATACAGGGCCGGCCCAATATATTTTAGGCCTAAAGCAAATTTTAAAGTGAAGCCTTTTAAAATTAATAGTAACTTTTTGACAAAAAATAATAAAAATATTTTAATAAAATAACTATAGAGCAAACTATGTTTTTTGTCCCTAAACTTTTTCACATTTATGGTTTTGGTCCCTAAACTTTTTTACTACCAGACAAAGTTCTCATACTTTTTTTTCCGTCCATGGTTTAAGTCCTTTCTGTCTATTTTGGACGTTAAGCGATGATGTGTTGTTAGTTTTATTATTATCTTATTTTATTACGTTTTTTGACGGTTTTTAACAACCATAAATTGCTTGGATTACTTGTTTAGAAGGTCCCTGAAAACTTTCGAATCAAATTTCTCTCATATGAATAATCCTTTTTCAAAATTGATAGAGAGCTTTAGTAGATCTATTAATTTTGAGCAAAACACATACTTAAACTTGGATTTTCGTTCAAAAATGAGAGATTATTTGAAAACAAATTGATTTTGAGCGCTATTCACAAACACGTTTCATCCTTCCTAGATTTCTCCTTCATTGTTCAATGATCTTCAAAATGATTGAGGGGTTTTGTTCCCCATGAGTAGATGATCAAAAAGCATGCTCATATGCCTGATTTCGTTGCCTGAGTTGCAAGAACGAAATGAAACTTCTCGCGGTCAAACACAACCCGGTTCACTATTAGTAACCCAAGCAATTTCTGGCAAACCGCTAGAAAACGTAATAAAATAAAATAATAATAATAAAACTAACACCACGTCATCACTTAACGTCCAAAATAGATGAAAATGACTAAAATCATGGACGAAAAAAAGTATGAGGACTTTAACCGGTCGTAAAAAAGTTTAGACCAAAAACATAGTTTGCTCAATAACTATATTTTTATTGAAAATTTATCTTTCGAGCTTCTAAGAGAACTAAGAAGGATGTTAAGAATTGAGATGAGTGATAAGTGATAAGCAATTAAAGAATAAAGGAGTACAGAGATAAAGGAATAAAGAGAGTGACTTTTGGACTAATTTTGGTGAGAATTAAATATTAAGGGGCCTTTGATATAGCTAATTAAGAGATATCTTTATTAATTGAAATTAATGAGTAATTATTATTTCCTTTTTTAGTCTTCAGAGTAATTATTTTTTAAGTGGGAACAAATAACAAAAATTATGGACCTTACAAAAATTATACAAATACTAATGTTAAATAACCTTTTTTTGGAGGAGGCCTAAAACAAGGGTTTTACTTCCTTTATGCAAGGCCGGCCTTGAGTATATGTAAAAGTAATGTACATTGACATGATTTTTCTCACTCAAAACAGGTACAGTTTGGTAACTCTTGGCTTACATATTAGTTAAATGAAGATGTGATTCACACATTTTTATGTTGCATATATTGCAACATTATGGGGGTAGTATATTGATTTCTTAAAAATTTAAAAACAGCATGGGCTGATAATTTGACTTTTCTTTTTTTTAAGGCATGGATAATTATGTTACATTTATTGGATATTAATTGACTAATTTAAAATTGTAAAAGATATTTGGTTATTTTGGTGAAAAAAATTGTTTTATATATATAAAAATATTGTACACATTATAATTTTTAAAAATTACTCCATTCGATCCTTATTATAAGGTACAAATTCAAAGTTTGGCTTAGTCCTTATTATAAGGTGTAATATAAAATGTCCCTGCATTAATTATTTTTTTTACAAAAATACCTTTAATTAAAGTCAGTTATGGAATGACGTGATCATAGCATAAGAAATTTCATCAAACAAATAACCACTTAATTTATAGTTGTAATTTCCTTCTTTTTTCCAATAAATAAGGGATATTTTAAAATAAATAAAAAATATTATAGTCTTATTAATTAACTAATATCTCACTAATATTTTTATTTTAGTTAAAACATGTTTTTGTCTTAATATATGAAAATATTCAATATGATCATAATATGAAACAGTGTTAAACATTTTGCAAAACCAGGGAAAGTGTTTCACATCATTAGCTTCCCTGATTAACAACTTGATTGCTCATTCATGTAAGCTTCCTAGATAGGATTAGCCGGAACATGAAGTATGAACCACAACTTTGGCTGAATTTGCTACAATGCAGTGCCAGCAAAAATATATACTGTACGTGATTTAATCAGTCAGTAAGTTGCTAACTAGTTTATTGATATGCTCGTGACACAAACATAATAACGTGCTAATGCTTTGGTTGGACGAAGGCCGTGGACTTGTGTCAAAGCATTTAGGACCAAGTGACAAGGAAGGAGTTAAGATCCACGTAAAATGAAAATAATAGAAGAAAAGCTCATCCACTACTAGCCAATCTCGTTATATATATATATATATATATATATATATATATATATATATATATATATATATATATATATATATATATATATATATATATATATATATATATTCACTGCATCTCACTAGGACTTACTACCGAGACCACCCTTACCGGATGACCAACGTACCAGATGATAGAGTAACTAAAAGATACTGACTAATTAATAAACTTAATGACTTTGAATGAAATTCAAAAAGACAGAAAGATACAGAATTTAATAACAAGACGGGATAGTAAACTCCAACCTACTACCAGTGCCCTAAGGTTCTGATAGAGGATCGATGCATACATATAATTAAGCAAAATGGAATTGTGATATCAAAAAAGAAAATGAAATTAGCTCAAACTAAGATTAGATTCCTAGGCCATGAAATATACCAAGGAAAAATCACTCCCATTACCAGAAGTATAGAATTTGCCTCTAAATTTTCTGATGAAATAAAAGATAAAAACCAATTACAAAGATTTTTGGGATGTTTGAATTATGTGTATGATTTCATTCCTAATATTAGAGTTATTTGTAAACCCCTGTTCAATAGGCTTCATAAAAATCCTAAGCTTTGGTCTCCTGAATTAACCCAAGTAGTAATTAAGATAAAAGACCTAGTAAAAAGTCTCCCATGTCTTGGTATCCCTCATCCAGATGCCTTTATGATAGTGGAAACTGATACCTCTGAAATTGGATTTGGAGGTATTCTAAAACAGAAATTCTCAGAAAATACCTTTATAAATAAAATAAGTAATAAAACTAATCTCCATTTTAGACCACTGGTTATTTGTTCATGTTTTAACTTTTTCGGCACAGTTACATTTACCTTTTGTGGGTTTACTAGTAGTAATGTGGTTTCGTCAGTAGGAGACATCATAAGAGCTCCAAGGGCTAATTGTGTTTTCATTACTTTATAGTATATTCTATAAATTATAGTAATTGGCATTGAGCTTGGGTTCTAGTCATCTTCTAGCATTTTAATATCTAACATGATATTATGAGGAGTATTAAGGAAACTAGATAAGGCTATTGAGTAATTCGGGTAATTTTTATATAAACTGGTCCATTATGCAAATTAGTTTCAAATAATGCTAATATTTGATTTTCTAGTGATTTAGGCCTATTATCTCTGAGTGAGGCAAATAGAGGCATATCCATTCCTTGCCTAAATAGAGGTTTAATGGCAATTTGAATTGATCCTATATGCAGGTATTTATAATTTTTTATGTGTTCAGCAATTAACTGTCTAGAAATTAAAGAAATAGTTTCATGACTATTTATTAAATCTATTTCTTTTTCTACAGTCTTAATTACATATTCTCCTTTAAACCAATCTTTTAAACTAGTTTTATACATAGTTGATATTTCTAATTTAGGTAATGTCCGTTTATTTAATTGAGATTCTATTTCAGGAATTCTAAATTCATGGTGATTATGGAATTGTTTATCTCTTCTTGTTCTAATTCTAAATCTGGTATATATATAGTCATGATCCGTTTACACCAGGTGTAAGTCTAAAAACTTACACCAAATCTCATCCATTGAATTCCTCCAATTCCTCCAATCTAACGACTCCAAATATTTCAGCTAATAAATAAAAATAAAATAAAACACAGTCACATGAGATTAACCATCATTTGGAACCTACCAGTGACTTCAATTGATTTGTTTTCGTTTTGATCTAGGGATTTGTTTTTGTCCCAACGAAAAATTGATTCAATTGGCTTAATTGATTTATTCAATTTTTTCCTTGTACCCAATCAGGGACTGTGAGAATTCAACTGATAAATTACATGACTATGATTTTAGGTCAGTGGGAATTCATTCTGTGAGATTTGGAAATACAATTGGTTGTATGTAATGCTACAATTGATTTATTCAAAAAAGCACGAAGAAACACGTAATGGTTATATGATTTGGCTTCAATTGCATAAATCAATTGGAAGAGCAATTGAACAATTCCAATTGGTTTCAATTACCGTGACACCTTTAATCAATTAATTGGTTAGGATGAAATCCTTATGGTGATTTACGTGAGCAAAGATACCAACTTGAGTAATTGAATCACATGAGCAAATGATTGAAACCAAATAAAATGTGAGAGAGTTGAATTACGTGAGTGGAGTTTGGGGATGAAGCTGGAGAAATTATCGTGGTAGGATTTTAAAAGATGGTTCTTCAAATCACGTGATGTGTTTTATTTGATTTTTTTGTTTTTGTTAGTTGAAATATTTGGAGCCATTAGATTGGTGGAATTCAATGGATGAGATTTGGTGTAAACTTTTAGACTTACACCTAATGTCAGCGGATCCTGTCTCGTATATATATATATATATGTGTGTGTGTGTGTGTGTGCTCTCATTGAAAATTTTCCTTATCAATTTTGTAACTATCCACATTCACAATATTTCTATAATTACCTCAATTCATTTATTTATCTGATGTTATTTTTTTTTTCATATTTATAACTCTATTTTTTAATTTCAAATATTTCTCTCTTTCATCAATAATTTTAAATCCTTAATTCAATTTACTTTTCAATTTTCAAAGTTAATATTAAAAAAAAATTAAAGTTATATGGTTACATCTTTCCTTATTTTTTAATTTTTTTTTTTTATAGTTTGTAGTTTCTTTTATAATTATCTCTTTTTTAAAATTTCTTTTTTGATGTACTATATAATCCTTTTTTTTATTCAAATTTTATAGTCTCTAATCTTTTGGACTTTTTTTCTTTTAATATTTCTTTTATCAAATTTTTTAACTCTCTTTTTTAATTCCGAAGATTTTCTCTTTCATCAATAATTTCAAATCATAATCAGCTTGAAATACAAATTTTATTTGAAGCCCAAACTAACTAAAACAGCTACGTGTTCCTCCATAATCTGATCATCCTCTGGTTAAAGACATTGTTGGGCCTAAAAATTGGTTTGTAAAAAATCCAATTGGAAAAACAAATGTTGAAGCCCAAAACTGGATGACCCACATAGCCTTTCGTTGCCCAAATCCAATAAGCGTTGCTTCTTTCCTTTGCAAGTGTCGAACCCTAACTTTGAACTGAAACTGACCGTACAGATCTAGCAAGTGGCGGTCACGGTGGTTCTCTCCACAGCGGCGACGCAAGATGAAACTTCACTGTGGTGAGACGGGGTACGACGGAGGCAGTGAGGGTTCCGCCGGGGCCAAAAACAAGAACTGCGTGATCTGGAGGTGTTGCGGAGATCGTACGTTCATCTTTCTTCTCCGGCGATGACGCATCATTTTCTGAAACATGCTTCTTGATCTCAAAACAGGAAAGAAGTACCATATTTCTAGCGATGAAAATGGAATCTTCAGAAAACCAAGGAACAGAGAACCTGCAGTCGTCAACGGTGTTGGACCGAGTGGAAATCTTGGAGAACACCTCGTTTCTGATTGGATCCGCGAAGACGATGCTGATGTTGGCGTGGCTTTGATCAATTGCAGAACGAATGATTTCAGAAGATGCAGAGCACTCCAGATCAACTTCAAACTTCTCCGTGGTACTGAATCTTGGATTGTTGATGATACAGGTGATTTCCCCAATCTTGATGGTTGATCCATCGATTACTGGCTTGATTGGAATTACCGGAGTCACAGATATTGTGTCGAGGTCGAGGTCTGTTACTTGCCTGAAACTGCCGAAAATGATTTCACAGTGGTCGTTCTCCTCCATTGTAGTAGAGTCAAGAACCTCAAAGAGGTTCAGTGCTTGTGGTGAAGAATCGGAAACTTCCTCACCCGACTCAGAATCATGTTCTTGCTCCAAGTCTGAATCGTAGAGATCTTCATCGGAATCATTTGTAGAAGCAGGGTATCGCTCTGATAAGGATTTCTTCTTCTCCATCTTTGCTTTCTTCCATAAATGAGAGATGATGGAGTGAACCATGATAAAACATGGTGGATCAAAGATAACTGTGAAAAGATCTCTGTGCGAAACAATGGAAGGGCGGAAGGTGAAAGGTATCACTCTCATACCATGTTGGAAATCAGAGGATAAGAGGGATGTAGATAGTAGACATGAGCCAAATACAGAGAATAATTCTCAAGAGATTTCATATTGATTAAAAGATACTAAAATGGATTACAATTTTCCTATTTATAGAGTTTATAATTGGACTAACCAAGTCTAACTAATTTCTTAACAAACTAACTAATTGTATACTCTAATACTTTTATCAAATTTTTTAACTCTCTTTTTTAATTTTAAAATTTTTTCTCTTTTATCAATAATTTCAAATCCTTATTTCAATTTATTTTTTAATTTTTAAAGTAAATATTAAAAAAATTAAAGTTATGTCGTTATATCTTTTCTTATTTTTTTTTAAAGAAAATTATAGTTTTTAATTTCTTTTATATTATATCTCTTTTTTAAAATTTCTTTCGATGTGATATATAATTCTTTATTTTTTTTCAAATTTTTTTCTATTGACTAAATAGTGAAAATTTGAATAAGTCCATGGACTAAAACACCAATTTAGTAATACGTTTACATAAATGATTGATCAAATAGTTAAAATAGAACAATGCCACACAGATTTTTCAGAAAGGATGTCTTATTCAAATCAAAAAAAGCATTGGCTTCATAGCCATACATGATGGAAAACAGAAGCAGTAAAAACACCACGTTTAACATGGCCTACAACATGGTGACTAAATGATAAGAAAAATGCTAAGCCATATCAGACACGCCCTAAAGAATAGGACTTTATTTAATAAACTGATATACCCCAAAAGCAAGAAACAGTAACGATCCTCTTCAACTTCATGTTTGTTTCCACATTCTATCCTTAAGAAACTGAACAAATGTAGCTATGTAATGATCCTGGTGCAGCTTCAAGTTTCCTACAATTGCAGCAGCTTCTCCTGTGTTAATTCTGATCTTCTTTCCTTCCTCCAAAACCATAGCTTGTCTAAGGGATGTGGCAATGTCATTTCTAGTGAATGACCCGTCTTCATTTCTTTTCACTTCGATGGCTAGTCCCTTTTCCACCAAAAACCTTGCATTAAGGGGTTGATCAATAATGAAGGGTAATACAACTAGGTTATGACCAAACTGCAGGGTTTCAATGACAGAGCCCCAGCCAGAGTGAAACAAAGACGCCCCAATAGATGGATGTGCCAGTATTTCCTGTTGTGGTATCCATCCCATACAAACAAATCCTCTGTTAGATGTCCTTTCAATAAAACCAACAGGTAGAGATTCTTCATCATTGCTTGCCCAACTGGGTTTTCTCAGTGCCCATAAAAATGGCAATTGAGACTCCTCAAGTCCATAAGCTATCTCAAAAACTTGGTCCTTGTTCAGCTTCAACTCACTGCCAAACCCCACAAATACAACTGATTTTGATGCTTGCTTATCAAGCCACTCAAATATTTTACCACTACACCCATCAACAATTCCTCTCTCTCTCTCAGCCCTATCTACAGGTAATAAACCTATAGGAATCACAGGTTTCCCAACTAGTTTCTGAAATACATTCAGATATTCTCCTCCAATCTCGTAGCAGCTACGAAGTAATACCGCTTCAGAGGCACCAAATACCTTCTTAATCCTTTCTAAGTCACTTACCCCGGAAGCATTTACCTGGTTGGCACGAGCACAAAAAGCTATTGCCTCGTGTCTTTGATAAGCCACTAACGATGGAAATGTGACCCATTCTGGTGGTACTGTTAGACTTTCTGGAGATAAAGGAGTTTTCCTTGTACCTGGTAGTCCCAAAAATGTTGTCGCGGGAGCAGATAAAACACCAAAGAAGATTAACTTTACCTGAAACTCTTGTGCAATGTCTACTATCCAGTGAGGACTAAAATCACAAATTATGCAATCTGGTAACTGATTGGCCACAAATTGCTTCACAGCATGTTGCAGCTTATCATATGCCGCCTTTAAGTACTGAATTTTTTCAAATGGAAGGTCCACGGTTGCCTCAGCACCTTCTGGCAAGAGCTCATTCTCCAATGATGGTAAAGGAAGTTGCACAAAATGAACCAAATGAGATAAAGTTGAAGGAAGTTTGGGAAGCCTTTGAATGTTTTTGGGAGTTGATATGAAGGAGACACGAACACCAGCTTTGGCTAAGGCTATGGAAAGTTGGAAAAATGGCATCAAGTGGCCAAAGGCAGACCATGGAATCATCACTACATGAATTGTATTCTCAGCCATATTTCCTAGATCTGTTTGCTGCATATGCTCTACAAACGCGAGAAAATATCAAGGAAAATATTTCTTATACACAATCTACACCTGGAGTGAGATATATATATAAAAGAGAAAGAAGTGCTATTAATTGGTTTTATGCATATTTGAATGCATTTATTAATTTATTAATTGATTTTTATGTATTTATTAATTCATTAATTGATTTTTATGCGTTCATTTATTATATAATATAAAATATTTTTTTTATATAATTAATTTAGAAGACATTAACTTATTAACTTTTTTATATATTAATATTACACATATTATAATTATTAAATATTATAATATATATTTATTTTATTGAGAAATAAATGAGTGATTCATTAATGAAAATAGGATAAACACCCATTTTGGTTCCTAAAAATGTGTGGTGCTGACAAATTGGTCCCAAAAGATGAAAATTTTGAATTTAGTCCCCGACTAATTTGTCGCACTTTTTGCACATTCAGGACTAAATTTGAATTTTTCATCTTTCAGGAACCAATCTGTCAGCGTCACACACTTTCAGGGACCAAAATGGATATTTACCCATGAAAATATTTAACTTCTTGTATTCATTAATTGATTATGACGCCTTCATTTATTATATGATATAAAATAATATTTTTTATATAATCAATTAAAATTATTTCGTCTTAATATTTATAAAAAAAAATAGTAGTATATTTATGTATCATAAAAGTAATTCAGTTAAAAATTATATTTTTAACTTGAAAATAAAAAATGTTTTACCCAATTAAAAATTGTCAATTTAAAGAATTACATATTTATAGGAATATAAAATATTTAAATAATTATTTTTTAACTTCCATAAATAATATTTAATTATAAAAGTTTTTTTTAAAAAATATCTATAAAAATATAAATTGTAAATTAATTAATTATTATAATTTACGTCCAACATAAAACTTATGTGTATATATAAACATAATGTACAGTACATTGGCATGATTTTTCTTACTAAAAAAAGGGTGCAGTTTTGTAACTTGACTAGCATATTAGTGAAATGAAGATATGATTCACGCACTTTTATGCTGCATTTATTGCAATATTATGGGGGTAGTATATTGATTTCTTAAAAAATTACTCCCTTCGTATCATAAGATGTTTAAGGTTTTTTAACACATACTAAAAAAAATAAGTATTCCAAAAAAATAGTATTTATTAGGGGACAATTTTACTAAAATATCATTATTCTCTTTCTTAATTTCAATAAATGCATTATTAAGTCTTTCAAGACAACATTTTATTAGATGACAAAATTGAAATAGATGCTTAAATATCTCATTGAAAAATAAAAACATCAGTCAATTTGAATTTTTTTTCAAACTCTAAAATTACAGTTATTTTAGGACAAAGGGAGTAAAAACAACTATACTCTCAACGTGGGCTGATAATTTGACTTTTCATTTTTTTTAAGGCGTGGATAATTGTGTTACATTTATTGGATATTAATTCACTATTTTAAAATTGTAAAAGATATTTAGTTATTTTGGTGTAAAAAAATTGTTTTATATATAAATATTGTATGTAACGACCCAATTTTTTTCATTTAGGAATTTAAATTGTTTGACATATTTTAAGGAATTTAATTATTTCTTAAAATATAATCGATTGATTTAAAGGAATTTGACGCGCAGTAAATTGCAGTTAATTCCTTAAGTAAATTTGTATCAGGGTTTTAATAATTCTTTCATCATAAGAAATATTTCTTGATGCGTGATTGAGTATTTCAAGCCTTGGTTAGATTTTTGTTTGAGTAATTAGTTGGTGATTTTTGTAGTGTGATGTTTGAAATTGATTAAATTAGCATATGTTGATGTGAATGTGATGACACTATGAATTTAATTATTTGATTTAGTATGTTAATTATAAATAGATATATTTTGGTATATATAATTATGGTCCTAGAAAAAAAATATCATAAGAAATTGGACCTAAGATTTAGAAAACAAAAATCTGCCAAGGGGGGTGCAGTTAGCGAAATAGGGTGCGGCCAGTAAAACTGGTCTATTACACTTTGAGGGCCAGAAAGCAAACCAGGAGGGTGCTAATAGTAACAGATTCGACTGTCATCCAATTTTGAGCCCAGAAACATTTAAAACAGAAAATAAATTGAGCATTTTTGTTGCTACAACACCTAAACCCATCCAAAATGCAAATAAATTAAAAAAAATAATATGAGAGAGGGAGAGAGAGAAGTTGACATGGGGAGAGAGAGAGGGAGAGATTTCTGAAATCAAAATCACTATTCATTTGTCATTTAGTTTCTTCCACACTTCACCTTCTCGTACACTCCAAAATCCTCATCATTTGGTCAAGCCTAAATTTACTCCAAGCAAGAGACACCATTGGTTTCCATTGCCACCCCACATGCAAGAGTGTTCAACCAAAGCCTTCTAGAGCCTTCATCCTCACCTATAAATAGAGCTCTCACCAAGCTCATTTCACACAAACACACAACAAAGCTACTAGTGCAAAGTAGAGAGAGTTTTAGTGAGATAGTGAAGTTTTGAGTGTAGGAGAAAAGCTTGGGAGCTAGCTAGCTTCTATCTCTAGGAAGTTTCAGCCAAGCATAGGAGGAGAGGAGGAGAAAAAGATTCAACCACCTTGCTCCCTAGGCTACACGAAATTAAGGTATGGGGGGAGTGGGGTTTATTCTTTCATTGTGATGTTTTTCCATGGTTTGGGTAGTGATGATTCTTGATCAACCTCTTGCTTCATGTTCTTGATAAAATGCTATTTAGAATCCATAAAATGCTCATACTCTTGATGTTTTAATGTTGTATGGTGGCTGCCATGTTCTTGTAAATATGCAATATTAATGGTTGATGCATGAAATGCATGAAAATGTGATGTTGAGGGCTATTGGGCTGTTGCTATTTTATTGCAACTTGAAAAGATAATGTTTTGGTGTTGGAAAAAGACAAAAAAAAAAATGAGCCGTGTGTGTGTGCAGGTGAGGTGACGTGAGAAAAAGGAAGGGAGGGGTGTGTGTGTAGAAATTGTGATTAATTAAATGGAAGTGTGTGTGTGTGTGACATGAGTGTTTGTGAGGGAGGGGAATGTGTTAGTAAATTTATTTTAAGTAGTTAAAAGAGTATTAAGTGATAAAATAAATTTTTATACTTATATTATACTACTGTTTTAGAATTAAATAAATGGTTTCAAAAATTATTTGGGAACCTATGATTTTAATTATACATGAAGAATCAAATTTCTAAATCCTATTCTTAAGATCACATTTTGTACAAATAGGAGGGAAAATTCTATTTTTATCTCTTACATGATTAATTGATTTTGACATAATATTTTACTTTGTTAAATAACAAATATTTCCTAAAAAGTTATTATTTTATGTGAAGGAAATAATAATTTATGTGAAGAAGCTATTATCTTATGTGGAATAATATAATAAACTTTTGAAGAAATTTTTATGAGAATGGATTTACTTAAAGTTAGATAATAAGTACTATTTCGTGAGACATAGATAAAATGTAAATAAATTATTATAAATAATATTTTATGTGAAAGATATATCATCTTATGTGAAAAGCTCTGTGAGTTATTATAATGAGTTTTTGATTAATGAAATTAAATAGTGAAGTATTGTTTCATATAAGTAAAATCTTATGCAAAAGAATAATTATGGACAATATTCTATGAAGTAAAAGTTATCATTTTATGAGAAAATGATTATTATCTTATGTATGGATTTTTTTTAAGGAATATTCTATGAGGAAAAGTTGTTATTTTATGTAAAATATTTATTTTCTTATGGATAGTCTTATTTTGAAGAAATAATTAGAAAAGAAATTTAATTATGATGACATTGCCACTTTTATAAAGAACGCGTATAATGTTTGCCTTATGGGAATTTATATTTCAAATGTTAAATATATTATTAAATATGGTGGTATAAGGCTTAAATAAATATTTGATGACAAGATATTTGTCCAAGTATGCTTGACTAAGAACTAAGTTAAGTAGTGGATAATTAAATTGGAAGGTGTACCACTAAGCGCGTATGATTACTTCTTGCACTATGTCCTTGTGATTGACATTTACGATTGAATTATAAAGCATTATCATGTGGAGGGTGAGAACGACCCCTGTGAATATTTACTGATATGTATGATTGAGATATAATGATAATGATGTGAAGGGTGAGAATGACCCTTGTAATGAATAGACCTCTTGGAGTTATTCCAAGGATAAGTACCTTAGAGCCTTAAGGGCTTAGATTAGCCAAGCTGGACGGAAGGTACACTTGGTGCTGGAAGCTACAGTGTGGTACACTGTTGATGGCTTAGGGTGTGGCCTTTTGTGGGTCTAAGGGGTGAACGGCACGAGTGCGTGGAATCCTAGGGGTGGGCTTGCAACCCACGAGCCGGGATGAGCGATTGCCAGCTCGCACACCTCAATAAATGCCAGACTATCTGTGATGGAACAGAGGGTATATCTTGCGGGGTTTCGCCTGGAGGATTACGCGTAACAAGATAAATATGGATATTGATAACTGACATGCCAAGATATATAGGTGTCAGTGTACCAAGGATTGAGGATCAGAGATATACTTACTCCCCATCGCTTCTCGAAGGATGAATTGTGATTTGATGATTGATCAACCAAGAGTATGGATCCATATGACGATGATGATGATGACGATGTTAGTAATGAGGATTAGTTATAACTTAGTAGTAAATGATAGGTCCCCCCGTAAAATATGTGTGCTTGATTGATTGTGTGTTGGAGTGAGAAAACGTCTCAACTCTTTCCATGGAAACGACATCGAAAGAATACAACCTCACTCCATACTTTTTTTGTTTCTTTGTATGTTCTGTTCTGCGAAGATGGACCCAACAGCATGGAACTTGGAAGTGACATTCGGACCGATAGGGCAATGGCTTTTTCGATGAGGACGAGTGCATATATTTCTACAATGGAGGCCTCATCATTCGTAACCTACCATCGTTAGGTGAACCTATGGTGTCAGCTGAGCTCGCTTTTCCTGTAGGATTATTCTCCGCACTTGACTGGGAGCAGTCTACTATCAACCTTGGGATCGACGACGAGTATATGTGTCCGCCTCCATCACCTCTCATACCTGGGAGCGATGAACAACATCCTATTGAGCTCGACGATGAGGGAGGGGACTAGTGTGTCGATACTGCTCTGTTAGGGGTTTTGAGTCGGGGTATAATGGCGTCTTTCTTATGATGTATTTCCATTTCTGATGTATTTCCATTTTAGTGTAATCATTTGATGTACTAAAGCCTTATGGTGATTATGATTAATGTTATGTTCTTGTTATTGATGTTTAAATTAATCCCACCTTTTATTATCGATGTTTATCGCACGAAAAATTTACACAGTTTTTCATAAGTAACTAATTAAAGAATTTTATTAAAATTAAAACAAGCTTTCAAATAGGATTATTAATTAAATGAATATAAGGGGGTTTTACATTGTACACATTATAATTTTTAAATATTACTCCCTTCGATCCTTATTTCAAAGTCCAAATTCAAAGTGTGGCTTAGTCCTTATTATAAGGTCCAATATAAAATAATACCCTTATAAGGTCCTTATTTGAAAGTCCAAATTCAAAGTGTGGCTTAGTTTAAGATAAAGTGATAGAGTTAAAATCCAAGTAAAATGAAAACCAAAAAAAAAAATGATAAAGTGTTTCTCATATCTTCCATATACACGATGCACGGACCCATTTACACACAGACGCGAGGATATAACTTCTAATACTATACTTAAGAAATATTACCTCCGATCCTAATTATAAGCAACAAATTGACTTTTTCTTTAGTCCTAATTATAATTAAGCAACAATCACTAGTTTTTAAAATTACTCAAGATTAAATTTCTTTTATACCATTACTTTATTGTTAACTTTATTTCCTATGCATTGACAACCACTTAAAGCAAATGGTGTTTTTGGAATATAAATTGAATTTATGGCATAATTAATTAAAAAAACTATATTAACTACTTTATTTGGTATTGATGATTTGTCCTTTGTTATTTATAATTAGGACCAGAGTTAATATGATTATCTATGAATTATAATACACTAAGCCATTTTCAGGAAATGTCTTACTGAATTCAAAAACAAGCTTAGTATACCTTTACAAGACAGAAAATAAAAGCAGTAAGCCACCGTTAACATGGCCTACAACATAGTGACTAATTGATTAAGAAAAATGCTAACCCCTATCTAACACGGCCCTAAAGAATAGGAGTTTTTATTTAACAAACTGATTAACCCTAAAAACAAGAAAGATCCTCTTCAACTTCATATTTGTTTCCAGATTCCATCCTTAAGAAACTGAACAAATGCAGCTATGTAATGATCCTGGTGCAGCTTCAAGTTTCCTACAATTGCAGCAGCTTCTCCTGTATTAATTTTGATCTTCTTTCCTTCCTCCAATAGAGCCGTCAAAATGGCCCGGCCCGGCCCGACCCTGGCCCGCGTGGGTCATGGCTAAAAAAGCCCGCAGGGCCAAACAACCCGCATTAAAAAGCCCGCAGGGCCAAAAAGCCCACAAAGCCCTGTGGGCTAGGGCTAGCCCATGGGCCTTAAGTTTCAATACTATGACATATTTTTTTTAATACTCAAGTTAAGGTCAGCCGAAAAAAACCCTAATTGAGGTCGACCGAAAACAGCCTCGACAGAGGTTGGCCGAAAACAGTTTCGGTCGAGTCGGCTGAAAACTGTCCAGGCAGAGGTTAGTCGAAAACTGTCCCAGCAAAGGTTAACAGAAAATGCCTTGGTTGAGATAGACCGAAAATAACCCTAGCCGAGGTCGACCAAAATAAATCCTAGCCGAGGTTGCCTGAAATAGTCCAGGGCGAGGTCAGTTGAAAACAGCCCTGGTTGAGGTAGGATGAAAACAGTTTCAGCCGAGGTCGGCCAAAAATTTCCCTTGCCGAAGTCGGCCGAAAATTGCCACGACTAATTGTTGATTGAAAATGCCCCAGCCGAGGTCGCCGAAAATAACCCTAGTTGAGGTCGGCCGAAATTAACCCTAGTTGAGGTAGTTCAAAAACAGCCCTGGTCGAGGTCAGCCAAAAATAGTTTAGCTCGTGGCTAGCCGAAAATTGTCCCTACCAAGGTCGGCCAAAAACTTCCCCGACCAAGGTCGATCGAAAATAACCCTAGCCAAGTTCGGCCGAAAACAACCCCGGTCAAGTCGACCGAAAAATGCTTCGTCCAACATCGGCTGAAAATAACTTTAGCCGATGTCGGCCGCAAATAACCCTAGCCGAGGTAGGCCAAAAATAACCCTAGCCGATGTCGGCCAAAAATAGTTTCGGTCGTGGTCGGCCTAAAATTACCCTAGTCGAGGTCACCAAAAAACAACAATGACAAAGGTTGGTCGAAAACAGCCCCGGTAAAGGTCGGTCAAAAACTACCCTGGTCGAAATCGGCCAAAAATAACCCTAGTCGAGGTCACAAAAAACAACGATAACCAAGGTCGGCCAAAAAAAATCGCGATTGAAGTTGGTTAAAAATTGCCTCGGCCGAAATCAGCCTAAAATAACCCTAGCCGAGGTCATTGAAAACAACCCTGACCGAAGTCAACCGAAAATGTCTTTGCTAAAGTCGGTCAAAAATAGCCTCGGTTGAGGTCTACAAAAAATGCTCTGCTCAAGAGCGAACGAATAGCATGACTTGTGGGGTTAACCCCTTAAGCCCTGGCCCTGGCCCCATATTAAGTGGGGCTTTGTGGGTTAGGGCCTTTTAGGGCCCTCATTAGAAGGGCCAACAGCTCTTAGGGCCATTATGATGGGCCAAGTGGGGCTGGCCCTAGGGCCTAGGGCCAAAATGACAGCTCTATCCTCCAATACCATAGCTTGTCTAGGGATGTGGCAATGTCATTTCTAGTGAATGACCCATCTTCATTCCTTTTCACTTCGATGGCTAGTCCCTTTTCCACCAAAAACCTTGCATTAAGAGGTTGATCCAAATTGAAGGGTAAGACAACTCGGGTATGACCAAACTGAAGGGTTTCAATGACAGATCCCCAGCCACAGTGAACCAAAGATCCCCCAATGGATGGATGTGCCAATATTTCCTGTTGTGGAATCCATCCTATACAAACAAATCCTCTGTTAGATGTCCTTTCATTGAAACCAACAGGTAGAGAATCCTCATCATTGCTTGCCCAACTGGGTTTTCTGAGTGCCCATAAAAATGGCAATTGAGACTCCTCAAGTCCATAAGCTATCTCAAAAACTTGATCCTTGCTCAGCATGCACTCAGTGCCAAATCCCACAAATACAACTGATTTGGATGCTTGCTTATCAAGCCACTCAAATAACTTACCCCTATTCCCATCAACAATTCCTTTCTCTCTCTCTGCCCTATCTGCAGGCAATAAACCTATGGGAATCACAGGCTTCTTCCCAACTAGTTTCTGGAATGCATTAAGATATTCTCCTTCAATCTCGTAGCAGCTACGAAATATTATTGCTTTAGAGGCACCACATACCGTGGCCATCCTTTCATAGTCACACACCCCGGAAGCGTTTACATGGTTGGCAGCAGCACAAAAAGGTATTGCCTCGTTCCAGCACCACTGACGAAGGAAATGTCACCCATTCTGGTGGTGCTTTTAGACTTTCTGGAGGTACTGGAACTTTCCTTGTACTTGGTCCAAAGATATTCATTGAAGAAGCAGAGAAAATAGAAAAGAAAATTAACTTTACCTGAAACTCTTGGACAATGTCTGCCATCCAATGAGGACTAAAATCACAGATTATCCAATCGGGTAACTGATTGGCCACAAATTGCTTCACAGGATGTTGCAGCTTATCATATGCCACCTTTAAATGGAAGGTCCACGGTGGCCTCAGCACCTTCTGGCAAGAGCTCTTTGTCCAATGATGGTAAAGGAATTTTCTCAAAATGAACCAAATGAGATAAAGTTGAAGGAAGTTTGGGAAGCCTTTGAATGTTTTTGGGAGTTGATATGAAGGAAACATGAACACCAGCTTTGGCCAAGGCTATGGAAAGTCGGAAAAATGGTATCAAGTGGCCAAAGGCAGACCATGGAAGCATCACTACATTAATTGCCTTCTCAGCCATATTTCCTAGATCTGATTGCTGCATACGTTCGGCGAAAACACGAGAAAATATATATTAATCTTTATAATCACCAACCAACAATTGTGAGGTAGGCATTGTGCTTTTGTGTTTCACGTGGTAAGAATAGACTGTACAATGCTGTGGCTTAATTTCACCATGGACCACTGTTAGAGCCAGGCTATATAATACGAGAATTTACTTGTTTAAATATTATTTGACAGATATCAAATTTAATAAATAAAAACTTAGAGCTATGAATAAAGAGGAGCTGTCTTTATATAATTGCTTCGTGCAACACGAATTCACGCATAGTATGAAATAATCGGTTCGTCTAATTTTTTTAATAAGGTATAAAATATATTTTTATTATATATAAAGGTTTTAAATTAAATCACTTTATTATATTTTTTTTAACAAATCAAATAATATCTACTACCTATTTAAGAATTCTTTAGGCTAGGGAAAAGGCAACACTAACCCTTTTTCATTTTGAAACACCTATCCTATTTTTTTGTTTTTGTATCTTTTACTTACTTTTTTGTCTTCTATTTACTCTTTATCTTCCTTTTTGTATTTTTTTTCAATTTTTCTCTTACTTTTTTTCTTTCTTCTTTTTCACTTTTTTTTTCTTTAAACATATATTTCTTCTTCTTTTTTTCTTTTTATGTTTGTTTGTTTCTTTTTTTATTTTATGTTTTTTCTTTCCTTTTTTCCTTTTACTTTTTATTTCTTTTTTCTTTTTACGTTATTTTTTCTTCTTTTTAGTTTTTTTTTCTTTTTATGCTTCTTTCTTTTTATATTAAATGATACATAAATTTATTTGTTTATAATATTATAAATATAAATCATTTACAGGAGATACTTTTACCCGAGTCAAGTAGAACCATTATGGGCGATAAATATATTTCTTCAAGTATTTAACACAACTTCATATATAAGACTTAACATTTTTTTTTACTTTTAAATCCTATAAAATAATTTTTATTTAGTAATTATATAATATATTTTTAAATAATTTCATAAATAAATATTTTATTCAATAATATTTATTTTATTAGGTTGAAATTTTTGTGCCAAAAACAATTAAGTCTAATAAGTTAATATATTTATTACAAAATAATATTTTGACTCTATGTTTAAAACTTCATATACGAAAATTTTGTTGATTCATATCTATATAATAATGTTAAATTTATAGATATATATATATATATATATATTAATTTATTAAATATATTTTTATTGCAAAAAATTATTTTAAATTACTTCATCAATAATATCATAATTAAATATTTTTTATTTTTTTATGTTAGAGTCCACATGTATCATTCACGGAAGATAATCATGCTCAAGTACGGTAAAACCATTACAGGTGACAAATTTATTTCTTTAAGTATTTAATACAATTGCATACTCAATACTCAATAATTGTTTTTTTACTCTTCAATCCTATCAAAACATTTTTACTTAGAAATCGTATAAATAATTTTAAATTATTTCGTAAATAAATATTTTATTAAATAATATTTATTTTTGAGGTTAAATTGTTTATACTAAAAATTAATTTAAATCTAATTAGTTAATATATTTATTATAAAATAATATTTGACTCTATGTTTAATAACTTTAGATACAAAGATATTCTTGATTAATATTTTTATAATAATGTTTACTTTTTTTTACATAAATATCTAATAAATATATTATAATAATTTTTTAAATATATTCTCATTACAAATTAGTTTTAAATTACTTCATTAATTATATCATAAACTAAATTATTTTAATTTTCTAATGATAGAGATCACAAGTATAATTCACAAGAGACAATCTTGTCCAAATTAGGTTGAACTATTATGAACGACAAATCTATTTCTTCAAGTATTTAACACAACTTCATACCTAAGACTCAACATTTTTTTTTTACTTTTAAATCATATAAAATCATTTTTATTTAGTAATTATATAATATAATTTTAAATAATTTCATAAATAAATATTTGTTGAATAATATTTATTTTATTAGGTTGAAATTTTTGTACTAAAAAATAATTATATCTAATTAGTTAATATATTTATTACAAAATAATATTTTTACTCTATGTTTAATAACTTCAGTTACGAAAATTTTCTTGATTAATATTTTATAATAATGTTAACTTTTTTTTACATAAATATATAATAAATATATTATAATGAAATTATTAAATATATTTTTAACATGCTTACGAGTTACGACATATAATATCGTTATAAATCCTTCGTACACATAGTTACATTTGTTCAATTTCTTAAGGATGGAATCTGGAAACAAATATAAAGTTGAAGAGATTCATTACTTTTCTTGTTTTTTTGGGTTTATCTGTTTGCTAAATAAAGTCCTATTCGTTAGTGGAGTATTGAATAAGGGTTAACATTATTCTTATCAATTAGTCACCACCTTGTAGGCCATGTAAGTTGTGGTTCTCTTACCAGGGACGGATCTAGAGGGGACAGACAGGGTCCACTGGTCCCCGCCTCTCTCTTGGAACTTCTTATATTTTTTTTTTTTGCTTCATTGGAAAACAAAGACAAGAACCTACTCTCGACCATCTTTAAAAAGAAGAGTGGTCAGAGAAGGATAAGGGGACCACACGGTTAGCAAGGACATGAGCAATGTAATTTGCCTGTCTATCTATACAAAGAATATCAACAAACTAATCCCTGTTAACTAAATCTAGAACTGTCAAAATTAAAGCAGCATGGGGATGATAATCTGGGCACATCTTGCTGTTAAAGATCTCCACCAGGTACTTGTTGTCCATCTCACAACATATATTCCGGAATCCTTTCTCCCACGCAAGAGTTAAACCATGAAGCAAAGCCATGATTTCAGCTTTCATACTGTCTCCATTTCCATCAAAAGAATAAGAGTAATGTTATATCCTCCTACTCCATCTTCCTACAAATCTTCTTACTACTTTGTAAGTATTGAATGAAAAGTAAAAGCATTTAATATCTTAGAAGTATAAAACACATTTAAAACTTACCATAAAAAAGATAGTAGGAGGATTTATAGGAGGATGAAGTAGGAGGATTTAGAATTATTCAAAGAATAAAAGCCTGTGATCCAATTCCTGTTATGGTCCCGAATTATTCCTCCAGCTTTGGAACTTCTTATTTATATAAATAGAGAAATGTTAACGACACTCTCTCAAACACTATCTTTTTAACACTCTCTCTGTGATTAGTTGGAATTTGATAGAAATCAACAATTTTGGTGGATCTCATTTATTATTTAATGATTATATCCTTATCTAGATATGAGATCCACAAAAATTGATGATTTTTTAATAAATTTCAGTTAATCACATATAGAGTGTTGAAAAGAGACGGTTAGAGAAAATGTTGCTAGCATTTTTCATATATTTAAGTTGGTTATGTAAAATTAGTTGTGAATGTTATTATAATAATGGTTATGGTTAGCTAATGTAAAATTATATAAAACTAATTGTGTTTGTTGTTATTGCGGACAGTTAAGGTTATTATCATTTAAAATAAAAATTAATTTTAATTTTATGTATAAAAATAATAAATATTTTTTTTAAAATTATTATTTATTAGAAGTTAGACATTTAGACAATAGAAAATGCTAATTAGTACGGAACTAATTTCGTACAAATAAAACAAACGGTGTTTTCAATCAAAGAAAGTGGATTTTTTTTATTTTTTTATAATTGTCTAAGAGAGATGCTATTTGTTACGAAATGATATTTGTACGAATTTGACAAAATGTACATGTGCACTAAACTGTTTTAATAGAAACAAGAGTGGTGAATTGTTTTTGACGGAAAACATGGGATAGTAAAGATAAAAAATTGACCAATCACAACCATTCGTCTCTATTCGTGCAGTTAATATTCGTGTAATTTAGCACTTTCCTTTAAATAATTGTGTAAAAAAAATTTGCCCCCTCCCCTTTGATACATCTTTGGATACTCCAACCTTTATACTCCCTTCTCCCAACTACCAGACCATATGGTGACTTCCCAGAAAGGTGAATCTATCATTAATTTATATCTTTTGTTTATGTTACTCATATTTCTTTTTTTTTTTTTTTTTTTAATGGATTCATTTCTTTTTATTAGTCTCTTTGTATGTATGTGCAATTGTGCGTGTATGTGTAGTATCCTGGTATCCTATATTTTAAACATTAGTAATAGTGTTGTGTCGTATCCGGTATCTGTATAAGCTACATATTTCATAGGTGCAATTAAGCTTATATGTATAAGAGATTTAGCATGTTAAACTTTTAAATCAGTTGTTGCTTGTTATCATATCAAAGCATTTAGGACCAAGTGATAAGGAGTTAAGATCCACGTAAAATGAAAATAATAGCAGAAAATTAGCACACTCACAACTAGCCAACTCAGTAATGCATTTACATTAATGATTGTTCAAATTACTTTTGCAAACTCTTCAACTTCATATTTGTTTCCAGATTCCGTTCTTAAGAAACTGAACAAATGCAGCAATGTAATGATCCTGGTGCAGCTTCAAGTTTCCTACAATTGCAGCAGCTTCTGTTCTGAGATTTTTTCCTTCCTCCAACACCATAGCTTGTCTAAGGGATGTGGCAATGTCATTTCTAGTGAATGACCCGTCTTCATTTCTTTTCACTTCGATGGCCAGTCCCTTTTCCACCAAAAACCTTGCATTAAGAGGTTGATCCAAAATGAAGGGTAATACAACTAGGCTATGACCAAACTGCAGGGTTTCAATGACAGAGCCCCAACCAGAGTGAAATAAAGACCCTCCAATAGATGGATGTGCCAATATTTCCTGTTGTGGTATCCATCCCATACAAACAATTCCTCTATTACATGTCTTTTCAACAAAACCAACAGGTAGAGAATCCTTATCATTGCTTGCCCAACTGGGTTTTCTCAGTGCCCATAAAAACGGCAATTCAGACTCCTCAACTCCAAAGGCTATCTCAAAAACTTGATCCTTGCTCAGCATGCACTCACTGCCAAACCCTACAAAGACAACTGATTTGGATGCTTGCTTATCAAGCCACTCAAATATCTTACTCCTACACCCATCAACAATTCCTCTCTCTATAGGCAATAAACCTATGGGAATAACAGGCTTCCCAACTAGTTTCTGATATGCATTCAGATATTCTCCTTCAATCTCGTAGCAGCTACGAAATAATACAGCTTTAGAGGCACCAAATACCTTGGCAAGCCGTTCCAAGTCACCTACCCGGGAAGCATTTACCTGGTTGACATCAGCGCAAAAAGCACTTGCCTCGTGTCTTTTATAAAACACTGATGAGGGAAATGTCACCCATTCTGGTGGTACTGTTAAACTTTCTGGTGATAAGGGAGCTTTCCTTGTGCATGGTGGTCCCAAGAATGCCATTGAAGAAGCAGAGTAAACAGAATAGAAGATTAACTTCACCTGAAACTCTTGGGCAATGTCTGCCATCCAGTGGGGACTAAAATCACAAATTATCCAATCTGGTAACTGATTGGCAACTAATTGTTTAACATCATGTTGCAGCTTATCATATGCCAACTTTAAGTACTGAATTTTTTCAAATGGAATGTCCACGGTGGCTTCAGCACCTTCTGGTAAGAGCTCTTTGTCTAATGATGGCAAAGGAAGTTGCACAAAATGAACCAAATGAGATAAAGTTGAAGGAAGTTTGGGAAGCCTTTGAATGTTTTTGGGAGTTGATATGAAGGAGACATGAACACCAGCTTTGGCTAAGGCTATGGAAAGTTGGAAAAATGGTATCAAGTGGCCAAAGGCAGACCATGGAAGCATTACTACGTGAATTGTTTTCTCAGCCATTTCATAGGTCTGCTTGCTGCATATGCTCTTATTATTGCTCTACCACTTCGCCTCAATAATAATAATACGTGATCACTTCTCTCAAATACGTGTTCATTTGCAAGATTTTATTTTAAAAAAGTCTGCCACAGAAAGGGAGAAAATATCAACAATTACGTGGGCCATGCCAATTACAAGGCTAATGAGGTTGTTGTGTTGGATCCGAAATTATTTAAGGCTTAAAAGTTTTCATATTTTTTATAAAACATTAATAATTTGAATTATTAATAATAATAAATTTTATTATGATATAAAAAAAAAATCTTCCAGAGTTTGTTTTAAGTCTCTCTTACGGTTGAATCGGCCCTTAATACTAAAGCATAAGGAGGAGGATCGTGAAATTTACCTGTGAATGTGATACTCTGGAATTTTCCTTCACAGACACCTCACCTCTAAATATCGCGCCCTTTGTGCATGCTCTCTTCTCCACTGCTTATCATATTTTCTGTACTATTCTTTTTATTTCTTTTTTCATGAAGAACCTCTCCTATTTATTATAACAAAAAACTGATGGGGATGCGTGTGTTAGAAAAGGAGTGACCAGAGTGTGCATGTGTGAGCGACGTGAGCAGATGCAGAGAGTGTGTATGTGCTGTTAACGTGAAAACAGGAGGCAAAGGAGGCATGGAGGAAAGGATTAAAGAAAGAACCCCCTCTCTCTCTCCTATTTTTGTATTTTTGTTATTTTTCTTCTATTACCTTTTACAATATTCAGGTTAATTAGGCCTACGTATAAATGAGGACTATAACACTAGAAAACCAATTCACCTTCATTATTATTATTATTATTATTATTATTATTATTATTATATCATTTTTATTTGTCACGCTTTGTTGCCGCCAGGGTATCAAAACTACATAAGAACCACCCAATCTAGCTAAACATGGATTGGGATTTATTAGATCCCTTAGTTATTTTAAATTGGAATATATTTTGCTTTTTTTTTTTAAGTGGAATATATTGTGTTATAATCTACACTTATATTACAAATTTGAATCTTCATCTTAAATAAGAGCGTATTTTATGAGTTATTCTTGAATGAGAATATTTTTAGGAATTATTCTTGAATGAGAACATTTTTATGAGTTATTCTCACTCTCATTAAATTGTTGTCTTATCCTAATCATAGAATAATTTTTTTTAATTTCTATTTCTTTCAAATATATTTCTTAATTTTAATTTCAAAGTGTACCTCCCTTGTAATCTTACATACATTTTTATTTTGTTCTTATTATCAATGCATATCTCTTGAGTCTTGGCTCCATTTTATTTTTTATACTTGTGCAATTTAGTTCTTTAGTAAAACACTTTGAGGTACTTACATGATTAATATATGGTCTTTATTGTGTTATACAATATGTAACCAATTTGGTCTATGCATGATTATTCCTTTCAAAATTGCACTTTTTGGTTTTGTTTTAGTAGGAACAACATCAACAAGACATGGAATCTTGTAATTTTGAAACTCTTCAGACCCAAAATATACAGCGAACAATAACAAAGCTGCCCACCACTCCCACCCCTACAGTAAGACTAAACTGACATTTTGGGTCTTACTGTAGGGATAGGAGCAACGGACAACTCTGATATTGTTTCCTGAATATTTTGGGTCTGAAGAGTTTCAAAATTACAAGATTCCATGTCTTGTTGATATTGTTCCTGCTAAAACAAAACCAAAAAGTGCAATTTTGAAAGGAATAATCATGCATAAACTAAATTGGTTACATATTGTATAAGCAATAAAGGCCATATATTAATCATGTAAGTACTTGTGAGTGTTTTACTAAAGAACTAAATTGCACAAGTATAAAAAATAAAATGGAGCCAAGACTCAAGAGATATGCATTGATAATAAGAACAAAATAAAAATGTATGTAAGATTACAAGGAAGGTACATGCATGTCCAAGTTCCAAATGCCAAAACTCCATTTTATAACATTTGTTAAATTAGTAAAAGAAAACTGGGAAAAATGATCACCCAAGATAAGACTCATGACCTCTCGTAAATAGAACATTAATTACAGAAACCACACACACAAACATACTAAAATTAAAAGATGAAGTTCGTAAGCGAACTTGAATTACAAAAACCAAAATATCCAATACCAACATCATATACTCATGCATTATCTTTTTACATTATTCAAAGTATTTGAATTGGTATAATTAAGCAACCTCGAATTGGGAATAATAACAATAATAATAATAATAAGCTAAAAATCATAACATAAACAAAGACATACAAATGACAAATTAGTAATCAATAAATATGAACAAACCGGAAACCTCTCAAAATTTGTTTGAGAGATGAAAAAGATCAGAATTCACGATTCATAATTCAGTGCATTCGTAATTTGTTCATGAACTCCCCGCCCCATACGTAACATCTAACAAAAATAAGAAAATTATGTGAAGTCTAAAATTTGAAGATTAAAATAAAATGTAAATTTTATGAATTGAAATTCTCTGAAGGGACCCATGCAAATTTTATGACACTAAGGGAGTATAGCTCAGTTGGTTGAACAGTGTGTATGAGTTGTTGTAAACTCTCTAGTACGTGAGTTTGATTCTTGTAGATAAAAAAAGTTGGACCAATAAGAGGAGGAAAAGACTCTTGTGAGAAGAAAAGAGAAGTCGTATTTGGAGAATAAAATGAAGTCTAAGCCTTATTTGGAGAAGCTGAAAAAAAATCTTGGATAGAAAGAGGAACATACTATAAAACCCTAAATTTGCCTACCTGCAATCTCTCAGATTATGAAAATGAAAGAATTTAAATTAGGATAGGTTTTGCTCGAGAGATTGAGAGAACTTGCAGAGAGTGATGATAAGGGAAATAGTAGTTGAAAGTTACGAGAAAAGAGAAATACGTCAAATGAATTGGAGAAAAATTGGGAAGAGTGAAAGTTATTTGCACGAAGTGAGCATGAAATTTATAGCGTAAGGAGAGGAAAGTATTTAAATTAAATTGAATGTGAGCGAAAAAGAGAAGAATTGAGGCAATTTATTTCAAAGAGAGAAATATATGAAATGAAGAATTAAACACTTTACTGCATGGAGAGAGAGATTGATGATAATATAAATAAATGAATACTTTATTTTAGAAAGAGAAAACGATGAAGTGGGGGGCATTGAACCAATAAGGGTATAATGGGAAAAGGTTTTACAATTTCATTAATAATAATAAAAAATTGGCTTCAATATATTTAAGGTCCTGGTAAATGATCGAATTTTGATTTGAGTCCTTAAAAAAATATTTTGTTATTTTGAGTCTCCGATATATTAAAAATTTTTTTTTAGATTCCTGCCGTTAGTTAAACGATAACGTGTCAATTAAAAATTTTTAAATACAATTTATGATGGCTCAAAAATCGTCATTATTAATTTTAAAATTTAAATTACATTTTCTGGAAGTTTAAAAACCTGCCAGAATAAATTAAACCAAAACAAAAAAAAACATATCTCCCAAAATCAAAGGACCACCATGCTCCTACACAAGACTTTCCTCAAACACCTTATGCGCATCCCGCACAGAGCATACAAGTTATCAACGTGTTTGAGGACCAAATTCAAGAGACCAAATTCAACAAATCTATGGCTTAAGAACCAAATCACAACAACACAAAATTAGTCCAAGTTATTTTTACCATCCAACAACATTAAAAAGATGCGTAAAAGATCTACAGCAAACATGGACACTTGGGGATTGAGATTGCGTAATTAAAAAGATATTTACCCCATTAATTGTTGATAGAGGTTGACATGGATTGCGGCTCTTGCCTCTAAAAGAGATTGCTTCTCCTTAGCAACCTTGTCTACCGCGCACAAGTTGTAGAGGCGGAACACCAACTTGTCTACCACCTCACTATCTTCATCGTATGGTCGTAGCTTTTGCTTCTGGGTTTACCTCTCAAGCATCTCTAATGTAATCGGTCCATGCTTTTTAATTTGCACCAAAACAAAACCATAATTAATTAATTAAAGTTAATTGAGGGGAGACGAAGGGCAGGCGAAGGGAGAAGCATGCAGAGGTGCAAACTCGGAATTGCCGCAACCCCTCTTTTGTGTAGATTTGAGTGACGACATAACCCATCGAGCAAGTAACAAAGTAATCGACAGAGATGGCAGCGGAGGAGCAGGTATGGTGCGCGAGATGGATGAGGAACTACCGCCACTGCAAAATGCAGATCTTATACCCCACGACGACGAAAAAGGCAGATGGAGGCACGGTGACGCGGTTAGGGTTTTCGGCAATGACAACGGAGAGGGGAAGACGATGAAATCGGTGAGATTGATGAAATCGTGACCACAGAGACGCAATCAGAGGTTGGAGAATACAATTTTCATTAATGGGGGGGATGTTGATGAACTGAGTTGTTCTATGCTGCGAGTGCAACGGTGTCGATAACTCAGAATGATTTGGGGATAATGGGGTTTGTTTCATAATTTAATACTATTAATAATTCTGGCGCTTTTAAAACCGTGAAAAAATGCATTTTAAAATTTTTAACTGTCATATCATCATTTAACTGAAGACAGTAAACTAAAAGAAAACTTTTAATATATCTGATATTCAAAACAACAGAAAAATTTAATAGGAACCCAAACCAAAATTCGGTCATTTATTAGGGACTTACAAGATATTTAAGCCTAAAAAGTTTTTGATTTCTTTGGTTGAAGTGAACAAACCCTTAAATGACTAATATGTAGAAACAGAGGGAGTATAACTTAGGGTAAATTATTTCACAGGTTCCTAAACTATTTGGCATTTTGTAATTAGTCCTTAAACTATTTTTTTTAATTGGATCCTTGAACTTGTATTTGTTTTTTAATTGGGTCATTCTATCTAATTGTCATTACGGAAAATTAACTGTTTGAGTCAATTGTGTGAGTTTGCAGCAAGGTTACTATAGGGTGAAGCCTAAAGATGTTTGTGAAAAAAATACTTGGGTTAAGTGGACCTATAGAGGTGAGAATACTAGTGGAAGAACCTGGTTGAGAATAATAGGTTCAAAACTTGCAAATGTGAGAATACTAGTTTGGAGAGGTGAGAATACTGACCTGGAAAGATGAAAATACTTAGTTAGATCCGCAAATGTGACAATATTGGATTTAAGGACTAATTAGGTCCTTATAGTTAATTTTTCGTAACAACAATTAAACAAAAGGACCCAATTAAAAACAAATATAAGTTCAAGGACCCAATTGAAAAAAAATAGTTAAAGGACTTAATAAAAAATTGTCAAATAGTTTTGGGACATACAAAGTAATTTAAATTATAATTTATTTATTATAAATATTGATTATATAAATGATTATTTATCATGTATAGATTAATATACAAATTATAGCAACATGTCGTTGGTCTGAGTGAAATTGAACTTGGATTCCTTAAGTAAAGTATCGAGTTCGAGCCTTGTAGATGAAAATGTGGTTGGAAGAGAAAACTCCACCAAAGGTGGCTAACAAGATTCCGTGACAGGGAGTAGTTATCAGCAAAGTTAGTAGAAACTTTGCACTAATAACATAGTGACAAAAAAATACCAATTGTGTTTTGACTTCATTTATTACATTTTAAAGACGAGCGTTATGGTGGGGAAGGATTTCATATGGTCTACGGTGGACCACAATAAATAATCATTGGATTAATCTCATTCTCATATCACCATGATACACCCTCTATGTTAACCAAGTGACCTCAGTAACTCAAGAGCGGGTTGAATTGATTTCTTTAATTAAAAATGTTTTGTGCTCAGCCCTTAAGCCCAAGAATCATAAAGATGAAGAGAATAAATTCGAATCCCAAAACCTCACACAATTTAAGCATAATTAATAATTAAGTAAATAAAGGTGTTAAGGGATAGAAAGAGTGCACCAATGATTTTATACTAATTCGGTCAAACCTTGACCTATGTCTAGTTATTTTATTAGATCCCTTAGTTATTTTAAATTGGAATATATTTTGCTCTTTTTTAAGGTGGAATATATTGTGTTATAATCTACACTTATATTACAAATTTGAATCCTCATCTTAAATAATAGTGTATTTTATGAGTTATTCTTGAATGAGAATATTTTTAAGAATTATTCTTGAATGAGAACATTTTTATGAGTTATTCTCACTCTCATTAAATTGTTGTCTTATCCTAATCATAGAATATAGAATAATTTTTTAAAATTTTTATTTCTTTCAAATATATTTCTTAATTTTAATTTCAAATTGTACCTCCCTTGTAATCTTACATACATTTTTATTTTGTTCTTATTATCAATGTATATCTCTTGAGTCTTGGCTCCATTTTATTTTTTATACTTGTGCAATTTAGTTCTTTAGTAAAACACTTTGAGGTACTTACATGATTAATATATGGTCTTTATTGTGTTATACAATATGTAACCAATTCGGTCTATGCATGATTATTCCTTTCAAAATTGCACTTTTTGGTTTTGTTTTAGCAGGAACAACATCAACAAGACATGGAATCTTGTAATTTTAAAACTCTTTAGACCCAACATATACAGCAAACAATAACAAAGCTACCCACCACTCTTACCCCTACAGTAAGACTAAACTGACATATAATTGATCCTACCCTTCCAATTTAATTTTATTGATATGCAAATTCTTTTGAGAAGGGTCAATTTTTTTTTTCTATAAAAAATGTCAGCTTAGTGCTTAGTGTAGGGGTAGGAGCAACAGACAACTCTATTATTGTTTCCTGATTATTTTGGGTCTGAAGAGTTTCAAAATTACAAGATTCCATGTCTTGTTGATATTGTTCCTGCTAATACAAAACCAAAAAGTGCAATTTTGAAAGGAATAATCATGCATAAACTAAATTGGTTAAATATTGTATAAGCAATAAAGGCCATATATTAATCATGTAAGTACTTGAGAGTATTTTACTAAAGAACTAAATTGCACAAGTATAAAAAATAAAATGGAGCCAAGACTCAAGAGATATGCATCGATAATAAGAACAAAATAAAAATGTATGTAAGATTACAAGGAAGGTACATGCATGTCCAAGTTCCAAATGCCAAAACTCCATTTTATAACATTTGTTAAATTAGAAACAAAAAATGGGAAAAAATGATCACCCAAGATAAGACTCATGACCTCTCGTAAACAGAACATTAATTACAGAAACCACACACACAAACATACTAAAATTAAAAGATGAAGTTAGTAAGCGAACTTGAATTACAAAAACCAAAATATCCAATATACCAACATCATATACTCATACATTATCTTTACACATTATTCAAAATAGTTGAATTGGTATAATTAAGCAACCTCGAATTGGGAATAATAATAATAATAATAATAATAATAATAATAATAATAATAATAATAAGCTAAAAACCATAACATAAACAAAGACATACAAATGACAAATTAGTAACAATAAATATGAACAGACCGGAAACCTCTCAAAATTTGTTTGAGAGATGAAAAAGATTAGAATTCACGATTCATAATTCAGTGCATTCGTAATTTGTTCATGAACTCCCCACCCCATACATTACATCTAACAAAAATAAGAAATTTATGTGAAGTCTAAAATTTGAAGATTAAAATAAAATGTAAATTTTATGAATTAAACTTCTCTGAAGGGACCAATGTAAATTTTATGACACTAAGGGGGTCTAGCTTAGTTAGTTGAGCAGTGTGTGTGAGTTGTTGTAAACTCTCTAGTACGTGAGTTCGATTCCTGTAAATAAAAAAAGTTGGACCAATAAGAGGAGGAAAAGACTCTTGTGAGAAGAAAAGAGAAGTCGTATTTGGAGAATAAAATGAAGTCTAAGCCTTATTTGGATAAGCTGAAAAAAAAACTTGGATAGAAAGAGGAACATACTAATAAAACCCTAAATTTGCCTACCTGCAACTCTCGAATTATGAAAATGAAAGAATTTAAATTAGGATACGTTTTGCTCGAGAGATTGAGAGAACTTGCAGAGAGTGAGGGAGATGATAAGGGAAATAGTAGTTGAAAGTTAAGAGAAAAGAGAAATACGTCAAATGAATTGGAGAAAAATTGGGAAGAGCAAAAGTTATTTGCACGAAGTGAGCATGAAATTTATAGCGTAAGAAGAGGAAAGTATTTAAATTAAATTGAATGTGAGTGAAAGAGAGAAGAATTGAGGCAATTTATATCATAGAGAAATATATGAAATGAAGAATTAAACACTTTATTGCAGAGAGAGAGAGAGATCGATGATAATATAAATAAATGAATACTTTATAATAGAAAGAGAAAACGATAAAGTGGGGGCAGTGAACCAACAAGGGTATAATGGGAAAAGGTGTTACAATTTCATTAATAATAATAAAAAAATATTGATTTCTTTGGTTGAAGTGAACAAACCCTTAAATGACTAATATGTAGAAACAGAGGGAGTATAACTTAGCTTAAATTATTCCACAGATTCCTAAACTATTTGGCATTTTGTAATTAGTCCTTAAACTATTTTTTTCAGTTAAGTCCTTGAACTTGTATTTGTTTTTAATTGGGTCATTCTGTTTAATTGTCGTTACAGAAAATTAACTGTTTGAGTCAATTGTGTGAGTTTGCAACAAGGTTACTATAGGGTGAAGCCTAAAGAGGTTTGTAAAAAAATACTTGGGTTAAGTGGACCTATAGAGGTGAGAATACTAGTGGAAGAACCTGGTTGAGAATATTAGGTTCAAAACTTGCAAATTTGAGAATACTAGTTTGGAGAGGTGAGAATACTGACCTGAAAAGATGAAAATACTTAGTTAGATCCGCAAATGTGACAATATTGGATTTAAGGACTAATTAGGTCCTTATAGTTAATTTTTCGTAACAACAATTAAACAAAAGGACCCAATTAAAAAATAAATATAAGTTCAAGGACCCAATTAAAAAAAAATAGTTAAAAGACTTAATAAAAAATTGTCAAATAGTTTTGGGACATACTAAGTAATTTAAATTATAATTTATTTATTCAATTTATTTATTATAAATATTAATTATATAAATGATTATTTATCATGTATAGATTAATATACAAATTATAGCAACATGTCGTTGGTCTGAGTGAAATTGAACTTTGATCCCTTAAGTAAGGTATCGGGTTCGAGCCTTGTAGATGAAAACATGGTTGGAAGAGAAAACTCCACCAAAGGTGGCTAACTAGATTTCGTTACAGAGATTAGTCATTAGCAAAGTTTGTGGATACTTTGCACTAATAACATAGTGACAAAAAAATACCAATTGTGTTTTGACTTCATTTATTACATTTTAAAGACGAGTGCTATGGTGAGGAAGGATTTCATATGGTCTACGGTGGACCACAATAAATAGCCGTTGGATTAATCTCATCCTCACATCACCATGATACACCCCCTATGTTAACCAAGTGGCCTCAGTAACTCAAGAGTGAGCCAAATTGATTTCTTTAATTAAAAATGTTTCATGCTCAACCCTTAAGCCTAAGAATCGTTAAGATGAAGAGAATAAATTTGAATCCCAAAACCCCACACAATTTAAGCATAGTTAATAATTAAGTAAATAAAGGTGTTAAGGGATAGAAAGAGTGCACCAATGATTTTATCCTAGTTCGATCAAACCTTGACCTATGTCTAGTCCTCAAGTGACACTTGAGATTTTCCACTAGATCAACAAATTACAGACATCAAGTTGATTATGCTATTATGCATGACAACCCAACCTTGAGACACCCTTATCTGAACCTTAGGCCTAACCCATATGGATCACACACCCTGGTGAATCTGAAGATATAGTAGTAGACTTCTTTTACACTCAAGGAATCCTCTTGCCACAACCTAATCTTAAGACGCTTCTCCCTATATCTCTCAGACAGAAAACCCAAGGGACACTCCCTTGTAACAACATAGTTGGCTAAACAACAAACTTCTTCAAAAGTAAATATAGCCACTTATAAGCACTAGCACTCTCTCTTCATCTACCAAGCAATGCACACTATAATCCAAGTTACTAATTCACTATTAGCACTAATTTCTCTAGAGTCTCTAATTTCTGCTTGGCTACTTAGATTTTTTTATCATTGGGAAAAGCTTTTTTGTATAGGGATTCAATAACTTGGAAAGTGTATCTAGAAAATCCCTAAGAGATTAGTTATGATTATTAAAAACCAGAAAAGATTAATAGAGATTAGAGATTGCTTCAAGTTGAGTAGAAAAGATTAGTTTCAAATCCAATTGATAAAACATGATACGTTTTGAATCTCAAAAGCTTATATTTAATTTCAAAATAGCTAATATCTTATTTTAATAGGCCCATTAAAAAAACAAAGTTTCCTTAATAATAAAAACAATTTTTTGAAATCTAAATGATATAATTACTTATAAAATGAATAAGATTATATTTAAGCTAAAAAATCATGTCCCAAAGCGTCTAAGCTTGTGGGACTCGAGTCTTTGTGACTTTTTCCCATGCAAACTCAAGTCAGACATCTTCAGATTCAAGTATAGCTCGTGGGACTCAAGTTCCCCAAAGCTAGACTCAGTCTCACGACTCTTGGTCCCTAAAATATCATTAGTTTTGTGTTCCTAAGCCTATGTTACTTGAAGTGGCTCTTTAGACACTTAATCATTTACCCTGATTCAATTTTAAAGCCCTAGAATGGATCATGTAGCTTAGCTTTAATAGATGAAAAATGGAGTTTACAAGATTACCTAAGTTCCTAGACTTATTTCTTCAAGTGTTTTCATGTCTTCAATTCTTCAGCTTTTGGCTTTGACTTTGAAATAGAGAATGCATCGATCATCGTCATTATTAAAACAACTTTGAAATATCTTCATTTACTAAAACCTTCAGCAAAGGAGTTCATGGTTGCTCTTGTGTTTATACTCTACGCTAGATTCCTTCTCCCTCGATCCTTCGCTCTCGTAGTCAATACCGTACGCTAGGATAGAAATTCGCTACTCCAATGACGCCATCACACGGAGCTCCACCTTGTCGGCAAAAAACATCTCGGTATGACTGTCAAAGACTTGCCAGCAAGAATCAACCCTCTAATTCCATCGCATATGACTCTAATCCTGACCTTTTTGCTCTTGAGCCAATCCATCTTCACTTCACCTTTGTATCCATTTGAATCTCAACATGGAACCCCTTCTTCATCTTCAGACCTGATCTCAGGCTAGTTAATTAATGAGTCTGTGTCTAGATCTTGCCACCTCGACAACACTGCACAAAGGCTCGTCTGGTTGTTCTTGTTGTAGATAAATGTCGCAACAAAATGTTTTCGACGGGGACAAAGTTTGAGAACACCACCTGATATCAAGCTAAATCAACGAGTCTGTGTCCAAATCTTCGCAATATAATTATTGGTGATAGAGAATTTGGGTCGGTGAGGGCAATACAATATGTACAGTGTGGCGTCGATAATGGCACTGAGAAGTTCCATCACGAGGACAGTGAGGATGGTCCAAAAGTAGCAACAAAGATTGCGGTGGGAGTGTTGGGCGAAATGTTTTTGCCAGCATGGTAAAGCTCTATCACGGTGTTGCTAGAGCAACGAATTTTGGTCCAGTGTATAGTGACGTGGAAGAAAGTGAAGGATGACAAAGTGGAAAAAGGAATCCAGTGTAGAGGGTGCAATGTAAGGATGAAATTAATCTAACAATTATTAATTATGGTCCATCGTAGACAATATAAAACCCTTCACCACCATAGTTGTGGTCCATTTTAAATGTGTAGTTATTCCATTTTTTTACTTAATTAAATTATCACTTTAATTTTCAATGTCAAGTGTAACACCCCGAAAATTACAACCCAATAAGTATGAACGTGAGAGATTTAATTAGAAATTTTCTTATTGGAGAGAATTGTAACACTGTGATTTTTTGTAACGTATATTAAGTGTTTGATAAATACCGTAAGAGAAAATTAAATTTAAATTCATAGTGTTATTGTGAGATTTTTGGGACTTTTACATAAGTTCCGTAAGTTGTAGAAAAAAAAATAAGAGAAGAGAGATGTCCTTAGAGGAAGGGTGGCTACAAATAGCAAAATTGTAAAATTATCCCTCTTAAAAGCCGTGCACAGCTTCTCTCCCTCAATTTTCTTCATTCTCCATTCTTCTCCCGCACGCTCTCTGTTCTCTCCTCCTTCTCTCTAAATATTCTGCATCTCTCTAATATTTGAACCTCCAAATCAAAGTTTTTACCGATTAATATTGGATATATCATAGAGGGAGACTAGAGCTTCAAAACCCACCGATTGGATTTCGATTTCGTCGAGGTATGGAGGAGTTTCTTTTTTTTTCCCTAAGCTATTTCCTTGTTTTCTTGTTAAATATGGATTGTGGCTGTTGTTGATGGTATGTAAATACCATGGTTATTTTGAAAAACCCGAAATAGGCTAGTTGTGATTTGTGTCCTGTGACTGTGTAGATTTTTCGTCTCCCTTTTCGTGCATGTTTTTGAGGATATAAATACATTTTCCTATGTTTTGATGCCTCTGGATGTCGTGGTATTTTTTTCATATTTTTTTGAGCACTGTAACTATTTTTACCGGAATTATTTTCTAAAACTGTTGATTCTGAGAATGGGACTGTTTTGATTTTTACAAGAATTTTGGGATGTGATTTTGGAAAACTGGAACCATGAGTTCATTTTATGTATCATGAAGGTCATCTATAAATTTTTGTAAGGTCAGAAAAGCCTGGGAAGTATTTTTAGTGATGTAATGTTGGAAAAACCGAATAGCTGGACAGCAGAGAAATTAAATGTAGAAAATTACTTTTTGTGATAATTTGGTCTTGAGAAAATTTAGTAATACTATTTTGACCATGTGAAATATCCATCGATTTTATCAGAATTTTGTAAGTACCTTTTGTTATTATTTACATTTTCTTATTGAAAACTCTGTTCTGGAGCAATAATGATTTGAAAATTCAAAAAGGGTATTTTTGGTGGATTTTTGGTACTGAGGAAATTATATGTGATGTTCCACATGTTGTAGATATTCTCTGTAAAATTTCACATAAAACGAATTTGATATGCTATTTTCTAAAAATATAGAATTGTGTTTTACAGAGTATGTCCAGCCACTATTTTTAATTCAAAAATAATATTTGGGGGTTGAATTTTCGTGAGATAAATTTATATGATGAAATATGAATGATGTATAGTTTCTCTGTAAAATCTCATGAAATTTTAAATTGATATGATGTATCAAATAATTTTTGGTGTGTGTGTACAGCTCTATGTGTCCACAAGAAATTTAATTGTATTAATTGTGTATTTGGTTTTAATGCCTTTTGTAACATCCTCATTTTATTAATTGTACGCATTTATATATGTATATTATTAACATTTATGCGCTGTATTTTATAGAAACCTTATGTACATATTCTCATAATGAAATTAATACAGTTTTACTCAGAAGAATTTTCTGAATTTTTAAATGTCTTTGTTTTTGCCGAAATTGATAGTTGACTGGACTGCTATGTCAGACAGCTGTCCAGGATAAATTTTCAAGTGTAGAATTTTGAACTCATTTATAACTTTAAAGAAAGGTAATAGAATATAGATTAAAAATGTATACAGATAAAGAATTAAAATGCTTATTCAGAATTATTAGGATTTTCTGAAAGTTAGAAATTTGAGAAATTATTACGGTAAAATTCTAAGACAGAAAATTAAGTGAAAATTTGTAGGGCATCTATAAAATTATCTAATAATTGTAATATACTTAGAATAATTATTAAAAATGTTTAACCAAGAAAAATTTAATTTAGAACCTTAACCAATCAAAAAGTGACAACTTAGGCTTTTCTAATGTCACTAAATTAAGCTAATTAGGCTTGGATTAAGAGATAAGTAAGACACTACCCCAAGGTTTTTGATAGTGAGGAATCCAATGGTGATGTTATTTTCTTCAAATTCTAATCACATTGTAAAATAATTAGCAGTCCTAATTACCTTCTAGAATTTTCTACAAAGTTCTTGAAATGTTGACTTTTGGGGTAGGCAAGTGACTTGGAACTCCTTGGCTGTCCAAGTGGGCTGGAAAGGCTTGGCAAGTGGACTGCCCTTGGTCCAATAGAGCTGCTGGACGTGCAGGCAGCAGCTGGACTTGAAGGCAAAGTCCAATTTGGTTAATTCTTGATTTAATGAAGCAAATAACTTAAGTAAAAGGCAAAAAGTCACCAAAAAGCTATCTCTCACAAAAACAGAACCGTGAGTTCCTCCCACAGCAGCTGCAGCTCCTTCATTTCAATTTCATCTTAACTTCATCATCTCATCTCAAATTAAGAAACCAAACCATCCAAACTCCCTAAACCCTAAGCTAATCGGCAAAAAGGAAAAGAAATTGGAGGAAATCCCAAAAATTCCTACAAGACCAAGGAGTGAGGGAGAAAAGAAAAGAAAGAAAAGAAAAGAAAAGAAAGAATAAATGTTGACTAACCGGGACTGCGGTAGTCATGTGAAATGAAAATGATTGAGAAAGAATTATGTTGACTAACCGGGACTGCGGTAGTCATGAGAATTGAGTTAATCTATGAGAAATGACTTTTGTTGACTAGCCGGGACTGCAGTAGTCATGTGAAATGAAAATGATTGAGAAATGAATTGTTGACTAACCGAGACTACGGTAGTCATGTGGAAATGGAAATGATTGAGAAATGAATATTTGGGTGAGCAGAATAAGTTAGGCAGGGTTGTATGGTCTGTGACCCTGCCTAACTTATTCTGCTCACCCAAATATTCATTTCTCAATCATTTCCATTTCCACATGACTACCGTAGTCTCGGTTAGTCAACAATTCATTTCTCAATCATTTTCATTTCACATGACTACTGCAGTCCCGGCTAGTCAACAAAAGTCATTTCTCATAGATTAACTCAATTCTCATGACTACCGCAGTCCCGGTTAGTCAACATAATTCTTTCTCAATCATTTTCATTTCACATGACTACCGCAGTCCCGGTTAGTCAACATTTATTCTTTCTTTTCTTTCTTTTCTTTTCTTTTCTTTCTTTTCTTTCTTTTCATGGCTACCGCAATCCCGGTTAGCCAACATCAATTATTTTTCACTTGAATCTTTATAAATCCCCCAAAAAGACTCATGCAATGAATTATGTTCATGATCACAATTAAATAAATAATTTGTACACATTAACATACAAGAATACAAAAATTAAGCAATTTACCTTATAACATTAGTATTTTAATAATTTCCGAAAATGCCCTCAATCTTTTTCCAAAATACCCAATGTGTCCCTACATGTAAAATGACCATTTTGCCCTTGGTTTTACAAAAATTTCCACATAATATCCCTTGCATTTAGGGCTGGCCGAATGGTCTCACTACCATTCTCAACATATTTTCCAAAGCAACAAACTCCAATTCCAACCAAAATTCAATCAAATCACAAATTCATTCAAAATTCAATCAAATCACAAATTCAACCATTACAACACCTTAAAAATTCAATCAAACATCATTCCAATCCATGAATTTCAATCACAAGCATCAAAAACACAAAACCCCTAAATCAATTTCAAGTTTTCGTGATTCTAGGTCAAAATTTTAATCTAACCCTACAACATGTTTTCTTCTAATTCCAAGGGTTCTAATTGAAATTAAATGCCTAGATCCTTACCTTAAACTCTTTAATTGAAGAAAAAGCCTTGAATTCCTTTCTCCCTCACTCCTTGGTCTTGTAGGAATTTTTGGGATTTCCTCCAATTTCTTTTCCTTTTTGTCGATTAGCTTAGGGTTTAGGGAGTTTGGATGGTTTGGTTTCTTAATTTGAGATGAGATGATGAAGTTAAGATGAAATTGAAATGAAGGAGCTGCAGCTGCTGTGGGAGGAACTCACGGTTCTGTTTTTGTGAGAGATAGCTTTTTGGTGACTTTTTGCCTTTTACTTAAGTTATTTGCTTCATTAAATCAAGAATTAACCAAATTGGACTTTGCCTTCAAGTCCAGCTGCTGCCTGCACGTCCAGCAGCTCTATTGGACCAAGGGCAGTCCACTTGCCAAGCCTTTCCAGCCCACTTGGACAGCCAAGGAGTTCCAAGTCACTTGCCTACCCCAAAAGTCAACATTTCAAGAACTTTGTAGAAAATTCTAGAAGGTAATTAGGGCTGCTAATTATTTTACAATGTGATTAGAATTTGAAGAAAATAACATCACCATTGGATTCCTCACTATCAAAAACCTTGGGATAGTGTCTTACTTATCTCTTAATCCAAGCCTAATTAGCTTAATTTAGTGACATTAGAAAAGCCTAAGTTGTCACTTTTTGATTGGTTAAAGTTCTAAATTAAATTTTTCTTGGTTAAACATTTTTAATAATTATTCTAAGTATATTACAATTATTAGATAATTTTATAGATGCCCTACAAATTTTCACTTAATTTTCTGTCTTAGAATTTTACCGTAATAATTCCTCAAAGTTCTAACTTTCAGAAAATCCTAACAATTCTGAATAAGCATTTTAATTCTTTATCTGTATATATTTTTAATCTATATTCTATTACCTTTCTTTTAAGTTATAAATGAGTTCAAAATTCTACACTTGAAAATTTATCCTGGACAGCTGTCTGACATAGCAGTCCAGTCAACTATCAATTTCGGCAAAAACAAAGATATTTGAAAATTCAGAAAATTCTTCTGAGTAAAACTGTATTAATTTCATTAAGAGAATATGTACATAAGGTTTCTATAAAATACAGTGCATAAATGTTAATAATATACATATATAAATGCGTACAATTAATAAAATGAGGATGTTACAAAAGGCATTAAAACCAAATACACAATTAATACAATTAAATTTCTTGTGGACACATAGAGCTGTACACACACACACAAAATTATTTGATACATCATATCAATTTGAAATTTCATGAGATTTTACAGAGAAACTATACATCATTCATATTTCATCATATAAATTTATCTCACGAAAATTCAACCCCCAAATATTATTTTTGAATTAAAAATAGTGGCTGGACATACTCTGCAAAACACAATTCTATATTTTTAGAAAATAGCATATCAAATTCGTTTTATGTGAAATTTTACAGAGAATATCTACAACATGTGGACCATCACATATAATTTCCTCAGTACCAAAAATCCACCAAAAATACCCTTTTTGAATTTCCAAATCATTATTGCTCCAGAACAGAGTTTTCAATAAGAAAATGTAAATAATAACAAAAGGTACTTACAAAATTATGATAAAATCGATGGATATTTCACATGGTCAAAATAGTATTACTAAATTTTCTCAAGACCAAATTATCACAAAAAGTAATTTTCTACATTTAATTTCTCTGCTGTCCAGCTATTCGGTTTTTCCAATATTACATCACTAAAAATACTTCCCAGGCTTTTCTGACCTTACAAAAATTTATAGATGACCCTCATGATACATAAAATGAACTCATGGTTCCAGTTTTCCAAAATCACGTCCCAAAATTCTTGTAAAAATCAAAACAGTCCCATTCTCAGAATCAACAGTTTTAGAAAATAATTCCGTTAAAAATAGTTAAAGTGCTCAAAAAAATCTGAAAAAAATACCACGACATTCAGAGGCATCAAAACATAGGAAAATGTATTTACATCCTCAAAAACATGCACGAAAACGGAGACGAAAAATCCACACAGTCACAGGACACAAATCACAACTAGCTTATTTCGGATTTTTCAAAATAACCATGGTATTTACATACCATCAACAACAGCCACAATACATATTTAACAAGAAAACAAGGAAATAGCTTAGAAAAAAAAAAGAAACCCCTCCATACCTCGACGAAATCGAAATCCAATCGGTGGGTTTTGAAGCTCTAGTCTCCCTCTATGATATATCCAAGATTAATCGGTAAAAACTTTGATTTGGAGGTGCAAATATTAGAGAGATGCAGAATATGTAGAGAGAAGGAGGAGAGAACAGAGAGCATGCGGGAGAAGAATGGAGAATGAAGAAAATTGAGGGAGAGAAGCTGTGCACGGCCCTTAAGTGGGATAATTTTACAATTTTGCTATTTGCAGCCACCCTTCCTCTAAGGACACCCCTCTTCTCTTATTTTTTTTTCTACAACTTACGGAACTTACGTAAAAGTCCCAAAAATCTCACAATAACACTATGAATTTAAATTTAATTTTCTTTTACGGTATTTATCAAACACTTAATATACGTTACGAAAAATCACAGTGTTACAATTCTCTCCAACAAGAAAATTTCTAATTAAATCTCTCACGTTCATACTTATTGGGTTGTAATTTTTGGGGTGTTACAATACTCCCCTCCTTCAAGGAATTTCGTCCCCGAAATTCACTGAGCGTAAGGTTAAGCTAAGTTAGGGCTATAATCATCTTTGCCTACTCTCAGGCCAATCTATTTTTCTATAGCTAGTCTTAGACTTCTGCCATAAGGAAGTGTTCCTCTTAAGGGGCTCGTTTCTAACTTACTATCTCTTTCTCCAACACAAAGCATAGATAAGGTTCGTTCTCAAAAGGTATATATGGTTTTCATCTAAGTAGATTCACTCTCAAGGCTATAGGCTCACTAACATAGAGTGGATTCGATAGAAATTTATCTAAGCTACTAGGTAGACAATATAGCTATCTTCAAGGCAATACCTAAACCTACTCAACATTGAAGATTTAGAGTTAATTTATCCTATATAAGTTGTAGGTAAACTACTAGGTAGACCTCCAGGTCAAGAACAAGTCTTTCACCTAAGGATTTCCTTTGAATTGACCTTTCTAAGAGGTGATTTTGGGAAGAAATCTTATGATACAGTGATATGTTCACTTTACAACCCAAAAAGAGATTTATTTCACTTAAAAACAAGATCATGAGTTTTGGTTTCATCCAAATCGGAGTTACGGTTCGAAAACTACAAGCATTTTAAGTTTGCGATTTTAAGGAATTATAGAAAACGGTTTTCTACGCCAATTGAGCTACAGAGCTTGAAATCATTTGGGACTTGAAAACGGATTTAATATGCATTAAATTTAACCTAATGGTTTTGGTTTGACTCAAAAATTCAAAGCAGTTTGGAAATGGCGCACACTATAAGTTTGCAAAATGCATGTTTCTAGAAAATGGGTTTTTCTACCAAATTCATTGTATAATGCTTAAACTCATGTGGGACCTCAAAAAAGATTTAGAGGGTACTAAAACAAGGTTGTGGGCTTTGGTTTCACTCTAAAATCTCGAATGGTTTGAAAATGGCGTACGTTTCAAGTTTCAAGTCAAAAACGGCTTAGAAAAGAGATGGTTTTCAAAGGTGAATTTAAAATTCATAGGGAGAAACTTTGTAAATCCTCAAAACAGATTTTATACACCTAAAAATAGGATTGTAGGAATTGGTCTCACCTCAAAATTCATCTCGGATCAAAATCTAGGCATTTCGAGTCACTTGAAGGAACTAGTTTTGGGTCAAAATGAACTTAGGGATCCAAAATGATCTATGTAAGTCCAATGGCTATGAAATTTTGTGGAGAACTAGACTTTGGTAATACAAAATTGTGGAAAAAGGTTTCATTCCTTCCGAAACTCAACCTATACAAGGAGTTATGCAGTGCCAAAATTGGCCTTTTTACCATTTCGGGTCATTTCTAAGGTACCTAGAATGTGCAGTTTTGACTCTTATCATTTTGTTTTGGTTGATAGTTTAAACTCACTATTTTGATCATGGTATGATACTAAAACACAATGCTTATCTATGGATTAAGGATATTGATGTTCTACTCCAATTATAGGTTTACCTAAGCACTTGTTAAGGTAAATCTAGTGATTTTGGCTAAATCTTTAAACTATACTTACTAAGTTCATCTAGATGCGTTACTTGCTACTTTGTTTTTGAATAATGACTATAATTCTTAGCTCAACGACTCTTCCCACACCCTTCATACATGTCTAGACCTCAACTTTCTATGTCTAAACACTACCAAAGACTTTTCCTATAATTTTCTCACATTTTTCTCTTCATAGAAGGTATTCTAAATATGATTTAAGTCTCTAACTTACAGCTACATCCTATTATCATAATTCCAACCAAATCACCATTTGGATGATTTCTAAATTGTCTCAAACCATTCCAATCTAATATCATCAATTTAATCACTTATTGAATTCGACTTCTAACATCCAAATCACACTCTCAAACTTTGCAATCACTTACTTTTCCATCTTAAACACTCTGCTATTATTCTAGCATTTGTATCTTATTCTACTCATTAAATTATAATTTAACCATCAAGAACCCTCACATATACCTACCAACTCAATTCTACACGTGGGTAATTGATAACCTCAATTATACAGGCCTTAAATCACCATATATTACTATGGTCCATAACGTGACCCCGTTACTAATATCATATATTTGAGTAGATAATTGGGAGCCAAGAATTCCATATCATAATACCTTTCTTTTGTATATAACTAAGTGCCTTATGCTCAATATCCGCTCAAAAGGAAAATGCTCAACCAATTGTAGTAATATTCAAAAATCAATCCCCATACTAATAGCCTCACAATTATACATATATATATAAATATATATTTATAAAATTCATATAATAACTAAGAGAATTTATCTATTCTCAAGTTTCATAATCCATCCGAAAAATCCGGCAGAGTTTGCTTTATTTTTCAATACTTTCCCTCATACTCCTTTTCAAAAGGTATGGAAACAACCACAACAGAAACCTGGTAATCAATTCACAACATAATAATCCTCAACATCACCCATAATATCAAACATTCTAAATTTATTCATCATAAATTTTTGGCCAAATATAGGTAGCTTTCAAGCTCACCATCTATCAATCAATTCTGTTTACCAATTCAAATACAATCAAGTAAATCTAAACTTGTAATTATAAATCAATTACATACAGATATATTCATTACATCACATGAAACATTAACTATTCTTTATCTACTCTTAAGCTTCAATTTCGGAACACTCATTTTATATATTAAAATATTTAGTTTTCATCAAGACGATGTATAAATTCATAATCACATATTATTTCCTAAGCCATTTAAATATCACTCGTAAACATCCAACCACACAAGATAATATGATTCATTTTTCACTTTCTATAAACATTTTCAAGTCACAAACCTTGCCCAAACTTTCTCCAACCTTTCATGCAACTTTGCTAAAGCTTAAAACATGATTTTTATTTGTTAAAATTCTGTAATAACAGAATTATGCAGCAGCAGAGATACCCCCTGTTATAGCAGCAAAATCATGATACAAAATGGCACTAAATCATCACCAAAATCTCTCTAATTAATGTCCAGACTTCCTTAAATTTTAGCACAATTTTGCCAAGACCCAAACCATAAATTATAACACGTAAAAACGTATAAATTTTGCATTATGCAGGAATAGAGAGTCCCCTGCTGTCTGCTGCAATTCTGTGACAGTAAAGGGCACAAAATATAGTGATTTTGGTATTAATTCGTCACACAAAGCTCATACCATCATAATACAACATTTTAGGGTTCAAATCACATCATTTTAACTAGCTAATTTTACAAAAATAAGGCTTAAGCGGTACATGGCAGCAGACTAACGTGAATAGTAATTAGATTCCCAAATCAACATTTAATCAAAAAAATATGGCAATAACATGTAATCCTATGGAGAGATAATGGGATTCTATCAATTCTAACATCAAAGGCAACATATCCATTAGAACAATAAGGCAATAACCATACTCTCAACATCTTATCATCTTCCAAACATCAAGGTACCTTCAAAACTTTGTTTTCTTTCCTTTGTCAAACTCACCCTTATCCTATAAACTCAATTATTTGGACCTCCATTCTCAACCTTGATCTACGAACTCGGATCTTTGGATCTCCTTCCTCAACTAACTCAAGGTATAACTCGTAACTTCACAATATAAGGAACATGGAAAATAACACAAGTTGAACAATATTTCAATTTAGCATTAGGAGGGAAAAGTCATCTCGACTGAGTCCTGAGTGTGCACCCTCACAACTCTATCAAGATTTCCTTTCTTCCTTTCTGCCATCTCAGCTATACTATTAGTTTCAACTCTAGGATTTATAACTAGCATTCCTCTTCTCATTTCTACATGTCTTAAAATCTCAGATATAGTTATTACCCTTTTTTCCATAATATTCTTAACAAACAAACAATTATAATCAGGGTAACATAGCAAAACACCTAATAGACCCACTACTCGCAAGTCCTAGAGATGCATAATATTTAGAGAGAAGGAGGAGAGAACAGAGAGCATGCGGGAGAAGAATGGAGAATGAAGAAAATTGAGGGAGAGAAGCTGTGCACGGCTCTTAGGTGGGATAATTTTATAATTTTGCTATTTGCAGCCACCCTTCCTCTAAGGACACCCCTCTTCTCTTATTTTTTTTTCTACAACTTACGGAACTTACGTAAAAGTCCCAAAAATCTCACAATAACACTATGAATTTAAATTTAATTTCCTTTTACGGTATTTATCAAACACTTAATATACGTTACGAAAAATCACAGTGTTACAATTCTCTCCAACAAGAAAATTTCTAATTAAATCTCTCACGTAATTAGATCATTATTATATGTTCACGTTATTAGTGTTTAATGGTGAATTAATTTTAATTAAATAGATATGAATGTTACTCTTAAAACCCTAATTTTTTTATTTGGATAACCATATTATTTGTGGGAACATTGACTTTGTAGATAACTAATCTTAGTCAGATAATCTAGTTAACCATTTTTAATGCGATCTCCTCTCTCAACTATAATTTTTCCATCTACAAGGCTCAAGTTCGAAATCTTACTTAAGGGACCGAATCCATTTTCACTCGGATCAACAACTTATTGGTAAACCCTAATTTGATCACAAGTAAATAAAAATAGGAACATACTCTTTGTCACACTATTTTGAACATACTATCTTTTATTGGTTGAAATTTATTGAAAATGATAAAAAAAATTGTGGGTCTCACATCATATTTAGTAATTATCTCATTTTTGTAGTTTTCATTAAGTTTTAACGAATTAAAAAGAGTGTGTTTGAAGAAGTGTGTTAGAGAATGCATTCCTAGCACTTCTCTTTGTATGATTACACAAGTTTCAATAAAATTAAAAATAAAAGTTTAAAATATTTAAATTAATATTTTTTTAAAATTTTAAATTTATTTAAAATAATAATCAAATTGAGAATTAAATTGACGGAAATTTTCAGTCATAATTCAATTAATTTAATTGTGATTGAATTAAATGAAGAGAAAAAGGGCTATGCATTAACAATATAAAATAATTTATAGTGTAAAATTATTTTACACTGTCAGTGTATCACCATTAAACTCTTAAATGAATATTGAAACTAAAAATATAACCAAATTATATTTCGTTCTGTTAATTATTATTAAATAATATATATCTTACGATATTTTATTTTATTTATTATTATTAATTTCTTTTTGTTAAAAAAATAAAAAAATTTGCTTAGTCTTTTTAATAAGTAGAATACTTTGTTTTTGTCTAGTTAATAAGTAGAATATTACTATATCTTGTTCTAATTATAAACACCAAAGCGACTTTTTCTTTGGTCTTAATTATAAGCTGACAATCACTAGTTTTTAAAGTAAATTTCTTTTATATCATTGCTTCATTGTTTACTCTATTCCCTATGTACTATGACAATCACTTAAAGTAAATGGTGTTTTTGGAATAAAAATTGAACTTTTGGCAGAATTAATTAAAAAAATTGTAATAATTATTTTTCTTGGTATTGATGATTTGTCCTATATTACTTATAATTAGACCAGATGTAATATTATAAACTCAACAATAAAAATTAAACTCTAATATTTGTAGAATATTTTAATTTCATTATTATTGACGCAGGATTATAGTATTAGTGTATAACACTTATCTATCACCTAAGCTTCCCTGCAAAATCAGCCCTTGTTTTCTTCTGTCACTGCTGGAACCCTTAAACCCCTCATTCCATTGTTCTTTCTCCGCCGCCGGAAAAACCCCAAGTTCCGGCGAGTTTCAACCTTCGAGTGCTCTCTGGAAGATTCGGTATCTCATCCCGTCGGTGTTCAAGTTCCCCCCTTTTTGTTCTAGGTCTTTCAAAATCAGGGCCTGCCTTTTATTCTGTATTGTAAGGTAACTCTTATGCCGCCGAGAAAGTTTTATTTTTGCTTTAAATTTAAGCACTTTTCGGTATTTGGGTTATTGATTGTTGGTATCATTTTGGGTTATTTGATTCAAGCTTGTTTCTTTGGGATGGTTCGGTTTATCTTTTGTTGCTTTGGGAATCTGGCATACTCTTATTTGTTGAGTGTTTGGGGGTTTCTTCCATGTTTAATGTATATGCAATGGTTGTTTCTTGCAATGTTTGCATTTGATATTTTGATGCATCGTTATTTTGTTATTATGTGTTGATGAGTTTTTGCTAGCCATGATCTGGTTTTGAGGTTTTCTTTTGGCATCATTTCTGTATTGTGCTTGCAATGGTTTAGTACCCTCTAGGTAGTTACTTGGTGGCTGGTTGAACTTGAAACAGTAGTAATATGCTTCAAATTTTAGTTCCTTTGTGGTTAGTTTTATGAAGATGATGTTTTGTTTAATTAATCTTTCTTTTACCCCTCCTAGTTTTAAATATCAAAATTTTTCAACGATCTTGTTTTGTTTGTATTTTTTGCTTGGTGAACCATCCTAGTTGGTAACCAGAATGTCTGAAAATGTGATGCAGTGTTGGGTTTTAGGGAGGAATCCATGGAGACACAATCAGATGGTAATGAGGACACCATAGTTGCCATTAAAGATATGAGGCAGCAGCTTGAAGCTCGTATTGAGTCCCAACACAAGGTTCACATGGAGATGCTTGCTTCTATGCAAGCCGTAATACCTAATCTTGTTTCATCCCTTGACCTTTCTCTCAAGGTTGTCTCTTCTTTTAACCATCGTCCCTTTGCTCCTACACCTTCTCTGCCTCTGCCTGATCCAAAATTGAATCCAAAAAAACCAATCGAACTAACTCACCGTTCCAATGCTGAAACCAGCGCTGATGGCTCTGTTGAGGCTGACTTGACAAATCCCAAGAATCAAAAACCCAAAACATCTATGGACTCAAACTCAGCATGTCAAGTTGAGTCTGAGAAGGTTAGTCCATTAGCAGTGGTTCGATCAATGGTCGCTGTTTGTCTATTAGGGCGAGTACCCTTCTCACCAATTGATTCTTCCACCGTGTCAAGGAAATTGGAAAATGATCAGACGGTGACACCAGCAGAGAAGGCTGCGCTTCAGGAGCTTGGAGGGGATTCAGGGGCAACACTTGCAGTGGAGATAGCTTTAAGGTCAATGGCAGATGATAATGGTGGTGTTGAAGTGGAGGAGTTTGTGGTGAGTGGCAAGGCAAGAATTATGGTTTTAAATATAGACCGAACTCGGCTTCTGAGAGAATTGCCAGAGAGTGTGCAGTATCAGCAACTTGAATCAAGTTATGGAGATGGGAATGCGAATCAAAATCAAGTTCAGCAAATCACTACTAGTGGTTCTAATGTGAATGGTAGTTTGCTTGGGATGGGAAGGCCAGTTCTGAGGCCAATGTCTGATATGTGGATGCCCCATGGGGACCCCCATATGTCGGGGTTGCAGCCAATGTTTCCAGGAGGACCAAGGGGAGCACCCAGAGTAATGGGCATGATGGGGGCACATAGAGGTATAAGTATTCCTTCAATGCATAGACTCCCATTGGGGCCAAATGCACCAGGGAGTAGTCCTAATGCAATGTCACAGAAACCAAGAACTTTAGAGGATGATATGAAGGATCTTGAGGCATTGTTGAATAAGAAATCATTTAGGGAGATGCAAAAATCTAAAACTGGTGAGGAGCTTTTGGACCTAATTCACCGACCAACTGCAAAGGAGACTGCTGTAGCTGCTAAGGTTCAAAGTCACTGCCTACTTTACTAGGCTCTGTGCTAAAATTTCCTTTGTGCTTGTTGTCAGCTTTTAGTGCAATTTTGTACAGTTTAATCTGATCTAGCTTTTTTGCAATGTATTGTTTCAGTTCAAAACAAAAGGTGGTTCTCAGGTTAGGCAATACTGTGACTTACTGACAAAAGAGGATTGCCGACGTCAATCTGGTTCCTTTATAGCATGTGATAAGGTTAGTGACAAGGACAGTATTATACACTTTTTCCATGTCTTGGATTTCATTTCTAACTCTTTCAATCTCTGTTGGTTTAAACTAGTATGCTGATTATGAGGTTTTTTTTTATGGCATCTAACCATGAATTTTGGTATTTACATTTTCTCTTAGCCTTTCTTGACATGCATTAATGATCCTTTCCTTGGCAGGTTCATTTTAGGCGGATCATTGCTCCTCATACTGACATCAATTTAGGAGATTGTTCTTTTCTTGATACTTGCCGACACATGAAGGCATGATTTTTACCTCTGACTCTATCTTATTTTGAAATGATTTTCATTTTAGTAATGTTTATTCTTAGTTTGAGTTGCGTGTTATTCTTTTTGTCCTTTGACAGACATGCAAGTATGTTCACTATGAGTATGACCCTACACCTGATGTGTCTCCAACAATGATGGGTGCCCCTCCTCCTCCCAAACCACTAAAGCCTCAGCGTGCTGAATATTGTTCTGAAGTAGAACTTGGTGAACCACAATGGATTAACTGTGATATACGTAACTTTAGAATGGACATTTTAGGTCAGTTTGGAGTAATAATGGCAGATCCACCATGGGACATTCACATGGAACTGCCTTATGGAACAATGGCTGATGATGAAATGCGCAGTCTTAATGTCCCTGCTTTGCAAACTGATGGGCTTATTTTTCTATGGGTCACTGGACGTGCGATGGAACTTGGACGGGAATGGTATTGTGTTTGTGTTTAATTATATACTAATTGTTATTTTGATAAAAAAAAAACAAATCTATTATCTGATTAGCATATAAGGCTGCCTTTTGTTAATATTCTGTATTTGGTTTATGCTCCATCCAGCTTGGAACTTTGGGGATATAAACGTGTTGAGGAAATCATTTGGGTGAAAACAAATCAACTTCAGCGAATAATCAGAACTGGGCGTACTGGTCACTGGCTCAATCACAGTAAGGAACATTGTCTGGTTGGAATAAAGGGTAATCCTGAAGTAAACAGGAACATTGACACTGATGTTATTGTTGCTGAGGTCCGGGAAACAAGTCGCAAGCCAGATGAGGTTTGTATAATGTTCACCTAAGTTTTGATAGTTGATTATGTCCTTTAATGCTTTGACTGAATTTATCTCTGAAAAAGGTGGTCAACAGTAGTCATGAATGTTGTATCTATAATTTTCTATTTTGAAGGATATGTTATGTTCTCTGTTATCAACTCTTTTTTATTCAAAAAATGTTGCTTGCTATTATAATAGGCTTTGCCAAGGCAAAAAAATTGTTTATTAAAAGCCATCACATGCTATTTTTTCTCAATTCCTTTCCACGTTCCTGATTGATATTAAGCTTGCACATTCCATGATCTCGTGATCTCTCCAAACCCCGTCCCTGTGGGAACAGGAAATAGTTTAATTACTCCTAAATATAATGTTATTCTACTATTCTTGTTATTAAAATTAAATAGTTCACATGTTTAACATTTTCAAAGTTGTCATCATTTATTCCTGCAGATGTATCCTATGCTGGAGAGGATAAGTCCGAGAACAAGAAAGCTAGAACTATTTGCTCGCATGCACAATACTCATGCAGGGTAGGTTTTCTTGGCTGGTTTATTTTCCTTTTGAGTTTTTCTTTCATGGTATTCTTGAAATAGTTTGATTGAGATTGAGTACAGTCTAAATATGAAATGGTTTTTGATGCTTTGTAAGTGGAGTTTTCATGATAACGTTCTATAAATTAAATGCTTTCTTCTCATTGGTTTTGATTTCTTGGACTAAGAACCTAAACTGGTAGAACCATAGATGTAGACAAGTAGTTGTCAGTTTAGAGCAAACAATTCATGTAGATAGAAATAATACTGTTGTGCTATGTTTGGTTCAGCGGACAGAAATAATATAGGAGGATGGAAATAATTTTGGGTGTTTGGTGGAGAAGGTGAAAATAATTTTAAAAATGGTGGGATCCACTATACCATTTCTTGCCTATTTTCACTCATCTCTCTATCTCTCTCCTCGTCTATGATCTATTCTCTATTTCTCTTCAATCAAATAATTTTACTTTTTATTTTATTTTTCATCTATTTTTACTCCCTTTTTATTTCCATCTACTCTATTTCTCTCCTCTCTACCAAATAGAGCATTGGTGTTGTTCTTTATTATTGATTATGTTCTTTCTTGTTCTCCATCAGATGGATGTCTCTTGGTAATCAATTGAATGGAGTAAGATTGGTCGATGAGGGGCTGCGAGCAAGGTTTAAGGCTGCTTATCCAGATGTGGAGGTGCAGCCACCATCACCTCCCAGAGCTTCTGCTATGGAAGTAGACACTAGTGTTGCTGTTCACACGAGGAGTCCATTTGCAGCCACAGAATCAAAGTCCACTTCAGCGCAGTTTGCGGAGCCTGTGGCTGCTCCAGAAACCAACTTTGTTTCAGAGGAGAAGTCAATGCCCATTGATGTGGACATTGGCTAAGTTTCCAATTTTGATCATGCTTGGTAGGAGCAATTCCTTGATGAAGCTGAAAGGAAAACAGCATTTTGACCTTTGTACCATTGTTAATTTGTACTCTTTCACATTTCTTTTTTTGAAAATGATCAGAGTAACACTAACAAGGTATCTAGGAAGAAATACTTGATTTAGGGGAGGATGCTTTTGTAAATTAAATAATTGTGTAATAGTAATGAGGAGTGTTGTAAAAGTCTCATTCTAGTTGTACTTGACTACATTTTTCTTTAATGTTCAAACATCAATTTTGTTAATTTGTTTTGTTGGTTGCAGTCTACTGATTTTGTAATCGCAGGAAAACTAAGGGAAATACACCAGATAGATTCATGAAAATTGAATGGAACATGTGGTTTAATGAGTTCAAGAAAAAAAAAATGAGTTCAAGAATGTTGTTGAGTCATAGTGCCCGTACCACGTTTCCTGTTCACACCTCGCCGATTAGTGTATGTTTGGATAATTTTTTGTTAAATTAATTTTGATTAAAATTAACTTTTTAAGTGAAATAATTTATGTTTAGATATTTGAAAGCAAATTTGCTATAAAATTTAGTGAAATTTTTTTAATCTAACGCAAGTTATTTTTTTATTACTTCCCGTCAAATTGAAGTTGAGGGCTCGAGGCAATCAATTTTATCTAATAATAATCAAACGACTATATTTTTATAAAATGGAATTTGACTGTGAAGTCACAATCAATTCTCCATAAAACCAAACATACTCTTGGATACTTGTCACTCACCATCACAAGTTCAATGCAAATACCACGTTTAATTTTCAAGCCACTAACAACCAAGTCATCACCACCACATTGAATTTCATAATTCATACACGTATATATTAGTCAAATTGATATGTAATAAGTAAAATTGAGCTACATATATATTTACAAAATAAGGTTTAATCACTCATTTGATTTTTATAGTTGCACAAACTTTAACTTTTAGGTCCTATACTTAAAAGTCATTCATTTTAGTCCCTACACATGATTTTTAATCCTTTTTAGTCACTATACATATCATTTTTAATCCCTTTTAATGATTATCATTTAAATTCATAGGGACTAAAAGAGATTATAAATAGTATATATAAAAACTAAAAGAAATGATTTTTAAGTATAAGAACTAAAAGGTAAAATTTGTATAATTATAGGGACCAAATGAGTAATTAAACCACAAAATAATTATTTTAACCTGTAATACAAACCCGTACTGTATAAAGTTGATTTTAATTTAATCCTTCGATCAGTAAATGTGATGAAATGCTTACAAGGCATCCTGTGAGACTTTAAAATAAATTTACTTAAAAAATTCAAAAGTTCCACTGGAAAAAAACTAGCTGCTAAGTCTTATTTAATTTAAAACTACTCTGGCATAAAAATCATCCTTATTATATATCTTATTATAACTTTTATCAATTTTCTTTCTTTCACTGGTTATATTATCAAAATACCTAGTGGTTAAAAATCTGTGTTTATTAACAATTTTTTTTAACTCACTATATTTGATTCATAATTGTGTTTTTTTTTTTATCGAATATCTTACAGGAATAACAATAGCAGTGGAATTAATTAAGTTTCGAATTAGGAATAGTAAATTTTTTTATCAGACAAAATGTATTAATATAAAAGGAGCTAGCTACAAGCACAAAAAGCACCATATAGAATTTAGAGTAAATTACACGGACGTCTTTGAGTTTTATCTATATTACACCGACACTCCCTATTTTTTTTAAACATTACTTTTGACCCCATATAGTTCAAAAAAGAAAGGGTGTCAGTGTAATATAAATAAAATTCAGAGGGAGTCCGTGTAATATAAGTAAAATTTCAGGAGGGGGTCCGTGTAATTTAGAACCAATAAATAGGAATTTTTTATATGATTCAAAAAAGTAGGAGATACCGGTATAATATAAGTAAAATTCAAAAAAAATTCGTGTAATTTAGTCTAGAATCTAAAATCAAAGTTCGGAACAAACATCCTCACATGCATAAAACAAAACCATCGGCCCCCACAGACATACCAAAAGTAACCCCACATAACCTAATGAAAATATGTCCATATGAAAAGCCCCAAGATGAACACCACAGTCATACAACAGAGCTTCACCTCATATATCCCAATCAGTTCAATGTTGCAGAAGAAACCTTTAGCCCATTCCTCAAATATCAATATTTCCTTCCCAGATTGGATATATAGGCCAATTGAGGTTGACATAAAGATACAACTCCAACAATGAAAGCATTAAAGCAGCATAGATTCCAATGATAATAACGTATATATAACAAGTATATATTAAAATCATGTATCCTCATCCCTCAGTCACTGCATATCAGCAAGCTTTATTAGTAATTGAGCCAACACTCTCACAAGTAATTTCAATCGCGTGTAACCATACCAACATTATTGCCAACTAGCCAATTGCCAACCACTTCAAAAAAGCAAGTTGTATCAACTTAGTACCATCCTCCACTTCGCTTACTGTCCATACTATGACTCCATCATATCAACAGATCATTATGGCAGAGATATAAAAGCAAAGTTTGAAACAAAACATCCCCACATAAAACAAAACCATCAACCCCACATAACAAAAGTAATTACCCCACGCAATCTAATGTGAAAATATGTCCATATGAAATGTCCCAAGATGAACATCACAATCATACAATAGAGCTCAATGTTGCAGAAGAAACCTTTAGCCCATTCCTCAAATGTCAATTACGTTCCCATTGGATAGGCCTTGAAGTTGACATAAAGATACAACTCTAACAATCAAAACATTTAAAGTAACATAGGTACCAATGTAATGAATCTAATAACATATAATAAGTATAAAATCATGTATCCTCATATCCCTCAATCACTGCATATCATCAAGCTTTATTAGTAATCGAGCCAACATTCTCACAAGTAATATCAATATCTCGTGTAATCATACCAACATTGTTGCCACCTAGCCAATTATCAGCCACTTAAAAAAAGTAAGTTGTATCAATTCAGTACCATCCACCACTTCGTTTATTGTTCATACTATGACTCCATCATAGCAGCAGATTATGGCAGACATATATTATAGTATATACTTTGAAGCTCTACACTAATAATAGGATATATTATAGCTACATTTGATATTATTACTATATATTAAAAGAATCATTTGATAATATAATATATCATATTGTTTATATAAACACAATGTTTATATTAAAAGTTTAATTTTTCTTAAGAAAAACAAAAACTAATCCAACACTAAAATTGTTAGTAAATGATGAAAACTTTTTGTTATATATAGTAATATCATTATACATATATATGTTAAATGCATCACATGCATAGTAAACTTTAATTTTTTGTGTACAATAAATGATAACTTTTTATTACCGAACTCCCACCTAGCTAGTGAATTACATCACATTGAGAACATGCAAATGCAATGTCATTCTCTAAACACTTTCTTTTTCCATTCTCTCCCTCTCTCTTTGCAACCTTCCTAGTGGGGTTTCTTTATTAGGCCTCCCGCACGCCCTAAAAAAACTAATTATAATAATAACCACACCAGTGAATGTGATCACGTACAGAAAATGGTAGCATTGATTTTAAAAGAGAAAAAGAAAAAGGTACAAAAACATTCTTTTCTGGTATGGTACTAACATTCTAACAACCAATCTTCTATGCATGTACTAATTATTGGCCCACTCAATCTCTTTATGTGCCATAGTGGCACTACAAATCTAGCCACAATAGCATTTGCAGGATGTCACCTGTCATCATAAAAGTGCATTGGTAATCATATTTGGCCTAATACATGGACTGATAAGCTAAACTAGCTTCCTAAACACACTCATTCTATCCTCATGATGTTGTACTGCTATAAAAAGGGAACTCACCACGCCCAAGAAGAGCAAATCCCGATTATTAATCCTGAATCCGCACGAGAGGATCAATCATTGAATGAAAATGGATTATGCATAAAAGGTTCCACAATTTTAGAAATTAATTTTAAAGGTATAGCAATAGCATTCTTTCCTATATACAGGTATTTTCATTATATATTGCCATATGTTTTAAAGGATTGCTCAGTAATTCAACTCAGCATTCAGCTCTGATCAAATACAACCCCAAATTCCCAATATAATCTGCACCCATTACCTAAGAACTGTTCCTTCCAAAGAATGTGGCCAAATAAAATTAAGGGATCTCTTTTTACGGCATAAGGTATTATCATTCAAATTTTTATACGAAATCAACGTGCTTTCAAAGGTATATATACTCTATTGACTTCAGCTCTAATTTGAAGCGGAAGAGTGCGTATGCATGTGTCTTTTTTCTTTTTTTTTTCTTATTTTCTTTATTATTTTATGCAAACTCATGAAACATATTCTTTCCTTGGTTTATACTTATTCTCACTGTCTCAGCACCTTGCCAAATTAACATATGCTTTCTCTCCCTGCTTTTTATGTATCACCTCTGCATATCTCTTTAATTAATATATTCATCTTCAGGGATACCGTACCATGCCTAATTAACCTATCACCCAATAGTTAAAGCTATCTCCATTTCTGTTGTTATGATCATTTTTAACAACCCATACCATGATAAACTTTTTTTAAATGCAAAGACAAAGATAAAGATAAAGATAAAATAAAAGGGAGTATAGAGAGAGTACTCCAACCCATGCATCTATACAGTTAAGCCACCAGGCTATTACATCTGAACAATACAGACAAAAGGATCAAATATAATTAAAGATAAGTTTTGGGGGATCTACCTGTCGGGGACCCTGTGTTTAATTCTTTTCCAGTTTCCCAATCTCAACGTGGGCAATCAATGAGAAATTATTGTATAGTTTAGGTTCACGTGGTGGATCTATCAATCTCTACATGACACATTAATAAATCCTTTTAGTATTAAAAAATGTGATAATAAAAATGGACAAGAATCACATAGATTGTTACTGATCATACAACAATTTTTTGCAATCAACCCAGGTTTTGCTATTGTCTTTCATTTTGATCCCTTTCATTTCATGCATGGATGGTTCGGTGGATAGACAAATAGAAGCATCAAAAGCAAACCACGTAAACTGTACTTAACTACACACAGAACACAGGCAAGTGGTGGTGGCCATTGCATGCCGAAAGTTATAGTTGTAATATAATACAAATACACTCTACCGAGAAACCTTATATGCCTATTCATATTTTGTTTAGTCTATTATAATCTCCCGCACTTCTGCCTGGGATCGGTTAACTTTGCAAATACAAAACACACGAGACTACATACATAATTAAGGCATGCGCATGCTTGCTAAAGTTGAAACTAATACTACTTTAATTAAAACATTCATCCGGGACATAGCAGCTTCTATTTCCAAAAATCAATCATTTCATTTTCATATGCACGCTCACTCACTTTTTTTGTTGTCTCGTTCTTTAATTCTATCTGGATGATCCTCAAATAAAAGCCATTAAGATCCAAAGTTTAGAAAAGTGTGGGCAAGGATATCTTACAAACCTCGAAAAAGATTTGCTGTCAGAAAGAAAATGGTATAATTAATTAATTTCCAAGCCAATCAACTTTATCTGCCTAGCTAAAGTTTACACATCAATTGCATGCTTTATTAGATCGAACATATTTGCACGTACAGCACACTCTAACTCTGATCCTCTCCAGTACACTCTCATATATATATATGTATATATATATATATATATATATAGTTCCACAGGGCTAGGTCCTAGTTCACGTGGGTCAGGGCCAAAAAAATCAACATACAAAAAAGCCCAAACGGCCAAAAAGCCCTGTGGGCTAGGATCAACCCATGGACCTTAAGTTTTAATATTCTGACCAATTTTTTTTTTAATACTTAGGCTGATGTTAGTCGAAAACAATCCCGACTAAGGACGGCTAAAAATAGTCTCAGTTGTGGTCAGCCGAAAAAAGCTTGGCTGGTCGATAAAAAATTGTGCTGGATGAGGTTGGCTGAAAATGTCCTAGTTGAGAACGACTAAAAATACTCCCAGTCAAGATCAATCGAAAACTATGCAAGCAGAGGTCAGCTGAAAATGCCCTGACTGAGGTCAGCCGAAAATGCCCTAAATGAGGTCTTCTGAAAATAGTTTTGACTGAGATTGACAAAAAATAACCTTGGTCCAGATCGGCCGAAAATAACCCTGACAATATTTGGTAAAAAATGAGTCGATCCTAAGACTTGAGACCAAAATAACATATCTACATATATATACATAATACGTGTCACATAACTTATCATTAGTTAATTACTTATAAGAACTCAAAGAAACATTGAAGTACGTTTGATTTTTTTTTTCTTTTAGTGAATGTTAAAAAAACAAGTCTTATATACGTTGATAAGTTAAAATAATAATAAAAAATATATAAACAAGAGACTATAAGTTTAAATCAATGTTTTTAAATTCAAATTGATTATTAAACTGATGAAAGTTTAAAATTTAATGGTTTAACTATGGTTAAATCGTGTTTAAATTGATATTAATAAAATAATAATAATTAAATTATACATAAAATAATATTAAAGAAAGAATAATTGTTTGTATACCTGCAAACTGAAATCATCATGTTCGTATATTCCATTAATTTAATTACTCGTTGATCATGGAGTAAAACGCGGAACGAACCAAGTGCAGTCGATGTAGTAGTATAAATATGCATTATTATTTCATGCATACAATCAGCATATTAAGGGCAACATTTATAGTTGCATTTTTTCTTCTCTAGTTTTTCTGAGTGTTTGTGTAAGATCTTATTACCACTCTCCAAATACCAATGGCCCCAAAGATAGACATCCAACATATTTTAGCACCCGTCCGAAGGCCACCAAGTGGTGGCACTGGAAGTGCTTCATCCTCCACTTCAACCTCCAGTTCCAGCTCCACTACGAAGTTTACAAAACCAATAACTATTCAGCAAATCTTTGGCAAAAACAAAAATTTAAAGTGATGACTCATAAGGAACCACCCAGCTACTTTTCCTAGTACTTTGTTATTCTCTATCTTTCTGTCTTGGTTTGAACGTGTGTATGTCTTTGCTTTGTTTCCTTTAGTGGATGAGGTCCTACTAAAATCATGGACTATGTGCTTTCTGGTTTGTATTGTATGGAATATAAATAAAAACTTGTTTCTCTTTCATCTGATTTTGGCACTGATCAGATGCTTAATTCTGGTAGTCTCATAATCATGATGCGTATTTGACAAACCATATGCCTGAGCTGAAGAGGGGGCAAAACCTGTCTCTTGGAGACCAAATTGCACCTGTATGTAGGGTAAGCTACAACAAGCTTCTAAGCTATTTCAAAAGTTTGATCCTTGATAAACATGCATCACTGTCATATATGTATTTCCAACAAATATATTATGAAATAATGTATTTGATGAACATTGCTTTTTCCCTCCTTGTTTTCTGCTTTAGATTTTAATTTGTTGAATGTGTTGGATCTCAACATGGGGAGTAATATTTCTTCTATAGACACAAACTTAATAGCATTATTTTTTAACACAACCAATCACATAATTAATTACAACGCATAAAATAAAAATAACTCTTGAGTGGTTTGGTAACACTAGCCCTAACGCCCACAAGGTGTTTCAGATATATGAACTCTGAAATTTTAGATCACACCGAAGCGTGTGCTTTTTGGCCGATCGATCGAGGTGGAAAGAAACCATCTTCAATATATATATTTTATGTTTCTGGTCTTAATTTCTTTCGTATGAATTATTTCCAGCTCGGTTCATACCGTGAAAATAAATAACAGTGACAAAGAGTCCATCCGTGAAGCTAGGAGGAAAAATAAGATTGATCAATGTTTGATTTTAACTCATTGCTTTATAATTAGTTATTAGGTGAAGGATAAACTTTTAACTTTCAATCTTGGTTCTGGTATATTGCTATAATAGATGCATCGAATATATTGTTTTGTGATTGGTGTTGTAGTCCTTTGATTCCATTAGAATTTATTGTTAGAAATATCAGAGACTGTGTTCTTGGAAATTCAACATTCTGTGGTTGAGTATGGTAGGTATAATAACATGCTTCGGATATGGTGAGATCACAAAATGAAAAGGGAGAACTATTGTGTCATCTGGTTGCAGGTCTTCAAATGAAGCCGCCTTAAGATCATAACTTTTCCAGCTAAATGGATAAAATAAAAAAAAACGAGGGACAGAAATATATACTGTGAAAAGTGGGTTAGAAATGATAATGATAAGGATAAGGATTAGTTTCTTAATTTTAAGTTATTTCTAATGACATCTTCAAAGTAATTGGCGTGTCATTATATACACTTGAAGTATTTAATTATTCATGTCTAGTCTTTGTTTGTACAAATGGAATATTTTCTTATTCAGGAAGTTCACTGGCATTCATTATGGGAACCATAATTGGTCTGGTAAAATGCTACATTGCTTTTAGTGAGATAGTATTTTTGGCCCAAGTATTTTTTGAGTTTCTCTTTTCCTCAAAAGAAGAAACCAAGCCAAACACAGTTTTAGAGAAGCTATAAAAAATAAAAGGAGCTTTTTTTTTTTAATAAATAAAGAAAAGCAGTTTCTATAAAAGCCAATTGCTTCTCTATTTTATAACATGTTGGCATTTTCTCCTCCCTTTCCAGTCTCTTCTCCAAACAAAGCACCTCTGAATTTAACAACTTCGTAACAAGCAACGCCATTTGAGGTAGGATGAGGTAAAGGACGTGGGTTGTTCATAGTGGTTATGGGAAGTTCTGCAATAGAGGTCTTAATTGGTGGTCTTCAATGACATCAATAGGTTGCCAATTTTAGAACTTGACACTGTGAATCTTGGTTTGTGACCCTAATAGGTTAGATTGTGTGGGATCTATGATGAAGTTGATACTTGATATATTGTAGTTTGAGTTGAGGATCGGTTATAAGATCTTTAAGCTAAAAAAAAAGTTGTTGTCATAAGTGATTTGACTCTTAAATCTCTTAACTAAGGTTTGGGTTGATTTCTGACTTGAGAATGAAGTCGCGATCGTAGGTATCACTTTATCCAAAATAGGTTGACCCGGTTCAGATACTTCTTGGTTATAAAAAAAAAAATTATAAACATATGAAACAGCTTTAACTTTATTTTTTAAAAGGTTTTAATTGTAACTTTTAACTTGAAAGATGAAAAAAATGGACCAAACTCTACCTATGTTCTGCTATGTGCAAGTAGCAGAACTTAAACTGCCAGAGAAGTAAAGTATGCTTCAACAAGGGATGGGGTTGTTAAAGCTGTGAGACTTTTGTTGTTAACAAGAGATGTTGAATTATCTACTATTCGTTCACAAGTATATGATCAACCTTGTGTAGGAATTGTAACACTTTAAGAAAAAAATTACGTCCTTCTCTATAGATATTAATTCCTTCTCTGTAGATATATAAACTGAATGGCCTATTATTGATTTGCTACTTATTGATCACCAGTCTGATGACTAAGAAATGCCTGGGACAAAATTCAGCACACCTTATGCTGAGTTGGGCATTAATAAAAATTTTATTTATCAAAAAAGAAATGCCTGGGACCAACCTTTATAAATATAATTTTTCTAGCACAGTTAGCATTACCAAATTAAGCCCCTCTCAAAGTCTTTAAACTTAGTAAGTTTTTCTCCAACTCTTGTTTTCTTGATTGGCTCAACTAAATTTAAAATAAAAAAGATAATTCGTACAATTATTCAAATTCCTAGTGAAAGTTGAAAGTATATATAAACCCGGCCAAAATCTATTAGCACCATTTATCGAATGTGCCTTATAAACTTAAATGTAGCATGTCTACGTTAGTGCGGCATTTGAATGCTTGGCTAGGGCAAATATAGCCACTTGCAAATATAGGCGATTAGTTAACTGAAAAAAAAATCTTATTGGTATCTTAGATTTACATTTTTTGTTACTCAAGCTATACTTCTCTTTTGTCATATGTTTTCAGCGCTTTGTCATCCACAATACAATGTCAAAATATGGAAACCTATTATCAAGAATCTGGAAGGGCTGGAACAGATAATCTTCCTGCAGTTTGCAATGTTGCTCTATACAAGAAGAAGAATTTTGGTAGAGTTGTAGATAAGAACATTGCAACGAGCTCATATTTTGTAGAAGAATGTGCCATCAAAATCTGAAACAGTTCCTTGGTTGATTCCAAATTTGCAAAACAAAGTGCTACTATGTGGTTGTTTATGGAGAAAAAGGGAGTGGTGAGGTGGCCCCTTTGCTTTGACCTGTTAGCCTATCTTTTCTAAGAGGAAAACTGGTACTATATATCCCTTGCTTTCGAATAGCAAATCAGATTTCAAAATTATCTTCCCCTCTGACACTGATGGGTACTTAACAGAAGACAAGGATAAAAGAAGCTTTCAATATTTTTTTTCTCCAAAATTAGTTTCTGAATATGTTAAAATTTTAACTGAGTTTTATTTTTTAAAATGTATTAAATACATTAAGAAAATTTATTTCTGAAACATATATCTAATTATCTATAAAAAAAAAATTGTGTTCCAAAAATTAGTATATGTGAAAAGGGTTAGTTTTTGAAGAAAAAAAAAAATTATCAAAGATGAAGAAGGAAAATACCTTTGGTAATTAGGAATGCATTTAGCAATTTCCCAATTGGGTTTCTTCCAGCCCAAGGAAATGTCACCTCTGCAAACTCGGGCCCATTCACTCTCAAATCCAACAATGACCACAGATATGGGCTTTTACTCATCCAGCCACTGAAAATCTAATGCATTTAGCAATTTCCCCAATTAGGCCCTGCTTTTCTCACCTCCTTTAATGCTTTTCTCACAACTTTCTTTTTCAAAAACAAAGGAAAAGTCAGTCTTGCTCCTCTTATTCATTTCCTACACCTCTTCCACTTCCCCTCCCCCTTCCTCGTCACGCTCCCTCCATCCCTTTTTCAATTTCAATTTCCACACCCCTTCCCCCTTCATTCTCTTGTTTCACTCTTATCCTTTGCCCTTATACCAATCACACAAAGCTACTAATAAGCTTTGCAACATGTTGTGAAGGATCAAAGGCTATGTACCTTGCAGTGAAGCATGAGAGGGTATAGCTAGTTGTGAAGAAGAAGGTAATGGGATTGTAATCAATGAAATGAATTAACCAAGTAATACAAGAGAATTACAATCAGTATAATTGAAATACTACTAAGTAACTAACAGAAAACTGTTACTCATATCCTAATAGAAGGTATGCCCGACTGTGAACCATGAGAGGGTATGTATGCCATAATGCATCTTTGGAGGAGGTATATTCTGTAGAGCTGTAGCAAGAGGTACATGCTGCTAAAATGAACTTGATGAGTGACATATATATTTGAATGCCTTCACTACATGTAAGGCAACCATACACACACCCACACACCCACACACATATATAATTATATTATTTTATATACTATTTCTGTTTATATATTCATATGTATTTAATTTATTTTAATTGTCATACGCATCTATAAATAATTAAATAATTTTTTTTAATTAGATTTGCATTATAATTAATGGGTTTTGCCCGCTATAATGCATTTTTTTTTAAAATTTATTACTTTTTTTATTAATTTAGTTAAAAATAGAAAATATTCTATTATAAAGTATTATTATTTATATATTAATTTAGTTTTGAAAATATATTTTATTTATATGTGTGTGCGTGCATGTGTTAGATTCATCATTTTTTTTTGTCCTGGGTTAAAGACCACGAGTATCTCCCAACCCACTGGATCAGAGACTAATCTTGCTCGCGGTGTGTGGCTGCCGCTAGCCTAAGGGAATTTTGCTCAGGGAATCGAACATGAATTCTCCCGCTAAATAGATCGTTCCTCTCATGTGAATGCAGCGGAGCCTTACACCACTGTGCCAACCTTTTGGGTTAGATTCATCATGCTTTGTGAGGGCATTAACAATTTTTTTAAGTTACTTATTTGAGTTAAGCATCTCCTCCTATACCTTTTGATGTCGTTCCTCTTAGTCCTTCATCTGCACCTCAACTCTCTCAGATGTTGCCTGTAAAATTGGATCAGCCCACTGTTGAGAAAATGGCTTGAAACAGTGTGCTCCTAGGAGGTGCTCTTGGGTCAGAGATTGCATACTACCAAGCTTGTAACAGGAGCACATACCCCTAGTCCCATAAACACATCCTTAGACTTGCCCCTAGCAACATATCAATCCACATTGAAGCTCTTGATGCAGAATCAATGTGTTAGACCTGCTGTTAGAGGTAGATAAAGGCTCCCTAGTTAAATGTAAATAAAAACAATCACAAATCAAGTGAAATTGTTGTTGAAAAAATATATAATTTATATTTCCAGTTAACTTACATAGGTTTGTTCTTATTTCTAATTCACTCAAGAGTTGTCCTTCTTCTGAGTGTGTGTAACCTTGAGCACCCTCACCCACATAAGTTGGCCTACGTACCCAGCTTATTCGCCTTTAAAATATATATGTATAACTTGAATATCAGAAAAGAGATTGACTGAATGCTTGAGGAAAAATAGTTCCTCAGCTTTATTATTTATAATGATGAAATTACAATCAAATAATTACTCAATCCCTTGATTATAGGGATGAGATAATCTGATATTAAAACTGATATGAATAAAAATAGTAACTAAATAATAAAGATAATAACAAAAAGATATAAAACAGATTTGTTAAGATAAAAACAGATTTATATCTCAACACTCCCCCTCAAGCTGGAGCATATAGATCATAAGCATCCAGCTTGGAACAAATGTAAGATATTCTTTGTCCTCTGAGTGACTTGGTGAAGATATCTGCCAACTGATCATTAGAATTGATAAAGGAGGTGATGATTTCTCCAGAAACAATCTTTTCTCGCACAAAATGGCAGTCAATTTCAATGTGTTTCGTTCGTTCATGAAAGACTGGATTAGATGCTATATGCAGGGCTGCTTGGTTGTCACATATAAGTGTCATGGGCCCAATTTTACAGAACTTTAGTTCACCAAGGAGTTGCTTCAACCAAATCAGCTCACATGCAGAAATAGACATAGCCCGGTATTCAGCCTCCGCACTTGATCTTGCTACAGTGCTTTGTTTCTTACTCTTCCAAGAGATAAGGTTTCCACCACTTAAGACACAATATCCCAAGGTTGATCGACGATCACTCAGAGAACCAGCCCAATCCACATCTGAATATGCAACAATATCAGTGTGACCTCTGTTCTCATAAACTAACCCTTTTCCAGGAGCCCCTTTTATATATCTCAAGATTCGGACCACAGCATCCCAATGGTCTTTGCATGGAGAATTGAGGAATTGACTTACGACGCTGACTGCAAAGGATATGTCAGGTCTAGTCATGGTTAGGTAATTCAGCTTCCCAACAAGTCTTCGGTATCTTCCTGGATCCGAGAAAGGCTCCCCCTGATCTGGCATAAGTGTGGTATTCGGATCCATAGGAGTGTCAACAGGTTTACAATCGAGGGCATACTTTCTTTGGGATATGACAACACCTGTTTTTGATTGGGCTATTTCAATCCCTAAAAAGTACTTTAGGCGACTCAAGTTCTTAGTCTGAAAGTGTTGAAACAAATGGTGTTTGAGGTTCTGGATACCTCTGTGGTCATCTCCTGTAATAACAATGTCATCTACATACACCACAAGATAAATACATTGATTAGTAGAGGAAAGTTTGTAAAATACTGAGTGATCAGATTCACTGTGAGACATGCCAAAACTCCGAAGAACAGAGCTAAATCTTCCAAACCACGCTCTCGGACTCTGTTTGAGGCCGTATAGTGCTTTCTGTAACCTACAAACAAAGCCACGAGACTCCCCCTGAGCAACAAACCCAGGAGGTTGCTCCATATAGACTTCCTCAGCTAAATCACCATGTAGGAAAGCATTTTTGATGTCCAACTGATAAAGAGGCCAATGACGCATAGCTGCCATGGACAAAAGAAGACGAACAGAGGCCATCTTGGCCACTGGAGAGAAGGTATCACTATAATCGAGACCAAAGATCTGAGTGTATCCCTTGGCTACAAGCTGAGCCTTCAATCGATCAATCTGTCCATCAGGTCCAACTTTATTAGTGAAGACCCAGCGACAACCAACAAGTGACTTCCCGGAGGAAGAGGAACAAGTGCCCATGTCTGGTTAGATTCTAGAGCTTGCATCTCATCAATCATCGCCTGTCGCCATCCTGGATGTGAAAGTGCTTCCTGAACAGTTTTGGGAATAGACACAGAAGAAATGGCAGAGACAAAAGCATAATGGGAAGGTGAAAGGCGATGATAACTTAAACACTTATAAATAGGATGTGGGTTACGGGTAGAACGGTTACCTTTGCGGATGGCGATGGGCAAGTCTGATTAGACCGGAGCAGGTTGAATGATTGGAGCAGGAGATGAAGCACCAGTCTCTTCAATAAGAGCTACTTCCAAAGGTGTTTGGCGAGGGCGACGCTGATAAATACGAAGAGGAGGTGCGGGGAGAGGGGAAGGAATGACAGAGGGAATAGGTAGTACTTGGGATATAGACTCCGATGAGGTAGATGGAGTGAAAAAAGGAGTTTCTTCAAAGAAGGTGACATCGGCAGACGTGTAGAAGCGTTGGTTGGTGGGAGAGTAACATCGATAACCTTTCTGGGTTAGGGAATATCCAAGGAATATGCACTTAATAGCACGAGCCTTCAACTTATCAAGACCTGGAGTAAGATCATGAACAAAACAAGTAGAGCCAAATACATGGGGGGAATGGGAAACAAAGGTTCATTGGGAAATAAGACAGAATAAGGCACTTTGTTATCTATAGAAGACGATGGCATCCTATTAATAAGATATCCAGCAGTGAGGACAGCATCCCCCCAAAACTTTAAAGGTGCATTAGAATGAATCAATAAGGTACGTGCAATGTCAATAATATGTCGATGCTTGCATTCAACAACACCATTTTGTTGTGGTGTGTGAGGACAAGAGGATTGGTGGACCATACCATGAGATGACATAAAACTTTGAAAAGATACAGAAAAATATTCTCGTGCGTTGTCACTACGTAAAGTACGAATAGTATGTCCAAACTGAGTATGAATTTCATTACAAAATTTTTGAAATATTAAGAACAACTCAGAACGGTCTTTCATTAAGAAAATCCAAGTATTCCTAGAAAAGTCATCTATGAAAGTGACATAATACCTAAAACCTAAGACTGAAGGAACACGACTGGGTCCCCAAACATCTGAATGGACAAGAGCAAAAGGAGAATCTGTGTGATGAGGAGTGTGACTGGGGAAGGTAGCCCTCACATGTTTGCCGAGCTGACAAGATCCACACTCTAAGGACTGCAATTGGGATAGACTGGGAACTATTGCCTTCAATTTATTCAAACTGGGATGACCTAAGCGACTATGAAGTAGACTGGGAGACTCGGTAGTGGTGCATGCAACAATTTTGGGTGCAAGGAAGTAGTAGAGACCATGTGCTTCATATCCGGTGCCAATCATCCGTCTAGAACTCCGGTCCTGTATACAAAAAGAATTAGAAAGAAAGGTTATAGAACAATTAAGAGCCCAGGTGAGTTGGCTAACAGAAACAAGGTTAAAAGGAGTGTTAGGGGCAAAAAGGACAGATTTTAAAGATAAGGAAGGGGTTGGGGTGGCTTGCCCAATAACAGTGATAAGGGTTTTAGACCCATCAGCCAAAGTGATGTGTTAGGATGATTTAATTTGTGACAAATTGAAAACAAGTGAAGGATTACCGGCTATGTGATCAGAAGCACCAGAGTCCAAGATCCAAGATCCAAGATCCAACAGATGGTGAGTGAGAGAGACAAACTGTAGAATTACCAGACTGAGCAATTGCGGCAGACGCTTGTTGGGTTGCCTTGTATTGGAGGTAGTCTTTGTATTCAACATCTGACAGAATATTCTGAGTTTTGCTTTCCACTTGTTGTTCAGATGCTGGGGATTGAGAGGAAGCAATAGCGGCAGATTTATCAGGGAAGCCAATCAGATGGTAACACCTTTCTTTGGTGTGTCCCATGCATTGACAGTAAGAACATTGTGGGTGGTTGCCTCCAGCCCCACGACCACCTCCTCTTCCAGTATGACCACCTCGACCATGTCCACGTCCTCCACGCCCTGCAACAAATGCTGAAGACTCGAAGCCTGTGGAGGACCCAAATCCTGACGTCATCTCCTAGTAGGGAATCTGTAGAAGACGTCCCATGAGTTCGTCTGAGGTAGGAATAGTGGGATTCGTAAGGATTTGATTGCGGACTGATTCAAAATCTTTGTGGAGTCCATGAAGAACGTGCACCATACACATGTTGTCCAACTTAGCAATCATCTTCTTAGGGTCATCAAAAATCATTAGGCTTTTGATTTCATGGATAGCGGACTGCCCTTTGCCGCAATATGAAGGAAGATCATGATCTGCCATGCTTAGAGTGGACAAATTGTGAATTACGTCATAAAGAAGTTGGACATCATTGGAATATAACTCTCGAGCTTTCTGCCAAATGGTGTAACAAGACTTGTAATTGCAGAAATAAATCATGAGTGTAGGATCAATGGACTGCCACAGGAGAGCAACCAATTGTGCATCTGCCTTCTTCCATAGGTCACATTGTGCTTTATCGATCTCATCGGATGTCTTCTCCAAGTGGTCGGATAGCCCTTGGCCCATGAACCATATCTCCACAGCCGCTTGCCATTGCATATAGTTCTTCTTAGTGAGTTTCTCTGATGTAATGGAGGGACTGCCAGAGAACACAAACGAAACAACATTTTTATTCGAGGATTCTGCCATCAGTGCGAGCGTGAACAGTACCAACGCGTGAACAGTACCACACGTGAACAGTACTGTGCATGAACAGTACCATCGCGTGAACAGTGCTTGGAGGTGACAAAAAAGGTTGAACGATCCTTTTCTGGACAGCGAAAACGATGGACGACCCTTGAAATTGGAAGGGGGGAATCTGGCGACTACGACGGACCAAGTTGTGTCATGAACGACAGCAGGAATGGAAGCGCATGGAGGCTAGATCGGAGTTGCCGGTGCTAGATCTGGACAGATCGGCACTTTCTGTCCCAGGTGCCGACGGTCCAACCTCGATCGAAGGTGGTTGTTGGGACAACCCAGGCAGCGGCAACTTGACTGGATTTTGAAAAAAACTTCGTATCAGGCCCACAGGATGTGTGCTCTGATACCAACTTGAATATCAGAAAAGAGATTGACTGAATGCTTGAGGAAAAATAGTTCCTCAGCTTTATTATTTATAATGATGAAATTACAATCAAATAATTACTCAATCCCTTGATTATAGGGATGAGATAATCTGATATTAAAACTGATATGAATAAAAATAGTAACTGAATAATAAAGATAATAACAAAAAGATATAAAACAGATTTGTTAAGATAAAAATAGATTTATATCAGTATAAAAGTATGTAACGTAAATATAATGAATGTTGATGAGGTTGAAAATATTGTCAAAAGTGAACGTGAAACATATCATACATTCTAAAATGTCATAGAGTCCCAGTCTTGTACGTAGAAGCCTCGTCCATGGCTCCTGATCACCTATCCATTTAGGACAAGTCACATTTCATTTCAGACAAGAAAATCTAAGATTAGTTATAAACTTATAATAGAGTTTTTCTGTTCTCTTTTTTCCTTTTTTAATCAAGTTTGGGTGTGCTGCATATGATTGGTGGTGGCAAAATGCAGAGTTGAATTATTGAGCAAGCCGTACTTGGAACTCTGATATGATTAGCACATAGTGAAAGCAAAATCACAAAATTGAAAAGCAACCTACACTATGCAAATTGAAAAGTTTTCTGGTTGTATCACAGTTAAGAAGTGAATTTCCTTTTTATTCAAAGTATAAAACTATGACAGGATGGGCTCATGAGGCCTAATAGAAAAAATGAAGTGGTTGAAGGATTTTATAGGATTTTTTTTTTGGGTGAAACAAGAAAGACCAAAAGCCTAGAATCTATGAGGAAAGGGCACATAGGCCATAATTATCAACTAATTAAAACAATAAAGAATAAAAAATAAGGAATGAAGTAAAAAATAGTACAAATTGTATCATCAATATATAGAAATGCTATGCTTAGCTAAAGCAAAAGCTGCTTGATTAGTTTCGCGAAGGACATATGTTTCCATTTGAAGAAGCTCTCACTATTAGGCCTCACTTGAATATGCCACACAAGGGGATAAGAAGGATGTCCAGGAGAACAGCCATGGAGAATGAGATTGATAGCTGCAAGAGAGTCAAATTCTACATGAAGATGTTGTGAAGCCGTAAGCCACTTTTGTGGCATAAGTCAAAAAGAAAGGCTTGGAGTAAAAAAATTCTAACTCTACTATGGTAGGCATGCAAAATTGGTTGGATGGAGGAAAATATTGCAATGCATTAAATGTTTGAGCTCCCATCTTTGCCTATAAATAGCAAGCCATTTTGCTCATCTTAGTATCCCACTACAATTGTAGTAATCTTAGAGAGAGAGGTAGCAACACTAGTAGTGTGTGTTCTCCTATTGTAAGAGAGAGTGTAATTGTTCTTTCCTTATAGTTAGAGAGAGGTTGTAATTTTCTTCCACTTAGTAAAAATATTTCTCTGGTCTTGCCCGTGGTTTTTCCCTTATTCGTTGAGGGTTTTCCACGTTAAAATATTGAGTGTCAATTCTTATTTTTCTCATCTCTTATTTTAGTTGCGAGTTATTATTTTGTTACTTTGGTACCCAACAGTGGTATCAGAGCCAATAGGTTCTGATATTGTTTCGCTGCGATACACGCTGGTACGCTGGTATAGTGCTGGAGAAAATTCTTAGTATGCTCTGTGGTTGCGGTATAGTCTGATCTACCACATCAGAAAAGAATTATTCTTGTTACTGGATATAGAGTGAGGTAGTGTGAAAGTGCATGTCTAGGAAAGTTCTGGCTAAGGAAAGACTTGGTATTTAAGCATGTCCGTTCGTGACCCACCTCTCTTTCCTGGGAACTTACCTGGTGCACTGGTTCACGGTCTATAGTCACTGTTCCAGTAGGCGGTACTATATATGGTGGAAGTTGTGTAAGTCAGTTCTTTAGTGTGAAACCATGGCAGCAAAATACGAGATTGAGAAGTTCAACGGGAATAATTTCTCCCTATGGAAATTGAGGATAAAAGCAATTTTGATGAAGGACAATTGTCAAGATGCAATTGAAGGCAGACCTGCGGAGATCACTAATGAAAGGTGGAAAGAGATGGATGACAATGCTGTTGCCAATTTGCACTTAGCAATGGCGGATTCGGTTTTGTCCAGTGTTGCGAAGAAGAAGACCGCGAAGGAGATTTGGGATACTCTCCACAAATTGTATGAGATCAAGTCACTTCACACCAGAATATTCTTAAAGAGGAAACTCTACACTCTTAGAATGAGTGAGTCCACTTCAGTGACGGACCACATCAACAATCTGAATACTCTATTCGCTCAACTTTCTGCGTCAGATTTCAATGTAGAAGAAAATGAGCGGGCAGAGCTTCTACTTCAAAGTTTACCAGATTCGTATGATCAACTCATCATCAACATAACAAACAATAATATTGTCGGCCGTCTAACCTTTGATGATGTTGCCGGAGCTATTCTTGAAGAAGAATCCAGGCGAAAGAATAAGGAAGATAGGCTGAAAAATTCCAAGCAAGCAGAAGCTTTAACGATGACGAGAGGCAGATCAACGAAACGTGGCTCTAGTGGGAGTCAAAATCATGGTAGATCAAAGTCTCGAAGAAGGAAGAACATCAAATGCTACAATTGTGGCATGAGAGGACACTTGAAGAAAGATTGTTGGCACAAGAAGAATGGAGGAAAGAATTCTGAAGCATCAACCTCTCAAGGTTGCGTTGCAAGTACCTCAGATAATGGAGAAGTCTTGTATAGTGAAGCAGCAATTAGTTCTAAAGGCGGAAGACAACTTCATGATTGTTGGATATTGGATTCGGGTGCAACCTGGCACATGACTCCATGTCGAGATTGATTTTGCACTTATAAACCTATCTCGGAAGGATCTGTGTTCATGGGAAATGATCATGCCTTGGAAATTGCTGGAGTCGGTACTGTCAAATTAAAAATGTACGATGGTACTGTTCGCACACTTCAAGGGGTACGCCATGTGAAGGGCTTGAAGAAGAACTTATTGTCCGTTGGACAATTGGATGATCTCGGTTGCAAGATCCATACTGAAGGTGGGATCTTAAAGGTAGTGAAAGGCAATCTTGTAGTGATGAAAGCTGAGAAGTTCACAGCTAATCTATACATGCTTTTGGGAGATACGTTGCAAGAAGCAGATGCATCAGTTGCAACAGCAAGTCAAGAAGAAGCAACGATGATGTGGCATCATAGACTTGGACATATGTCAGAACGAGGCCTGAAAGTCCTTGCGGAACGTAATCTCCTGCCTAGGCTCAAAACGGTCAATTTACCATTTTGTGAGCATTGTGTGATAAGTAAGCAACATAGGTTGAAGTTTGCTAAAGTAGCTACTAGAAGCAAACACATACTAGACTTGGTCCATTCGGATGTGTGGGAATCACCAGAAGTATCCCTGGGAGGAGCAAAGTATTTTGTATCATTCATTGATGATTATTCCAGGAGATTGTGGGTGTACCCAATTAAGAAGAAGTCAAATGTGTTTCCAGTATTCAAGGAATTCAAAGCACAAGTGGAGCTTGAAACTGGAAAAAGAATTAAGTGCTTGAGGACAGACAATGGAGGAGAATATGTAGATGGTGACTTTTTAGCATTCTGCAAACAAGAGGGTATTTTAAGACAATTCACAGTTCTACATACACCTCAGCAGAATGGTGTGGCAGAGCGGATGAACAGAACCCTACTAGATAGAACAAGAGCTATGCTGAGAACAACAGAAGTAGCCAAATCTTTCTGGGCAGAAGCAGTTAAAATCGCCTGTTTTGTGATAAATCGATCACCATCAACAGCGATTGGTTTAAAGACGCCGATGGAGATGTGGAAAGGCAAACCAGCTGATTATTCTTCCTTACATGTGTTTGGATGTCCTGTGTACGTGATGTACAACTCCCAAGAAAAAACAAAGTTGGATCCAAAATCCAGGAAATGTATATTCTTGGGTTATGCTGACAATGTTAAGGGGTATCGCTTGTGGGATCCCACTGCCCGCAAGGTTGTTGTTAGCAGAGATGTAGTTTTTGGAGAAAATGAATTGCAGAGTGAGCAGAAAAATGACAGCACTACCAAAGACACTACTATAGTGCAGATAGAGAAGATGTCTGGAGAAGATGACTTTTCTGAAGCAGAACAGGAGCATGAAGAACAAGAGCCAAATGAGGTTAATGATGGAGGAGGTCTTCGACGATCAACAAGACAAAAATCTAAACCAAGTTGGCACTCACAGTTTGTCATGGCAAGCCATGATGCGTACTGTCTTCTAACCGAGGAAGGAGAACCATCAACCTTTCAAGAGGTCGTGAGTAGTTCGGATGCTTCTCAATGGATGGCAGCAATGCATGAAGAAATGGAAGCCTTGCATAGAAACATGACATGGGAACTTGTTGAACTTCCAAAGGGTCGAAAAGCCATCGGAAACAAATGGGTATACAAGATCAAACGAGATGGCAATGATCAAGTGGAACGATATCGTGCAAGACTGGTGGTCAAAGGATATGCTCAGAAAGAAGGTGTTGATTTCAATGAGATATTCTCGCCAGTTGTTCGATTGACAACAATTAGAGTTGTTCTGGCTATGTGTGCTGCATTTGATTTACATCTTGAGCAACTTGATGTAAAGACTGCTTTTCTCCATGGAGAACTTGAAGAGGAGATATATATGCTCTAACCGGAAGGCTTTAAAGAACAAGAAAAAGAAAACTTGGTTTGTAGGTTGACCAAATCTCTGTACGGTCTAAAGCAGGCGCCAAGATGTTGGTACAAGAGATTTGATTCCTTCATTATTAGCCTTGGTTACAACAGACTGAGTTCAGACCATTGTACATACTACAATAGGTTTGATGATAATGATTTCATCATTTTGCTGTTGTATGTGGATGACATGTTGGTGGTAGGCCCCAACAAAGATCGAATCCAAGAATTGAAGGCAGAGTTGGCTAGGGAGTTTGATATGAAGGACTTGGGACCCGCAAACAAGATTTTAGGGATGCAAATTCACCGAGACAGAAAAGATAGGAAGCTTTGGCTTTCTCAAAAGAATTACTTACAGAAGGTCTTGCGGCGCTTCAACATGCAAGATTGTAAGCCAATTTCTACCCTATTTCCTATCAATTATAAGTTATCCTCAAGTATGAGTCCTAGCAATGAAGCAGAGAGGATAGAAATGTCTCGAGTACCGTATGCATCAGCGGTGGGAAGCCTTATATACGCCATGATTTGTACAAGACCAGACATTGCATAAGCAGTGGGAGCGGTTAGTAGGTTCATGGCAGATCCTGGTAGAGAGCACTGGAATGCTGTTAAGAGGACCCTTAGATACATCAAAGGATCCTCGGATGTTGCGTTATGTTTTGAAGGATCGGAATTTATTGTCAGGGGTTATGTTGATTCAGATTTTGCAGGTGATCTTGATAAAAGAAAGTCTACTACTGGTTATGTGTTTACACTTGTAGGAGGGGCAGTAAGCTAGTTATCCAAATTACAAACTGTTGTAGCTTTGTCTACTACAGAAGCTGAGTACATGGCAGCTACCCAGGCATGCAAGGAAGCTATTTGGATTCAAAGGCTATTGGAAGAAATTGGGCACAAGCAGTAGAAGACTACTGTGTATTGTGACAGTCAAAGTGCCTTGCACATTGCAAGGAATCCAGCCTTTCATTCTAAAACAAAGCACATAGGTGTTCAGTATCACTTTGTCAGAGAAGTAGTAGAGGAAGGAAGCGTGGACATGCAGAAGATTCACACTAAAGATAACCTAGCAGATGTTTTGACGAAGCCAATCAATACAAACAAGTTTACATGGTGCCGATTCTCCTTTGGCCTATTGAAAACGTAAGCAGCAAGGAAATGGCAAGATAGAGAGATATTTGAAAACTCACAAAAGTAGCTTTAAGTGGGAGATTGTGAAGCCGTAAGTCACTTTTGTGGCATAAGTCAAAAAGAAAGGCTTGGAGTAAAAAAAATTCTAACTCTACTATGGTAGGCATGCAAAATTGGTTGGATGGAGGAAAATATTGCAATGCATTAAATGCTTGAGCTCCCATCTTTGCCTATAAATAGCAAGCCATTTTGCTCATCTTAGTATCCCACTACAATTGTAGTAATCTTAGAGAGAGAGGTAGCAACACTAGTAGTGTGTGTGTTCTCCTATTGTAAGAGAGAGTGTAATTGTTCTCTCCTTATAGTTAGAGAGAGGTTGTAATTTTCTTCCACTTAGTAAAAATATTTCTCTGGTCTTGCCCGTGGTTTTTCCCTTATTCGTTGAGGGTTTTCCACGTTAAAATATTGAGTGTCAATTCTTATTTTTCTCATCTCTTATTTTAGTTACGAGTTATTATTTTGTTACTCTGGTACCCAACAGATGTCAATATATATCTTTTTTTTTTAATATTAAAGATATTTTTCAATTGATATTCGATGACTAATTCCTTTAGACTATGCATAAGATCGGGTATGACTAAATTAAATTAAGTTTAGATTGTAAAATTGTAGAACCTTATCCAATTACATTCAACTACTAGTGATCTTCTCTGGCGGATGCATGCAAGATTTTGTCCTCTTTGGACGTGGTGAGTTACCTTTCCATAGCCGCGCGTCTTTTAGAATTTCGCAATGGCCAAGGTTAAGAGATGCCATAATTAAGTCCATGCATGTACATATTGAGCCACATAAGATGGTCGAATATATATGATTACCATGACAGGTGGCCTAATGCTGTTCATGCTACCTTAGATCTGTAGTGTCAAGATGGCACATAAAGAGATTGAGTGGACCATTCGGAGAAGATTTGGTCGTTAAAATGTTACCATTTTCTCGACAAAAAAAAACAAAAGAATGTTACCTTTTTCTTTTCTTTTTTAAGATTCAATGCTACCATTTGTTGTTATTACAATTTGTTTTTTTCTAGCGTGAGTGAGGCATAAAGAAACCTCACCGAGTAGGGATGACTGGTTGAGAACATATAAAGAGAAAGGAAGAAATGAAAAGGAAAGTGTTGGGAGTGAAACTGCTTACTCAATGAGGCGTTTAACATTCAGAAAAGATATTTTTATACTTAATTTACTCGCCTTAGAGTATGCATGTGCCTCTTCAATTTTTCTTATTAATTACTTCACTAAGCTATTTTATGCAAACTCATGAAACATTTACTTTTCTTCATGTACTTACTGTCTCAGCCCCTCGTTTCTTACTTTTCTTCATGTACTTACTGTCTCAGCCCCTCGTTTCTCACTGCTTTTCATGTATCACTTGATTCACTTTCGCGTGTCTCTAGATTTTTATTCATCTTTAGCTAGGGACTCGCCTTATACCTATCCTATTACCATTACCATTACCATTACCATGAAGTTAAAAACCTTGCCTCCATTTCCGTGGTTATTGTCATCTTTCTCAACCTGTGTGTGTGATATGCAACTAGCTACGTAGTCAAGTTAAACCATAATTATAAGGACAAGTACTTCTGGGGTCCCAGTGTTGAATCTTTTCCGCTTTCCCAATCTCAATGTGGACAATATATCAACCTAAGATTTTGCCGTTGTCTTTATTTTTTATCCCTTTTATTTCATGCATGAATGATATTAATTCCTTTAATTTGGAGGGCATGACAAACATAGAAGCATATAGAAAGCACACCACAGTCACACTGTCCTTATCTATATGCTAAAGTGCTCAAGTGGAGAACAGCACACACAGCCCCTTTAGAATTGTATGTAAGTTTTATCCTTTTAAAAATTAGAATAAAAGATAAAGAACAAAAAGGAAAGTGGCATAACTTCTCACGGACCTCTGCCTTGTATAAAAGGAAGGTGCAGGACGTGGCAAAGAGTTGCTTCTTTTCATGAAAGAGCAGGTGCATCTTCTTTTGGTATTTTTTGGTGTTTATTAATGCTCCGTTTTTTTCAGAGTCGTTATTTTGAAGTTTGAACTTGTTATCTGAAAAGTCATATTTCTATTTTTTTTTTTTTTAGTTGTTGCTGTTAGTATATCTTTTGTGAATATTTTTCGTTGATTATTGCTTTTAGTGATTTCTATTTTTTTATGGTAGTGAATAGAGTGATTTAATTTTATATCCATGTTGATTGGAGACTCATTGCAGTGCTCATGAGTGGGGGGTTTTACACGTTAAAAATATGATGCTTCTTCATCAATTAATTAATCTGTTTATTTGTTTGAGTTGCTTAGATTTTTTTTTTTTTTTTTGTGACAGTTTATTATGCTCACTGATTTTTTCAAGTGAAAAAGGTTAATTTGTTCACTTAATATTTTTGTTGCTTCCTAACAATCTACACTAGGGTAGAGCTACTTGTATTCTAAGGGGGCCATGCCCCCACCCCCCCTAAAAGTTTTAGATTTTATCATTTTACATGTAATTTTTTATACAAAAAATAAATTTTGAAAGAGTTTTATTAAAATTCAATCAATCTTACAGTTTAATTTGACGAGTACCTTGTTATATATAGATTATGTTTTTTATAGTTAAATTTACAATACAATAATAATATAAAGAAATTTATATTAAGAGAAAAACTTAATTGAGTACTATAATACACAACTTTTGACATGATATAGAAAATTTGCAGTTCAACTCTCATAACCTATGAGGTGGTAATTTTTTACATATACATGTATTATAGTGTAACTTTATATTTTCTAACTGTGTTGATTCTGGTTCAATTAAAATTTACTTTTTTCAATTAAGCAAACATGTTTTAATTTATGAAACTTATATGTAGTCGACTATAAAATTACGAAGCTTGATTTACTTTTTTTTTAGTCGATATATTTTACATATAAAATTACATATGTGATCTTACGTATTAAATGATTTTAAGACTTGTGGATTTATAAAATGAATATTGTCCATATAAAATTTTACAATAGTAAAAATTAAAAAAATTCTCATTAAGGAAAATACTAATTAGCTCGCCTTTTTAATTAGTATTTAACGCAATGACATATTCAAGAATCAAATTAATTTCAATAGCAGAATATTGGAGAATTTATTTTAAGTGTAAAACAAATAGATCCTATTCCTTCCAAGAACCACACATGAATACTAACAAACTTTGAGTGAGTTTGTTAATTTTTTAGTTAAATTAATTTGTCAGTCCCTATAATTTCATTAAATTTTTAATTAAATCCTTATACTTTTATTTTATCACTTAATTAAGTCTTTAATTATAGTTCAACAAATTTGTAATTAAACTTTTAATTAAAGGTAACTCGCCCTCTTATACTAATTATTTACTCCTCAGCAAAAAAAATACCCACTCCATTTGGAGGTTATTTGAAACCATTTCAGCCACCACATTTCTCTCACTGCATTTTTCTCCAAATCTGTCACCCAAATTCTTCCAAGTCCTCATTTTTAGAATTTACACACAATTCCCGTCACCACATTTTGGTTCTTTAAACTACATTTTCTAATGGAAGTAAACTAAAAGATTAGATTTACTAGTTTTAATTCCTGTAAATTTTGGTAAAGAAAAATGAATAAGATACTTCTGGTCATTAATTTCACTTGCCTATTTCAACTCTCGATCAATCAGCAAATTGTGAATGAAAAGCGCTATTAGAATCACCGTAGTTGACAAGCTATTGTAAATCAGGAATTATGATGCTGACAGTGCTAAAAGGGTAGAAAACTTCTACAGAAACAAAAATTACATTTACCGATCTTTTGATTTTGTGTAATCACCCAGAAAATTACAGTTACCACTTGAATTTAATTGAAATACACTCAAGTGTTGTAAATATTTATATTTATACTGTCATCTAGTCATATATAATTATATAATTAAAAATTGTAAACTTTTATAATAATTACTTTAAAATCACAATTCCAATAAATATTTTTAATTACTTGATAATATAAAATTAAATTCTTTCTCTTTTTTATTTCCGCCCATCTCAACTTATGCAGGAAAAGAAGTACAATAATTAGCCAGTTTCCCGAGAGACTTGATGGTTATAGAGAATTAATCTCAAGCTCCGAGTCCTCGGTTCCTAGCAGCAGATGGAGAAGTACAATAATTAAAAAGAAAAAACCGTCACTAAATGTTTTCTTTTTTTGAAGTTACTGAATTCTGGTTGGGAGACATTTGATCTTGCGAAAACAAAATTCTGTGAGAAAAATGATAGAGTTGTGGGTAGACATGGCAACGGGACGGGGACGGGCTTGATGATTCCCGTCCCCGATCCCTGACGGAACTAATATTTTACATCCATCCCTGTCCTCGATCGGGGTCGGGTATCCCTCCCCCATCCTCATACCTGGTCCCCTGATTCCGTTTTTCAGTTTACAATAACTTTTTTAAAGGAAAATTCAAATAAAGTATGAAAAGTGTTGCACAAGGAGTGCACGCATGATACAAATATTAAATTGAAAACAACAGCTGCATAAAAATAACACCAAGAGCAATATTGATTTCACAATTCAGATTTCAAATATAAATAATTTAGCAACTAGCAAGCCTTACAGCACTCAAATAATGGTACTCAAACCATCAAACACTTTCCCAATTTTGTGGTGCATTGCTACAAAATTATTGCTGCCACTAGTGCATATCTTAATAAAATTGCCACTGGTGCGTATCAATCATACCCGAATATGCAATTGTGCATAATACAAATACAATAACTAGTGCAAAATTGTACCCACAAAAGCTGCATAAATAAAATACATAGCAAGTGATACTTAGCACGCTTGACGTTGAAGTAGCAAACCTTGAGAGCGGCGACGACAAGAGACTGAAGAGAGTCGAGAGATGGAGAGAGATGACGATTGAGGCCCTTGAGGTAAGACTAGCGACGAGCTGACGACAAGAGCAAGAGAGTCGAGAGAGTCACAAAAATGACTTAGATGAGGACGAAGACCGGCGATGGTTACATCGGTGAGAAAGATGAGGGTTGGGGACAATGGCGCAACCCTAAGTCTGTCCAAGTGTGAGGCTTTCTAAGTTTGTTTGTCTGTGACTTTGTGTGTGTAATCGTGAGTGTGAGAGTGAGACACTGAGAGTCTGAGACCATGAGAGTGAGGCTTTCAATTTGGGCTTGGGCTGAAACTTTCTACTTTCTAAGTTTTTTGTGTGTAACTCTTACTTAGGCTAATTTAGTAATTTTACTAACTAGGTGGACGGGGACGGGATAGAATGGTTACTCATCCCCGTCCCCGTACCCGAATTAAAAACCCGAGTAATACCCATACCCGTCCCCGAACCCGGTCAAACCAGTTATTCCACGTCAAACTCGGGACGGGTTCAAGCAGGTACCCACGAATTCGGGGTTTTCTGCCATCACAACATGTGGGGGGGAAAAGTAAAAAGTAATACTATTAAAATAACGGAAGTTTATAAGGATTAGTCTCTAAAAAGTTAATTACCATTTTTTTAAATTATAAGGACGCTTTATAAAAAAAAAAAAAATTACATGAACTCAATTAAAAATGTAGTAAAACTATATGTAAAGACTTAACTCATTCGAATAGGTTCCAACTGCAGTCGATTTAGTATAAATATGCATGATTTCATTCATATACAATCAGCAAATTAAACACAAGAACTATAGTTGCATTTGTTCTTCTCTAGTTTCTCTGAGTGTTTGTGTAAGATCTTATTACCAATCTCCAAATTCCAATGGCACCAAAGATTGATATCCAACAGATTTTTTCACCCGTCCAAAAGCCACCAGCAAGTGGTGGAACTGAAAGTGCTTCATCCTCCAGTTCAAGTTCCAGTTCTAGCTCCAGCTTCACTTCAAAGTTTACGAAACCAGTGACCATTCAACAAATCTTTGGCAGAGACAAAAATTGATGATTATGGAACTGCCCAGCTACTTTGTTTAATTTTCCTAGTGCTGTTTTTCTCTTTCTGAATGTATTGGGTTGAACATGTCCTTGCTTTTTTCCTTTAGTAGATACGGTCAAATTAAATCATTGTCTATGTAGTATGTACTTTCTTGTTATATGAAATGTTAAAAAAAGTGTCTCTCTTTCATCTGATTTTGTGTTTGGTTAGATCTATAATTCCTTTCTCTTGTTGGGTTTACTGAGGGTAGTACTAGCTATATAATATATAGATGCTTAATTCTGACACTCATGATCATGATGCCTATTTGACAAGCCATGCTTGAGCTGAAGAGGAGGCAAAACCTACATCACTTGAGATCAAATTGCACATATAGGGTAAGCTACAACGTTTTAAGCAATCTCAATTTTTTTTGCCTATGTATATCCTTTTTCAGAGACAATGAAACTAAATATGAATATTTCTCTTAGCAGAAATTCAAATTTTAATTTGTCACGTAATGAGACTAGTCATTTTTGCTAGATTCAATTCATACTGTAAGTTATCTCCAAAGTTTGATCCTTGCTCAACTTACATCACTTCTATATATATATTTCCAGCAAATATTTTACAAATATATGTAATAATGTTGTTGAAAAACGCTTTTTCTTCTTTTTCTTGTTTTCTGCTTTAGATTTTAATTAGTTGAATGTGTTGGCTGTCAACTGGGGAGTTATTCTTCTATAGAAACACGACAACATTATTCTTGAACACAAGCAAATCACATAATTACAATACATAAAATAAACACTCCTCAAGAGGTTTGGCAACTCTAGCCCTAACGCCCATAAGCTGTTTCAGATATCTGAATTCTTAAGTGTGTTAGTTAACACCGAAACGTGTGTTTGTTGGTTGATCAAGGTGGGGGGAGAAAAAAAAACATCTGCAAAATATATATATTTTATCTTTGTGGTCTTTTCATTTTTGGTTTCCAACATATATTCTTCCTTCAGAGGTAATCTTGTGGCTTTGCACTCCCTTCTTGTGTGCATAAACTAGACCCTTCAGTCCTTAGAGTTTATCAGATTCAAGACCAAACTCGAGCCATTTTCGACAATAATATCCTTTCTTCCATTGATATTACGTTAATCGAAATAACAAAAATGATTATAACATTTTAACATGTTACTTTAAACTTTTTATATATACAATTTTAAAATCTAATTTAAAAATATAAATATAATTATTATTTTTTTGCGTAAGCATTCACTTTAACTCTCGAAATTTAGGCTAAAGCTATACCTTTTATGTTACTTTAATTATTGCATAGAATTTGATCCAAAAAAAGGAACTTGCACGTGTGTGTCTTGCATATGAATGAATTATTGTGGAGATATTAAAGTGCAATACAAACAAAAGGGAAATTAACTTTGCTAAAGAATGAAATTAAAATGAAAAGGCGTTTGCTAACACATTCCTTGATATGCACGTTAAGAATTAATTAATGCTTTATCTTTATGATAAATACGTTAACTATAGTAATTTTAACGTTTTTTTTGTTTGTTTCAGATTATAATTTTAACTTCTTTTATTTTTACATGATGTACTACTACGTATCAAGTAGTTCCTGATATGTATTACCCACTTGCACTCTTTATTCTTCTCAGTTGAGAACTGCATAATTGGATATGTATCAAAGTCCAAAAGCAAGACCTTGTTCAGGATGGTGGTTTGTTTGTGGACTACTATGTTGCGTGCATATATATAATTTCTGAGGTTTGGACATTGAAGTAGGGATTTTTTTTTTTTTTTTTGTCTAGACCACAGAAATCCTCTACTGGAGGCAATCCTCTTCGAGTAGGGTAGGATCACTATAGGGCGGCAAAACTCTCCCTATTTAACGTAGGCACATACCCAGAATTCGAACCCAAGACTACTGGTTAAGTTGGAACAACCCCACGCCAGTTGATCCACACGCTTGATGATGAGGTAGTGATTTTATGCCTCAAGGCATTGTAGCGGTTTTCTTGTTTTCTGCTTTAGATTTTAATTAATTGATTAGTTGAATGTGTTGGCTTTCAACTGGGGAGTTATTCTTTTATAGAGACACAACTTGACAACATTATTCTTGAACACAAGCAAATCACATAATTACAATACATAAAATATAAACACTCCTCAAGAGGTTTGGCAACTCTAGCCCTAACGCCCATAATTGCTGCTTCAGATGTCTGAATTCTGAAGTGTTAGCTAACACTGAAGCGTGTGTTTGTTGGCTGGCTGATCAAGGTGGCAAAAAACTTCTTCAAAATATATATTTTATCTTTGTGGTCTTTTCATTTTTGGTTTCCTGCATATATTTTCCTTCGAAAACAATTCTGTTTTTTTATTTTATTTTAAATATCCTGCTCGGTTCATACTACAGTGATACGGAACTGGATATCTGTAATATATATGTTATTTTCAAGTTAAAACAACTTAATTTTAATTTTATGCCTTTCATATTTATTTTTTTATTTAAATCTCCCCTTTAAACAAATTGGTTCCCTGTGTTCAGGAAAATATCAAGACGACAAGACAAGACAGAGAATTGTAACGGAGGAAAAATAGCAAGATTGAAATGTTTGATTGTCACTCATTGCTTTTAATCAGTGGGTGAAGGATAAACATTCAACTTGCTTGTATATTTTAGGAATTTCCCATATTACTGATGTATAATATAAACTTCTACCTCTTTAAACAAATACAGATTACTATTTAAAACTTCAAATCACATACTCTTTATTCAATGGTTTTTTTTTTTTTTTTCGTTTGAATGGGGGCCAAAGCCAAGACTACAGAAGAGAAACAGAAGATAAGGGCAAAAGCTTAAGATATATAAGACATAAACTCAAGTGGAGGAACTTCCACTATGTTAACCCTAAACTGGAAATTTAAACCTCTATTCGCTAACCAATCAGCCACGGCGTTGCACTCCCTTCTTGAGTGCATAAACTCGACCCTTCAGTCCCTAGAGTTTATCAGATTCAAGACCAAACTCGAGTCATTTTCGACAACAATATTCTAGCATCCATTGATACTATTTTAATCGAAATAAGAAAAAAGTGATTATAACATTTTAACATGTTACTTTAATTTTGTATATATACAATTTTAATGTTAATTTAAAATATATATATATTTTGCATAAGCATTCACTTTAACTCTCGAAATTTAGGCTAAAGCTATACTACTTTTTACGTTACTTTAATTATTGCATAGAATTTTGACCAAAAAAAGGGAACTTGCATGTGTGTGTGTCTTGCATATGAATGAATTATTGCGGAGATACTCCATTGAAAAGTAATACAAACAAAAGGTACTGTAAAAAAAACAAAAACAAAAGGGAATCCTTGCAAAATGAAAAGGCGTTTGCTAACACATTCCTTGATATGCACGTTAAAGAATTGATGCTTTATATTTATGATAATTACGTTAACTATAATAATTTTAGCGTTTTTTTTTTTTTTTTTCAGTTTAAACTAGCGTTTAAATATGTGCCAAAAATTCTAACGTTTAAATTGTTGTGTACAGATTTTTAATTGTATTTAGTTTAATTTAAAAATGTACATTTCTTGAAATTATAATTCTGAATCATTTATCAAAAGATATTTGAAAGCCAGCTAAAATAGGTTAGTGATAAGAAATTTCACGAAGTTTTAAATGTTTTTTTTTAAATTATACTTCATTAGAAAGATATTTCATTTATTTATAATTTAAATGATATTTTTCTAATTTTAATAATACTAGTATGGTATCATAATTCAGACCTGATCTCGCTTCTAAGAGTGACCAAGATGGAAGGAATTATAATGTGCATCAGTGCATTGTGGAAATTGATGAGCACCCCTCACGATATGGTATCTATTGATATTTTAGAAGTATTAGCAACACTTTGTAAAACTTTTTTTTTTTTGTTAGTTAAAATTTGATGGAAACTTTAAAATCATGACTAATTTCATTAAATATAAAGTAAGACTTGCAAAATGATGTGAGTATCAAATGATGTGAGTATCAGTAAATTTCAGTCAATAATTGAGAATATTAAGAGTCTGCTAAAGAATATTTTATTAGTATTTTTCTTGATATCAATAACTAAATTTTTCAAAAATTTAAAAATATTACTAATTAAAATCTTAAAAATATCAAATTAAAAAACAATAACCATTATCTTGAAATAAGGTGGTCTTGTCTTCCTTAATTTTATTTTTTTAGGGGGCATTTAGTCCAAAGAAAATTTGTAGTTTTTAAGGAATTTGAAGTTGATGATGTTAATTTTCTGTGTTTAGTGTACAATTTAAAAAGGAAAAATATTCCTAGAAAATATTGTTTCCCACAAATGCTTTTGATTCACCCACAAAATTATTTCAATAGAGGGAGGTAGCAGGAAATCTAACTTTTTTTAGTAGGAAGAAAAGTTAACAATTCTAATTGATGATTCAAATAGAAGGACACGCATCAAGCCACAGAACTTGGTTCGAAAATTTATTTTTAAAGGGAGAAGGACAACCGGACCCAACCGATTTATTCAGTATGAGGCTTTTGGCGCATGAAAAGGGGCAGGTTCTTTTGTTCATCAATTGCCTAATCATCTTTTAATTGTATAAAAGAATTAATAACTTCTTGAGACATATATATTAATTTTTTTTTATTAATACATGTATATTAATTTGTCGATATGGAAAAACTACTATACCATTTTATCTTTAAAATAGACCAGCCACACTATTAGCAGAGACTCATCCCTTTCTTGTGCCGTGGCGCCTCCTTGGAGATCACCCTCCCCCAATGTTTTGATCCTTGTTTTTCTTCATCGTATGTGTTTATTTCTTTTGAAAAAAGTTTCTGATCGTGTCACGTTATGTTAAATGCCACTTAATGTTTCACATCAACATTTTTGTTAATATTAACTAACCTCTATGAAATCATTTATTATTTAAAGGAATATACACTGATCATTTTAGTAATTTCAATTTTCTCCTCAAAATTATAAAGGTACTTTTAGTAATTTTACATCCATTGATTAAAACAGTTTATGCCTCTAAAAAAACAGTTTAAGAATATAACAGCCAATCAATTCAATTTCAAATTTACATTCAAAATTCAAATTTAATCAATCCTTCCTTTATTACTTAAAGGAATATACAATGACAAAAGGAGAGTAAAATGTAATGTAGCATTTAAATCATGAATTTAAAAGAATTTTTGAAAATTAAATTAAAAGAGTGTGGCCAAATATCCCCTATAATTCACATTTTAAATGAATAAAAAGTGTAACATTTAATATAGTATTTTTTTTTTACAGATTAATACAACATTTAAAAAACATTTATAAGAGTAACGTGTAACATAGAGTATTGTGTAATATTAAGAAGAAAATAATTGTTATGAAACTAATAATATTAATATATTTATGAAAATATTATTAATTTCATTTTAAGAATTTTTTTATATGAATTTAGTAAATATATGTGTTTAATATAGTAATTAGTACATTAATTTAATATACTATTTACTATATTAAATTTTATCTACTAAATTAAAAATAGATTTAAATTACGTTAATTTATTTATAAATATAGAAAATTCGTTTGAAACATTTAAATTGTTTTTAACATTATTTAAAAATATTTTTAATATATTTAATTGATTGAAATTAAATATACGTTTAAATGGTGCAGTAATTAGTACTAAATTTAGGGGAATATTTACTATAACCAAATAATTAAATTCAAATTTCAAATTTTTTGTTATTAATTATAGGATTCATGTTCCACTTTCTCATCAATTTCAGCACCACAAAAAAAGGTAAAAATTTATAACATAAAAGGAGAAACAACTACCATCATCTCATGTGATGGTCCTTCATACAAATTTATATTGCACCTCTCCCTCTCTCTCTCTCTCTCTCAAGTGTCTCTATCTATCAAAGCTTTGTTAGAAGTCTATTTCTCTCATTTTTACAATTTTGCAAAAGAGAGAAACGTCCCTCCTTCGTATTAATAGTGTAACTTCCAAATAATAAAAAAAATCCAAAAAATTTTCTTTTAAGAATAATGGTCTGGTTTGTTTAAATTATTATTATTGTTGTTATTGTTGTTGTTTAAAATTATAAATGATTGGAAATTCTTCAACAACATCCCCTTAATATTTTCTAAAATTGTTTCATTTATGATTTTGTTGCCACTATAGAACTAACAATAAGGAAATAAAACATTTTTACTAAAAATAAATATTTATTATATAATAAATACAAAACTCATTTACCAACATGTCGTTCATCTGAGTGGAATTGGACTCGAACCTCGAACCCCTTAAGCAAGGTCTTGGGTTAGAACCTTGTGGATGGAATAAACGTGATTATGAGGGAAAATCGTACTAAAGGTGGTCAGACAGTTTTTTCAGTCGAGATTAGTCACCGACAAAGCTGGATACTTCGCACCAATATCATGGTGACAAAAAACAATACAAAATCCATTTTATTAAGTAATGAAGAACAAAATTAAATAGAGTAATATATTATTTTTCTAATTAATGACTATAAATATAATTTATTTTTAAAATAAATTCTCTTACTTCAAAGGAAAACAAATGAGACAATATACAATAATTCTGCCCTTAAAAGTGCCAAATTGATTTATCTTTAGTCATTGAATGAATGCTTTTGTACAATTTAATTTCCAAAATTTTGAAGTTAATGGAAGGATTAAAAAGTAAATAACTTTATACTTTCAAGGACTAAATTGTATAAAGACAGACATTCAAAGACCAAAGATAAACAACTAGTCATTTTTAAGGACTAAATTATGAGTTAGCTCCATACTTATATATATAATTATATAGATGATAAAAAATTAAATTGTAAATTCTGTTAATAAGATATGCAAAATTAATTTGTAATCCCTTAAGATTAGGTTTGATATTAATTCAAAGATATGCAAAATATTAAGATTTAAAAACTTCTTATCAAACTTGAATAAGACATAATTAAGAATCTATTCCTACATAGGGGGGTTGATTCCTCCAAGAGGGAATCATTTTCTTGCAAGCAACTAGCACTCAAAAATCAATTTTTTCACATGTTAAGTGATTCCTTTTCATGGGAATCGATTCCTAGCAAGGGGGAATCAATTCCTTGACCAATTTGAGCTTAGAAGAAATGTTTCACTTCAAAAGCCTTTTTCTTTTGTTTAGAGTTCATTTTATGTCTTCCCAATTTAATTTGTAACGACCTGGAGGCGTGTTGGGATTTTGACAAGAGTACCAAATCGCTCAAGTAACATAGTGATAAGTAAGTATTGTCTATATAAGAAATTATGCGATAATTGGGTAATTAATAGCAAATTAAGTAGACTACGATAATTAAAGTGTGAAATGTAAAGACAAGTGTAGAAAAATAAAGAGTCTAAGGTATAAGAAATCTCATTGTGGAATTTCGTCAAACACTTGGTATGCTCAGAAAATGTGATTCATATCAAAGGATGAAGTCGTTGGGGTTTAACTTCATTAGACGTTCCTAACATGCAATCACTACTTATTCTTATTCAATTAAGATTTAGTTATCATCAATCCACTAAATTATTCAAGCCTTAATTCCTTAAGCGAAAGAACCTAAGTCCTTTGATTTCACTATCCATCCCTTGAATTAGTGTAACCAAGGTACTTGCATTAAGAAAAAAAGGTTTTAGTGATAACCAACCACTAGTTATTTGCATTAAGAAACGCAAGCAAATATGAGCCTTCCAAGGTGGTGTGGCTTAAGCTTAGCAGAAATTAGTTTTCTTCTCCAGGTGTAGGCTTAAGCCACAACAAAGTAGGCTTAAGTCTTGTCACTGAAACACAAATGTCTTCTATTTTCTTCCACATTAGTGATAATGCTCTTAGACATCTTTTCATTAAAGCCATTCCATAATTACACGAGTCACTCTTAGATTAAAATAATCTAACAAGATACTCTAAAATATTTTAAGATTACAACAGGCAAGCACAACACCACCAGCAACAGTGCAGAGGATGCTAGCACCAAATCCCTTAAACAAGGACTTGGCACCTTCATTCTTGAGGATTTGTGCAAATGCATCGATGGAGCTCTTGTACTTCACAGCTTCACCAGATGTCATCATCATTCTTCTTCTAACAGTGTCAATTGGGTATGAAGCAAAACATGCACTAAAGCAGACGAAACATCCAAGGGCAAAGTTAGCCAACAAGCTATGCTGCAATGACCAAAGAAAATGACAATAGGTGAGGGAATTGGAAGCTTTCCAGAGAAAACAGAAAAACCTTCTTTGTCTTCTTTGGTTTTAAAAAGAAAACAACGTGTTAATGTAACAAATACCACATACTACTAACGTGTGTAAGTCAGTCAAACTATAAATATTTGATCAAATAACATAAGCCAGAAGAGAACACATAATATGGGGATGAAAGTTAATTGAAACCAACTTGCCAACATCCAACCAAGAGAACTGGCCTCAGGGAATCATACATTCCAAAGTGGAGACTACGGTACACAATGACTCCAGCACAAGATGAGTTGAAGCCGCGGTAAAGTCCAGCAATACCATCAGATGCATATGTCTTCCTGTAAACATCAACAAGACCATTGAATTGCCTTTCTCCACCCTTCTTAATTACATCATTTGCCAGACGAGTACGGGCATAGGCGAGAGAGTAGAGAAACAAAAGGGATGAGGCACCAGCAGCACCTCCTGAGGCCAGGTTACCAGCAAACCATTTCCAGTAACCATCCTTGTCCTTCTTGAAATTGAAAAGTTTATTGAAGTAGCCGTTCAATTTAAAGGTCAAGACCTAGTAGAATTCAAATTGCAAATTTGGCACCCACATACAATAAACCAATAGAATTGGAAATGGTCAAGGTAAAAGTCAAACAATTTTAATAGGCATGTACTATCAATGTAAAGATTTTTACACTATCAACCAATCAGAAATCATCCTTAATCTAATTTTCAAAATAGTTATTATAAAAGTCAACAAATTTACCATATATGACAGTTTGTGATTGGACGACAATGTAAATGCATATATTATTTATTCAAAATCAAAAGGGACAAAAGCAACATAACTTACGTGAGCAGGGAAATGTCGGATGACACTTGCAGTGTTACCTCTCCACAAGGAAACAACACCCTCCTCCTGAATTGTTCTCTTAAAACAATCACCAATACCCTTATAGGATTCAGAGAGTCTACCAGCTTTGATAATCTCATTCTGGTTCTGTATCAAGAGTTTAATGCGTTCAATAGGAGCAGTAGCAGTTATGGACGCAACAACTGAAACTGCACACATGGGAAAGTTGGGAAGCATGTTTTCTTTCTCAGCAGGAGCTGCAACAATGACAGGGGAGGCTGTTGCTGGAACAATGGAGACATCAGTTGAAGCTCTGCATGATGGCATCACCGGATACTGCAATGCAGCATTCGGGTAATATGCTAATGAGTGCCTCTGTTCGTACAAAGGAAGACAAGTTTGGAGATGCTGATGGCCTGCAACCTTCTCAATGATTCTAGGGTGCTGAACCTGATCAACCATGCTGACTTTCCGGAACAATGCAAACAACCCAATGTCATATAAGGTCAATTAATTTAGAATAATTAAGTACTATTTTCACATAATTGATATTATTATTATTATTTTACATTCATAACATTTATTATTTTAACAAAATTAAAGTAAACATAATAGAAAGGGAAACAAAAGATGGTATTAGGGGTAGGGCTCAGAGTGAGAGCATGAAGCTCCTCCCCAAAATACGAAATCTCAAATACATGTAATAACAAATATGGAACAAGACAAAAATACCAAAATGAAACAAGAAGCTGGTGTAACATAACAATTGAGAGGGAGAAACCTGATGAGTTGCACTGTGAGAGGAGCTAGAAAGTGGACTTCACCGAGAAAAATGGTGATGGCTCGTGTGAGGAACTATGATTTGAGGTGACTCGAGCTTGAGTCTTTGACGGTGCACGATTGTGGGACTGGTTGGTGCATGCTACGTAGGAGTCATGGTGTGTGGCTTTAAGTCATGAAGCTATAGCTAAACTAATTCCCAATTAGAGAAGGAAGGGTCTCCTTAGAGAAAGAGAGGGAGAGAATCTAGAACCAACTTTTTACTGCTTTTCATTCCAATCAAATACCGCAACAAATTTCCTACTTAACAGGATCTAAAGACTTCTGTCCACATCACCTTTATTACATATACTAATCATATTTTTATTAAAGATAACATAGTTAAAAAATATTGAAGTGTAAATATGAATGTTTGATTTAAATATATATAGTAATATAATGGTGCAAAAATTTCTGTGTAAAAAACTAAAAATTGATAGTATAAAAAGCAAATGAAAGATTGAGAATTTAAAGCAGGATTAATAACATATGTCTTTGAGAGGACTAATCTGCAAAGCTATTTGTTTGAACCATGTTTGAGATGGTTAAATTTATATTTCTTAATGTCCTTTACATGTGCTCCCATGTTGCTCACAAAAGTAATAATACAGAACCACTAAATACCTGGATCAACTGGCGTGGGGTTGTTCCAGCTTAATAAGTGATCTCGTGTTCAAATCCTAGGTATGAATAATACAACAAAGAGCTTTTCTCTTAAACAATGTATTGAAATTTAGTTTTGTATATGAAAATTAGAATAAATGCTAAAAGATATTTACTTCATTAAATGGTTACATCATTGAGCAGTGATATTCATACATCTCACTCTCTTACAACTCACTGTCATTTCATTTTTTTTTTCTCTATCTCTCTCTAGCTTTTCCATTACATCACATATCATATCTATCATTTTTTCTCTCTTATTTTTCTTTTTCTCTCTATCTCTCTCCTCCCTCCACCCCAATCCACCCCAAAATGGGGTGGACGATTAACATTTCCCTTCATCTAATTCAAATCTTGTCAGTTAGAGTTTAGTGTAACTTTCGAATAATAAAAAAAAACCCAAATATTTTCTTTTAAGAATAATGGATTGGTCAGTTTAAATTATTATTATTATTATTGTTGTTTAAAATTATAAATTGGAAATTCTTCAATTCAACAACATCCCCCTGATATTTTCTAAAGTTGTTTCATTTATGATTTTGTTACCACTATAGGGCTAAAAATAAGGAAATAAAAGCATTTTTATTAAAAATAAATATTTATTATATAATAAATACAAAACCCATTTACCAACATGTTGTTCATCTGAGTGGAATTGGGATCGGACCTCTTAAACAATGTCTCGGATTAGAGTCTTGTGTATGAAATAAATGTGATTGGGAGGGAAAATCCTACTAAAGGTAACCAGGCAGGTTCCCCGGCCGAGATTAGTTGCTGGCAAAGTTGATGATACTTCACACCAATGTCATGGTGACCAAAAAACAATACAAAACCCATTTTCTTAAGTAATGAAGAACAATTAAATAGAGTAATATATTATTTTTCTAATTAATGACTATAAACATAATTTATTTTTTAAAATAAATTCTCTTACTTCAAAGGAAAACAAATGAGACAATGTACAATAATTTTGCCCTTAAAAGTGCCATATTGATTATCTTTAGTCATTGAATGAATGCTTTTGTACAATTTAATTTCCAAAAGTTTGAAGTTAATGGAAGGATTAAAAAGTAAATAACTTTATACTTTCGAGTACTAAATTGTGAGTTAGCTCCATATTTATATAATAATTATATAGATGATGACAAATTAAATTGTAAATTCTTTTAGGTAAAATAATAAGAAAATAATAATACTAATATTTTATGTTTGTTAACCAAGTGGCATCAATAATTTTAGAGGGGGGTAGTAAATTCATTTATATTATTTTTTTTGCAAAACAATTTTTTTTTCTTAAATCGTTCCTGATAAAACATTTGGAAAGAGATGAAGACAGAAACCCATTTTATTTGATCAACAAATATTAAAGGAAACAAGCAATGAATCAATCAAATAGAAAATGAAAGAGTAGGGTTAGAAAAGAGTGCACCAAATTTTATACTAGGTTCAATCACAACCCATGACTTATGTCTCGTCCTCAAGTTGTGCATGAGAGTTTTCCACTATTTGATTAAAGGTTACAATACAACGAACATTTTACATTGAAGGAACCCACATTGAAGACCTAACCTCGTGACACTCCTCACTTCACTCTCTAATCACCCACTAAGGAACCCATTGATAAACCGGGTTTTGATTGTATTTTGATATGAGTTTAGATGTCATTTTCATACATTTTAAATATATTTTATTGGCAAAACTCATTGTTTGGTGTTAGTTTATGTAAGACAGGTGCTCAAGAGGCTTCATGAGGAAAAGAGTTGAAAATTGCACTCTTTGGAGCAAAAATGCCACTGTGTAGAAGACCAAGGAAAAAGGGCTATAATTAAAGTAACGCAAGAACCATGGTCATGGTAAATTGACCATGGCCATGCTGGTTACATAACAGAATTGGACCTTGAAGACCATGCAAGGACCACGGTCGTGGTTATTTTACCAGGACCGTGGTAAGTTGCGCTGTCAGCCCACTTGAATTTTGAATTATTATAAATAGGGGTTGAGAAATCCTTTTATTTTTATCTTTTGTTCTATTTCTGAAACTGAGGGTTCTGAGTGAGAAATAGGTCCTGTATGATACGCTAAGTTGTCATAGGACGTAGAGAGCATCATTGGGGGATCTTATTTGTAAAATTCCTTCTCCATTTATAATCTCTATGTTTCTCTTTGAGTTATCTGGTTTATTCATGAACATAAGTGGCTAGTTCTCTTAACCTAGGATTGTGATGTAGTTGTACCCTTTGTACCCCATTCTGATTATTAATGAAATCCTAATGTTTTCCAATTATTAAATCTCTTTACTATTTTTATTTATTCTTAGAATTGATCACTCTAAATCTTAGTTAGTCCCTTGTCAATGATCAATTACTTGGGATTAACAGAACCGTAAAGTGATCGAATTCATGTGATTTACATGATCAAACTAATTACGTGAATTTCCAGTGGATTAATTCTATTAATCAACCTCTTTGAGTATCATCGTTTGCCCTAAATTAATTCACCTACAATCTCTCTCTCTCTCTCTCAAGTGTCTCTATCTGTCAAAGCTTCGTTAGAAGTCTATTTCTCTCATTTTTACAATTTTGCAAAAGAGATAAACGTCCCTCCTTCGTATTAATAAGAGTTTATTTCTCTCTTACATGCATGCTTCATTTGAATATGCACATGTATTCTTTTTTCATTACTTTCTTTTTTGTTTGGTTTCTTCAATCTCATTTTTTTTCTTTTTTAATTTGCTTGCTCAAAAGAATCACTTAATTGGATTTGTTGTCTCATTTTCTTCTTTCACTCTATGGTGGGTTTACAATGTAGGTAGGTTCAATTTTTTTTTCTTTTTTGTATTTGATTTCCTTTTCTTTTTGGATTTAATTTTCTAGACAACCTCTTTTTTTTTTCCTTTTTTTCTTTTTCTTTTTGCTGCAATCTCAATAATATTGTTTTTGCATGATATGAGTCATTTCCATTGCATTGACTCCTTCCTATGTCTCTCTTCTTATTAAGGTGAGAAAATATAAAAGTTATTTATAAGGTACGTACTAAGCTTTTTTTTTTTTTTCTTTCTATTATATATCTATTTGAATTGTAATAAGGTACGTACTAAGCTTTTTTTTTGCTATTATTTTTGTTTGTATTTTTTTTTTATCTTTATCTTTTCTTTTTTTCTCTTATTCGTTTTTCCTTCTTACTGTTTCTTTTGTTTCTTTTCTCACGTTTGTGATATTGGAGTGATTTTTTAATTATTTTAAATCAAATTTTCCTTTTATAAATTTTTTAAAATATTTTTGAGAATTTTTTCCTAACCAAGAAGGATATATTGGCACAATTATGTGACCATGATAATATGTGAACATGTATTTTTTGAATAGTTTCAATTTTAAAGTGGGCAGTTTTAAAATCAATTTCAATTTCACAAGGATTTTAATTTTTAAAAAAATTCAAAATATTTCTTTAAACTCTATTATTTCAAAAATAAAAACTGCTATCTCTTTATTTTTAATTCATTTTTTTTAATCTTAGTGGTTTCCTATCAGTAAAAAAAAAAAAAAGGAATGTAACATTGATGTTGTTTACAAAAACATTGGATCCATTGCAATATGATAGGACTATTTCATTCATCTTCTCCTTTCTCCTCCTATTTGTTACTCAATGGGTGAGAAGGAATAATGCATTTTCCTTTTACCTTTCAATGCTTAATTGTGTATTATCAAATAGCTTATATGTGACCATAATAACTATAAAGTATCTTTTTTATTCATTAATCCCCTAACCCTAGGCTAAATTAGGATCAAATAGTTGTATTTTTAAAACACTTTTTTTTCTATTAAATTGCTTAACTGGATACAGAAGTAATTTTTTTCCAGCTTTTAAGGATCAATAATGTAAATCTCTATTATTTAAAAACTCTCGATTTTTTTAATTTTAAAATTCCAAAACACCCCACTACTCTCTTCTACTTTTTTAATAAACCACTATTAATACTGTCCAAAAAAAAAAAATAAACCACTATTAATTAAAAACTGCCAAATTTTTATTTTTAAAAGTTCAAGCTACCCCACTTTTTCTCTTTTTTGGGTTTTTTAAACCGTCCAATATTTTTAACTTTTAAAAATAAACCAATTTTTTAATGAATAAAAAAGATACTTTATAATTCTACTTTTTTGTTTAAATTTGTTTTCTAATTTTGTATGGTTCCTATTTGTATCAAATTGTAAGGGTCATGAGTTTGGAATACAAAAAAAAAAAAAAAAAAAAAAAACTTCAAAAGTAAGGAGGCATACGTCATTAAAGTGAGAGTTAGAGGAGTCAAGCAAAAAAAAAAGATAGAGATGTATATGGACGTCAAAAGATACTAAATCACAACTCAAGAATGTTGAAAATTTTTTGACATGGTTGAATGAAAAAGAATGAGCTAAACTAATGTGGTTGAAAAGTGAAGATACGAAAAATGCTTACATGTGCTCTACATTTTGCACTTCAATAATGATTAGATGTCAGTTTCTCTAAATTACTGTTGCCCTCTATATATTTTTTTTAATTTTTTTGTGTGTACCTCTATCATCTCCATGACCTATTTTCTAATTATTCCTAAAAATATATATGTAATTATGGTAACTAAGGTGATTACCACGAGTATATATTTTGATTAAATCAATCAATTAAATCATTAAACCTTAAATGGATATTGATTCTATATAATACGATCTCGCAGAATTTGATTTTTTTTTTATAAAAAAAAATAGGTCAATTTTTTAATGATTCTATATATATTTTAATCTTGCACGTTGAATTGATTTTTAAAAATTTGAATTATATGTTAATTCTATATAATATGATGTTGTAGAAATTTGAACTATATTATTAAAAATAGGTCATTTTTTTAATGATTCTACATATATTTTAATCTTGCATGTTGAATTGATTTTTAAAAATTTAAAGATGCAAAGTTGGTGATTTCAAAAAAAGATTACACATTAATGTGATAAAATATTAACAGTATAAGAAAATAAATTTTGAAAAAAAAATCCATAAAATAAAGAAACATTAAGTAAAATTTGAATAAATTTTTATTAGAATCCGTACATCATTTAATTATAATTGGAAAAATATTAGATATAATATTCATAATATTAATTATGAAGGTAATTTAATAAGAAATGATACTATCTCTCATTCTTATGATAAGGGTTAAGTTAAAAGTGTGATTTGGTTCTTTTTATAAGATCACATCTAAAATGTCTCCTGCATAAATTATTTCTCACAAAAAAATGTTCTTCATTGTTAGTTCTAGAATTAAATACTTTTTATTTCTCACAAAAAATGTTCTTCATTGTCAGTTCTTGATATTTTAAACAATTATCATAAAAAATGATTTTTTTGGGTTAAATCAATCATTTCAAATTTACTATTTTAAAAAAATCATTATAAATGCATTCTTACATTTTTAAAAAAATGTTATAAATGCTTTTTTGAAAATAATAATAGTTGGAATTAAATAATTAAATTCATATTTATTAATTTTAACTATTTAAAGTTTTTTATAACTGATTTCTTGAAATTTTAAACTTTAAAATTATTACAAGTACGTTTTGAAACTGAAAATAGTTAAACTTAATTAATAATTATAAAATCTTATTATTAACAAACAATTTCTTAAAATATAATTTATATATCAAATATTTTTAAACTTGGTATATAAATTTGATTATATATTTTTACATGCAATTTAAAAAAAAATACTCCACCACTCAAAAAAATAAATCATCCCGTGCATCGCACGGGATACACGTACTAGTATAAATTAAAATATCAACGGAGATTGAAGATTCCAAAATCTCAAAAATAATTTTATTTTTGAAAAAAATAAAATAACTGACTCTTAATTAACCTTTTAGACACACTAAAATATATAATACTAATTGTCTAATCAATAATAAACATCAGCCTTTGGAATGTTGAGAATTCATGAACCTGTCTGTTAGCCATAACTAAACTTCCCCAATAAATACTTGACATAGTTTCACTCTCTCCAATTATACCTCAAACAAATACCAAAGTCTGAGCTCTTGTGGAAAGCTCACATGAGGGCACAAGTGAGACCCTTTTTCCTCCTTTGTCATTCTAAGTAGCATTCTGGTCTAGTATATGCAATTCTATCATGCATATATATACTTCTAGAGTTTATGCAGGGAAACACCTTGACAAGATCGTAGAGTTACACAGTACTAATTAACAATACGTTTTTTTAACACACTCTTTAACATTGATTAAAAATTGCAAAATCAAGAGAGAGATAGACTCATTAAATACTAAGTGAGACCCACCTATATTTTACTAGCATTTCTAATAGAGAGTTTTTAGAAAATGTTTTACTAGCATTTCTCATATAGTTATATACCTTGATTTTCTACAATTTTGTTTTCAAAAGGTGCTATGTTTTACAGGTCATTAGATTGGTTTGTGCTCTCCTTTTGGTGACACTGGTGAGCTCAGAGGCAGCTGAGAGCAGAAAAGCCAAAATTGTTAGCACTTCCTTTGAGTACAATGCTATAAATTGCAGGACTCATAGTGCTTCATTGACAGATTTTGGTGGTGTTGGAGATGGAAAGACATCAAATACAAAGGCCTTTGAGTCTGCAATCAGTCATCTGAGTCAGTATGCTTCTAAAGGAGGGGCTCAGCTGTATGTTCCTGCCGGGAAATGGCTTACTGGGAGTTTTAGTCTAATCAGTCACTTCACTCTCTATCTAAACAAAGATGCTGTTCTCCTTGCATCTCAGGTATCTAGCTCATATCTGTCTCATCTTTGTTACTAACTCTGTCAGTGCAATATTTGGTCCAATTCCAATTCACCTTTTTGTCTTTTGCTTACATTGGGAACAGTTCCTAGTGTGGCACATTTTGGCACTTACATGTGTGACACTCCTAAGTTCCTAACCAAAATTTTCTGTTACTAGTACTATTAAATTGACTTGTGATACATGTATAATAATTCATACAATATTTTATATAATAATATTTTTTGTGTTTATCTCTCTGTAATATTATTTATTAGATTTCATTAATTCTCTCTTTTAGTTGCATAATTTATTGTATGAGTTGTTGGACAAGTTCAGTTGTATAATATCAATTGGTTTGGTTTAGGATATTAGTGAGTGGCCTGTGATCAAGCCACTCCCATCGTACGGTAGAGGAAGAGACGCAGCAGCTGGAAGATACACCAGCTTCATATTTGGAACAAACCTCACTGATGTTATTGTCACAGGTATGGAAAAATTGCATGAAACAATTATCAAACAAGTAGTTAAGGATTGGTGAACCTTTTCAGCAAACATGTGCTACGCATCAAAACTTTGAATTCCAGTTCCCAATGTTTACTTACTCTTATCAATGTATTCTTCTTCTGTTAATTTTAGTCTCGTATTTTTTTTAGTTAATTGTTCGATTTAATATTTATATTCGATGTAGTCTCTCGAGAGCTACTTTGAGTCAAATTGGACATCTAGTTATTTGACGAGAAAGGTGGTTAGTCATTTGTTTAATAGTTAATGATGTATTGAGTGACTAATGATCATACTCATCATACTACATTCCTTTTTTCGTCACGTCACGTGTGATGATTGCTTAAATGGCAAATATTTTTATTATCAGTTTCACATTATTTAAAATTCTATTCTAAATTTGATATTATATTAAATTATTAACTAGGGATTAAATTATTTTATTATTGTTTGTGCTTGTTGATTAATTTTAATTAATATGAAGAGTAATGTTATATCATGTTACATTGTTACTAACCATTCTATAAATTCCCTTACTTCCTTATAAAAATTAAAAAAAAAGTATTAAATAAAAAAATATTTAATAATATTTACTATAGTAAAGAAGTATAAGGATTAATAGGAGGATCTAGAATTATTTTATAAGAATGAATTATGACCATTGTGGTGTGACAGGGGACAATGGCACCATAGATGGTCAAGGAGCATTTTGGTGGCAGCAATTTTACAACAAAACGTTAAACTACACTCGTCCCTACCTGATTGAATTAATGTTCTCGGACAATATTCAAATCTCCAATCTAACGCTCCTAAATTCTCCATCATGGAATGTTCATCCTGTTTATAGCAGGTAATCTTGCCCTCTCTCTATACGGTCATATTCAAGTTATAAATGCCTTCAAAATTACGTTTGACCTTTAACAGAAGCAATTTTTTTTTTCTTTTGACTGCTAACAGAAGCAATTTTTGTTTTTTTTTTGTTTTAAGGAGAACAGAAGCTATATTACACCTCTAAAATTTTGTTTCAATTATGATATGACTAATTTTAATACTATATATGTTACCACGGTCTAAACTTTTTATACTGTTAAGTAAATACAAATTATTATGGATAATAAATTTATTGACTTTTATAATAATTATTTTAAAAATTAAATCAATAATTATTTTTAATTGGTTCACAATGTATAGAAATTATAAATTAGAATCATGAAGTTGGAGAGTAGTGGTCTCATTCTCCTTCCTCTCTTAATTAAACATTCTCAACACTCTTTTCTCTTTTTGAGAAGTGTACTTCAACACTATTTCTTCAACTAGCAAAAAGATATCTCTCTCAACCCATATCAAACTATCTTTCGTTAATTTTATAAAAAAAAATATTTATTTCTCGTACTAATAAAATATTAGTTATAACAAATTTTCCAACTTTATACAGCAATATTATTGTTAAAGGCCTCACCATCTTCGCTACTCTCCCATCTCCAACCACTGATGGCGTTAACCCAGGTAAGCAGCTGAAGATTATTTCTTGATTGAGAAATGCTAGTAATATACTCTTTAATACACTCTTTTGAACTTTATTATTAGTTAAAATTTATTAAAATTTACAAAAGTGTTAATATTAATTTGGTAATTTACGTATGATTGGATTATTATAATTAATTTTTTTAAAACATTTTTCATATTGTCACGTAATATTTCACTAGTAAAGTTTTTTTTAAATGATATGAAATTAAAGAAATAAAACTTTCAAAATTAAAAAAGAAAATTATAAAAAAAAAAAATTATATTTATATAAAGACGCATAATTTCTACTGGTACAATATGCTAAAAATTAAAAATTAAATTCCAAATTAGATTTCTTTTTTATGATTACGATAATATTAAAACTCAATTTATCTAAAAAGAATCTTAAATTTGATATAGGGTCAAGTTTTATAATTTAAGTCAAATATATACTTAAAGTAGGAAAAATCAATGTAATTTAATAAGAAAGAAAACGACTCCTAAAAACATTTTCTATAAAAGTGAGAATTCAAAATTTATCTACCATTTTTTTACCCGAACAGTTTGCCTTTTTTCCTTTTACAATATTCCCTCTAAATTTATCTACCACATTAATTACCTTTTCTAATAAAATTAAGAAATGCATTAATTAATTAGGTGGAAATAGAATAAGAGAATAGATTTTCAATAGTTTTAAGAGTAATTATGAAAAATAATATAAATTATAAACAAATTTAATATAAGCAACTAACTTAACTATTTATTAACAATATTTCTTAATTTTTGTAAAGTGGTTTAAATGGCCTTATATACAGTTCAATAGTTGAGTGGATAGATAATTTTATCTTTCCTGTTTTCACTCTTTTCATTTTGGCAATAGATTCTTGCACAAATATGAAAATTGAGGATTGCTACATAGTTTCTGGAGATGACTGTGTAGCAGTGAAAAGTGGGTGGGATGAGTATGGCATAAAGTTTGGATGGCCAACAAAACAACTAGTGATCAGAAGACTAACATGCATTTCCCCAAGAAGTGCAGCCATTGCCTTAGGGAGTGAGATGTCAGGTGGAATCCAAGATGTTAGAGCTGAGGACATCACAGCAATCCACACAGAATCAGGGGTCAGAATCAAGACAGCAGTAGGAAGAGGAGGGTATGTGAGGGACATATATGTCAAGAGAATGACCATGCATACCATGAAATGAGCATTTTGGATGAATGGTAACTATGGTTCCTATGCTAATGACCACTATGATCCTAAAGCCTTGCCTGAGATCAAAGGCATTAACTATAGAGATGTGGTGGCTGATAATGTGACCATGGCTGCTACCTTGGAAGGAATCTCCAATAGCCCTTTTACTGGAATCTGCATTGCTAATGTGACAATTAACATTGCTGACAAAGCCAATGAACAGCCATGGACATGCACTGATATTGAAGGGATCACAAGTGAGGTGACTCCTAAGCCTTGCAATTCTTTAGTTGATCAGGGGCAGGAGAAAATGGAAGCATGTGATTTTCCCCGAGAGATTCTACCAATTGATTTGTTAGAGCTTAAGAAGTGTACTTATAACATTAAGCATGCATGACTCTTGTGTTAAGATGTGTCATATATTTGTTTATTTAAGGCTAGTCTTTTCCTTCTGTCAAAAAAAAAAAAAGGCTAGTCTTTCCCGTCTTATTTAGAAATTATTGTTCTGATGGATTTTACAAAATACAATTATGCATAGTTACGACATGTTCATATCACACAAATTAATCAAATGAGGATTTAGAATGTGTGTATCTTAGCAGAATACTTAATCCATGACCACATAATCTTGATCTAGCATTAGAGAGAACCTTGATTCCATGATTGCTGCCTCGATCCAAAATAGTGAGCAAAAAATGAAAGAGGGCGCTTTTCTAAATGGCAATCAAGATTTCTCACAACTCTGTGTGTTACAAAATTGTTTAATGGCATAATAGTACAATTTACCGTTAATAGAACCTCATATAATATAGGGTACTATCTTTCAAATGGTATTTATCCGGAGTGGGTCACATTTGTCAAGAATATCCTAATGCCTCAAGGAGAAAAAAGAAAAGTATTTGCACAATGTCAAGAATAAACAAGGATGTGGAATGAGTATTTGGTGTGCTCCAATCTAGATTCGTAATTGTACATGATTCATCGTGTGCTTGACACATGGATATAATGAAGCATATAATATTGGTTTACATTATCTTGCATAACATGATTATTGAAGATGAACGACATACATATGGGGGTAATTTTGATTATGATCATATAGACAATGACATCTCAATAGGTGAAGTATCTAATGGTCCTTATCCTGATTTTGCTACATACTTGCAAATGAAAGATCATATTTGCAAAAGACAAATTCATCGAGAACTTCAAGTAAACTTGACTTGATGGAGCATATTTGGCAACATTTCGGACACGGGAATAATGATTTTTTTTTATATCAATTTCAATGTCATGTATTTCTCATTAATTTAACTTCTAGCGATACATAAAAAATAAATTTTAATATTTTATGTTTTTTAATGTATTTGTTGTTTCATAATTAAAATTTATATAAATAATTATTTTAATTTATATTAAAAATAATTTTAAAAAATATATAAATATGTAGGGTCATCTATTAAAAGTAAGTTAAGAATTTTAAATAAGTTCTACCATTAGAGAAAAAAAATGTAAATTCTTAAATCTTATTTAACATTGTGAGACCAAAAAAAATAAGTTAAGAATAAAAAAAGAGTTCTACTTCTACCATTAAAGATGTTAATATTATTTTGTAACATGTAATACCCTAAAAATTTGCAACTAAGGATATAGTAGATATTGTGTTAGTGTATATTGTGATAACTAAATAGATGAGATTAATTACAATTGAAATTTTAATTTAGCTAATTAAGAAAGATCTAAAAAAATTTGTATGATTTTATGTGACAAATTTCAGTAAAATCCTAATTAAACTAGAATTTAATTACGCTGTGCATAATTTCACTGCGTAAATTGATACTGTGTAGAGATAATTTGATTACACGTTTTTCTAAGATAATTATTCACAATGAAAATTTAATTCAATTGATTAAGAAAAAAAATTAATTATATACATGTTAATTTGTGACAAGTTTAAAAAAATGGACTTAATTAGAATCTAAATTTTACACTGTGTAAAATTGCATTGTGCAAGATTACACTGTGTGAATTAACACTGAGTGAGATTAATTTGAATTACACATTTCTCTAGATAATTAACACATTAATCAAGGTTAATTAGCATGTAATTTACCAATTCTAGTAAAAGCAAAATTTCTATTTTTGCATTAATCCTACTTTAGCCATTTTTGACTAAATTTTCAAAAGTGAAAATAGCCTAAAAAGGCCTTAGCTTGCACGGCCAGCTCTCCCCTCCCATCACCTTTCAAATTTGTGTCATGGAACTCCAAAAATCCAATAGATAACAAAACCCATCTACCAACACAGTTAGGCACTTAAAAGAAATAAAACAAGTAACAGAGGCCTTATTTTCTAGTGCTGGCCGTGGGCTTCTGCGGAGGGAGGGAGGAGAATTTGTTCTCTCCAAACCTTGTTCTTGGAGTTTTGGTCTCCAAGTGTCTCATTTCTTCACCTTCTTGTACTCAAGACCCAAGGTATGGAGGGGTTTCTACTATTTCTCTAAGCTATTCCTTTTCTTTGGTTGGTTATGGGCTGTTGTTGTTGTTAACTATATGTGAACACCATGAGTGTCATGAGAAATTTTGAAAACCCTGGAATGGGTTAAATGCTATTTTCATACTGTAGTATATTTTGAATTTTCGTGCTCATTTTTTTTACAAGTTTTTGGTGATGTAAATACATTTTTCTATGTTTTGATGCCTCTGGATGTTGTGGTAATTTTTTTGGAATTTTTTGAGCACTGCAACTATTTTTACCGGAATTATTTTCGAAAAGTGTTAAATCTGGAAAATGGGCTGTTTTGAATTTTATAAAAAATTTGGAATGAAAACATGAAAAAATGGAACCATGGGTTCACTTTATAAATCATGGAGACCATCTTTTAATTTTTTTAAAGTCATAAAAATGTAGGAAGTATTTTTACCAAATTAATCTTTAGAAAACCGAAAAGCTGGACAGTGCAGAGAATAAATAAAAGAAATTACTTTTTATGAGAAATTAGCTTTGATAAAATTATATGATGTATTTTTAGCTATTTATATTGTTCATGAATTTTTCCAGAATTTCGTAAGTACTTTTTGTAATTATTGGTATTTTCTCAATGTAAAATCTGTTTTGGAACAATAATAAAATTGAAATTCAAAAAGGGCATTTTTCATGGTTGGTTTATTCTGAAAAAATTATATGTGATGGTCTACATGCTTGAGATGATCTCTGGAAAATTCGGTGGAAAAGGGACTTGATCTCATATTTTCTAAAATTCTCGAAACGCATTTTATAGAGTGTGTCCAACCTCTGTTTTTAAATCAAAGTAATTACTTAGGAATTGAATTTTTCCTGAGAATTTCATGTGAAGAAATATGTATATTAATGAGTATCTCTGCAAATTTTTATGAAATTCTAAGTTGATTTAGTTTGTCTAGTAATTTATGATGTGTGAATTCAGCTCTATGTGCATAATTGTAATGTACTTGAAATAATTGCATAAGTGATGTTGTTTGACTTATTTGTGTTAATGACGAAGTATTCCATCTAAAAAGGGGAAACTTCATATAAATGTGAGTGTATTAATTTTTGATGATTTATGCTTGAATTGTGATTTATTGATTATTGTCATTTATCTTATTTATAATTATTTAATTGGAGACCGGGGAGGAATGTGATCCTCGGACAACGAGTGCTGGAAAAATTTGTTTGTGCATGTGATTTGTATGATAAATTGTTGTTTTGGGAAAACAAGAATATTGTATTCTTGTATGGGGACAAATGAACTCCAACGGAGTGCATTTGTGACGCTAGAATGTAATTCTAGCAACTAACACTACGAACAATAGTGAATCAATTAAAAGTTAAGAGTGTGAATCTAATAATATAATGGACTAGTAATTAATACCTATGCACATGGAGGATGCCGGATATTTGGACTTAGAATGAAAATTAGGACCTTTGCATGGACCTTGAGACCCAATAACTAAAGCAAGCATAAAACTTGAGAGTGAACAAGGATTCAATAAGATATAATAAGATGGTGAAATCATGAATTGGGTCATGATTGGGTGAAGTGCATTATGCACGTGTGTATGGTGTTTTGAGAAATTATTGTTTGCTTTGGACGTTGTGAGAAACGAAAGGAGAAGGAAGAACCCTTTTTTCCGTTGAGTCGTGTGTGACCGTTGGAAGTGAAATGTGTTCGTGAAGAGGGCGACACGTTAATTGAGAAGGAAAACCTTACATGATCGAAAGTCAAATGGGCAAGTGTTGAGAGGTCGTGTAGAGGTTTTATCTACGGTGAGCATTGTGCTTGTGAGATGACGGAGGTCGTAATGTTTAACCACTGTGATAGTGGGGGAGATGGATCTCCGTGTTGTATGTCGGGGACATATGTTGATTGAGGACCACCGTCGAGTACCTTTGGTAGATAAGCTCGCACGGACCTATAAAAGATGAACTCCAAGGGGAGTGAGTGGTTGAGGAGTCAGTCCTCAGATATTGGATGGCCTCACAAAGTGGTACCTGAGGTATGCTCACTTACTTGATGTTTCTTGGGGATCTGGCGCCGAGTTTGTGGTCGCATTTTCCACAGTGCCGGCTTGGCAATCCCGATAAATGCGAGGCATAACCGTGTTGGTGAGAGCCCTACCATTGTACCATGGTGAAGGGTGTACTCCCAGCAAGTCATCCAACTTAAGTTATATAAGTCCACTGAGTTCTGAGAGTTCCAGTGGCAACAGGACCCGAGTTGTGATGAGTTGTATGAGACAGAAAAATAGAGAAATGGATTAAGGATTTTCGAGTGCGACTCGTGAGAGCACCACTGTGAAGTGATTGATGCTGTATGTTTGTCTGAGACCGTAATGGTCATTTGTTTGTTAGTTTAGTGGAGGAGAGAGACTCACTCCATACGCATTTATTTTTCATATTTAGAATAATAATCTTGTGCAAACAACGAAGATGGAATGGAAAAGCTACGACAAGCACTGTGAACACGAGTGGATGTTTTAAGAGAAAGAAGAGGATCCTTCAAGGATACTTTATGGGTTAACAGAGTGTTTTGGATTTTCATTGAGTCACTGCTCTGAGTCTCGGTCTTTTTCTCATATAAGAAAGGGTAGACTAGGTTTTAATATAATATCATGATGTATCGATTTCTTATATGTGACTCAAATGTATAATGTGTTTAATTCCAAGAATGTAAATGCATAAGTATATCTTGTGTAATAGAATAGTATAATGATGGATCTGATGATGTTCTTAATTAAGGAAGATTTTGTTATGTTTCATGGTTTACAACGAAGTTAATGTCTTGAAAAATGAGTTTGATTTGTTTAGACCGACATTTCATCAAAAGATGTTTTAATATGATGATAAGTTATTATAGATGATCATCGTTTGAAATCTAAAGCAATCACGTTTTAAAGAAAAACAAATTTTCTCATATTTTTAAAGGTTATTTTAAATAATTAGATATTAAATTACTTCATAAATTTCAATAATAAATAAGAAAACCTTAAATAATAATAAAGGGTGTTACATAACCAAGCATTTGTACTTGATTAATTGAGGCAGTGCATAGATGCCACATTGGGCCATTGTGCTGCACCAGTCACGCATATCTATCTATCCACCACTGCGCCTACAAGCTGTCACATCCCAAAATTATATTTATATTCAACCGTGATTAATAAAAGTTGGGTGAAGTAAATTTATTTTGAGTATTATAGTCTGCACGAGCAACTTTATTGCTGAGTTGCTTGAAGGAGTACCTTAGTATTATTTTATATTAATTAAATGAATTTTATTGAGTTTCGTATGTCATCTGAGCACTTAAGAACTCTACTCATAGTTTCCTCCAATGGTTCAATTTTTAAATTGGGTGCTTATAATTATAATTTTTGTTTTACAAAATACAAAAACGCACATCCACTGGGTCCCATATGTTGGTTGATGCTGGTTTCTGTTAAAAATATTGTTTTATAATCGTAAGAAACGGTATCTTCAGGAAGATACAGATCTTAGATTTAAGAAACTTTACTTTCCACGTAGACGGTCTTCAACGGTGAAAAAAATCAAGATACGATATCTTAGCTTAAGGAACCCGGGAGGATACCACCAATGGAGATGCTCTAATAGTATAACGGAGTTTTAAATTGTCATTTAATTATAAATTACTTTTTTTTATTGGATCATTAAATTATAAATTATTACGAATGATAATTTTGTTCATCCTTATAATAACTACTGTTAAATATATGGGAAGATAGATACTTAGAAGAAAAAAATGTACATAAAATCAAAAAAGGATCAGAACATGAAAATGGGGGAGGGCATCCTAGGAGGTGTGACGACATGATGAAGAGGAAAGGATTTATCTCAGGCAAATAAAGCAGTAACATCTAGGAAAGTGCAAAAGGTTTGCGATTGCTTGCGATGGAATGGTGTAGTTGTGGTGTCAACATGACTATATGATGGGGGTTGAGGCATGGTGAATATGGCTAGTCTATTCTTGTGTTGTTAATGGTGACCTTTGTAGGTTTGTGAAGCTATTTGGTAGAGGTTAATTAAAATAACCGACTCTTAATTAACCTTTTTAGACACTAAAATAATTCACTGTCTAAACAAGAATAGTTGTCACATCAAATTAAAAATATTTTTTAATTTAAGTATATAATTTATATACTGAAAGTGTAAATAATATCTTAAACCGTAATATATATCTGTCAAAAAAAAACCGTAATATATAATAAATTTGGGTCCAGTGATAGTTATTTGGGTCCAGTGACAGTAAATAATCTCTATGATAGTTATTTTTCAATTATATTTTTTTTAATTTATATACTTTCACCTAATTACAAACTGTCATGTGTAATATTTTTGTTGATTTTTAGAATAATTATCTTAAAAAACATATAACAATTACTTCTATTTTTTTTAATGCAAATAACAATTACTTCTAATTAATTTACAGTATAAATTTTTTTACACTAAGAATCCATATAAAGTAAGTTCTTCTGTATAAAGTAAGTTCTTCTAATTTTGTGATTATTTCTACCACGAAGAATAGATATATGGTGAGGATGAAAGGGTTATGAATCCACCACAAATTTTCTTCCTCCATGAAATGGGTCGGCAGTAGTGGGATTTGGCGTGGGCGTAAAGGGGAAGAGAGAAACTCACTAGACCCAATTAGAAAGTGAAGTGAGAACTCCAATAAACGTTTACTATAGGTCCTATAACTATATTCAATACAATATTCCATATTATAATACAAAAATATTCCGTAGTAGATAACACACCAACCCAATTGCTCACCATTCTAAGCTTCTTCCTAAATTCACGCAGCATAATAACAACAAAACTGAATGATTAGTTTCCCCTTGCACACCCCCACTCTATGTTCATTGTCTATGGTTTCTCTCCATATTATGCCAACACATAAATACGTTAAGTAACATTTTCTATATAATTGATGTTGGGTAACGAACTAAGGACATGTGTGCACAATAAGATTAAGAAAATGACATTGAAACGGTGACCGTGTGCCGTTAACATTTCATAATAAAATGTGACGGCAGCAATAATGAAAATGAGTCGTGAATTTGACAGAGCAACGCATGAACATTCAAAATTAACATATCTACTGTTTGACTGTTTCATGTGTCCTCATAAAAACTGTTCTGACCAGAAATTGGCGCGCCGTTGATTGTGTAATTGGACATCCCATGAGACTATTAAGTACGAATATTTGTCAAAGACTCCAAGTTAGACATTAACTAAAACCGTTATGATATTAAATACATTTATTTTCTTTCATTTAATAATTTATAGTAAGAGAATAATTAAGATGATTTTATAAGAAAATATAGCGTTACTTTATAAATTATGTAAGGGCTGGAGAAAAAGTAAGGGGAAAGGAAATCATAATGTTCATTGAATATAGTCAATTCTTATAAATATAAATGCTAGAACATAATTCAATGCCAAACATTTCATCAATTATAGAAATGTAACGGTTTATAATTTCAAAGAATTAATGTCCACTTGAAAAGATGGGGGAGTACTCACTGATTCTAATATTCCTTTATCCTTAACAGGTTCTAACTGAGCAAAACCTTCAAAGCAAATGGAAAGTTAAAAAAAAAAGAATCCACTCATGGATTCGGAGAAAAAATAAACAACTCCTATTTGAAGTTGCAACTAAGATTGAAGCCTGCACGCAACAAATCGACAAAGAATCCACTCATGGATTCGGAGAAAAAATAAACAACTCCTATTTGAAGTTGCAACTAAGATTGAAGCCTTGCACGCGACAAATCGACTATCATTCTTTTGGTACATCATGGCTCCTAGAGATGACAAATAATCTTGGACTTATATGTTTTGTGTTTAAGAATTACCAAAAAGAGTATGTGGTATATACTCTTTTCCCCAGCTTGGGGAATTTAAAGTGTAGGTTATAGGCATAGTTACCAATTTATTTATATAGAGAGATTAAATAATCATCGCTTATTTTGTTAAACAATTCCTAAACAATAATCATCCTCCTTTTGAATTTTGAGAATTCATGAACCTATTAGCCATAACTAAACTTCCCCTATAAATACTTAACACAACTTCTTCACTCTTCACATATACCTCTAACAAATACCAAAGTGCCTTTTCTTAGGATGGAGCTCTTGTGTAAAGCTAACATGAGGGTACAAGTGAGACCCTCTTTCCTCCTCTGTCATTCTAAGTAGCATTCTGGTCTAATATATCATGCAATTCTTTCCTGCATATATAAACTTATATGTAGAGCTACATATATACACCTTCATTTTCTACATTTTTTTTCTAAGGGGTGTGATTTGTTTTACAGGTAATTAGATTGGTTTGTGCTCTCCTTTTGGTGACACTGCTGAGCTCAGAGGTAGCTGAGAGCAGAAAAGCCAAAACTGTTAGCACTTCCTTTGAGTACAAAGCTATAAATTGCAGGGCTCATAGTGCTTCATTGACTGAGTTTGGTGGTGTTGGAGATGGAAAGACATCAAATACAAAGGCCTTTAAGTCTGCAATCAATCAACTGAGTCAGTATGCTTCTAAAGGAGGGGCTCAGCTGTATGTTCCTGCTGGGAAATGGCTTACAGGGAGTTTTAGTCTAATCAGTCACTTCACTCTTTATCTAAACAAAGATGCTGTTCTTCTTGCATCTCAGGTATCTATTTCATTTATGTTCATTCTTTGATGACTTAGTAATCACTAATATGAGATCATGACCTGGTTAACATTCAATTTCTGGGTTTGCAACAACTGTAGTCTTATTTCTTTGGGTGAGATCAGCTATATGGATTACATAGCACCATTAGATTCGGTTAAAAATCAAATTCTCTTAAATATTATTCATAATTTATTTCAAGCTTTAATGTTCTTCTTGGTCTCCTTCTTCCCTTTTATATGACTAAATATCTTGTAATCTACACTCCTAATCCTAATTAGTGTTTCCTGGAACCTTCTTTGTACGTGTCCAAATAACCTTAATTGATTTTCTGTCATCTTTTTTTTTTATTGGTGTCACAATTTCATCTCCTCCTAATGACTAAATAACCACAAATATCAGTTCTTTGAATGCCCTCAAGCAAGTGTTATTGTTCCTCCATAGCCTTTGATAGTAGTGGAAAAAATTATTCTACTGATTCAGGTATTTGAACTAATGTTGTTGTTTCACCCAGTTGGCCTCATCTTTCCTTTTGGCAGCATTTAGGGAGAACTATTTCCCAAGTCTGACAAAAAAAAAAAAAAAAACAATAAGGCAAGGAAGTTATGCTCTAAGCTTTCATTAGGTGCATGGTAAACGAATCATGTGAGTGGACTTCATTGATGGAAAATTAATAATATGTTCTTGGTTTAGTACTCAGGCTAGAATTTCTTAAATGTCATTTCAAAATTAAAAGAAAAAAAAAAAAAAACTAGTTTGTTATTTATCACTGTCATAGTGTCATAGACTCATGACTTATTGATGAAATTGGAAATATACGTTTTTAAAGGGATTCACTTGCGTTACAAATAAGGTAAGATGTTAAATAAATGAAATTCAAATGAGTCACAAGGTTATTCTCTTCTTACTGTTACTAGAAAACTAGGCTATCAAAGCAATATTGTTAAGTAACTCATGAAAGCAATTTACAAACTCCTGAACCTTAGATCAACTAAAAACTGTTCACAGACTCACTTAATTACAAATTGGGTTCCATGGGAAAGAAACCTTTATTAATCCCCAAAATCTCGTCATCCTAGCACAATTGGTTTATTCCTCCTAGAAACTAACTCTGCCAGTGCCATAGTGTGGTCCAATACACTTTTTGTCTTTTGTTTATAGGGGAACAGTTCCTAGTGTGGCACATCTTGGCACTTTCATGTGTGACACCACTAACCAAAGTTTTTCTTTGTATTAATATTAATATTAATATCAATTGGTTTAGGATATTACTGAATGGCCTGTGATTGAACCACTCCCATCGTACGGTAGAGGAAGAGATGCAGCGGCAGGAAGGTACACCAGCCTCATATTTGGAACAAACCTCACTGATGTTATAGTCACAGGTATGGAAAAAAGTTCCAGGAAACAATTATCAAACTAAGTAGTTAAGGGTTGGTGAACCTTTTCAGCAAACATGTGCTACGCATCAAAACTTTGAATTCCAGTCGCCAAACTTTACTTGCTCTGATTCAATGTATACTATTAGGCTTTTTTTTCTTCTTAAATTTTAGACTAATTGCAATTTTGATTCCTTTTAATTTTTTATTTACGATTTTGGTTTCTTTATTTTTTTTCATGATATTATTCTCCACATTTTAGAAAATTCACAATTTTTGTCCAATTCTCAATTTTGCATACGTTTTATTTTTTATTTTTTGTCTAATTAAATCTTAAATCTAACATATTCATTTAAGGTATCATAAAAAAATAATTTAATCAATTAAAATATAAAAAACAAACAAAATAAATGTATGTAAAATTAAAGATTTGATCAAAATTACAAATTTTTTAAAATACTGGACAAAAATTGCAAAAAATAAGGAAATCAAAATTACAATTTGAACTAAATTTTATGTTTTGATCATTTTAGACTCGTATTTTTTAAGTTAATTGTTTAATTTAATATTTATATTCAATATAGTCTCTCAAGAGCTACTTTGAGTCAAATTAGACATCTAGTCATTTGAAAGAGTATGCTGTTGGTGATTAGTCATTTGTTTGATGGTTAATGATGTATGGTGTGACTAACGATCATACTACATCCCTTTTTTGGTCACGTGTGATGATTGCTTAAATGACAAATTTTTTTAATATCAACTTCACATTATTTAAAAAATTATTGTAAATTTGATATTATATTAAATTGTTTACTATGGATTAAATAATTTTATTATTGTTTGTGCTTGTTGATTAATCTTAGTATGAATGACATTATTTATGACTATTGTGGTGATAGGTGACAATGGCACCATAGATGGTCAGGGAGCATTTTGGTGGCAGAAATTTCACAAGAAAAAGTTGAAGTACACTCGCCCCTACTTGGTTGAATTAATGTTCTCAGACAAGATTCAAATCTCCAATCTAACCCTCCTAAATTCTCCATCATGGAATGTTCATCCTGTTTATAGCAGGTAATTCTGCCCTCTCATATGGTCTTATTCAAGTTACAAATGCCTTCAAGATTACGTTACAGAAGCATTATTACACCTCTGAAATGTTGTTCCAAGTTCAAGATTATAACAAATTTTTCCAACACTATACAGCAATATTATTATTAAGGGCCTCACCATCATCGCTCCTGTCCCATCTCCAAACACTGATGGCATTAACCCAGGTGAGCATCTGAAAATTATTTCTTATAATTGATAGTTCTTTTAACTTTTTCATGTCCTCACCTAATATGCAACTGAAAAGTTTTCTTGTATCATACAAGTATTTTTAAATTTAAATAAAATTTATAAATAAAAATAAGTTGAAAAGAACAGTAAATGTTTTCATCATTAATAATAAATATTTTATTTCATGTGGTAGAAATAAATTAAAGAAATAAAACTAAGAGAAAATTATGAAGAAAAAAAAAACACTTGTAGCAAGATACATCATTTCTATTAATATGGGATGTCAAAATTTAAAAATTAAAATTAAAATTATTTTTTCAATACTAAAATAATCTTAACATCTAATTTATCTAAAGAAAATACATTAAATTTAATATAGTATATCAAAACTTAGAATTTAAATCAAATAGATATTTAAATTGAGAAAAATCATGTAATATCAGTAGGGACTCAATTACTACCTTTGGTCCTTTTTACGGAAACCTTTTAAGAAGTTTCCTATATCCTTTTTTAAAATTGTTCACTGCATTGCTTTTTTTTTTCTTCTTCTTCTTTTTAACAAAAATACTCTCACGTAGATATACATTAATTAATTAGATAAAAAGAAAGAAATTAAAAGAATAGGATTTCAAAAGTTCTGAAGAAATTCTAAAAGAGAATACGATTTTTTTATGAATTTAATATCACTAATTAGTTTAACTAAATTTCTTAACTCTTGTAAAATGGTTGAAAGGGTGTTATGTATAGGACAAAAGTACAGGGTTGGATAATTGAGTGGATTGATATATTAATGTTTCTTTATTAACACTCTTTATTTTGGCATTAGATTCTTGCACAAATACCAGAATTGAAGACTGCTACATAGTTTCTGGGGATGACTGTGTGGCAGTGAAAAGTGGGTGGGATGAGTATGGCATAAAGTTTGGATGGCCCACAAAACAACTAGTGATCAGACGGCTGACATGCATTTCTCCACAAAGTGCAGCCATTGCCTTGGGGAGTGAGATGTCAGGTGGAATCCAAGATGTCAGAGCTGAGGACATCACAGCCATCCACACAGAATCAGGGGTCAGAATCAAGACAGCAGTAGGAAGAGGAGGGTATGTGAAGGACATATATGTCAAGAGAATGACCATGCACACCATGAAATGGGCATTTTGGATGACTGGAAACTATGGTTCCCATGCTGATAGCAACTATGATCCTAAAGCCTTGCCTGAGATCAAAGGCATCAACTATAGAGATGTGGTGGCTGACAATGTCACCATGGCTGCTAGGTTGGAAGGAATCTCCAATGACCCCTTTACTGGAATCTGCATTGCCAATGTGACAATTGGCATGGCAGCCAAGGCCAAGAAACAGCCATGGACATGCACTGATATTGAAGGGATCACAAGTGGGGTGACTCCTAAGCCATGCAATTCTTTGCCTGATCAAGGGCCTGAGAAAATCAAAGCATGTGATTTTCCCCCAGAGAATCTACCAATTGATATGTTGGAGCTTAAGAAGTGTGCTTACAGCATTAAGCATGCATGACTACACTTGTGTTAAGATGTGTCTTGTAGTTATTTATTTAAGGCTAGTCTTTCCCATTTCATCCAGAAATCATTGCTCAAGATGAGAAATGAATTCTCTGTCTAGTAATGAAACAATTTTCGTTTCGCTCTATAAGTTTATGAAATGGCTTTATGGTTCTTAGAGCCTAAGCATTATGCTGTTGCATTAATCAAATTTTGCTAGTTCTGTTCTGTTAAGAGGACCACTATACAAGATATCTCTGACGTAGGAAATTGTTTAAATTATTTCGAATACTCTAACAAACCATTACATTTAATGTCATACAATGGGAATATGGGATAATGTCTGTCCCCACAAATGAAAAGTTTTCTTGTGTATTTTTCTTGGTGAAAAGGATAGAAAAACTGGCAAGAACAGTTAAGTGCACTAAACTATGGTCCTCGAGTCTAAAATGAAGGATAGAAGTACAAGAAGGAGTTGGAGCTTTAGGATATTCTGCTGAAACCTTTGAGTAAAGTTGCACATCTTCTGATTCTTTCCTCAGTACATTTCAACAATATGATTATCCAAGAATCTGAGATGAGACTGAAATGAAAGAAACCTACAACAAACTCAGTGAATATCAGTATCTCCAATATGTTTCATATCTTGTGATGCGCTGCAACTTGCCAAGTAGTGTCATAAAATTTATATTAGTCATCAGATATTTCACTAAGCATATACAACATAAATACAAAATCTCAGTAGACTGGTGGAAAAGGATTGAACTTCACAGATTCTCTCCATATGAGTTCCTTGATGTCTTCTTCAGTGAACGACGGTTGCTCAAAGTCAAAACTGAAAGGTCTGGTGCAAACAGGTTCCTCATTAATGTCATGGAGAGGTGCCATGTATGGGTGGCTCAATGCCTCATCAACTGAAAAGAATCAAGTAGGGTACAATTAATAAAAATACAGACAAAAAGAGAATCCCATTATTTATAAAAGACCACTGGTATATATGTGGTCAAGAAACATGAGAAAAGATTAGAGTTTTAATGAATTCGCAAAACTAGTTGGACTTTACACTAATGTTAAGATAAGAATCATGAGAGAACCACATCACAAAGCTTTACTTTTGCAATTGGAGAGCCCAAGGTCTTATAAACCCTATAACAGAATCCCATATTTTCGATGTAGACTCAAGTCTCATACCTTGCAATTGGATTCTAACATGTTATTACACACACAGTGACCTAATGGTTTAGGGTTCAAGACAACCATACAAATTCTAACCAGAAATGAGCATAGGGCACTTAAACCAAAAACAAATTTGTCATTGATCTGATTGTTCTAGACTAAAAAATCATTGGAGGCCAGCAAACACTACACAGACTTACAAGGGTGCCTTCTTTTCCTTCAAAACAAAATAAGAAAAAATTATCCCAAAATTTTAATTGGTACCCTCAGATTTTAATTATTTTTCCTGTTTTGCTTCTTGGTGGTACTTGCTGGTACTAAAGTTGTCAGTTGTCATAACTTGATCTTTCACAACAATAGCTGTCCCCATATCATTACAATTCATATACAGCTCCAGGAACAATAAGTTGTGGCCATTCAATAAAACTGGGGGAAAAAAGTTTTGCATGCAGTTTTACCTGTAATACGCCTGGTTGGATCAAAGATGAGCATCTTCTCTAGCAAATCAACCGCACCAGGAGACATGTTGGGAAATCTAGCAGAAAAGTTTTGCTTTGGATATTGGGGAAGCTGATTTACGTATCTACGAGCATTATCACTTCGTAGAAATCCAAGGCTGGCATCATCGGGCGAACCTATCAGCTTTTTGAAAGAAAAAAAAAATTGTCATGCTAGAGTTAATTTTAAATCAGAAAGAGATCTGAAAAGGATCAAAGAATGAGAATTTGCATTCTACCAGGAAACTGCATAATCTGAATCTATTGTTTGCAACTGTGAGTTGGCAGCAAGCTAGTCAATGACTATATAAGCATTCTTAATTTAATCAAGTTTCATCTCTCACGTGTATGGTTTCCTTATGTTCCCAAAAAGTAAAAAAGGAACCAAGGGGACAAAAGTAGAGCCAAATAGAGTACAACTATTTTATGTTTTTCCATAACAATATGCTATGGTCATTTGGAGAAATTATTGTATGGCAAGGAACAAACGTACCATGTCCCATAAATAAAATCTAAGCACTTCAAATTTTTTTGAACTTTAAAATTGTGATTCATTTTCATAGTTTTCCATTTAGACATCATTTCCATTTACATTTCCCCCTTTATTAGAAAAAGTTTTCTGACTCTTGAAGTAACAAGATTAACAAGAGGTCAATATGGATGGAAATAACCCAAAGGTTAAAAATAATCAAGGTACTGACAGCAATTTAGCAAACTTGACACCCAAAATTCACAATCACATTAAGCTGAAGAAGTTGGAACTCTAATTTACAAGTAGATCCAATATCCAGTTCTAAAAGAGAGAAAAGAAATACAAACAAATAAGAACATAATCAGTCTTAATATAATTATGCTAGATAATTCAGGAGTCTGATATCAAGTTAATACCTCTGTGATAAGTCTCAGCTGATGAACATAATCTTTGCCAGGAAAGAGCGGTTGTCTTGTTATGATTTCACCAAGTATGCAACCAACAGACCATATATCAATGGCTGCTGTATATTCTGAACAATTAAGAAGCAATTCGGGAGCTCGGTACCATCTAGTGACCACATACTCAGTCATAAAGTCAGTTTCAGATGTAGTTCTAGCGAGACCAAAGTCCGCAATCTTAAGGTCACAATTGGCATTCAATAGCAAATTGCTAGGCTTTAGATCACGGTGCAAAACATTTGCTGAATGTACATATTTGAGCCCTCGTAACAATTGATACAGAAAATACTGGGGCAAAAAAAAAAACAGATCTTATGAGTAGCTGTAAGAAAGAAAATATCAGAATTATGCTACAGTGCCTGAAGCCTTAGAGACCACATGAAGTCCATGCAGTGTAATAGATGGTGTGGACCCCACAAGTGATGTAGGAGACCCATCACCTAGTACACAGACTGTGCAAAAATACAACCAAAGGAGAATACATTAACCAAGCCATTAGCTATGAAGTCTTTCAACTAAGTAGATTAAAAGTTACTCCCTCCGGACTGAAATATAAGCAACAAAAATTGCATGTATGTTGGACTAAAATATAAGCAAATTTTAACTAACTCTTTCCTATTTAATGATACCATCTCCAAAATACCCTTCATTTAATTAGAATTTTGTTTCCAACAATCTTCTGTTTTTTTGTCCTATGCAATTAAATGCAAGGGGTACTTTAGGAAGTGTGTTAATTTTTTTATTGAGACTATCAAAATTAAATGATGCTAACTAATTTTCTTAAAAGGTGTGAATCAGTTTTTTTTTTCTTATATTTCAGTCCGGAGGGAGTATATGCTAAAAGTAGTTAAAGTGCTAACCCGACAATGATCATCAGTCAATGTTTGATTGGAACGTATTATTTGATGCAGATCTGTGTCCATTAACTCAGAAACAAGGTACACATCATTGAAGTTTTCCTTCTGTGGAGGACGTATAATATCTTTAATGGACATAACCTGCATTGGAGAAATAATTGATAAGTAAGCACTCCACTTTGCAAGTTGAATGCTAATGAAGATTTTAGAAACAAAATCCAATAAGGAAAATCCAATCAAGCACCTTTCATGAATCAAAGACAAGTATAGCTAGAGACTGACTGACAACTAGACAAGTATTTTCTATGACTTGGATCAAAACATTTTACCATAATCTGACTTTAATAAATGAAACTTGTCATAGTAAAGCTAATCACAATCTGCATTTAACCATAAACAAAACATTTGAATAAAATTTGAGAAATGATATCAAGAAAATCCTACTCAAAAAGCATAATGTGATACACTCTATGATATATTTTACTTTATTCAAAAACATGTTTTTTTTTTTGTGATCAAAAAACATGTTTTTTTTTTGTGATCAAAAAACATGTTTGACCATGCTAAATTGAGATTGTAAGAATATGGAGATAGACATATAGCATTGACTGAGTTGCTTAGCTTGTTAAAATTTCAGCCCAACAGAGCACACAAATCTACACATCAAGCGAAAATATCATGTATATCATATTTGTGCATAGCACCACACTGTCTCACTTGTTCAGTAAACAAAATTAAATGTTACAGATTAAAGCTTTTACAGATGCAACAGAAAATGGGAAAGAAACAAAGAAAATAAAGGAAGAAATAATAGGCCAAATAGGAAAGTTCACACTACCACAGATGAAAATAAACAATAACATTGAGGAAAACAAGGTGTACAATGTCAGAGTGCATGTAAAATAGTATCAAACTTACATTTGCATGATCCATGTGCCGAAGAAGTTTAATTTCTCGTAAGGTCCTTTTGGCATCTATTCTGTTGTCAAATGCATTGCCAACCTTCTTAATGGCAACTTCCTCACGTGTCTCCGCATTTACAGCAGCGCTGAAGGAAACAAAAGGAAGCAAAATTAAGTGTTCCTCACATCCTTGATAACAGAAAATATATATCACATGGATGATAAAAGTAAACTCATCAGCCCCAAATTTTAATAAACAATCCACGTTGTACTCCATGTAATTGAGTCTTAAGATACCACGAACTTGCTATTAACTAAGCAACAATATCACATGAGCACCCAGAGATAGCAGAAGAATGATCCCATCTCATTTCCCACTTTGGCTCAAGCAGAATCATAGTATCAATACATCTAATTAGACAACAGAAACAAAATTGGAAGAGCTATGAAAGTCTACAACAGTTGAGCGACATTTTAAAATCTACAAAAGACAGTATCTAAGGCGTAACACATGATTCAGCTCATGAATCCCATCAAGACATGGCAAATTGGTCTTCATCACCATCCAACCAAAATAATCAATTCAATCATCATTCACTCAACAAACAGACCAAACATCAACTTACTAAAAAAATGACAAAATTTTAAACAAAAAAAGTTAATTCTTAACAAAAGGGGTTTGATTGATCGGTAGCAAAAACTAGTCCTTGCTCCTTAAGTCAGCTCAAAACAAGTATACCCCTTTACACAAAAAAAAGCAACAAACAACAAAACAAATGCTAATAAATTCAGCAAAATTTAAAAAAATAAATAATAATAATAATAATAATAACTCCCCCACCCCCACCCAAAAAAAAAAAACACTTTTTGACTTACCAAACAATACCATAAGCGCCTCTACCCACAGGGCGAATAGGAGGGACATACTTTCTGGAAACTTCAAAGAGGTTGCCATAGATATTGTACTGAATGTAGCGTCCACCATGAGTTGGTACTCCTCTGATGTTGTTGTGTTCACCTGACTCAACAGTAGACATGTCTTGAGTCTATGACCTCTTTCTGAACTCAATTCAACAGCAACACCAAACCTGGGAAGAAGAAAGAGGAGAGACCCAAAATAAATAGGGTGATTAAGAGTGGAAAAGGAGCTAACTTTGAGGCTTCTGACACTTCAGTTTGAAGACATAGAGAGAGAGAGAGAGAGAGAGAGAGAGAGGGGGGTATGATTATGAATGAATGAGTATGAGGCTTTTCAAGCGGACACGCATGTGTGAACCCGTGAACTTATTGACTTTTCTTTTCACTTCTTTTTCATCAACGTTGGTGTGCTGTCTGTGATTTTCCACTTCCAATGCTTTCTTCCTCCATTTTTTTTTTATTATTTTCACTTCCCTTTTTGTTTAAATCATTGTTTCATGATTTGATCTTGCTTCATCGAAAATCATAATTGTATGTGTATCATTTTTTTTAGTTTATTACTCGTTTAGTTCTATTCCCACACATTAGTCTATAAATTATTTGTTTTAATCTCTACTCCTAAATATTACTCGTCTTAATTTTTACTTATATATTTTTTAATCTATTTTAGCCTCAATCATCCAAAATTATAGAAACTAAATCGAATTAAACTTAAAGAGTGTATGTGTAGAAACTAACCATGTATATAAATATACGTCCTTGACTTAAGTCTTGGATAATTTTTGCATCAATTTTCAAGAAATATGTAGAAGCAAAGAATTGTTGCTTCAGCCTATCAAAGTTTAGCGACATGCAATCAAACAAACACTAAAACAAGTTTAAAAAATAGTATATATAGAAACTAAAATAAGTAGATTTTTAAGTATAGACTAAAATATAAAATTTATATATATATATAGTGACCAAACGAGTAATTAAATTTTTTTTATATTATTTTTATGGTAAAGAACAATGTGTATATGTATAGTAATTTTTTTGGTACAATGTGGATATCTATTATCTATAATTGGTAATTAAATGATGACTGTTCTGTGATAAATCAACTTGTAATATTAAATAAATATTACATGCTTCTGATGTAAAAAACAAAATTGCATGAATATCAAGTTGTTACTTTATTTACCTCAAGTAAAGTGTTATTCATTATTTTTTAAATAAGAGGTAGCAAAGCTCCAATTTTTTTCTTTTGTTTGGTCAATGCAAAGCTCCAACTAAGCAACTAGTTTATGCATTTGAAATGCAAGTACGACTGTACTAGATTTTTTTTTTTCAAACCCATAATACGGTATTGAATAGAGAAATAAAAAAATAAAAATAAAAACAGAAAGGTAAATATTAAACAATATTCCTGGGTAAAGATGAAAACCATTGTTTTTTATTTGTGGAGCTTGTCATATAACCCCACGTATTTAAATGGTTTTTTAATCTTGCAAAGTGTTTTAAACATTAGATTTACTATCTTTTTAGTCCTTAAATTTTTTCAAATTTCTATTTTTAGTCCCTAATTTTTTTTATTGGTCAATATTCCTTATCCCTTTTTCATTTTTACTTTTAGTCCCTAAACTTTTATGTTTTGTCTACTAAAAATAAAGATAAAAAAAATTCAAGGACTAAAACCAATAAAAAAAATCAGAGACTAAAAATAGAAATCTTAAAAAATTTAGAAACTAAAAAGATACTAAATTCTAAAACATTTACCACAAATGAGATATTCCAGTTACTCCAATAATGCACAACCATATGGTCTAGAATTTTTAAAATCAATTACATTATAACATTAATTTAAAAATCATTTTCTTTTTTGATAAAAAAAATATTCAATAGAAAAGATCAGATATTTAAGTATTTAGATTGATAATTATATACACATCATTTCATATTTTAAATTTTTATTTTTCGATTGTAGTTAGACGTTTTTGAATTTTTTAACATTTATTCTCTGATCCTATAACCTGTCATGTATAGTAATGTGCACGTAAAAAAGAGTACAAGAAACGTTATTTTATTTAAGAAACACCTTCTTTGTATTTACCATGTTTTCATATATTGCTAATATAATTTGCACTAATCAAAGTCAAGTCAAAGAAGTTTCAGGATTAACGATATAAACACAACTTGTCAAAAACGATACAAATACAAAGTCCAAGTCCTCGTCAACGTAGCACACGATTGGAATTAGTTTAGTCTTTAATTTGAACAGTCATTATTATTACTTACAAAGTTGAGCAAAATGGTGCTATCAAAATGGGAACTCTATGAAGGACCAAAACGCAAATTATCAGTAAATTTTACAGTCAATGTTTATTTTTCCCTTTAATCAAAATTTGTGTTTTCTTGTGCAAAGCAAATTAGTCAGTCTTTTTTGTTGTTGTTTGTGTTGGTCCATAATCCATAGTCAGTCTTCGTTTCTTTCTTAGTCTTTTGCTTTCTTTCCTTGTTTTCATCCCTGGCCCCAGATTTGGGCATTGAATTTGCAAAAGATAGAAACTTTCCAATATTGTGGTCCAAAAATCAATAGAGACAAAATCCAGAAGACATGCCTCGGAAATATAGGCTGACCTCATATTCTCGTGTCATGTTCATCTGAAAACTCTGTTGATACTCTTGATGCTCTTATCCAATTGAAATTATCATTCATTCCGTGATTATTATTGTCCAGAATTTAATATAAAATCTGACAATAATATGCTAACAGCAATAAGAACCATAAAGAAACTATCATACTAAATAAATTTGGGACAATCCCTTGGTACGTGCTATAACAGCATATGTACTTTCGCTTAGTTTGGTCCATATTTTTTCGTTATGAAAAGATGCAGTATGCATAGTTTACCTCTCTTAACCAGTCAATTGTTAGCAAAATCATATTAACACATAAAATTTGAAAAATAGCACCTGAATAATTTTCCTTCAACCACTAAAGTTGGCAATAATTAATTCACGAATGACGAGTCAACTCAAAACAGATCTTCAGACTACCTTAGAACAGGGGTTAATGATAAAAGGTGATAGAACGAATCAACAGGGCAGATTGACTTGTCATATGCTAAAGCAATTTGACAAGTCAATCGACAGGTCAATCTAACACCCTTGGTAATAAATAACCTTCATTTGTTTCTATCCAAAATAAAGTAATGAAAGCTTGATATACAAAACAGATAAGGTTCCATTGATCAGTGAAGCACCAATCAGAATTTTGCATGATATGACCCAAGATCCATTTTTTTTCTAAAAAATCTTGCATTTATTGAACATTTAAGTTGCAAACAAAATAATTCAGACCAGAAATTCTCAAAACCGAATCATCAAACTCGTATTCATAAAAGGCTCAACACATCCAATTCCATCTGCATGATATATTAATATTACACTTGAAGCAGATAGAGCAGAATTATAAGCTACAAATAGTTCCAATAATTTTCTGAAATTGTGCAAGAATCTATGAAATTTAGGATCCAAGCATCACTGACACTGTGCCATTAACCCACAAAACAAACACATAAATTGCAGATAAGTAAACACAACTTTGCACACATCAAAAAGAGTGCTTAACTATTTCAATCTCAAACAGCATACACACAATCAGCTTTCCACTTGCATAAACCCATCAGATGCTCATCATCCAAAATTCATACATTAACATAAGCGAGAGATGGAACATAAATATCAGTTAAGTGCAACATCAGAAACATACCACATTTTTCATCAGTAACAATAAATAATTTCCCCAATCATCATTAAAACTTCTACACTTAATCATATGAGGTGCACTAGCAACACACTCCTTGTTAGAAAGCTGCCTTAATTGCAATCTCCCCTGGCCCAGCCTTAATTGTAGCTTGTTTGGGCTGCCATAATTGCAGCATTGAAGGGGGTTTGATTAGTCTCACATCGACCAAAGATATCATATAACTTAAATAGAGCTTATAAAACTTGGACAATCCTCACCTTACAAATCGATTTTGTAGGGTTGAGTTAGACCTAAACCCAAATTCTAAGATGGTATCAAAACTTTCCTAAATCTATTGTTGGGCCACATGTATTTTCCCTGCTCCAAGCTGATAACCCTGAGCGTGAGTGGAAATGTTAGAAAGCTGCCTTAATTGTGGTCACCCCTGGCCCACCTTAATTGCAGCTTGTTTGGACTGTCCTAACTGCAGCATTGAAGGGGTGTGTTTAGTCTCACATCAACTAGAGATATGGCTTAAATAGAGCTTATAGAGCTTGGGCAATTCTCACCTTACAAGCCGGTCTTGCAAAATGGTTAAAATTTATTACAACTACAAAATCATAAGACTTACTAAATAAGTGGGACCTACAAAATTTTGTGATTTCTAATAAATTTCAACTAATAATAGAGTGCTTAAAAGAGTGAATTAGAAAGTGTGTTACTAGCATTGCTCGAATCACAATACAATTTGGGTTAATTTGATTAATTTGGTCATGCTTATATGAATAAAAAAATAAAAGACAGTTACCCCTTACCATGCCTTCATGGATGTGATTCATGTGACTGCTGGGTCCGTTCAATGTGATATATGGGCTGACTAAAAGGACCAAAACAAGGAATAACGAAACAGATGGGATTGAATCAGAGTGAGGCTAAGGGTTTGCGTGGGTTTGAATCAGAGATAAAGAGATGAGATACCTACTTCACACAGATGATTTGGGGCAAGGATTTGAAAATTCTGAAGTAATGGGTTCATATGATAGGGTTTGCATAAAAAATGAAGGGCCAAGGTTCTGATTTGGGGTAAGAGTTTGAAAATTTTGAAGCAATGGGTCAGAAATATGTAATTTGATATTAAGTATTTAAGTTTGGATGCAGTTCAGCAAATTACTTTAGTAAATCAGTTCAAGTAACTGAACTGTTTTGAAAAGTGGTTTGGTTATTAAATTGTTTTAAGTTTGATTATTTGTGGTTTGATTCAGTGTGGTTCACAGTTTGGTTTGGTTCACAAGAGGTTTTTGCACACCCCTAGTTGATAAGATAAATAAATCCAGTGATTACAAACTTACAATCATATGGGTTGAATAATCACTATAGCAAACAAGTAGGATAAAACTAAATAACAGGATATGTTGAAAAAATAGAATATGTGATGGTAACTATTTTACTGATCATATAATAAAATCCAACCTGTACAAAGCTCATTGACTAAATATCAGAGGCAAAGCTTGTACACTGGATTTTATTCCAAAATTTTGATTGCAAAACTCTAGCACACTGCTATTACCCAGAAAACTAAATAGGAGTACAATCTATCAGGTCCAAAAACCTACAGTTAAGGAACAGTGGGAGCAGGAACAATTTGCAATTTTCTGCGAACATCTTCCAAGTCTTCATGAAAATGCTGCTCATAATATACACACATAAGATCAGTGGATTGCATACCAGCACGAATGGCCCAGGGGAAGTAGTGCTGATAAAACAATTTTCTCTGCTTTTCGCTGAATCTAGCTGTGCCCCCTATAACGGACAGCAGACACATAGGAAGCTGCATCTGCTCAAACTCAATAACCTTCAGTGCTGTCTCCCCAATCAAGTTAGTAGGAAGGTCAAAAAGGGTATGCCAGAAGTCATGCACTTCACGAGCCCGCATGGCTACATAGGCCAGTTCATCTGTGTCCATGAACCGCACAGGAGGTCGATCATCTGGTGAAAAATTCCTAGATCCCATAAACCTTGCATAGGCAGCACCAAATGTATTTGCTGGCAGGTCCCAAGCATGTCCTACTTTTGCAGAAACAACACGAGGGCGCTCCAATAGCACGGCCTATCAATCAGGATTATGAAAAAATAAAATGATTGGTTTTTGCTGTGATATAATAATTGTATGTTTCAACAAGCAAAGTAAGAATGCCAATTATTTTAGTGATAACAATGACAATGATTGTTTAGTGATAACTATTTATAATCACTTTTATCAGTAAGGCCAGGGGGGCCAACCATCCCCTCATCTTTGTTACCCCAAAATAAATAAACTATGAGTTTAATAGCTATGCATTGACAGTGTAAAACTGTTTTACATTGTCATCTAATCACAAATTACTATTGATATGACTCTTAATGTAGTTATTGTAAAAGTCAACAAACTTACCATACATGGTAATTTGTTATTAGATGACTGTCATGCACAGTCTTTTTCTCATAAACTATGAGTATATAGTTCATACACTGATAGTGTAAAAGAGTTTTACACTGCCATGTAATCACAAATTATCATATATGATAAGTTTGTTGACTTTTACAATAATTACCTTAAAAGACATATCAACCATGATTTCTAATTAGATGATAGAGTAAAACTTTTGACACTGATAGTGTATAGAAATTAAATTCAATATCCAATAAAAAGATAATTAAATAAAGGGCACTCAACATCCAACAACACAACATGGGCAAGGAGAATATCTACATTAACCAAAAACAAATAAGAGTAGAACAAAATAAACTGACCCACCCTCCCTTCAGGGGAACTCTTCATCCTTTGAAGAACTCTCTCAAAAGCAGGCTTTCCAGTTGTCTCACCAAGAGCTGCTATCAAATCCGCTCTACGAGGGTCCAACAATGCCCCCACTGCCGAACCCACTGCCACAGCTGCCTGCTGCCATGTCTTCAGCCGGATTCTACCACCTTCTATCATTGCAAATAACTAACTACCTACCCTTGCCAATCTGAACTAACACAAACACATCATTATTTTCAGGAAGCCAAACGAATTCATCAACTTTGGTTCAACTAAAGCTAAGAAAACGAGATCAAATCATTGAATCAAGGGGAAGGGAAAGCAAGAAAATTTGAGTGTAATTGAAGATCATGAAGCCTAGGGAATCACTGTTTCAATGGAGAAGTGCTTGTGGAATTAATTATAGGAACCATAATAAAAACCATAAAACTTCAAACAACAACAGCCAAATTCAAACAGCGAATTATCAACCACGCAAGTCTAAAATATTTACCGGAAAAAAAATGTCAGAACATGTAAACCTTATCGAACACTTTCAGCTCGTCAAACCAAAGAAAATCCAAACGGACACAGAAAAAAAAAAAAAAAAAAACCCTAATTCCAGTTATTTTGTGGAAACAAAAATCGAGATATTTCTTAGAAGCAAAGAGCAAACGATGTTGTTACCTGAAGGCTGAAGGCCGAAGGCTGAAAGAAGAGAGGGGAAAAGTTTCGAGAGTGACGAAAACTATGTCTCGGCCTGATTTTGCCCACCATGAAACGGATGTCCCTGTTTTCTCTGTACTTTTTTTCTTAAAATAATTTAATTTTCAATTAACTTTTACTTTTTTTTTTACCTTGAATTTAAATAATGTATAACTTTATTTTTTGTTAAATTGATTTGCGGGATCCCATACTTTTATTAATTTTTAATTATGTCTTAAACTTTTTTTTTTATTCAACCCAACCTAATTAAAAAGTTCATGTAAAAGTTCACAATGACAATTAAACTGATTTATTAAATTAAAAATGTTTAATAAAATTGTGACCATGGCTAACATGATTATGACCATTGCTGGCTAGTAGGCTACCACTCATTAACCCATTACTACTACCACTTTTCATAAGGATAATTTTATCATTTGAATATATTATATTATTATCAATTAAGTTTATTGATATGCTTCCATTCAAAAAAAAAAAAAAGTTTTTTGATAAGCACTAAACATAAAATAGATTAAGAGTTTTTCTGCCTCGTGATCTTTCTTATCCAAATCTTGTCTTCTAATCTTATTCATTCTTATCTTAACTACCAAATGATCCCTTAAAAAATTATTTCAAGCATATAAAATGCTCAACTATGCATCGATAAAAAATACTTCACACAAAGATACACTTAAGAAACTAAGAAAACAAAAAATCGGTGAAGGAGAGGATTATAAATTCAAAATGTCAGATAGTATTTTACAACACAGTTGATTGTTTAAATGGTGTTAAATTGGAAGGAATTTTATGATCCATCAATAAAACTTGGTCGCAAATTGCATGTTTTTAAATCTTATGAGGTAAATTGTACTGTACCAGAGATTTAGTTTAAGTAAACATTATTTACCCATCGAAGAGCACATTTAAGCCTAATCAAAGGTTGTAGAAAATATGAACATGTGTCCTCTCCGCCAATTCATTTGGTTTTCACAGATCTAACGTAAATTGTTTAGTGAAATTGAAATACAGCTAGTGATTGTAAGGGTTTTAAGTTTTAACAGACGTATTATTCCATATGATACATGTCTCATGATAAATGGTCATTTACATTACCAGCGTTAACAAAGATCTGTAGGCACAATAAAGCATTTTATATATTTTGTAATTGTTTCACATTACACAGAACATCCCCACTCACACATATACATTTCAGCTCATAACCCATAAAAATAACAAACCAACTAAAAGACCGAACACTACCATTCCTACAACAGAAAACCCCCCACAGCCTGTCAATACCTACCTACCAAGAGTTGGGCTACTGCACAATTAGTGAACTACTTGCATATCTATGTTACGGCCTGGGGAACGATCGTTTACAGTTTTATCCAACCTCATAGAGGCCATCAAGGTATCGCGACTAGTCATAATGGCTTTGAAAAATCCATCTACTCCCTTTGCCAGAAGATCAATTCCTTGTGAAAGCTTCTCTGCAGTAGCACGTAATTCCTCGACAGTCTTCACAAGCGATTCTGTCTCAACGGTATCTGCACCACCCTGGATAGTAGGATATAATGTCTTCACAGAGGCATCGACCGCTTCCAACTCATTCAATACGGTAAATTTACCGCCAGAAAATCTAACTCTAATTTCCTCATTTACAAGACTCTGCAAACTTCTGAAAGCCGGAGCCCATGAATGTATGTCAGCCACATTCAAATCTGACAACTTCTTTGAACAGCCAGAGAACGCCGCAGTGAACACCCTGCAAATGAATACAGTCTCCACCTTAATTCCATACATAGCTTGCATCAAGACCTTACCTTTGGCAGAATTTTTGACCTTAGGGAGATCAAGTGACCCCACAAGATCATCTAAAATGGAACTACACTTCTCAATTCTAGGGTTCCTAGAATTAACATGTTGCCTCCAGTCATCAAGTAGGGAACAGGCCCGAATATACTGCTTTGGAGAGGCAGAGTCTACATTGTGCAGTGCGCACTTAAGCGGAAGGTTGCCCTGATTCAGACGTGAAAGCTCGGAGGTAAATGCATTGCAAATGTCTAGCAACTTCGCACTTATGTCCAAGTACACATCAATCCATTTGTCTTCCCAATTGCTCACAGGAAGCTCAAGGTCTGTTATGAGGGTTCGTATGTCATTATGACTTTCACAAAGTGACTTCATAGCTAAAGTCATCCAAGACAAGGTGAGGATTTCATCCTTGCTTTTGGGCACAAGCTTTTTCAGCCTCTCTGCCAATGTTGCCTCAAAAGCTTGCAATACTGCAAGAAGTTGTGGAGACATGCGAGAGCCTTTAGGTGATATCATTCGAAAAGGATTCCCAAAAGGGAAGAAAGATCGGGGAGGTTGTGGATCCTGAGAACGGCTCATTCTAATGTTTAACTGAAACAAAGCACAATCAGAATAGGTTAAAATTACAAGAATTAGGCGAAGAAGGAAAAGAGAAAATATTTGTGTACACAAACAGTACATATATATTGAACAATCTCTACACAACAAAATAAAGTGTTATTTGTGCACTAATATTTCATAATACATCTCTGCCTTTTGAATAGCCTATTTCAAAGTAAAATTAAATAATACATAAATTAGATGTGAAACTCTAACAATACTAGGAAGTATTACATAATTATCAATCTATTAGCCACAATAAACACCATTTCTTCCCATACCCCATGTGATTCTTTCAGAATTGTGATTACAATAAACATGAAGCTCTCTTTCAGTATTCAAGCTGTTACAAGGTACAGTCATCTTAAATGAACTGAAAACTGATAGTAAATCGTGGCAAAGTTTGAAGTTCACAATCATTAAAGAAACACAAAGAACACAAACTAGGGTTGGGTAAAAAAACTGTATGAACTGAACTGAACCAAACTTCAAATAACAAACTTCTAGAAATCGGTTTTGTCTAATCCAGACTGTTAACTCCAAATAAATATTGTTACTACTTATTTTATATGGTTTGGTGGACCAATATTTAACCAAACCATCCAATAGTACCTAGAAGCCACATTTGACAACATCCACGGTCACTCATGACTCATCACTTATATCAAAGGCAAAACTAACTTTTCATATTAACAATCATTTTTCAGCCATTGAGACCCATGGTCATTGCCATCTTCATCATCAACATTAGACAACTCTACCTGTTGTCCTGTTCTAGCTTCCAGTCACAGAATTGACCACCCAAAGTTTAAGGTAGCACACAACAAATCTGATATCTTGGTGAGCAAGTGAGGGGCCTGATCAACGCCACCGAACCAGCCCACAGTCATTCATAGATATAGCTTACCACCACCAAAGATTTCAACACTTTCTGGTTCATTTGTGAAGCCTGGCATCATAGAGTTGCTGGATTGTTTGCTGTGAGATTCATTGGAAATGGTTTAGTTTAGTATGTGTGGAGAAACAGTTAGTTCCTATTATCCTTGCTTTTAACTGTTGTCCGTGCTATCATCCAGTTCGAACCATATTCAACAGGTCCACCAAACCAAAAACTTAATCTTATAACATGGAAACTAGTTTAGTTTCATAAACCGTGCACGACCCTAAAACTATAAGGGAACCAAAATTTCCTAAAGAAAAAGGGTTTGAAGTAAATTTTAGTCCCTATAATTTTCACTGAGAGACCAAATCCTTATGAAGTTGTAGGAACCTATCACAAAAAATTATTGGGACCAAAATCCGGATGAGGGAAAAACTATAGCGTCTAAAATCAGTAAATAAACAATTAAAATAGAAACTAGAACAAGTTAAACCAAGTTCCAAAAAAAAAAAAAAACTTTCAGCCTTCAATCTTAGCCATAAACATATCCAGATCTAGAATTTAAAAGTTAAAACTTCAAACAACGGCAGCAAAATTCAACAAGTAAATCATCAACCACGCAAATTTCAAAATTCATCGAAAAAAAAAAAGTCAAACCATCTAAAACTCATCAAATACTTTTAGATCGGCAAACTAGAAACCGATTAAACCGAATAAAATCACTGATTATCGAATTAATTCACAAAAAGACACCGATCATCAAAACAATTCACAAACCTAATTCCAGTTATTTTCCCAAAGCAGAAACCAAGAGTTTGTTTTCTTTTCTTTTCCTTTGCAGAAATCGAAGAACAGAGGGCGAAGAACGTTACCTGGTAGAGAAGAATCAAAGAGAAGAGAAAAGTTCAAGAGAGAGATTAAGCCTTCGTCTCTTTGAAGGGTTCACACCTTTGGGGGTGGGTGGATTTCTCTTCTATTTGTGGTAGATGAGATGAGAAGAGCGACTGATATATCCACCATGCTCGCATGATTTTTCCGTCACGGAAGACACGTGGGGATATGTCATTGGCCCGTCACGTTTTTGGATACCTTTGTTTTACTTTTCTTGCTTTTTCCACTCGGTAATCAAGGAACATGTCGCTACCGAGAAACTTCTGATTTTTTTTTTGTTAATTGAACATTTCGTAGCATTATTGCTCGTTTTAAAATTGTTTTATTTTTTATATTTTTTTTTTGTGGACGATTAGTGGTTTAATTATTTGTTTATTGACAATTTTGACATCAATATTTGAAAGCTATGAGGGTGGCGGTGACCGTTGGCCTTGATGTGCTACCTAATTGCTACCATTGGATCAGATCGAACGGTTGTTACGAATTGAGAGGTCCATACGCGTTGTTGGTTCAAGAAACGTCAGCAGCAAGTTGGCCAATTTGAAGCTACACGGCTAAAGGAAAAAAATAATTAGCAGGTAGACTTAAAAAAAAAAAAAAAAAAAGGTTAGAACTTAGAAGGAGCTACTTGTAAATAGGATTCGCCCACCGTATTTGGACACGTTTTTCTCCATGTTAAATCACTAATTTATAATCTATCACTTTGTTTAATTCATAGAAGAAAATAAAATAAAAGAAAGTGAAAAAAATTGTAAAAAATAAAATAATTTTTTAGGTTGTTTAATAAGAAAGAAAATAGTAAGAAAATATTATTTTTTGTTTTAGTCTCTATGTCAAGTAATAATGTTAAATGATGATGTAATAGTGATGTTAACAGTCTGAAAGGACATCACATGTTTTTTTTTTTTTTGTAAATTATGTCTTTAAATCTTCATTTATTCAAAACAGTTGATGACGTCAAATTAGTTGATAAATGATTTAAAAACACAGTTTAGCAAAAAAATATTTGCATATGATTGTCTTGTTAGACTTCTTGATAACATGACAAGTCAATGAGTTGTCGCCTATCGATGTCATTGTTACATGATAGTAAGGACTAAAATCAAAAAATTTAAATCTTTAAAGGACTAAAATAAAAAATACCTTATTTGATATGACCAAAAATTTATTTAAGTCATTTTTATATTATTTAGGTATTAAATACTGAAAATATTAATGATGTGTCCAATAATTTTGCTTTGTAATTCATGCAACAAGTTGTTGCTTCTTCTCTTTTCTACCCGATTTAGGCAAATTGAGATTTTAGGCAAGACTCACATTTTATTTTCCTTTCTAGCCCTGTTTTTGTGCCGGCCAAAGGGAGGAAAAGTTTTTGAGAAACGTGCAGTCTTCTCATTTCTTTTCGTTTCCTTATCTTTCTCACATAACAAAGGGTAAAGATGGATGGTGTTGTCATTTTAGGTGCAATCTTCTCATTTCTTTCTGTTTCCTTTTCATTTGCTTTGCAATCTGTTCAACAAGTTAAGTTGTTGCTTCTTCGCTTTTCTACCCGATTTGGGCATATTGAGATTTTAGGCGAGACTCACATTTTATTTTCCTTTCTAGCCCTGTTTTTGTTCCAGCCAAATGGAGGAAAGGTTTTTGAGAAACGTGCAATCTTCTCTTTTCTTTTCGTTTCCTTCTCATTTGCTTTATAATCTATTTAACAAGTTAAGTTGTTGTTTCTTCTCTTTTCTACCCGATTTGGGCAATTTGAGATTTTAGGCGAGACTCGCATTTTATTTTCCTTTCTAGCCTTGTTTTTGTGCCGGCTAAAGGGAGGAAAAGTTTTTTAGAAACGTGCAATCTTCTCATTTCTTTTCGTTTCCTTATCTTTCTTGCATAACAAAGGGTAAAGATGGATGGTGTTGTCATTTTAGTTGCAATCTTCTCATTTCTTTCCGTTTCCTTTTCATTTGCTTTATAATCTGTTCAACAAGTTAAGTTGTTGCTTCTTCGCTTTTCTACCCGATTTTGGCAGATTGAGATTTTAGGCGAGACTCACATTTTATTTTCCTTTCTAGCCATGTTTTTGTGCCGACCAAAGGGAGGAAAGGTTTTTTAGAAACGTGCAATCTTCTCGTTTCTCTCTGTTTCCTTCTCTTTCTCGCATAACAAAGGGTAAAGATGGACGGTGTTGTCATTTTAGGTGCAATCTTCTCATTTGCTTTATAATCTGTTCAACAAGTTAAGTTGTTGCTTCTTCACTTTTTTGCCCAATTTGGGTGGATTGGGATTTTGAACGAGACCACTTTTTTTCCCGTTATAGTCATATTTTTGTGTTAACCAAAAAGAGGAAAGGTTTTTTAGAAACGTGCAATCTTCTCATTTCTTCCTGTTTGCTTCTCTATCTCGCATAACAAAGGGTAAAGATGGATGGTGTTATCATTTTAGGTGCAATCTTCTCATTTCTTCCTGTTTCCTTCTCTATCTCGCATAACAAAGGGTAAAGATGGATGGTGTTATCATTTTAGGTGCAATCTTCTCATTTCTTCCTGTTTCCTTCTCTATCTCGCATAACAAAGGGTAAAGATGGATGGTGTTATCATTTTAGGTGCAATCTTCTCATTTCTTTTTGTTTCCTTCTCATTTGCTTTATAATTTATTCAACAAGGTATTGCTTCTTCACTTTTTTGCCCGATTTGGGTGGATTGGGATTTTAGGCGAGACCACTTTTTTTTCTCTCTCTTTATAGTCCTATTTTTGTGCCAACCAAAAAGAGGAAAGATTTTTTAGAAACGTGCAATCTTCTCATTTCTTTCCATTTCCTTTTTTTTCTTGCGTAACAAACAAAATGGTAAAAGTGGATGGACCCTGTCATTTTATTATTTTGAAAATAAAAAAATTCAAATAAAATATTTATAAACATAATTTGTAATTTATGTTAATCCAACTATAATTATAGTTCTATTAAGTACAATGTCCATGTTTAACTGGCATGTTAAGTCTAAATGTGGCAAAACTCCATAACACATGGTTGATGGATGGATGTTCAATCAGTTGGAGTAAAATGAAAGTTAAATTATAATAGTAACGTTTCTTCCATTTTATAAGTGTTTAGCAATTCACATGTTACTAAACTTTTGTTAGGGATGTCATAGTTGTTGATGAAGGCATTAGTGGACACGAGCCACAAACTTGAGCATGCATAAACTAATAGTGGGAAAAAGAAAGGTTTTGGTCTCAAACATGGTGAATCTATTACGTTTAGGGTAAGCGTATAAAATGTGCAATATTGTAACAACAGGAGAAGGGTTATCATTTGCACTTAGAAATGTCAAGAAATCTAAGGACACTTTTATACACTTGTGCATTGCCAAATGTAGGTGGAAATTAGATGGTGAAATTGTGCACAACGACCCTTTATTCGTCTTTGTTTAGGGTTTTTAGTTTTGACACACTATGACAAAGGTGCACTTGCAAGATGGTGATAGAAATTGTGACTACTTCCATTAAGTTGATGAAAGGGACAAAGAAAAGAGTGAAGATAAGTGTTCTAGAATTGAAGAGAACTGAAAGACCAATGTAGTTTATAAGATTAATGTAATGGGGAATGAATAAAAAATGTTAAAGTATTGTATATTTGGATTTTATATGATAATGTTTTGTATGATTTTTTAGTTGGATAATTAGACAATGTAATTGATGGTTGTAACTTTGTAATGATTTTTAAAGTTTAAGATAATTTTATAATTCCATGATCGTTGAATAAAGGTGTATTTCTTCTTCAAAATACACTTAAAAAATGTTTCTTGTTTGTCATCCACGAAAGACATCCACATTCTTCTTCCTTGCTTCACTACGTTGCGAAAAAACATGTGATAACTTAAGGCAATGAAAGTGAAAGAATGACATTACAAGTTTTATAGAAGTTTAAAAAAATTACCTTCTATTTTAGTCCAATTAATTGGACATCCAATTGCCAACCACATATCGTGGAAGCTTTTCCACACTTACACTCAACGTGTCACGTAGGCGTATGTGTCACACTTAATGGAGCTTAGGGATGGCAAAACGGTCTGGCCCACCCCGCCTGTGGCCTGGCAAAAATGGGCCGGATCGGGCCGACCCGCCATAGTTAGGGCTGCCTAGATAGCTTGGCTCGTCCCGCCTAAGAGCAGGTTGGCGGGCTGGCCCGCCATAAATGAAAAAAAATTAATTTTTTAATTTATTACAAATAAGACACAAAAACAAAATTACCTTGCATCACTTGTATTATAAAAGGACAGTAGAGAGCACTTTGGTTACTGTGAAGTGTGAACACAATTAAAAACAATTGCAATATTGTTTCATTTTCTTCAATAAATCACAAACTAACAGTCTTTCAACACCACAAGTTCAACACTATCATGAATAACATCTTAAAGAAGCTTAAATATTGTTCCATTTCATTCAAAAGTTCAACACCACAAACTAATAGTCTTTCAAAAGTACATCACAAAATATTAATAGTCCCTAATAACTTATGTTATTTTAGATATATTATTTAAAAATAAATAAAATAAGCAGTGGCGGGTTGGCGGGCCAGCCTGACCCCGCCCTCCTGTGGCCCGACGAGTTGGCGGGCTAGGCGAGGCGGGCCAAAGCCGGCTGCAGACCCCACCCCCGCCACGCCCCGCCAAATTTGTGGTGGGCTGGCAGGGCGGCCCGCGCTGGCCCGGCCCACTTTGTCATCCCTAATGGAGCTAGACCAGTGTTTGGTCTAATGCGAGAAACAAATTACAGTTCCAAATATTTAACAAAAGTATATTTAACAAGAATGTGAGAGGTGAGAGTGATTAATCTTAATCATATACTTATACATAAATAATTAAAATTGTTTTAATTAAATTTAATCTTAATTATTCTTTTGAATTACATGATTATGATTTACTTCTTCGTACTCTAATACCTCGCTTCATGCTTCTTCTTTTTTTTTTTTTATCTTATATGTGGGTAAGAGGATATTAAAAAAAAAGAGTTAAATTTTGGTGGATTGACAATTCTTATAATGTCAATCAATAAAAAAAATCATTTTTGGCATGAAATTTCAAATAGTTATTATAAAAATCAATAAATTTAATTAATTTTAATTATTGTTTTAAAAAAAAATCTTTTGAAAATTTTTTTGGTACAAAAGTTTGTGAGGCAAGTTTATAGGGAGTTGCTATTCTCACCCAAAATTTTGCTATTCTCACCACCCACGTGGGTGGCTTTTTTGTTATTCTGAAATAACTCTATCCATGAAATCATGATTCCATTGTGTACGTTGTGCAATAGAATCGTGATTTCGTTGCGTATATTTTTTTTCACCCCATAGTGCACAACGGAATCGTGATTCCGTTGTGTAGTGTAGGGTGAAAAAAAATATACGCAACGGAATCGTGATTCCGTTGCACCAGTTTTTTTAATTTATTTTGAAATTTTCTAAGGTTTGTTTTTTTTTTTTTAGTAATGTTTTTTGAAATGTATAATTTTAGGTTTTAAATATTGGGCAGAAACAAAGATACCAATTTAATGCACATTGATCGATGTATCTTATAGGATTAATATAGACCGTTGCTTTTTCTGCAACAAAAAGACAAAGTTGTTAATGTCCATCTGACAGGCAAACAGTAAGTATGTGATAATTAAAGTATTGATGCTATCTAAACCCTATATTTTGTCGGTGCAATCTTGGTCATTGCCTTTTGTTAAACAAAGTGCAAAGTATGTGATAATTGAATCACAGAGTGAGTCACAGATGAACAGTAAATATTGTAGTATAAAGCATCAATGTTGTAGGTATAAAGCAGCTCATTGCAGTGTGTTTATATTGGGTATATTAGTTGAAAGATGGAGGGATCTCTTGTTGTTTTGTATTATGATGGTGACTTGATTTCAACTTCTAAGGGGGTAAAGTTTGAATGTCCCCATGGTCATAAATTCATTAGAATAAGTGAGGACATGTCGCTTGCTGCTTTGAAAAAAATAGTAAAGGATGCCATCAGAGGTAGCAGAATGGTACTTGACATCTATTACCGTCAACCTGTATATGTAGGTGATGGTTGTGTTGAGTACGACTGCATGGAGCTTAAAGACGACAGTGATGTGGGTAAGATGTTTTTCATCTTTTGTGAATTTCGTTCAAAAGGACCGACTGAGTTATATACAACATTTGGCCAATCTCCTGAACAAATCCTTGCCCTGATGTGTAAACCCAGATCTGCTGAACATATTATTGTTCTTATGCGTGAGACAATGGCGACAAGTAGCTCTAATGAAAAGAAGTCTATGTAGTAAGCATACAACTATGTTTAAGTTTTATTATGTTGTTTCTTGTTGCTGTTGTTATTTTCTATGAAATGTGTAGAAGTGTTATTATGTTGCACATTGTTGTTGTTGTTGTTGTTGTTTGTTGTATGATTTTAATGGAGAAATCATTCGTTCGTCCTAAATGTCAAGAATTATGGATAAAGTGTTTGCATTACATTACCTCGTATGAGTAATCTACACAATCTACAAACTCTGGCAGACGGTCACCAAGCTGAGGCTGAGGTATGGGGTCGGGCATACGTATCGGGCTTCGTGCTGCCTCTCCTTCCTCTGGTGGAATCACATATGGATGTAAATGTTCATAATACCATGCCAAGTAGTCGGAGGTGCAGGCCCATGGAGCATCGTCTGGCACATGCTCGCCCAGTTGCACTGTATGCAACTCCCACTCGGGCCACGTCTGAATGGATATCTCAAATGGAGGACGAGGAGGTGGTGGTGGAGGGATCCCCTGTACATAGCCGAACTGCCTCAAAACCCTCTCTGGCAGATAGGGTCGCATGTCTGTGCCACACCTTATGTGGCCAGAATAATATGTCTGCTCCAAGAAGGGTCTCTCAGCGACTGTCCTGTATCTATCATTATATGGGGACCAGACGATGTCCTCCATCTGCAACATATCCAGCAACTGCCAGGTCCCCCAAGCCTTGTCGATACCCCTCGTCGTCTTCCATCTAGCATCAAAGGGAAGCCTGGGATCATAAGCGACATGCTCCTATCCGCCAACTGATGGCAGATGTGCAAACGCCCATGTCTGTAAAATAAAGAAAGTAAATTATGTTAACATTTGTATTAAAAATTACACAAACAAATATGTAAACAATAAATAAGTAATTTCTTGCCATCAGTAGCGTCATAGAACCTCCACACTGCTTGCTCTCTTGCAAGCTCGCAAAGGAGAGATGGTCATAAAGATACGCCAGTGCAGATACTCCCTAAGCGTACTGGGCGCAGGTGGACAGATCGCTGAGGTAGCAGAGGTAGAAAATGTTCACATGTGTGGAGCTCTTGTCGGCGATGATGGTACAGCCGAGCAAGTGCAACAAGTACGCCCGTGCGGCCCATACATATGAACTAGACTGCACATACCTCTCATATAGCCCCCTCAACCATGTGAGGCGTACCCTGGCTCTTGCCGTCGTGGCTGTATCTGCGTCATCGTCAGACACTAGGCCTAGCATAGTCCTTAGCAACATCCGAATGTCAGTCTTCGTGAACGCGGTTGCTAGGCCTACAATCTGCAAGCCTGTAATAGGCAACTGCAACAGACAGGACACATCATCCAGAGTGATGGTCATCTCTCCAACGGGCAGGTGGAAAGTACATGTCTCCTGATGCCACCTCTCAATAAAGGCATTGACGAAGACTTTATTTGCGGTATACTATGCATTATAAAGGCCCGTCAACCCAGACTGATCCATGTATGCTCGAACCTGTGGTTGGGTAGGGTAGGGAATCAACTTCCCACCGTGGCTGACCACCTTCAACTCCTCTCAAGGCTCGCCGATCCATATATGTCCAGCGACATGGTCCTTATAGGACCCCAGCAGTGTATCAACTATAGGACCACCAGGAAATGGCGGTCCAATGATCCGCTTAGCAAACGGGACCTCTGCAGCTGACTATGGTTCCTCTGCTACCTCTGGATCAGGCTGAGGAAGCTCTAGCTCAGGCAGTGGCACGTTTGCCTCAGGATGTACACCCTCTGGCTTATGCTGCTGTACTCCTCCAACAGCACGAGTGTCATTTGCCCGACAACTACGAGCAGATGCTGTCACACATCGCTGATCTGCCCTGGATGGCTAGGCAGGCTGACCAGCGTCTGTAGCAGCATCTTCCTCCAATGTGGAGGGATCATGTCGGCGATCATACGAAACATATTTCGTCCGAGCCATAATAAATATGCAAAAAATTAACTAAAATAATTAGAACTGGATAAACAAAAAAAAAACTAAAATAATATGTAACTAAATAAACAAAAAAAAGTTTTTTTTAAAAAAAATTATAAATAAAAAATAAGTATTTTCTTAAAAAAATTACTTTAAATAAAAATTTACTTTAAAGAACAAAAATAATAAATTTACTAAAAAATAAATAAAAAATTATAACTAAATAAACTAAAAACCAAAATTTACTTTAAAACTAAACTAACTAAACTAAAAAATAAAAATTTATTTAAAAATAAAGAATAAAAAAAACTTTTTTTAAAAAAATTTGTACTGAGCACAACGGAATCACGATTCCGTTGTGTAGTTCTTCAATTAACACAACAGAATCACGATTCCGTTGTGTAGTTTGCTTTTGAAAAATAGTATAACAGAATCGTGATTCCGTTGTATTGTTTTACAAACTGCACGACGGAATTACAATTCCATTGTGCTGTGCCAAACTAGAGAAAAAATGAAAGGGGAAGAAGACGAACCTGCTTTGATGACGTGAGGAAGAAAGGAAGAAGGTTGAAGGAACAAGGTAGGAAGAAGGAGAGAGGGTCTGAAGGACAATGTCAAAGGAGGAAAGGAAGAAGGTAGAAGGATGAAGGAAGAAGGAAGAATAAGGAGTGAGAAGGGGTGTGAAGAAGGAGAGGGAGGGGCGCGGGGAGCTGAAGTGGTGGGGGAAGAGGGAGTGTTGGGGTGGGAATAAGGGTAAGATGGTAAATTTACCATTTTTTTTAAAAATATGGGGTGAAAATAGCAATAGGAAGGGGTGAGAATAGTAGCCCCCAAGTTTATATTTTAGAGCACATAAGGCCCAATTATGAGGTAGCCCAATGTAAGCCCAACTATTACTATCCATTTCAACCCAACTCAGAAACTCACCACCTTCGAAGCCATAAACCACTACTCGCCCAGCACCGCCAGCATAGGGCGAAGCTGAATCCTTTTCTGTTAGTTGAACCTTTCTCCGATTCGAAAACCGTGTCTCCGTCGTAACCATGGTTCGTTCTTCAACTTCGCTTGAACTCTCTTAGCATCTTTCCAATCTTCGCATGCATTTTCTGATTTCGTTTGCGTGTAATTGTAGCCGCAAGGGGATTACATAGAGCGTCACCGAAGAGACTATGGCTACCGCCTCGACCACTTCGAGCGCAAGCGCAAGAAAGAGGCTCGTCAAGTTCACAAGCGCTCTGCAATGGCTCAGAAGGTAGTGTTCATCACTTTTTATTTGAAATTTTGTAATTTGTTTAAGTTGCGTTTATTTGAACTTGTTATGAAGTTGCGTTTTTGTTAATTCGTGTGGAACAGGCTCTTGGTATTAAGGGGAAGATCATTGCCAAGAAAAATTATGCTGAAAAGGCACAGATGAAAAAGACGTGAGAGTTTTCTCTTTTTTACCCTTTTTATGTTTGTGTGTGGACTATTTTTTCTGTATTTATTTATGTTATAGGTTAGCTTGTTTGTGCTGATGTGGTGGCAGCGTTTTCGTTGTTGATATGTTGCATTTTTTTGTGTTGGTTCCAAAATTATTTGTGGTTGATTCCTTAAATGGCGTGTTTATTGAAGATTTGTTGATTGATGTTAGATAATTAGCACGGCAGTTGTCAAGTTTATGAGATAATAATGATTTAGCTGTTGTGTATCGATAGTTTGGCCATGCATGAAGAGTCAACGTCTAGGCGCAAGGCTGATGATAATGTTCAAGATGGAGCTGTTCCTGCTTATCTTCTGGACCGTGATAACACAACCAGAGCAAAGGTATGGCTATTGGCTCGCATGAAGTATTGAATGAAAGTTTTGACTTTTGATTCTTTTCTGGTAAGTAATCTGACAAATTTCTGTTTTTAGGTTCTCAGCAACACTATTAAGCAAAAGAGGAAGGAGAAGGCTGGGAAGTGGGATGTTCCTCTACCTAAGGTAAGATTGCATCTGATTCTTACCATCCCAAAACTCTGCAGCCTCTGTTCTCCATACTTTCTGGTCATCCCTGACTTTTGTGGCCATTTTCTGGCAAATCTGTCACTGTTTCCAGCTAACTGTGACCTTTGCTGCCTTGCTCTGTTCTCTCCCTGCTTTGTAAAACAAGTCTTTCATCTCACTATTTTGTGCTCTCTTCTATGTTTTACCTTTTAATTTTTTTTATTCTAATTGGTTAGAGTAGCAGCCATCCCACCATAGCATTTTCAGGGTTGGCTGTGCAGTGCTGTTTGTGACTAACAACTATGGGTTGGAAACAACCACTGCATATGACAGTGATTGTGGCAATAAGAACGTGAACTTGGCAGCAATTGAGGAGCTAACTCCGCCCATAGCTCCGCTTTGATTCCTAAAAAGTAACAAGAAGCCCACATCTTGTGATTGGTGGCAGTGGTTTGGATAGGATTGAGCAGAGGGTGTTTAATTCAAATGAGTGAACGTAAACTAGAGGAGATATAAAGGAATAGGGAAAAAAAACTGTCACAGTTTGCACTTTGCACAGATAAAACACAATAAAAATAAAAATAGAAACAAATCACAGACATCACGAGTGTTGCCTGCATCAATTGATGATAAAAAAACCGCTAATCAATGTTCACATGTGTGTATGTCACTATGTTGCATGTAGAAAAGTATAATGAACAGTGGACGGCAGAAATTCTCAATTGTATTGTAAGATATAAATATAGATTCCTGTTTTATAAATATTTTTTCTATTCTTTTAGAAGGAAAGGGTGCCCCGGGGGTGAGGTTGCATTCCTTTTAAGTTTACATGAATTATGAATGTATGCCTTCTCATTTCTTCAGGTGCGTCCTGTGGCTGAAGATGAAATGTTCAAAGTGGTCCGGTCTGGTAAAAGAAAGAGTAAGTATTATATATTTATCTGTCCAAAGTTATCATTTTTCAGCTTTTCAATCTCTTGGTTGTAATATCTTATTTGGTGTCACATGATTAAAATGGTATAAAAACATTATTTGCAAGTATTAGCGACAATAATAATTGTTATCAGATGTGTCACATAATTGCCATTTCTTTTATCTTTCTGCAAATCATGCTTGTTTACAATTCCTAGTTCCTTCCTGCATTCTTTGCTTGATTAGGTTGAGGACTTGAGATATTTTGCAATCTTTACTTTAATCATGGTCTTGTTGTGATGTATTAAATGATCAGATAATTCTTTATCTTGTTCATGAATGTGTCTTCCTGTGACTGTTTCAACAGTCTATTAGTTGATCATAAGCACTTTAAGGGGTATTAGGCAGAATTCATTGTGATCATTTCTGAAACACATCTGATAGTACATGGATCACCATTTTGCAGCCAAGCAATGGAAGAGGATGGTTACCAAAGCTACATTTGTTGGGCCTGGTTTTACCAGAAAACCTCCAAAGTATGAGAGATTCATTCGTCCAACAGGATTGCGGTTCACTAAAGCCCATGTCACTCATCCAGAACTTAAATGCACATTCAATCTAGAAATAATTGGAGTAAAGAAAAACCCTAATGGCCCTATGTACACCTCTCTTGGTGTCATGACCAAGGGAACTATAATTGAGGTATTTATATTTCCTGCTTTTCTAATTGATGGCTATTTTCATGCTCGCAATTCAAGGCATATAATTTGATATCAACTTGGCCTTCTTATCCGCTGATATGTATTGAAGCATAGTGTAGATGTAGTATGACTCTATCAAAATGTGTTGCTTATTTCTCTACTTAATGTTATTTCAGGTGAATGTTAGTGAACTTGGTCTTGTCACACCTGCGGGCAAAGTTGTGTGGGGTAAATATTTTTTGTTTTGGTTTTATCACGGTTGGCTGAAATTTCAGCTGAAAAGTCTGAAATTGACACAATGGATTTTTATTTGCCATGAATGCAGGTAAATATGCTCAGGTTACCAATAATCCAGAAAATGATGGTTGTATAAATGCTGTTTTGCTTGTATAAGGTCATAGTAACGATTGGAGTTCTAACTTGACTTCAAAAGCGGTGGCCAAAATTCATCCCCTATTTTTTTTGCTGTCTTATCACCACCATCATTGTTCGAGGGAAGTTGTCCAATCTTTGTTGGTACCTGAGATTTTGTATGGGAAATCAGTGAGAGAATTTTTGTTATCAGATTGCAATACTGACATGTTCCGTTATTCTTTGGATAGTCAATGCTAATGATCAGTTCTAGCACTTGACATTTTTAGGTAACTGTTGTACAAGAGTCAGACAAGTCGGATAAATTTATATAGTTTATTTGCAAGACACGACATTTTAAGTAGCTGCTTTTATATGTTATGGTACAAATAATATTATGTCATGTATTGCTAATTGCCAAATTTTAATGATAGCCCACAAGTGCATTTCCTAACGGATGTACCATGCAGACTTTATAAGCAATTTGGACGTTGTTTGAATTGTTAATTTTCAATCCTAACAAACTTCTGGACTCTACCAAGGAATGGATAATGGATTATCATTTAATATTTTGAAATTTTATAACCAGGGCACGATTTTCATTAGTCTGTTTAAAATGCTGTCGGGAAAAGGAGTCCATTTCTAAGCAAATTTACAGTTATTTTACTTGCTATTGTTTTCCTTTTTATTAAAAAAAGGAAAGAAAAAGAAATGTTAACGATGCATCCTTTTGAACGCTTATATATTGTTTGTTTTTCGAAAGTCAATACTTTACTTGAAAAAGTTATTATTTATGAAATAATTAAATTATTTTATTAAAAAATTAATTATAAATGATATATTAATAAGTGTGTTAAAAAGAATGCTATTAGCATTGTTCTTTTGTGGAAATCTTCAATATCTGTCAAATGAATAAATGTTAATTGATCAGAATTTTCATGCACCTACCAGGCTTGATATTGCATCGTCTTGTGAAGTGCGAGATTTATTTTTAGAAGGAAAAGTGAGTAATTATACTTAATTATTAAAAAAATTAATGGTTAAGATTGTGATTCAAAGTATAGACATTATAAATGTTCGCTCAAACACCGTAAGCCATTAACCCCAATTTCAGCTGCATGAGGTAGTGCTTTGTTTTGGGCTATTGTTATTTTTACTTCTCCTTTTTAATTATATACTTTCCTTTTTATTTATTTTTTAAATTATCCTTATCTCTATTTCTCTCTTATAATTCTCTCTATCCATTTTTTCTCCAGAAAAAAAAAAAAATACCCCCCTCTTTAGTGGAGACGTCGTACTTCTCTTGCATGTGCGTGATCTAGTCCTCTTTTTTCTAATCGAACTTGGGTGTAGCAGAAATTATCCTTTTGTTGATTTCTCTAAATCTGGATTTTTTTTTTTTTTTTTTGTGAGAGGATTTGGTTATAGGTCATCTGGTTAATCTGCAGAACACTCCGTCAGTATTCACAAAAGGATATGCAGAACACTTGCTGCACAACAATGGATGCAAGTGATCCATTGAGGAAAAATATGCAGAACACTCCACTCCTCATCTAGTTTTTCTTTTTAAAACTAGTTTTGGATTTTTTTTTTTTTTGTCATGGCTTCTATCTCCACCAAAGAGAGGGGTATTTTTTTTCTGAAGAAAAACGGATAGAAAGAATTATAAGAAGGAAACAGAAACAAGGATAATCTAAAAAAAATAAAATAAAAAGGGAGGTAAAAATAACAATGGCTTTGTTTTTTTTTTTTTTTCTTCTGTTTTTTTTGTTTTTACAATTGTTGTTGCAGCTACACAACACATCCATTTATCTTGTAATTGAGGTACCGGATACGGTACTTGAGAATAGCAACACCTATCGCATTAAACAACCCTCCGCAATATACTGTATTTGAAATCATATATAATTATTTATTTATTTCATTTATTTATATATATACATACTTCTCAAAGATACTCTTCCAAAACTAGAGGAGACAACATTTTACCTCCGCAATAGTTAAACAGTTTTCTTGCATTATGACCGTGGTATGCGGGATCATTTGATCCAACAAAATCAACAACTAGAATCCAAGTTTTACAATGGAAGGCCAAGTCTTCACAATAGTTATCGAAAACATTATCAAGCCAAGATATGGACCACAATCTCATCTCGGTCAAAGACTACATGTGAGTCACTTGATCCTTAATAGCAAAACAAAATGAAGCTAACAAAAAAAAAATGAAGGGATAGGCTGAGAATAGTTGGTAAACAATGTCAAGATCTCCAATCATAAATCATATCGAAATCTTCAAATAGAGAGATTCTTCGGAACACCGAGTGAAAGACAACGTACTTATTTGTAGGTTCTACACCATTTAATGTGGCTCATCACCATTAATTGTCTTCCACCTAACCACTACATTTTCGTGCTAATTGTTGTCATAGATGTTGAAAGACAACGGTGGCAAACCTAGTTGACAATGACATGGCACATGTTGAACAATACAATGTTGGAGGATTGCCTAACATTCGTTGTACCTAAAAATTTCTTCTTCATTAGTAGTAACCTTAACTGTATTTAAAGCTACAATCTTCATCACTTGTTTCCTAATCATATGGTTTTCAATTCCCATAATTCCTAATGCAAAATGAATAGTTTTGACCATTATTTAATCTCGTTATATATCATGCAAATCTGCCATTTATTGCTGAAATTTTGTGCTACAAACTTAAAGAAGACTTCAAAAAAGAAAAAGAAAAAAAAAAAAACTGATAACCATTCTAATTCAGAACCTTGTTTGAATGAGGTACCGATTATGACCTTACTTTCCAAACATAACGCGAGTCATGTAATTTTTTCATGAATGGTTAAAAATAAATGCACAAGTCACTGAGTTTCTTAAGAAGTTATATGACTGTGTTTTAAGTAACTAATAATTTAAAATGTTAAAATAAATATTAAAATAATTTATTTACCTACTATACTCGATATACCATGGGTGATCTTTTGAATGTATATAATAAGGCTAATATACTTCAACCGATAGTTAAAAATCAATCTCTTTGTGAGCATAAAATTACTAAGTATATTTTTCTTATTCCAGATTTTGTTAGTGGATTATGGATGATCTAAAGTTCAGGTGGACCACACTAATGACCCCTATTTTTCTTGTACCCGTTAAAAAAAAATACAGGACTCCCAAATTAACTTAATATCTCCACAAACACGATCCTGTATAAATCTTAGATTTGTGGGATTGTTTTGCTTATTTTTGGAGAAAAGAACAATTCATTTTGTGCTTCATACGTCATAACATACTTGTTAAAGGTGGAATGACTTGAAAAGATGGCTATGAACTTAATAAAGCATACTATTAACTTCATTTTTTTTTTCTTTATTTTCCTTAAAAAGGTTCAACTGAATAGAACACACCAAGAAAGTCACGTATCAGTTTCCAACTTTCTACTAATAGGTCAAGAGAGAACATGCCAAGGATACGGCATCATTTCTTCGACGTCATGTTGTTGCCTCACAATTTTACTAAAAAGAAAAAATGGTTAAAGAACACATGGAATGGAATATATAATCATATAGTACTTTCTTGAAGACATTGCTTTGTAATCAATGGTGTTTGTTTAATAGAAACTTATAGTATAATATTTGGTCCCTTCCCACTATCCACTGCCAATAAATATGATGAGGAGCTGAGCACGTGCATGCACAAGTTGGACCACTTAATGGCGTAGAAAAAATTAAGTTCAACTTGATTGTTTAATATTCATAAAATGTGTCAAAATTTATAGGACCGAATGTGAATCTTTGATTTGAATTCTTATCTGCTAGTTGTGAAAAATCTTTGAACATTTCTAATTTAAAAAAAAAGAGAGTAATCTCATGCATGTTTGAAGATACAGGATTCTCGTGACTTTAGAAGAGTTTGAAAAAGTTTGCAAAAATATCTGAATGCATCATTTCATATTCATGGTACACAAGCATATTTTTTTAATAAAAAATAATTTGATTCTCTTGTAATTACTCCCTCCAATCCTTTTTATAAGAAACAAAAGAGTATTCTTTTTTTGTCTTAATTATAAGAAACATAGATCCACTTTAAGCTGTATTAATTGCTAGTTTTCTTTTTTACCCTTCATCTTGTGAAATCCATTAATGAGACACCTACTCACTTCTCATGCATTTATTGGTCTATTAACCATACAAATTGAACTTATTGGTGGAGGTGCAATGTCATTAATGTAACAACTACTTAAACCAATCAATTTAAGGGGTACTTTTGGAATAAAATTAAAATTTATGACATTATTAATTATAACTAACTAACTTAACTATTTTTATTGATCTTGACGATTTAGTTATTTGTTTCTTATATAAAGGACCGGAGCGAGTATTATTTATGAAAAATAAATAATCCTTTTCTCAAACTAAACTGGATGCCCAAATATCTCTCTTGCACCAAACTGTTCTTTCCGACAACTTCTGAATTTTTTTGGCACAATCTTAATTTTTTTAATGGTTCAAATTTTAAAACATACTGGTTCTTGTAACGTGCTGAACCATGATTTTCCTTGATCCAATTAACTAGAAGTTATGAATCACACACTTCGAAGGACAAATCATTTATGACAAGATACTCCAAAGTGTCCTAGCAAATTACTCCATAAAATGAGATACGAAAATACTATTAAGTATATGAATCAAACTAATAATCGATTGTTTTATGTTTCTAGCTTAATCAAATAATATGAATTTAAACCTTAAATATGCAGATACTTTAAATATTAAGAAAAAGAGTTTTATTGCATATAGTAATTCACCCGACTCGAATAGGATTATTTTTTGTGAAAGATACATGTGATGTTATTAAAAAAAAGAGATGAAAGTTTAAAGTACAAGCGAGTGAATCTAAACCATATATTTAAAATAAATAATTAAAATTAAAATTAATTAAAATAATCTCAACTAGTTGTATATAATTATATGATTAAAATGAACTTCTATCACTTATGATGCTCTGATATTTATATTTATACATGTGCAAGCGCGGAAAATAAAAGAGCCATTAAGAACACCACATGAGTGCACGCTTCTTCAACCCACAATTTTTGACATTGTCGGGAAATTTGAAGTTATAGTACATTTAAAAAGAGTTGTCTCTTTTGAACAAGATCCTTGAGAAAATATTTGCGCGGCAAAGATTTACTTTGTTTTTTTTGGTGCAAATCAATCTTTTTGGTGCAATACTTTAGAAGCTTTAATTTGTTTTAAAGTACTTTTACGTTATAAAATTGAGAAAATATTTTTAGTTTTATTATTTTTTTATATCTCCACTAAATAGAATTAGAGAAAGTTTTAAGGAAGTAAAAAGATGATTTAATCAAATGTAATTATATTTTCCTAAAATTATGGATCCAAAAAAAAAAAATCCTAAAATTAAAGTTATTGAATGACTTTATTAATAATTGTGTAAAACCTTAAATGAAAATTATTTTTAAATAAAGGAAGTGATTTCCATATTTTATTTATTAATAAGTACACTTATTAAAAATCCTAATTTAAAATATAAAAATTCATGAAACAAAAAGAATTATGTAATTATTTTACTTTGATTGGATCATTGCACACCATTTGGGTACATTAAGGTAACATTTGACATACCAATAAAACAGAATAGCAAGTTCTTTTATGTTCTTCATAGTTTCACTTTTTTTCCTTTTTGAGAAGTTAAAATATACCACTTTAACTCTGTGTCGTTTTAACAAAATTCACTAGTATGTTCCGTGTCGTTTTAACAAGTCTTACCAGTTACCACCAACTGCTAAGTGTATATACAACAATTTCTGCAAGAAAGCGACTTCAGAGATTAAAAGGCAAAAACAAAAACAATGAAAGTGCTTATCTCTAAATTATGCTGCTAATGCTAACACGTAATTGGATATTTATGAGAATGGAAAGGTTAAGAATACGGTATGATTACCCATTTGACACTTCGAAAGGCTATAAAGTTAACAAAACAAGAAATATCAGGAAAGGATAAACAAAAAAAATGTTAGTTTATTCTTAAAGGGTCCACAGTTGACAAAAAGTCAATAATCAATGTAGCATGACAAATGCCTTTTTTTGACAAAGCTTTTTTGGTTGTTATGATTATTACTAATCCAAGTCAATGTCAGGTTCCAAAGTACAGAGAAATTAACACATGAAAGGCAATCAATGGGGTGAAAAACTTGTAGAGTGGTTTAAGCATTTCAAGGGGCGCAGTCAAGTCATGAGAAACTAACCAACCATTGAAGAATGGAGGAAGAGACAAAAGAGGGTGTCCCCAAGATACACTCATAATCAGGGCACCAATCAGTGCCGTTGCTTTCTAATGATGAAAGTGTGCACTGGCAAGTCTGGCATTGACAATGAAACCTTAAAATCTATGACCAATTTCCTGCACACTTCCCTGCTCTGAGTGCCTGTTGTTCCATTTGGGAAATGCAAGCCATTCATGACAAAAAAGTTGAAGATACAGTTGATATTGATTAACCAGCCAGCATGTTCATTTTTCATAAGCATCCAACTATGAAGTTGGCAATGATGTTAATAGATTGAGGTTGTTTCCATCAAGTAGCTGGATTGTAGGCCTAGTGCTCAGAAGCATCTAACTGGACCCACCAATTACACTCATAAAATGCTATCCAACAACATATGCTGGGACCAGGAGGCAATGCTAAAAACAAAATATTGGAGACAAAGGTGGTTGAGAACATATTTTGACCACATGGGAATAGTACCAATTTTGTGTAATGCTTATCCAACTTGTCTTGTAAACAGAAACACAAACAATCTTGGATTTTATAGTAATGAATCAGATTGTACAAAAGAATCCCAAATTGAGGTAGGTTACAACATTATGCAAACAAGGGGGGAAAACTAATTTGCTTCTTTCATCATCAAGTAAAAATAAATATTGGCAAACTACTAGCAAGAAAAATAATATGACACATTGCTTTTCAGTTATCATACTACAGTTATCTCCATCTACTGGGCTGAGGGTGATATCTACTACTAGTACTATCAGCTTCGCTTTGATCAGTGATCTCTGCACCATTCTGCCTTTTATCTAATCTTGAGTCCTTATGCTCTAGTTGATAATCGCGATGGGAACGGGAAGATTCTCCTCCACTCCTTCGATCCTACAGACAGGAAGGACAAAAGAAAAGAGATAAGCATCAGATTACAGCAAAATTGAACTTTCTTATTATTGGTTAAGTCAACTAAAATGTAAAGTTTGAGAAGGGAGAAGAACACACATCACGGAATAAGAGGTCCTCAGCCTCGAGCATGTGGATCACATGTCCTATTTTAGGCCGCTTTGCCGAATCAGGGTCGACACATCGAAGAGCAACCAACAGAGCCCGTTTAAGAGCCTTTGAAGATGGCTTTTCAGCAATCTTCGGATCAACTACTTCCTCGGATTTTCGATTCCCAACCATACTTTTCAACCACTCTATTAAATTAACCTGCAATAATTCCAACTTCCACAGTTAGGGGGAACGAGAGAAAGAACTGCATAGATAAGTATTAAGTGAACAATCTCAAAACTGTTGAGTGTGTTGGTGATGGATTCTAACCTCTCCTTGTGGTTTACTATAATCAACAGGACTTCTTCCAGTAATTATTTCCATGATAAGTATCCCGAAACTATACACGTCACTCTTCTCAGTCAGCATTCCAGTGCACGCATACTCTGGTGCAACATAACTGCAGAAAGAGAAAGGGAGAGGATCACTGCCTGAGGACCTCAAATTTGAGAGTAATAATAACTAATAACACATTTTGCTCTTACAAGTACTGAAACTAATTATAATTGGCAATAAAGATAGGAAAATGCTTAGTTAAACCATACTAACCCAAATGTCCCCATCACTCGAGTAGTGACATAACTATGATCAGCAGACAAAAGCTTAGCAAGCCCAAAATCAGAAACCTTTGGGTTCCATTGGCGATCAATGAGTATGTTGCTTGATTTCACGTCTCGGTGGACAACTTTTGGTTCAAGACCCTCGTGAAGATAAGCCAATCTGAAACGATACACAAAAATCTCTGATCAAAACCTTTCAAGCATCGACATGTATACCAGTGTATGCCTGCTAGACCATGAATACAGTACCCTTTTGCCGTGCCCAATATAATGTTCATTCGGATATCCCATGTCATAGGGCTTACAAGTCCAACATCCCCATGCAGCCACTGTTCTAGATTCCCATTGTCAACATATTCATACACAAGCATCCTGGAATATAAATACATACATCAAATCTTACATTCTTCAAACTAAACAAACTTCTTAGCTTCAATGTTCAAAATAAATAAATAAATACCTGTACGCCCCCTCAACACAATATCCAAGCAATCTAACAAGATTCTTGTGCCGCACACGACCAATTGTTTCTACCTCTACTTTAAATTCTCTCTCAGCTTGGCCCCTGAAAATAAGTTAAATGTTAAGCACTTACCTCAAACAGAAAGAGAAACACAAAACCAAGACCACATTATTCTCACTATACAGCAACAGCAAGTAATGGAAAAACCCAACAACATATGACAGTACAAAAACTCCTGAAAGTGACAATGACATTATCAATTCAGTAGTAACAAACAAGGAACCTAAAAGAAAAACTGATTCTTTTCTTCACATAAGTAAGCAACTTTACAACACAACACCAAGCATCAGAAGACAAGGATAACACACGAAAAAGAAAACAGGTTAAAAAAGTACAAAACAGTAGCAGCAAGAGTAAAAAGGAAGAAAAACACAAATAAAAAGCCAATCACTGTTCACCATAAGCACCAGTTCACTTCAAACAAGTAAAGCCGCATTCCAAAATTAACACAACCATTCACTTAGCTCAAACCAAGCAATATTTTTTTTTCTTCAAAACCCCCCCAAAATCAAATCAATAAAAAAAAAAAAAAAAAAAAACCACAACCCCAGGACCCAAAACAAAAATAAAATAAATCATTTCCCTTTTTCCTATGCCAGATTCAAAATACCAAAGAACCACATAGACACCATGAAAAACAAATTCCTTCTCAGACAACCAAATTAAAAAATCCCAATTTTACCTCAACACACACAGACCCAACCACAGATCACAGAAGCTTCATTTATCTTCGGCCACCCCAATTAATCCCCAAAATAAATAAAACAAACTCAATTATTATTTCCTCTCAAAATTTGGCCTTTAACCGAGTCCAATAGCATCCATGTCGTGATCCATGTATCCAACCTCACTTAAGTTGAATTCTTACACGAAATTGAAGCATAAAAAAAGATTAGAATTTAAAGAGACGTACTTGTTATTCAAAAGGTTCTTAACAGCAACTTTGGTGCCATCAGGTAACAACCCACGATACACGATTCCATAGCCACCTTCACCAATGACGTTCTCTTCACACAAGCCATTAGTTGCAGCTTCGAGTTCTCGGAGCGTGTACCACCTCCCCCACCCGAGATGCGACACTTCGGGGCCCACACTCCCGCTGCCCAGCGACGACGCCGTTTCGCAGACGCTAACGGTTGCTCTGCTCTCGCCGCTCGAGTAGAGGGCGGAGCGGGGGTGGTCGGGCTTCGGCGGGGGCAGGTGGACGGTGGCGGGGGGCGGGGGGACGTGGACGATCTCGAGGATTTCCTTGGAGATGGGGGGAGAGGGGACGGCGGAGGTGGTGCGGCGGTGCTTGTGGTGATGGTGGTGGTGGCGGCGGCGGGAGGTGAGGCAGAGGGAGAGGAGGAAGAGGGTGATGACGATGAGGGATCCGACGAGGATGCCGATGACGACCCAGAGGCGGAGCCCGAAGATGGAGGTGCGCTTTGAGAGCTCTGTGTCCACGAAAGCGGCGTCGTATATTGACATGGTTCAAAATTTGAAATGAAAACAAACACAACACAGTGTGTGTGTGTGTGTTAGAAACTAGAGAATGAGTGGTGGTGGCATTGGTTTTGGGTGGAGATGAGTGACAGAGGAGAAAGTTTTTTGAATCGAATCCAGAGAGTGTGTGAGAGAGAGAGAGTACGGAAGATAAGTTGGTGTATTTATTTATTGTGTGTGTGTGTGTGTGATTCTCTTCTCTGCTTTTTCGTAAGAGGGAAGAATTGAATGCTATTGGATTTGGAGATCAGAGAAACATGTATGGGAGAAGCTACTTATGTTAATTCATGACTCAAGACACTGAGCAAGGAGGGTCATCAATTTTGAGAAACTAATTCATAGTAGTACAATACTAAGGTTATTTGTTACATATTGCATACTATTTATTATTACATACTATCTTCGTTCTAGTTTATATGACGTTTAAGATTTTGACACAGGTATTAAGGAATGTAATTAATTTGTTGAATTTTCTAGAAAACATTAGGTAATTTCCTAATATATACTTTATCTCTCTAATTAATTACTCACAGTACACTGCTCCCACTAAGTATTGATTAAGGGTAGTCCTGAAAAAAGATATTTAATACAGGATTGGTTTTGTAAAACGACATCTATTTTGAAATAATTTTTTTTCTTCTAAAACGTCATATAATCTGGAACGGAGGGAGTATTATAATAATTCATACAATACTATACTAGCTATTATTCTTTTGTGTTATCTACTCTATGAATTATTATATGTGTATTATGTTTTTAAAGTTTTGAGGAGTGTCAGTGATATGCTTTTTAATATATACTTTATTATTGGTTAAAATTTATTAAAAACTATAAAATTAGAAGAAAAAAAAAAGAAACATTTAATAAGAAGTAAGATTTACAAAAAATTAAAATTGTTAATAAATTTAAGTCAATAATAAAAAGTGTGGTCAAAAGATGTGTTAAAAAATATTTGTTGTTAGAATTACTCTGATTTTGTTTAGTGAGTTTAATGGTGATGCACTGACAGTGTAAAATAATTTTACACTATCATTCAATCACAAATCACCGTTTACATAACTTTTAAGATAGTTTTTTAAAAGTCAATCATCTTACCATAAATAGTGATTTGTGATTGGATGACTGTGTAAAATAGTTTTATACTTTATGTGTATAGTCTTTTTTCTCTTGTTTAGTATTGGATGCACATTCACCATGAATAATTAATTGGTATAAAATTGTTTTAATTTAATGAATAATTTTAATTTTTAGCATTAGACATATAACTACTTTAAATATTGAAAAATGAAGCTATATTGTCTTATCTGTAATTTTATTGACTCAAATCAGATTGTCTCACCTGAGAATCAGATGAAATCTCAGTATTTAGGAATCACGATCCGCGCTTCTGCAGTTACAGACTTACATACAAGGTTACCTGACTAACTTGCGTTTTCATGTTGGGGCATGGTGAAAATTGGGATCAAGAAAGAGAAAATAAAATTTATAAGACCATTGAGGCATTTATAAAAAGTTCATGTTAAAAAGTCATACATTTCAAAAGCATAAATTACTTTGATAAATATATTATGTTATAAAATATAATATTTAATAATATTATTGAATTTAATTGCGTATTATATTTAATAAATGCAATATTCAATATTATATATAGAAAAATTGAATTTTATATGTTTATATAAATACTACATTAATGTTTGTACTTGGGTATATTTTAATTTTTTAATTTTACTACTTTAAAATATGTTTTATGAATAATAATAATAATTAAAAAATAAGAATTTTTTAACATATAATTAATTTTTAAATAATTCATAATAATTAATTTAAAATATAAATTTGGAAAAAAATTAAGTGATAAATATATGCCATATTAGAAGTCAAACATTTCTAAAGCATATATTACTTTGATAAATATATTATAATATTTAATATTATTATTGAATTTAATTGTGCGTTATAGTTATAAAATACAACAATCAATACTATATATAGAAAAATTGATTTTTATATATTTATATAAATATTACGTTAATAATTTTACTTAATTAATTTTAATTTGACCATATTTAAAATATATTTTATGAACAATAGTAATTAATAATTTTTTTAATATATATATATATACTTTTTAAAATAAGTCATCTTACATATATTTATCAAATTATATATATTATATTAATATACATTTAAATTTTTTATTTTAAAATATGTTACAAAAGGTAACACACGCGCACACACACACACACATTCGTATCAATTTATTTTGTTAATTTGAAAATAAACACACACACACACACTAGAAATTTACTTTTCGTTTCAAATCTCAATTACTTATACTTCATTAAACTTTACATTATATCAATTTATTTTGTTAATTTGAAAATAATTTTAAAATTCGTTTAAAAATAATTGAAAATTTAATAAATCATCAAACCAAATCAAACTAAACTACAAAATATCAGTTTAATTTTATTTAGATTTGATATTGTATTCAATCCAAACAAAACTTTATATTATTTTATGTTTAATTAGACTATTTTTTATTTATTTAAAAACATCCAAACTGTACTGCAAACACCCTAATAGCGGGGCACGATTTAGAGTTCTCCAATAATCGCAACTATATATAGCCATGTACTTTGATTAAGTAGCTCAAGAAAGTCTGCTTTTGATGCAAGTAGCTCGCTAAAGTCCGATGCATTATTGTGTTGCCCAGTAAATTAGAAGTTAATGAATAGTCTATTTAGGGCTTCTTTAAGAATGCATTATATTGGAGCAAAATAATGGCCAACAAAAAATTTGGTTGAATTGGGTGAGACATTAGTGGACTGATTGAGCTCTTATGAGTTGATCAGTTTATTAAATAAAAAAAGTAAAAAGAAAAATAGAGTGCGATTGGTTAAAGGTATGATGGATAGGACCCACCTAGGATATGTCTTTTAGTTATGCAATAATTATTATTTTTATTTTACATTAGAGACAATAAAATTAAAATATAAAATTGTGTAAGTATTCAAATTCTGATTTCTAAATAATGAATAAAAAGGGGTACACACTTGAGATTATCCCGGTTCTTTTTTTTTCATTGATCTCTTATGATTACCCAATTAGCCCCTACTGAAACTACTATTAATTAAGTTTGCGTCCAGATCAAATTCCCTATAAAGTTTCAAAGTCATATCTATTGGACTTGTTTTTTATAAGCATTGTTAAACATCGTTAGAGTGTAAAGTAACAGAAGAAGAGTTATTTCTATAGCAACTCTATAATATTAAAAAGAAGAAAATTCACAGTTTATGAGAGAGGCAATATGCAATTCAAAATTGGATAAAAAATGCTCTTATAAAAAAATACAGAGCTTATGGATCATTTTATCGTTCCACACTGACAGATTTGTAACTTGAATTCCTTTTGGGTTCAATTTTGAAAATTGAGACGAAACGAAACCAGATAGTCCTTCTTTTGGGGGGTCAATGGGCCATATATAGAGTAGTTGAAAATTAGACTGCATGTAAAGATTACATTCATTTGGGCCGTTGTTACTATGTTTGGATTAGGGGATGGCACTTACTATTTCCACCACCCTTTATAACTCGTACACTCTCCCTTCCCATTGTTTTTGAAATCTTTTTTCCTAAACTACCCAGTTTATACACTCCCCTGAGTCCCCTCATCTTTCTAGTTTCTCCCTCCCATACTCTTTTTCTGGAAATAAAAACACATCCTCCCATTCCCTTGGACTCACCACCAAGATATTTGTGTTTGTGGCGTTGCGCGATTCTAATGAATTTAAGGGCATGATATTTGTTTCGACACAATTGCTTCCTTTGCGATGTGAATGCACCACAATGCTTCGTCCTTGTTGCCTTCCATGGCATGGCGTAAACACCTTGACGTTTTGACCTTGTTACTTTCCAGGAATAAATAGTTTATTAACAAGAGGTTTTGCTCAAATACAAATTTGGCCTTTGTCCTTTTTTATATTGGATCATCAATTTTGATCATCAACATAGAATTTTGAATGCTGGCTTGGAGAGGGGGAGTGTTTTTTATGGAATATGGTTATATGAGAGGGAGAAAGAAAGGAAGGGAGTGTATTTGTGGGGATAGTTTAGGGAAAAATTAAAAAAATATTGGGAAAGGGGATCGTATAAGTAATAAGGGGGAGTGGAAATAGCAAATGCCTTAGGGGATTGTTATGTTCACTCCCTGTTTTGTTAAGTTTACTCTGTACTTTTCGAATCAACCATTTTAGGCCTCAAACTTTGAAAAATACTTGCTTTTAGTCCTTTCCCTCTTATGATGTTATTACTGTTAACAGAAATACAGTTCCCGATAGCTATAAACTGTCACAAAATACACATTTCTCATATATTTAAACTTAACATCATTGGCGACTAAAAATCGTCACAGATTATTAAAAAAAATAGACACATAATGTATCATCGGTAATGGAAGAGACGAATTTCTTGTTGAGTTTGAGTCTATTTTTTTTTTAATAATCATTTTTAGCTGCCAATAATGTTGAGTTTAAATACATGAGGAATGTGTATTTTGTGGCGGTTTATAATCATCGAAAAATGTATTGCTGTTAACAGTATTAACACCATTTGAGGGAAGTGACTAAAAACAAGTGTTTTTCAAAGTTTGAGGACTAAAATGGTTGATTCGAAAGTACAGAAACTAAAATAATTTTTTTTTGAAAGTACAAGGACTAAAAATATATTTTATCCATAAAAATACACCACATCTTACTCTGTTTTTAAATTTTTTGGCAAAGCTCCGTTAACTTTTATTAGAAAAAAATTTATTATCAAAATATTCTTTTCACTCTCCTTCGTTACACTATTCTTTTAAGCACTCATCTCCCTTAAATGATAAAAATATACTATATTTTATTCTTTTTTGATAAAAAATGATTTTACGATTAAAGTGTCTTTTACACTTCTCTTGAAATATTAAAAGAGTTTTATTAAGAAAACATTTTTTTTTATTTTGGAATGATTATCTAAAAAATATTTAATTTCATAAATAATAAATAATTTCCTTAATTTATATATCATAATTATTTTTATTTTATAATATTTTTTAGTGAAATAAAAAAATATTGTTCCATTTCAATGTCTTTTTCATTTCACTAAAAATAAATATTATAAAATAAAAATATATATATAAACGAAATTATTTGATATTTTTTCAAATTAAATATTTTAAAATAATTATCCCAACTCTAATCCTTGATTTGGTTGCGTGTAGATTAGAGGAGAGAGGAAAGGAGACAGAAGAAATAAGGGGATCTCAAGTTGCGTGGTGGTTTGGTTAGCAAGAATTTTTGGGCAGGGGAGGAAGGAGAAATAAAAAGGTGTGGATCCCACACATTTTTTTATTTCTTCACAAACCAATTCGAAAGTGTGTAAAATTTGTGAGTTGCAATAAAAAATTAATAATAGTTGATTTTACAAGGGTTCAAAACCCCAAATAGGTTATGGTGGTTAGTAAATGCAAAAACTTGGTTTTACAAGGGTTTTGAAACCCTCGTAAAATATGACTCGTTACTTTTCTTAATTTTTATTCTAATTTTCTTATTTTTATTCTATTTTGTACTATTTTTTTTCAATCAAATAACTTTTATTTTTACTTTATTTCTCACTTAATTCTCTTCTCTTCTTTTCTCACATATTCATTTTTATTTCCTCCCTTTCCTTCCTCACATCCCAACACAGGGTAAGTAATTGACTCTCAATGTTGTAGCATCATGTTTTCTTTCTAATATAATCCTAATTAATATCCAGAGAATCATCATCATTTATTTCACTAAAAGAAACGTCATTTATTTCACATCTTAACTTTATGGGAGAATATCCAAATTGATCACCAAAAGTATAAGACATTGTTATTTTAGTTCTTGAAAGTAGTAAAATTAAAAAAAAAATCCTAAAAATATAATCTATTACTCATTTTAGTTCAAAATTTAAAAAATTGTGTGACTTAATGATAATATTAATATACTTTCAAGAAATAAAATGATAATAAATAGTTAAATTTAATATTAAAGTTACAACATAAAGATTTATTTTAAATTTTTTTACTTTCAGGTTGACCAATTTTTTTTATTTAGGGACTAAAGTAATAGTACCTCACATTTTTAAAAACTGATTTGAGTATTCACCTAACTTTATTAAGAAACAAATATAGAGAACATAGATCACTGAGCATATCTTACCATAATATTATCATAGGATGATAATACATTAAAATTGATTGTCTAAACAATTGGATGACTATTGATCGATTTTGAAGGCATAAATTGTTGCTGGCATAGAAGTATTAATATAATTGGAGCTTCTGCAGCTGCTGATGTGGAGCTAGCTAGCCTAGCTTAATTACCAGTTACCACCTGTGCAAATTGGTCATAGTTAGCTTCTTATTGATGGACAAACTGATCTTGGGACCTTTTGTACTTGAACAATTGCTATTTCATTCATATGACTATATAACAATCTATAAAATGGGAACTTAATTAAAAAACCTTTGCGTCCTTAGAAAATAATTTCCTTTGCAATCGGAGATATATAATATTCACAACGTTGCTGAAGGATACAGTGAATGTAAAGTGCATGTGCTGTCCGTGCCGTTTGCAAGACTTTGACTAAGCGACCATAGCCGATAGTGATTGATGACAGATAATGTAAGTATGCATCGTGACCACTGACCATCTTTTTAAATATAAAAATAAATTATACTAATTATTCTTGAAGTTTTGTAAAATTAAATAAATTTTTTTCTATTTTTTTAACATCTATAATGACTTCCTTTATAGAAGAATATGATGTAATATTTTTTTAAATAATTAAGGAAATTATTATAACATATATAAAGAGCTTTCAGTGTATATTTTTCAAAATTAAGGAAGGCCTTACAAGAAAACACGATATAATATTTTTTAAACAATTAAGATGTTTAGTATAATGTATAAGAAAATGTAAGTATATATTTTTCAAAATTAAGGGAGTTAATGTATGAGTAGAAAAAACAGAAAGAATTTATGTAATTTTATGAAATCTCAAAATCAGTGAGTGTATTTTACTCAAATAAATAAATAGCATTAATTAGTAGAAATGTCCTAATTAAGAAAAATAAGCTGTCGGACCAAATAGAATCATTGATGACTGATTATATATGTAAGTATCCTAACCACTACTGATGACCATCTTAAAAATAATATCATTAGTAAGAAAATTTCTAAGCAAAATAAGCAAAAGTGAAGGGTAAATTCAAAGATGGTAGCGCATTTGGAGTTTTTGTATTCCGCACAGGGAACAAAAGAACTTACCACCCCCATTTTCTGTTATGGAATGTATGAGGTAGAAGAAACAAAGAGATCGATTAAGAAAAAACAAACCGAAAGTATAAAAAAACTATTCCACGGAATAAGAAGCGTGTGACAGAAAAGACAAAGAAAAATATAAGAAGAAAATTGAATAGAAAAGGAGATGAAAAAGAAAGTAAATATATACTTATTTATCATTACTCGCTTTGAATATAGGACAAAACTAAAGATTATTTATATGCGTCCAATTGTCCGACAATTGAGACAGTAGGAGATTTTAGGACAATACACCATTAATTGTTGAAACCTTTGTAACCCCATTCCTTAATCCACGAAAACACTAGGAGTTTCAGTTAATACATGGCTGAACTTGTAAGGCCAAGATCTGCTTCTTTTGACCATGCTTTTAGAGGTACTGAAGTGACTTTCAATATCCTCTATATCCAAGTACGTAACATGGCAGCAGAAACCAATCCTCCTCTGCATGCCCTTGTTGCTTTCATCTTCTTTGGACTTCAAACTTTTCTTCAAATAAGATATCCAGAAAATCCCACTTCATTTCAGCTTCATCCAAAGACCACCATCGTCTCCATTGCTAGCTTTCTTGTTTATTGCTTGGCCTTCTTGGGTAGCCTCAAGTTTGGTATAAGGGTTCATCACATTGACACCCTCTTGCACGTGTTTGGTTCACTCTCGTTGATTTCCTTGGTGTTGTTATTGCTACCCGACACTTGGGAATCATTCGGTTTCATTATGTACACATTATGGTTCATCACTCATGCGGTCGCCATGATCAAAACCCGTTTAAGGGAAATATGGGTGCAAGTGAAACGTCAACATGAGGAGGGTAGTGCGTCCATTGTTACCAACCACTTCAATTGATTTGAATTAACTGTTTCACCCATGGGTCTGGTTTTTTCTAATTCAGCATATGTTGTATTATTTTTCTTAGTTAATTAGTATGTGTGTCCATGTTTCTTAATTTGTAGTTCTTGCAACGCACCAAAGTAAATATATGGCCCTAATTTGTAAGTTCTCACCTTGGAGATGAAGCTGAAGCTAAGAGAAAGTAACATGTGACAGTTATGGACAAGATTGCACCATGTGTTGGATGGGAGAAATTATACATGGTCTATAACTATTATGGTCTTGACCAATTTTCACATTATACATAGTTGAATTTTATTGACTCTTTCTCATAAATTGAAAAATTTAGTTTCATGTCATATAGGGATTGATAAGGATAATAGGTACACTTGATAGTTATGAACCATGTAATAATTTTTCGTTGGATAGAGATTCCTCCTCCTTTTTAGTAATTGTTTTTGAAAAATGTGATATTTTATGAAAAAACTTCTATGAAATTAATAAGCAATTTCTTTTATATTGATTGAAAATTGAATAAAAGAGAGAGAGACTTAGTAGAAATCATGTAGAGTCGTTGATTTAGTTAATGATGTGTCCATAGGATGATTGACTTTGATCAAAATGTGGAATAGGATTGATAGAAGTGCACCATGTGGACCGAGGTATGAGATCACAAGATGATAGGTAGCTCGTTGGCAAGATTGAGACGTCACTGTAGGTGTTCATGGTGCAGTTTGGTCTGATTTTTGGATAAAAAGTCATCCGAACCAAGCATAATAATAATGATAATATGTGTTTCAGTTTGAATGTAATATCAAATTCGAATAAAATCAAATTGATATTTTGTAGTTCAGTTTGGTTCAGTTTAACAGTTTTTAAAATTTTTAATTTTTTTTTCAAAATTATTCTTAATTTGACAAACAATAAAATAAATTGACACAATGTATAATCTAATAGCTAATTGAGTCGTGATCAACTGTTCAAAATGACATTTAGGGTCCGTTTGATTTGCTAAAAATTATGGTACTGGACAGGACAAATATTTTTGTTCCACGTTTGATTTGAAAAAGGATTATGGGACAGCACAAATTAAACGGATGAGGACAGGACAAAAACTCCATTTTTTGTTACTCAGAAAACCATGGGACAACTTTTTGTCCCAGGTATAAAATATTCAAAAGACACATATACCCCATTATTTGCATTTGAATTTGAGTCACTGCATTTGAATTCCCATTAACTGCTAGCTACAACAACCTTATCATGCCATGTATTTTGAATTTACATTATCTATTAGCTGCAACAACCTTATCATGTCATATATTTTAAATTCACATTATCTACTAGCTAGCTTATTTGTATATATTTTGTATTTTGAATTCACATAATATATAATAATAATGCAAATTATATTAAGATAATTAATTTTAAAAGGATATTTTAGTAAATTTTATATTATTTTGCTTGTACTGTCCATTGTTCATCAAACAATGTACATGATAAAAAGTTGTCCAGTAACTTCAATATTTGTTCTGTATTGTGCTGTCCAGTACCATCATTTTAACAAATCAAACGGACCCTTACATAATTATAAGGGGATGTTTGTTTCATGGAATCTTATTAGATTCCCAGGAATGTGGAGATGGGAATATATATTCTCATGATTATTAGAAGGTAATAAAAAAATATTCCTAAGCATAATTTATTCCTAGGAATCAATATTATACATGTTTGTCCATCTTCTTATTCCCATATAAAGGGGTAGGAATCTTATATTCCCATGGGAATGTTTAAAATAATTTGTCACTTCCCTCTTATTCTACCTCATTTATTTATTTAATATTTTTGTTTTTAAATTCAAATAAATTTAAAAACATTCCCGAAAATTAGAAGTATTTACCAAATATCTTTGATGAGAATAACATTTCCAGTAATAACATTCCTAGGAATATTATTCCCGGGAATATAATCAAATCCGTGAAACAAATGCCCCCTAAGGAATAAAACAACAAAAAATCACAAATAACAACTAAATTGTAAATCTCTTATAAAAAAAAAAAGTACAATATATACCATCCATATTTAATTGGTCATACATTATGAATGTCATAATCTTATAATCTAACACAACTAAAAATGTCTAATACATATAGAATGACATACTATCATTATCAGAAAAGTCATTATTTCTTCCTGTGTTTGTGAGCATATGCTGAAGATGATGCATTATTATAACAAATTCAAGTCCGTGAAATTGGAGACAAATGATAGTTGCCAGATTTGAAAGATTTTATAGTCATTATCTTTTCAATTTGATGTTCTAAAGACCTCTTATAACATTTAAAATTATGAGTGAACTATTGATGATATGATCACTATTGTTATTAAGAAGGAGCCTATGAGCTTATAAGAAAAAAAAAAGGAGTCTATAAAAAAGGGTAAGTATCATATTGTTCAATTTGTTGCTAAACCCTATAACGACAAGTTTGCCACTTCTACATTACTACTATGGATGTGAAAAAATATAATAATGAGAAATTAAATAATGGCAAGAAGAAGGCAAAGAATGAACCTCAATATCTAGGGCTTAATAAGAAGTGCTTTAAGGAAAATTGCAAATATTATAAGAAGTATGGACGTAAGTTAATTAAGTGATTACTATATGAAAATGTGAGTGGGTGGGCCAACTTTATTTGTTTGGTACAATGAAAATGCAGAGAAGAGAAATAAAAAAAAGTTGTGGGACCCACACATTTTTATTTTCACTCTCATGAGCAATGAAATGCAACGGTGGTCAGGTTTCTTTTTTCACTTTACCAAAAGTAACCCTATTGACAAAGGGTAAAGATGGATGGAGTTGTCATTTTAGTATTTTGAAAATAAAAAAATTCAAAAATAATATTTGGAAATATAAGTTGTAACTTACGTTAATCCAATTATAATTATAGTTCTATTAAGTATAATGTCCATTTTAATTGACATGCTAAGTGTAAATGTGACAAAACTCCATAACACATGGTTGATGGATGGATGTTCAATCGGTTGGAGTAAAATGAAAGTTAAATTATAATAGTAATATTTCCTCCATTTTATAAGTGTTTAGTAATTCATGTGATACTATTGATTCACTTCTTAGAAGTTAGGAGGAATGAAGGGTTTCTTAAACAAATGGACTGAGAATGAAGGCGTTCGAATTAGGTTAGGGCCTAACCCGAGTATGAGGTCTACCCTATTTGACAGGGATTGCTATTCTCACCCCGAAATTTGAAAAAAAATGAGAAAAGACCAACTTACCCCCATCAGCTACCTCCCACCCCACCCTCTCACCTTCCTCGCCCCACACCCACCCTTTCTTCTCACCCCCTTTGGCCTCCTTCCCCATTCTCCTCTCCCTCCCCAACGTCTCTCCCTCACATTGTCTCTCCCCCTATGTCTCTCCGTCACATTCTCTCCCTCACAGGTTCGTCCCCTCCTCCTTTTTTTTGTCATCTTAACGCAGTACAACGGAATCGTGATTCCGTTGTGCTGTTTGAAAAACAACACAACGGAATCGTGATTTAAATTGTGTTGTACAATTTTTTTTTAAAAAAAACATATTTTTATTTTTCTTTTTAAAGTAAATTTTTATTTTTAGTTTAGTTAGTTATAAAGTAAAATTTGTTTTTTAGTTTATTTAGTTATAATTTTTATTTTTATTTTTTAGTAAATTTATTATTTTTCTTTTTTAAAGTACATTTTATTTAAAGTAATTTTAAAAAAAAATACTTATTGGAGGAAGTATGTTTATCCAGTTCTAATTATTTTACTTTTTTTTTATTTAGTTATATAGTATTTTAGTTTATTTTTTGTTTATCCAGTTCTAATTATTTTAGTTTATTTTTTGCAGATTTATTATGGCTCGGACAAAATATGTTTCCTATGATCGCCGACATGATGCCTCCACATTGGAGGAAGATGCTGCTGTAGAAGCTGGTCAGCCTGCCCAGCCATCTAGGGCAGAGCAGCGATATGTGACAGCATCTGCTCGTCGTCGTCAGGCAGATGATACTCGTGCTGTTGGAGGAGTACAACAACATGAGCTAAAGGATGTAGAGGGTGTACATGCTGAGGCAGACGTGCCACAGCCTGGTCCAGACGTGTCGCTACCTGAGGCAGAGGTTCCTCAGCCTGATCCAAAGGTAGTGGAGGTACCATAGCCAGTCGTAGAGATCCCAATTGCTGACCGGATCATTGGACCGTCATTTCCTGGTGGTCCTATAGTTGATAGAGTACTGAGGTCCTATAAGGACCATGTCATTGGACATACATGGATCGGCGAGCCTCAGGAGGAGCTGAAGGTGGTTAGCCACACTGGGAAGTTGATTCCCTACCCTACCCAGCCACAGGCCCGGACATACGTGGATCAGTCTGGCTTGACGGACCTTAATGAGGCGCGGTTTACCGCGAATAAAGGCTTCGTCAATGCCTTTATTGAGAGGTGGCATCAAGAGACATGCATCTTCCACTTGCCCGTCAGAGAGATGACCATCACTCTGGATGATGTGTCCTGTCTACTACACTTGCCTATTATAGGCTTGCAGATTGCCGGCCTAGCGACCGCGTTTATGAAGACTGACATTAGGATGTTGCTGAGGACCATGCTAGGACTAGTGTCTGACGATGAGGCAGATGCTGCCACGATGGCAGGAGCCAAGGTACGTCTCACATGGCCGAGGGAGCTATATGAGAGGTATGTGCAGTTTGGTTCATATGTGTGGGTCGTACGGACGTATTTGTTGCACTTGTTCGGCTGTACCATCTTTCGCCGACAAGAGCTCCACACATGTGAACATTTTCTACCTCTGCTACCTTAGTGATCTGTCTACATGCGCCCAGTACGCTTAGGGAGTATCTGCACTAGTGTATCTTTACTAGCATCTCTCCTATGCGACCTTGCGTGAGAGCAAGCAGTGTAGAGGTTCTATGACACTACTACTGGTAAGGAATTATTTATTTGTTGTTTACATATTTGTTTATGTGTTTTTGAATACAAATGTTCACATAATTTGCTTTCTTTATTTTATAAGCATGGGCGCTTACACATTTGCTATCAGTTGGCGGATGAGAGGATGTCGCTTATGACCTTAGGCTTCCCTTTACTACTAGATGGAAGACGACAAGGGGTACCGGCAAGGCTTGGGGGACCAAGCGGTTGTTGGATCAATTGTAGATGGAGGATGTCGTCTGGTCCCCATATGATGATAGATATAGGGCTACCGCTGGTAGACCCTTCTTGGAGCAGACATATTATTCTGGCCACATCAGGTGTGGCACATATATGCAACCCTATCTGTCAAAGAGGGTTTTGAGACAGTTCGGGTACGTACAGGGGATCCCTCCACCACCACCTCCTCGTCCTCCATTTGAGACATCTCATTGTTGGAAGCAGCATAGAGTGGAGCTGGGCAAGCATGCGCCAGAGGATGCTCCATGGGCCTGCACCTCCTACTACTTGGCGTGGTATTATGAGCATTCACATCCATATGTGATTACGCCAGAGGAATGAGTGGTAGCACGGAGTCTAGTACGTATGCCCGACCCCATACCTCAGCCTCAACCTCAGTCTCAGTCTCAGCCTCAGCCTGGTGACCCTCTGCTAGAGTTTGTAGATGGTGTAGATTACTTGTGCGAGGTAATGTAATGCAAATACTTTTTCCATAATTGTTTACATTTTTTTGATAAATAATTACTAATTTTAATTTTCGTTTATGTAGGATCAATACCGGATGATGTCTGCATTTGTAGAGAGGCTGTTGCATACCAGAGCCATTCTTGAGGGCACGCATGACCATGAGTTGGTGCAGCGGCTATTGGGCATAACACAGGGTGGCTTAGGTGCTGAGTGCAGCAACCAAGGACGCAGACAGAGGAGGAGGACTGAGGGCGGTGGCCGCAGAGGTGGTGGTCGCAAAGGCGGTTGATTTATGATGTATTTATTGATATTTCTATCTAAACTTTTATTTTGTATGTACATTTTATTTTATTTTACAATTGATGTTTTGAGTTTATTACATTTTTTTTATAAACTCTATAAATGACACACGGGCGCCTGGTAGTATAATGAAAGAAGGAATTATTTCTCCATTAAAATCATAGAACAAACAACAACAACAACAACAATAACAACAATGTGCAACATAATAACACTTCTACACATATTTCATAAAAAATAACAACAGCAACAACAACCAACATAATATAACTTAAACATAGTTATTGGTTTACTACATAGACTTCTTTTCATTAGAGCTACTTATCGCCATTGTCTCACGCATAAGAACAATAATCTGTTTCAGATTTGGGTTATGCATCAGGGCAAGGATTTCTTCAGGAGATCAGCCAAATGATGTATATAATTTTATCGGTCCTTTTGAATGAAATTCACAAAAGATGAAAAATATCTTACCCACACATTGTCGTCTTTAAGCTCTATGCAGTCGTACTCAACACAAACATCACCTACATATACAAGTTGACAGTAATACATGTCAAGTAGCATTCTGCTACGTCCGATGGCATCCTATACTATTTTTTTCAAAACAGTAAGCGACATGTCTGCACTTATTGTAATGAATTTAGGACCATGGGGACATTCAAACTTTACCCTCTTAGAAGTTGAAATCATGTCACCATCGTAATACACAACAAGATATCCCTCCATCTTTTAACCAATATACCCAATATAAACACACTGCAATGAGCTACCTTGTACCTACACCACTGATGTTTTATACTACAATATTTACTGTTCATCCGTGACTCACTCTGTCATTCAATTATCACATACTCTGCACTTTGTTTAACAAAAGGCAACGACCAAGATTGCACCGACAAAATATAGGGTTTAGATAACATCGATACTTCAATTATCACATACTTACTGTTTGCCTGTCAGATGGACATTAACAACTTTACTTTTTTGTTGCAGAATAAGCAATGATCTATATTAATCCTATAAGATACATCGATCCATGTGCATTAAATTGGTATGTTTGTTTCTGTCCAAAATTTAAAATCTAAAATTATACATTTAAAAAAACATTACTCATAAAAAAAAACTTTGAAAAATTAAAAAAAATTAAATCAACGTATACAACGGAATTGTGATTCCGTAGGAAGGGTAATTTTGTAATAACATAAAAGCCACCTACGTGGGTGGTGAGAGTAGCAAAACATGAGGTGAGAATAGCAATTCCCCTATTTGACATGTAGTCATCTCACGGTATTATGATATTAACATATAACAACTCCTCCTATGCTATGGATTCATGTAATATGACATTTTAGGACATAAAACCAAATCAGGTTATTGGGCCATATTTGTTGGACTTGTTTTATTTTTATGAGCATTGTTAAACATCGTTAGAGTCCAAAGAAACAGAAAAAGAGTTATTTCTATAAACAACTATATAATACTAAAATAAATAAAAATTCACAATTTATATATAATTTATGAGAGAGAAAATATGCAATTCAAAATTGGATAAAAATGCTCTTCAAAAAATAGAAAGGCTCTGGATCATTTCATCATTCCACGCTGTCAGATGTGTAATTTTTGAGACGACGAAGCCAATTAAACCATAAAACACTTTATTGTTTTCGGTCAATAGACCTAGAGTACTTGAAAATTAGCTAGACTGAATTCATTTGGGCCTTTGTTGGTTGGGATTATAATGAGTTATTTCATTTTATAGTATTTTTTATAATTCATTTTAGTGATATTCACGCTTTTGATCAAATATATATTTAGAGACCAACATTATATGGTTTGAGGAAAATTGAATTCGGATTCTTTAAGAAAAGTTTTATAGTGATTTTATGAAAATTCGGATGCTTGCAAAGCAATGCAAAACATAAAAGGATTTGTAAAAGAATTTAAAATGTAAGAAAACACAAAGGTAACAAAATAAAGAAATGGGGAAGAAAGGCTGTGGAAAGAAACCCACAACACATAGCAAATGCAAAAAGCTTTCTTTTTTTGTAATGGGTGGGAAGCTTAAGTGTACTGTATAAATGTTAGATAGAAGTTAAAAAGGTTTGAACTTTTAAATAAGATATTTTAATAAAAATGATAAAATATAATGAAAAGAGAGGGGGCCATAAGATAATTTACGTATAATATAAAAAGAATTCCTAAAATATGGGGCGGGGTGGCCATAGCTCCTGTGGGCCACCCAGTGCCTCCGCCACTGATTACATGAGTTTATTCAGTAAAATCAGGGTGAAACAAATATAGAACATAAATCACTGAACATATCTCACCATAATGTTATCATAGAATGATTTTTTTTTTTTTGACTGCGTAATCATAGAATGATATACATTACTAATTAAATTAATTTTGATTGTCTAAACAACAATTGGATGACTATTGATCAAAATTTCAGGGATATAAATTGTTGCCGGCATAGAAGAATCAGTAGAATTGGAGCTTCTGCCGCTGCTGCTGTGGAGACTAGCTTACCACCATGTGTGCAAATTGATCATAGTCAGCTTCTTATTGATGTACTTAAACAATTGCTATTTAATTCATATGAATACGTAATCACAATCTATGCATGTGCGCTATCCATGTCGTTTGCAAGATCTTTTTGATGACTCGACCTAGCCTTAGCCTTAGATATTGATTAATGATGATGTCTAGCTATCAGCACTAATCAATTGCCCTACCCATAAAGTCATAGAAAGCGCAATATATAGAATAATTATTAAATAATTATACATGCGTCGTGGACGTGGAGTTGGTTTACGAATTAGCTTCATTGTCCCCCGGAACAATTTGTCTCTAAGCATGATGGTTTTCCCCACTAGGCTTTTTTTAAAGTTATCAAGAAAGATTTTCTGGAATGTGAACTTAAGAATATTTCATTCTCATATTTACTACAAGTTTTATAATAATATTCCAAAAAATAGATGATTTCCAGGCATGTGAAAGACATATGTTTCTATTACTCTTTATTCCTATGCTAAGAGGTGGTTATCTTAAATTTTCATAGAAATGAAAGTTATTCTCTACAATAATTACTCATCCCCACTTCTTTCTTCATATTTTTTATTTCACTTTTATTTAAATTTTTTTTAATTAAATACATTTTATTTTTTTTTCTCTAAAATTCCTAATAATAACCAAACATGTTTATGAGAATAATATTTCTAGACATAACATTTCTAGAAATATAATTCTCGGGAATCCAATTTTAAAACTTGAAACAAACACCTCCTTGCTATATAGTTTTGAGATCGATAGCCAATTCCATAAGAAAAAATGCTAGTTTTTTTTTTTAGGAGAATGACGATAATAAAATTACAACAAGCTTCTTGGGAATCCATTTGTGTTCCAAAGAGGTATGGTGGGTTTCACTCTATAAGAGCAAGGCCAACCAGGTGTCCTTCAAGGCGGTGGCAACTGCAAGTCCATTTAGGCGGTTGTCTTAGGCCCTAAATCATCTTAAGGCCTACATTTTTTTCAGTTTTTTAAAAAAATATTTATTATTAATTTAATATTGTTATATAATATATTATGTATTACTAATTTTTTAATAGCAAGACTATAGTTTTAAGATTGTATTAATTGAACAATTGAAGCTTTAGAAGAAGATATTGGATCGAAAAGAATATTGTATTAATCTTGAAAAAAATTTAAGTTTTACTAAGTGTTATAATATTGAAGATGTTGATTTATTTTTAAGAATAAAGATATTGCAAGAAGTGCAAACAAAAGAAATTTACTTTTCACTGAAAATATTACTTAAAAAATGTATATTTTTTTTAAATAGATGTATTGTTTCTAAAATGTTATTAATAAATACTTGCATGTAATTATTGTTATTGTTGAGATAGTTATTTAAAATTAAAATTACTCTAATCTTATTTGATGTTAATTATGTTAAAAGATATATTGAATGATTTTGTCATTTTATATAATGATAGTAAAATATTAGAAATACTTAATTATAGAATTTTGATTAACAAATTTGTAGTCGATATAAAAAAATAAAATAATATGTGACAAATTATACTAAATTAATATTTAAATATAAATGTTGGCTAAGGCCTAAACATGTCTAGACACTGCCCTGGTGTCCTTTATATATGAAGCATGGCTGGAAGTTAATGCATAACAGGGATGATTTATAGCTTCGTGTGGTGGTGTGGCTCGGCATGCTGACTCAAAGTTTGTTTTCGCCTTTTCGGATTATCTGCAAAGGTTGGTTTCTTTTCTGTCGTGCAGGCTGAGTTTTGGGGCATTCAAAAAGGGTATAAGCCAGCCTGGCTAGAGATCGTGGTTTTCTGATTCACAGTTTGCTCTTGCTTTGGTTAATAAGGAAAAAGTTAAGTGTCATTCAACACCTAGTGATTAAGAGAAAAAAGAAAGAAAAAAAAAACATAGATACAATAGGATCTATGATGTGATAAAAAAAAATATAGAAAAAAATAAAAAGTATTGATTGAATGTTTAAAATAATGGAATATTCATGTATTATTAATTACTCATGGGTGCGTGGTAACTCATGCTTGTTTCCATCTTGTCCAAGACATCTCAGGTTTGTTGAGGATGGTGTCACAAGCTGAAGATTGTGTGTTTAAATTCTCTCCTGATTTTTTATCTTATGCTAATGTAACTTAAAAAAATAAAAATAAAAATTAAAATTTATGACCTTATAGAAATTACTTAAATGTCTTACTACTAAGTCGATAATAATATGAAAAAATGTTACTCATTATGGTCCTATTTATAAGAATAGAAGTAGTACTTGCAGTGGTGGGGGGCAATGGGGTGGTTCATAGGACTAAAGGTGTAAGTGAGCCATGCCAAATCGAGTACTAAAAATTTAAGTTTAGCTTGTGAAAAAATAAAATAAAATAGGTGGTTCATTTATTTAAACGAGTCTATTTAAAAGCTTGGATTTAACTTGTTTAAAAAACTAAAACTTGAATTTGACTTGTTTAGTTTATTTATAATTTGTGAAAAAAATTATTAAATTATTTTTAGTTTTATCAATTTAGTATTTAATAAAATATTTTAATACTAAATAATAATCTACAAATAAAAATATATGTTAAACATGCAATATTATGAAATGGGTAAAATATATTTTTGGTCCTTATATTTTCACTCAAAATTAGTTTTAGTCCATATACTTACAAATTGATCATTTTAATACTTAAACTTTGAAAAATATGTCAATTTAGTCTCTCTCTTTTATCAATATTAGTACTATTAAAGGACTAAATTAACATGTTTTTTAAAGTTTAAGGACCAAAATAGTTTATTTGAAAGTATAAGACTAAAACCAATTTTTAATAAAAATATAGGGAACAAAAACATATTTTATCCTTATGAAATCTATGGAATACATAGGGCCATGGCCACCCCAGATTTTAGGAATTTTTTTATAGTAAACGTAAATAATCTTATGCCCCCTCTTCTCACTACTTATGCTTTAATATTTTATATTTTTATTAAAATATTAAAATATATCTTATTTAAAAGTTAAAACCTTTTTAACTTCTATCTTGTAAAATTGATTTTGAATCAACATGATTTTATAAAATTGATTTTAAGTAAATGTGAGTTTAAAGTAACATAATTTTTATTTGGATAACATATATTAAAGTTTTGATTTTGGCCTGAAATGTTGTTTGAAAACTTAGTATCAAAATTGATTTTGAGTGTGTAATTATTCAAATAGGTTTTTTTTTTCATATATAATCTCTTTTAGATGTGTTTTGTATTATACGTAATTCATTAGACTGATTATTGATAACAAGTATTATTATCCTGGCCATAACAATTTACTTATCAAAGATATTAGCTAATAAAGATTAGTAGATCTGACATTGGTGGAATCATTAGAAATTCTCTTAGCAGTTGGTGTTCTGGTTTTTCAGGATATTGTGGAGTGACTACTATCTTGAATGCAGAGTTGCAAGCTATTTTTCAAGGTGTTAAACTGGCTTGGTCACAAGGGTATCGGAATATTATCTGCGAGTCCGATTCTAAAGTCGCTGTAGAGCTTATCAATAAAGGAGTTTCTGTTTTTCATCCCTACTTTCCACTGGTGGAGAAAATAAAAGCTTTCACAAATCTAAGTGCCAATATTTATGTGCACCATATTGTTCGTGAGAAGAACTTCTGTGCGGATGCTCTTGCAAAGAAATGAACTCACATGCTTAATCCTCTCCATATTTGGACGGTGTGCCCACATGATGTTCAGTTTCTGATACTGGCAGATGCTTTAGGGATTACTTCCCTTAGATGTAGATAGTTTTGTTTGTTTGCTTTGTTTACCTTCTGAATGATAAAAAAGAAAAGAAAAAGATTAGTATATATAGCAATTAATGGTCCCCTTATCTTTACTAATAACTAATAATGTATGACATGTAACATTAGCTGATGAAGATTACTCCCTCCATTTTTAAACTTTTGATGTTTAAAGTTAATATATAAAGAAACATTTAATACTACTCATAAACAATACATTTGGTCTAAAATATCCTCATTTAATATTTATAATAGAAGAAGTTGTGAAAATTTATGTCATGTTAAATAGGGATATATATGAAAGAAAATAATCAATGAGCGTTGAAATGTGTAAAACATCAAAAGTTTAGGAACAAGAAGTTAAAATATCACGAGTTTAAGAACAAAAGAAATAGTAAATAACAATTAATGGTCCAATTAATAATAACATACGACAACACGTATTCTAGTTACAATGAGGGCAGTATGCCAAACGGTCCAGTACTCCTACTCCACCATTGTCACGTGGGTTTTGTTTATCTCCTCCGTGCTTGTCTCCAAACATAACCAGAATCAGATAATTTTTTTTTGACAAAACCAGAATCAGATAATAGACAATATAAAAAGGGCAAATAAGAGAAATTACCAAATTCAGGAAATAAAATCGATTCGCTTTGATGCGAAAGCAACCAAGAGTTGCTTCACCATAGAATTGATTCATGAGGCTGAATCAATTAAAAGAAATGAAACCAAACATGTGCACAGCTGGTCTAAATCACGTTAAAGTACGAGTAACGCGCGTCTGATAGGAACGGATGCAAAACCATACATACACTTAAGTTTTCGCTTCTCTGTTACGCTTCTTCCACCAATCAGAAAGAACTAAAAACTTTTGCTTTTGCTATTAATTGCTCACTGCCACTATCATTCCTCCTCATTGCTTGTTGGCTCATTGCCCCTTTTCTCTATTTAAATGTTACTTTTGTGTTCTCTTATGTTTTTAACTTTTTATAAATCCTTTTATGTCTTGCATTGCTTTGCTAGCTAGCTTCCCCGTGAGTGAGTCGTGGCGTGATGTTATAATTTGATAATTTTCATTCAATTTTTTTTTTGAAGAAGATAATTTTCTTTCGATTGAGCAAATACAAAATAAGAGATGCGGTCCAAACTGGAGACAGACATCCTATTTTTATTTATTAATTTATTAGTTTGGAATTTGCCTATTTATAGTAATAGTGGTAGGCTTCATAGTTTGGAATTTCCGCATGCTGCTTTATTTGAGCATGTAGTGATTGGCTGATTGCTTAAATAATATATTTAAAATAATTTTGTCTGTATTTATTTGTAAAAACAACAAGATGATAAAATAAAATATTTAAAATAATTTAGTATCTTTTATAATATGATTGACTTTGTATAAATCCATTAGTATCTTTCTTGTATCTTTTATAATATTTATAGTTATATCTTATTTTGGCCTTTCTCAAATTAGTTGCATGTTGGCTAAGTTTTCATTGAAAATATGGAAACTTTATATTTTGAAAATAAAGAGATGACTCTAACATTGTTGTTAGTGTTATATTGTACATGTCTCATCTCCATTTTGGAGATAAGGGATGCAAGTTTATTGTTATTTTTTGAATAGGATGTTGCTATTATTATTCTACTTTCTTTTGTTTTTTTTTCCTATTGGTTATTGGGTACTTGTGTCTTGGTTGCACTTGTTGGTTAGTATTTTTCTTGTACTCAGTACAATTATACTTTTTTACTTATGAGAAAATATTAGTTATATGTTAAATTTCTTATATATACATGGATGTGAAAATTTAAATATTCTTTTTTAAGTCATAATTTTTTATATTGGTCCCTTTTAATAAAAATCCTGACTCCACTCTAAGTGTTTGATCCTTTTAATATGACCCAATCCATACGATTTGACCAGTATAACTTAGTACTCTAACCGATTCATATGTATAGTATATGTACTATTCGGACTCGGCCCGGCACTGAGTCAAAGGACCAGCTAAGTAAACGAAGATAAACTCAAACTAAGACAGTTATAACGGAAAGTATATCTTATTAAAAGATAAGATACGCAAAAATTAAGATAAAATATAATGATAGAAGATAAACCTATCTCTATCATAATTAACGAGATTTGATAAGATTTGATAGGAAAATAACCTTATCAAATCTATCTATTTACCTTCTATAAATACAAAGCAATTCATCCCTATCAAGGTACGAGATTCTACAACATTGTGATACCTGTCTCCTACCTCTGCTCCTCTAACTTGAGCGTCGGAATGTCTTTGCAGGTACACCCCACCACCGTTGACGAAGGAGCCGTCGAAGGAGCCACCGCAACCAGAGGTTCTACTAAATCTGGTAGGAACATTTGACGCCCACCGTGGGGCCTGGTAAAACTTTTCCCGACCACACAAATCAAGAATTTTTGCTCTTCTATGATCGTCGTCCAACCAATATGCATTAACAAGGTTTTATCTATTCTACTCTCCTCGTTAATTTGCCTAATTTACAAGCACTATTAACGAAGGTGCATCTAAAATTGATTTGGCATACTAGATATTACCTATATGCATATGATAGCCACCGAGAGCATGGCATCAATTTCTTTTCATCATTGCGAGAAAACAATTAGAATAGATGTTAATAATATCATCATATTCAACTTGATATAATATGGCAACATATTTTGCCTTATGTTTGCACATGAATTGTCGTCGAGTGGTCACAATGTGCTGCCAATTGATATGGCAAGAAATAATGTGGCGAGATAATTTGTCTTATTTTTGCAGATGAATCATCGCCTGTACTGTCATTTTTTTTTGTTCCGAAAACTATCAGCATCTTGGATCACTAGTATTATGGAATATACTAATCCTATTAATATACTTATACTGATAATAGCAGCAATATCTCCAATTAAAGCATTAGGCACCACAGCTTTTGATATTGCGGTCAACTTCAAAATATTTTATTCACAAAATATTGATATCGTACATTACCACATGACTTTGACACCAATTCCAAATTGTGGCAACGATCATGTGAATGTGGTCAACATCCTAATATCATGTAATTATCTCATGATAAACTATCCCAATATCTTGACATCATAAGCATTAGCATTGATGCATTATTATTTGATGTGTTCTTTATCCCATGATTGAAAATCGGTGCCATGCATCTAGAATATCGTGACTTTATAACTAATATTGCGGGATGAATTAATAGTTGTGTTGCATAATGCGCCTTCTTTTTGTTACTCTCTAATATAAACACTATATGATATGACATCTCCTCACACATTTGATGATATTGTTTGGAGAATGCATATATTGTGTCATTTTAACTTGAATGCTAGTGATTGTCCGAGTAATCAAAGCTCACAACAAGTTGCAATCAAATTATCATTCGAACCTCATCCTTTGGGGTCGTGTTAATTAAGCTTGCCACATCAAGTACGCGAAGATGGCTACACATGGGATTGAATAACTTTTGAATCATCAGATCCAATTTTGACTAGAATCACCTTCGATGGCTGATTGGCTGATTGCTTAAAATATTTAAAATAATTTAGTGTCTTTTATAATATGATTGACTTTGTATAAATCCATTAGTATCTTTCTTGTATCTTTTAGAATATTTACAGTTATATCTTATTTTGGCCTTTCTCAAATTAGTTGCATGTTGGCTAAGTTTTCATTGAAAATATGGAAACATTATATTTTGAAAATAAAGAGATGACTAACAGTGTTGTTAGTGTTATATTGTACATGTTTCATTTCCATTTTGGAGATAAGGGATGCAAGTTTATTGTTATTTTTTGAATAGGATGTTGCTATTATTATTCTACTTTCTTTTGTTTTTTTTTTCTATTGGTTATTGGGTACTTGTGTCTTGGTTGCACTTGTTGGTTAGTATTTTTCTTGTACTTAGTACAATTATACTTTTTTACTTATGAGAAAATATTAGTTATATGTTAAATTTCTTATATATACATGGATGTAAAAATTTAAATATTCTTTTTTAAGTCATAATTTTTTATATTGGTCCCTTTTAATAAAAATTCTGACTCCACTCTAAGTATTTAATACTTTTTATAAGACCCAATCCATACAATTTGACCAGTATAACTTGTAGTACTCTAACCGATTCATATGTATAGTATAAAATTTTATAAATTTAATATTATATCAATTCATACGATTTGACTACTCTAACTAAGTTGATAACCGGTTCTATTTTGATAACATTGTAGTAACTAGCTAGCACACACATTAACTAATTAAGTGAAAAATAATTAAGTGAAAAGAATGAGGTGATGAGTCCCAATAATTTTTAAGATAATTTTGAAAAAAATAATATTTAATATTAATGATTAATAAATTTAATGTTATTAATTAAGTTAATAATTTTTTTTAATTGAGTGAAATAGTTAGATGATTCTTATAGTATTTAGGAAGAGAATATTACATGCATGCTATGAATCATGATCTATATAGTGCATAACAGCTCATCGTCACGTGGATTCATTGTTACTACTTAATACTAATATTATCATCAGAAAAAGCTTGACGTGCATTCATACAATAACCGTATGGTTGTACACAAAACCAAGTAGAATTTTGACTGCATAATTAGTGTAGAAAATTTATAAAAGCATGACACGATCGATAAAATCACTACAAATTGATTTATAATATATTTTTGTAATCCAACACAATTACACAGGCTTTGTGTGTGATTTGTCACAAAGCTTGTTTTTTTAACGTATTAAACGTACATTATTGAAGTGATATATTAAAATACTTTATTATAGAATATATTTTTAATATAGTTTACATATTTCCCATTTTTCTTAATAATAAGAATCTCAACTCTTTGTACTGATTTAACTTTAAACAATATAATACATAATTAATCATGCGTAAGTAATATTAATAGTTAATTTTTGTCAATTTTATTTTTAAGTTTCAGCATTTATTTTGTAAATCTTCTAACTATGTTAAGAATTAAATAATAATATTTTTAAATGTGTCTTATAAACTTTTAAAAAAAAATAATTATAATAAAACATTTAAGATATATTTTAGTATATATGTATATTTTTATTTGATGAGATTTTTGAATATATATAAATTCAAATATATATTACTTTGATAACTATATTTTAATTTTTTAATATGATTTCTTTAAAATATGTTTTATGAACAATAATAATTATAAGGAATAATTTTTAATATATAACTAAATTAAAAATAATTCATTATAATTTGTTTATATTATCAAATAATATATTATTATCAAATAATTAAGAACAAAATTTAAGTGATAAATTAGTATATAATATTTATCAACACACACACACTTTGATAAATATATTAAGGTTATATATATATATATATATATATATATATATATATAATCTTAATATAAATTTGAAATTTTCTGCTTGAAAATATATTTTATAATAATTTTTTGTATTTAATAATAAGTTTTTAACATATATAAATTAGAAGAGTTTAATGACTATGCACTAATAATGTGAAACAGTTTTAAACTATTAATCAATAACAAATAATCATTGGTATGACTTTAAAATAATTATTGTAAAAGTAAAAAAAAAACTGGTGGTTTATCATTGGATGATAATGTAAAATAGTTTTACATTGTCATTGCATATCATTTTTTTCTCAAATTAGAAATCCAATATTTAGTAAGCATATATTTCATTTGTTAAATTTAATAATTATATTTTATTTCCTAAATATATCTAATAATATTATTAAAGTTAATTATATATTATATTTAATGAATAAAATAAAATAATACAGGCATACAGCTGAATAATTATATAAATACTATATTAGCAACATTAAATTCATACACTAATACACTTGTTTAAGTCGATCTAATATATCGATATGGATAAATGATGGCTTTATATTTATTGTTCAAGTCTAGTTTTGTTATATAAATGATGGCTTCCAAATAATTATGAACAATTTTTTTTTAAATGACACTTAAAATGGTAGGGGAGTAATTTTTAGAAGTAATTAAAATTAAAACATCCTAAAATACATCTTGACGAGTAGCTAGGTATAGCGAATATTGATTATAAAATTAATAAGTATTGTATGGTGACCCCCGACCATTTTAATTTTTAAATGTCAGTGGTGCTATTCAGTTATATCAGTACTGAAATCATATGAACCGTCAAGTGTGGCTTAACACTTTTTTTGAAAGGTGAGACCGTGGCTTATTTGGTGCATTATCCAGAAGTATCTCTCATCAATCATGAGGATTAATCTTTCTCGGGGTATGACAAACACCAAATAGATGAGACCTGGCTTAACACTATATATGCATGTTATGTTATTCTGGTCAACATAACCCACCAAAGATATTATAATTTATAATGGTTTGTTGATTTTAACTGTCACGACCCATCCTAGGATTGTGATCGGCGCACAGGCTGCATACTCTTTAGCCTGGCTAGCCTGAATACTAAGACATAAATAAAGACAAATAAAGGGGACTACCAAAAATTCGGCAGAATCTCCCCTAAAAACAGGACAAACCAAATATATAGAACCACCTGTGAAATCACATATACATATATTCAGATCCAACAATCAACTATCAAGGCCATATATTACAAACCTTGACATAGATATATCCAAATACATCAACTAGTAATATAACTCAAAATAATGGGATTTCATCTATATCTATTTTTGTCCCTATCCCTATAGCTGCATTATACTGGAGTCACCAAAATATACTCTCCATCATATGCAATGGAGGCCTACCAAAAGATGAACAAAATTCCCGGAGAGATCAGCAAATCCCAGGAAGTCTGCTACTCAATCACCTATGAATCTGAGAGGAAAAGGAAAGAATGGGGTAAGTCTCAAGGACTTAGTGAGAGCATAAAAATACAAAGTGGACAAGAAGGAGAAAGCAATCATAGCACGAATTTTTACATCCAAAAAGAATTTAAATGACATTTATTTTAAAGTGAAATAAATACACTCATTTTAATAAAACTTATATTTACTCCCTTGCTAACTCATAAGAATTAAAATCAAATCATAATCAAGATTAACAAAATTTATATAAACTTTAATTCTACTGTGTATACATAGATCACGTTATCTCTTCGTTGTGACAAACGGAAATTATAGAACTACTGCACTTAGCTCGTAGACTGCGTTATCTCTTCGTTGCAGCAAACGGTAAATATAGGAACTATGGATATTCAACCCATAGGCTACATTATCTCTTCGTCGTAGCAAATGGAAAAAAAATATAAACTATAGGTATTCAACCTATAGGCTACATTATCTCTTCGTTGTAGCAAACAGTCATCATTCACCAAAACTAGCAATGAGAACTAAATTTCCACATTTAAATTATATCATCAAACTATCAAAAATCATAAAGAATTAAATCCAACAAAGTCAAATAAATATTATACTTGTTTTTCTTTCTCAAGTACTCATAAGAACTAAGATCACTAAGAAAACGTATTTTTTAAAATATACTTGCTTCTCCTAAAAATATCAATGAAAAGCCACTAGATAAATTTAGCTACTCACAACTAAAGAGAACCCAATCAATGCCTTCCAGTGTCGTGGGGAGGAGCAACCACTGTGTTTTCCAAGGAATCTAGACATTAATAACAAAAGAATGAAAAATTAGACAAAATCCTCAAATTTATAATGCCTAGGGTTTTGAGGAAATCCCAAAAATTTTAATATTTAAAATTCTAATACCTCTCACACACAACCCATTACTAATCTATGCCATAAAATAATTATCTAACTTTGTTGTTCATGGGTTTACCTCAAAAGCTTCAAATAGAAAATTTTAAGGAGATGGGTATTATTTTCCTTAACTCCAATCATCTTCCCAAGCTTGAGCACTACAAAAGTGTAGGAAATTTGATAGGTTTTTGGAACAAGGAAGGAAAAGAGTGGAAGAAAGTGAGAGGGAGAAGATGGAGAATGGAGATGATGGGGGTGGGTTTGTGAAAAAAATGGTGCAGGAAAGTGTGAAAGGAGGGGCTCTCCGGTGATTTTAAAAAACAGGGGAGGGATTTTTTTTTTTTTTTTCATTATAAATGAAACGGTGACTGTACTAAGATAGGGCACACGTAAGAAAAGAAAGTGTTAATGACTCATCAAAGTGTGAAGTAAGGAAGGTGTAAAAAAGTAGCGTGGACGAATGGCCCAGAAACTCTGGATTCCGGCTAATTTCTTTTCCATTAAATAATCCACTTCTATAACCAAACCATCTATAAATTAAAATATTCATTATGTGAAATTTCTATACTATGATACACAAGATTCAGTAAGAGGTGTTAAGAGTATCCTTGTAGTTAGAAACGTAATTCGTAACCCCATTCCACTCCTTATTCATCCAAATTATTTACCCTGCCTTTGATTTCTTTCTCGATCGCTTCTTTGAGCTATCCACGAAATTAAGCCCCAGGAGTTAATTCAATTCCATGGCTGATCGTGTAATGACAAGATCCGCTTCTTTTAACCATGCTTTCATGAGAGGTATTCAACCTCAAGTGAACTTCAATATTATCCAAAATATCCAACTCCAAGTATTGAATATGGCAGCAGAAAGCAATCCTCTGCATGCTCTTATTGCCTTCGTCTTCCTTGGACTAGTGGCTTTTATCCAAATAAGATATCCGGAAAACCCCACCCCATTTCAACTTCATCCAAAGACCACCATGGTTTCCATTGCTAGCTTTCTTCTTTATTGCTTGGCCTTCTTGGGCAGGCTCAAGTTTGCTATTAGGGTGCATCACTTTGACACCCTCATGTACGTCTTTGGTTCACTCTCGTTGATTTCCTTGGTCTTGTTGTTGCTACCCCACACTTGGGAATCATTTGGTTTCATTGTGTACATGTTATGGTTCATCACTCATGTGCTCTTCGTGATCAGAACCCGTTTGAGGGAGATATGGGTGCTGGAGGAGCGTCGACCGTTGCCAATCACTTCAAGGGATTTGACTTAACTGATATTCATCCATAGGTATATATAGTATATAAGCTTTCTAATTCAGCAGCATATGTTATTGTATTTTAATTTCTCAGTCTAGCTGGTGAATCTTGGAATTACTTCTTCTAACTCACTAGTGTAAATACTAAATATAGATATGGCCCTTCTTTCTGAGTTTTCACTTGGAATTGGAAATAAAGCTGAAGTGGAGCTTAGAAATGGTAACATGGGATGTGACAGACATCTTGGACAAGAATGGACCATCTTGTGTGTTGGATGGAGGTTCCTCCTCTTTTTTTGTTATCGTTTTTTAGTTACTTTCATGTTACATGGAAAAAAGAAGAAAAGGGAATGCTATATGTTTATGAAGAAATTTCTATGAAATCAAGTACGAAATATATAAGATGTGTGTTTTTTCTTTATGAGTAATTATTAATTTTCGTTATCTGTCTCTTCTTATCACTTACAATACATTTTTTCTCTCTCTCTTTTAACTCTTTTACTAAGTATCAGTTAGCATTTTGAGTGTTGCACTATTATTTTCCTTTTCTTTTTATTTGTTAATAATTAAATAAAAGAAAAAGAAAAGAAACATGTATAAACTGTAGACTTTTAAAGAAATCATGTGGGTCGGCTACTGCTTTAAGTACGTACTTTTCGTGCAAAATCGTTTAGCATTTAAATTAAAAAAAAATAAAAAAAAAAGGTACCACGAAAAAGGAGTGCGATTTGTTGTCCCAGTAAAGGACAACTCGTAGGCGTGTTGATCAAATTATGGGTTTGGCTTGTTAACGAGTAAAAGGAGCTAGTTGATTGGTCAAGTATCATAGATTGACATGCGGCCGGAGCTGATGAACAATGATTTCTGTCTTAAATTTTGGGTTATTTTGAGTTTAAGCCTGACTCATACGATATTTTAATGAGAATTTCTATGGTATTCTTATAAATTTTGAGAATTTTGGTGTTGTTGATTTTTAAATAAATAATTATTAAGTTATATTGTTATGTCATTATTTTAATATTTAATAATAAATTTATTATATATTTCAATCTAATTCCTGTTTATTTTTATTTTTTTGAATGCTAATCCCTGTTTAACTAAAATATTTTTTCTGGGCATATAAGCACACCCTAAGTATGTGGTTCAGTCCTGTGAAAAAACATATATAAAAAGATATTAATCACTTAAATAAATCTTTATATTTGGAGAGAGTAATCTGTAATTCTTAGTGTCAAGATATACCCTCCACATCCAAAAATCGAATCAGGATATTATTTTCCATTAAGTGTAAAATGAGAAACTCTTGCATGAGTTGCTAAATCGGAAAGTGAGAGAGCTGTTGAAATTATGAATACATGATCAATGCTTTTGTATGTCTTCGTCAATCATAGAATAAGAGATGAATTATTTATTGATCGATGTTTAAAGTGACAGAGATGCGTAGCCCCTTCAAGAAACACAACACACAAGAGAGAGTTTTTTCCACAAAAATTTGAAATTTAATCCAAATAACAGAAAAATATTTTAATTAAACAAGAACTATATTGAAATATATAATAAGTTTATTGTTAAATATTAAAATAATAACATAATAATGTAACTTAATAACTATTGGTTTAAAAACCAACAGTACCAAAACCCCCAAAATTTGTGGGATACCACAATAAAATCTTAAATTTTGAATTTGAGTTTAACTAACTAACTCATTGAATAAAAGTTTTCTCCTGCTTGTATTTAGCCCATGCGTTGCTTCTACACCGTGCCACTACCATGTAACAATTTCATTCATGTAAGCATATAAGCACAAATTATTATTATTATTATTATTATTATTATTATTATTATTATTATTATTATTATTATTATTATCATACATTTACTTTATCTTTCATTTATTTATTTTTATCTTTTTATTCATTTCCCATAACATTAATATTTATGATATCTATTACTTTTTCTCCTTTTTTTTCTTTTTTTCTCTCTACCTCTTTTTTCTTCTTCTGTCCATATACCTCATTTCTAGGGTGCACGTTTATAATTTCCTATAAGCATGAGTGAGAGGGTAAGAATATAATTGATTAATTTGATTTTAATATAGAATTAATTATGTAGGGAGATCTATCACTAACATGCTTGCAGAATAAATGTATTTTGAAGCATGGTCAAGGCTAACTTTGATACCTATTATCGCATGCTTGCATTTAATACTCATATGAGTAACTTCGTACTGTGGAGTGGTCACTTATGGTGTTAATGAACATTTTTTGTACTGATACTATGCCTTCTAAGTCGCATTCTTTTACTACGTGTGTTTACCATTAAGAATTTGTCTTTGTTGTCAATAATTCATGGTTTTTGCTGCACCATTTGGTTCTGCTATTTTGGATTGCCTAGCTTGCTTCCAAGTGGCGGTTGAACATTGCTAGTTGCTTACTGCTGAATCGTCTTTTCTTTCCAATATTCTGATTCAGTGCTACTAACACAGCATTTTAAATCAGGTTGGAGAAAGCTAACGTACATTTGTACAGAAAAAAAAAAAGAGTAAGAAAGCAAGAGGCGGGTCATATATATCCACAGCTTTGACAGTGTGGAAAATATCAAAATGGACATCAATTTTTGCCAGTTGGAGTAAAAAAAAAAAAAAAAAAAACTAGAGAATATGAAGGCATAATTGAAATTTTTACCTCTAATGTTTCAAAAGTTACGAATTTTGACCTTCAATTGTCTATTAAATCTATTTCCTGTTTTTCTCACATTTTGCCTCAAAATTTTACAATATTGCACATTTTGCTCTCATTTTTATAATGTTGCACATTTTGTCCTCATATTTTTACAGTGTTGCAAATTTTGCTCCCATATTTTCATGGTCAACTAACGATTTAACAAACAATTGAAGAAAGGTTTAAATTTGCAACTTTTTTGAAATTTTGATAGTAAAATTTGCAGAAAAAAAAAGTAAGCAACAATATCAAACTTTAGAGGCACAAATTGTAATTAAACCAGTATAAAAAGGTAGAAAAACAGTCCTTCCTTACATTGGAAGTCGGTGCTTTTCTAGTATTGGATTTTGGCTTTTTTGTTTTGTTTTTGTTTTGATGCGTCAGAAATATAAGAAAGGAATAAAGAAAAGAATCAAAACAAAAACCACTAAGTAAGCATGATGATGTTGAGATGATCCCCACTTTGCTAAGCTATCAGCCATGTAATTCCCCTCTGTGCTGGAAAGTGAGAAACCAATCTTTTTGCTTATAAGCAGCCCGGATCAGATTCTCCATGGAAGCAAACGGGTGAGTCACCTCCACTCCTTTAGCAATGGAATGAAGTGCTGACAGTGAATCAAATTAATTCACAAACCAAGTTCCGAACACCCTTTTCACACGTCAATTGAATTTTGGCTTTTGTTCAGTGTAATTGAACTCCCCTTGATCTAGTTCTAAAAAATTATTTATATAGGCGTATTATAGTTATACCCCCTTTAAGTTTGTTGGTGTGCATCACTTTCCTCCCGGTGGGACACAGAAACTATCTCATATGTAAGAAAAATAGAAAAGTATTTTTAAATTAAATTAAAAAATTTATTAGTATAAAGTATTTTTCATATAATATATTTCTTTCTACTTTCTCTTTCACTCATCAAAATAAGCAAATAGAAATCTCTCCATTTTTTTCTTATATCTATTTATCTAAATAATATATCTTTTCTACTTTATTTTTCTTTTATTTATATCTTTATTATTTTTTCTCTTTATTTCACTTCTAAACCAAACAAAACATTAATGTATTAAATAATAATAATAATACTTATTATTTATGCATGAAACAACATATTTACATATCAAATGGCTTATCTTGCTTTTAAGTTTTTAGAAAACCTTTAAAGATCTTCAATTACTTGAAATGCACTAAGTAAAAAAATTTCAAAATCTGAAGGAATAACACTTCTAAAATCGGTCAGTCTATAGAGGAAAATTTAAGAGTGATAAATTCCTCAATTTGGAGGAATATTTGTAAAATTAATTTTGAATGAAATTAATTTTGTAAAACTGATTTTAGTGCAAATTGATTTTAAAATAAAGTGATTATGTTTAAACACCTTGCAAGTAAATTTCATGTAAACTTAGAGTAAATTCTTCAACTCAACAGAAAAGCTATGCTTTCTCACTTTTAATCAAACCAAGATTAGGAAGTAAAACCAATTTTACTTAACCGAACATCTATACTAAAATCACGTTGGACTGAAAGCGAAATCAATTTTGATGTCCACGGTAAAAACAAACACACTCGGTTTTGACCAAAATCGATTCAAATTTCGCAATAAAAAATGTACTCCCGTTGATTCTTTCATCTTTTTGCTAATGATTACAGAGAATTAAATAGTATATAGTTGAAACCAGGTAGCAAGACAGGTTTTATAATTATTATTATAATATATAATATACATGCATGAAAAGAAGAAACTTATCTACACTGTTTTATTGCTTTATATACAAAGCAAACGGCACCCCTAAGTCCTAACACCGCTCTGTATACTAATTCTAAGCTTCAGAGCATAACACACAAAAGCAATCAACAGACTGTACAGTATAGCCTCCAGAAGTGACCTAACAGGACTCTCATTGTCCTGCATTCCAAGGACAATCATCTTCAAAAGATATACACAAAACACCAGCATATCTACCAGACTAACAGTGCCTAAAACAAACAAAAACTCAATCCAAAAGGTATATATATATATATATATATATATAGGAGGGATCCACTTACTCTAAGAGTGAGTCTAAGAGAGTTACTCTTCATCCTCACCGTTCATTTTCTTGAAATCTAATGGTTAAAATTAATTACTCATTACAATCATTAGATCTTAAGAAAATGAATGGTGAGGATGAAGAGTAAACTCTCTTAGACTTACTCTTGGAGTAAGTGGACCCCTCCTCATATATATATATATATATATATATATATATATATATATATATATATATATATATACCATGCAAGCATCTAGATGCTACACTTCCTTTTAGCAAAACCTTTTGTCTTTTCCCCTTCTTGCTCCTACTTTATGTGCATTCAGAAAATATATTGAAAACACTCTTCAGCGAAAACCACTGGCAACATCCTAAGCAGACAGAACAGCACTCTCAGATTTATTAGTGAGGGATTTGCTGCAAATATTAACAAACTTCGACTTATCAGAGTCGGTATCAAGTGATGAAAGCAGCCTCTTCTGCATTAAAGGTTTGGCAAGAAAAGAATCAGTCAGTAGACCATGATGAATAATAAGACAACACTTGCAGTGACAGCATGGAACATACAGTACACTAAAATTGGGAACAAACAGAATAAGAATAGAATGCAGCGGAAACACTATGCATGCAATTCAAAATAAATAAAAGCATAAAATAACTCATCCTACGCTTCATGCCCAGCTAACTTTTCTACACTTCTGGATGTGTGTGTGAAAATAGTCATCTCCAATGAGTCCTGAACATCATTGGAGTGTTGATTTTGTATATTAGGATGCCAAATCAGATAAAATTTACAACTTCAAAAATAGGAATCAACAAGGGTCTATCTTATTACTAACATATTTAAATAATGGTGCAAACACTAAATTATAAGCATGTACATAAGAACAGCAAGAATGTGGAAATAATATTAATTGGGCAACTTATTGCAAAGTATAGTACCCAACTTATAATGCTCTAGAAAATAAATTCAATTTTGAAAATCACCCACAGTACCAAACAACATACGTACAATGATTCAGCCAAAATTCTATCTTCAGAGACCAAGGGGAATGAGGCTTCCAGGAACAAAATATCAACATTGCGAAATCAATTTGTTTACTAGCTTTCAAAACAATCCAACCAGTTGAAAGCAATTTAATATCATCTCATATCTTTTGTCATGTTACATAATAAAAGCAAGTAAGCAACAAGGATTAGAAGATGACTTTGGCATCTAACTAAATTAATGTGCACAATAAATATGTCTGTTGGAAAAATAATGAGAGAAAAAATGTCAACCATCGGAAACAAACTTACATGATCCTCAAATTCAGGACTCATTAAATTGATGGAGAGATTTCTCATCAACAACAATACCTGCAAAACAGCACAATATAAATTACTCAGGCAGACAAGCTAAGAACTTAAATCCCAAAAATTAGACTCCTTTTTCAAACCTTGGACCTCTGCATTCCAAAAAGAAAAGAATGATAGAGGCAAAGAAAATGATGTACTTGGTATTACTTACCGTTTCCACATTTATAGGGTCCATCTGTCTTAGTTTCTGTAGGTGATTGGTTGAATTTGGATCAAATACTCTGCCAATGAAGCTGTAGACTTGTGCAAAATCTGGCATTACTGCATGGACAAGTCAAACTAATCAACAAGAGCACAGCAAGAATCATGAACATAGGAGTGAAACAGATGCTCAACAATTGCAATGTCAAACACATAGCATACCACAACATAACAAACTTAACAACATTAATACTATTCATAAACATTTCTATTTATGCACAAATAAGAGAATGCAAGAGTTAAAGAACGATATAAATGAATAAAACAAACAACTATAGCTTCAATGTTGGGGAAATTGGCAAAACTTAATAGTTATTTATATGCACTACTCACTTCAGAAAGTAAATTCAGAGAAAAGAAAAAAAAAGTGTATTATTCATTCTATAAGGTCCAGATGAGTTGAATTACATATACCTAGCCCAGCCCTACTTGTTTCTTGAAGCCCCAACAACACATGAAAATGCACATGTTCAATACACTTGCTGTCCCAGAGACAATAGTCTCCTACAGAGAGTATTCTCTGACCACAAAGTACAAATAACTTCACACTGCCTAATTACACAACCTACAATCAGATATATATACTCCTAATACATAACTACCAGCAGTTATTTTCTACACATAACTGTCATCCTACAGTTTCTAATACATAACTAACTACCAGTAGTTATTTTCTACACATAACTGTCACCCTGGAGTTTTTAATACAGAACTGATTTCTAAAGCAGTTATTTTCTACAAAACTGTCATAGCTGTCCCTAACTCTCAGTTCCTATCATATACAATAGCTACAACACTATTAAATGTTAACATTGGAGCTTCAAATCAGGGCAACTTCTTTATCGAAGCATAGCATAGCTGGGGTTCAGCAATGGTATTCTAGATTTTGGAGAAATAAGCCTAGTCTAATGGATAAGAAGCTGGTGCGCAATTCTTCTTTTAGTTATTTCCTCAATATCCTAATGAATGAAAAGCTTTATCTTTTAGTAGTTGATTCCTATATAGCATTCTACAACTACACAAATAACTGAATAAGACATAGGAAGTGGGGACAATTGGGCAATGCCGAAACCACAATCCTCAGAATGATGGTCTTGCTACAATGAAACTAAGAGTTTCAGGATTTCTTTTTCCCATTTTAATTGAACCAAAACTCAGGAAGTGCCCCACAATCACAAACTACATTCTCTAAGTTTTATCATAAGATCTACTCAAATATTTTGTGATTCTTCCATTATGTCAGATTCAAGTAGAATCAAGTTCAAATTAAGAGATAAAAAAGCATTCCAACCTTTAATTGGCTTGCCCTGATCACCTTGATTAATCCTTTTGCTACTTGGCCAAGTAGGAGGGGTGCTCTCATTACCACTGCTGTAGCAACAATTAGGAACAGCTTGTCCAGCTCCAGTCAATCCCATGTCATCTAACAAACAAACCAAAAAACTTTCCATGTTAGCTGAGCCTTCCTTAAATTTAAATTCATCATAGAATAGACTGTAAAAAGTACATATTTGAATAACAAAAAATGTAAAACAAACATTATGAGATCAGGACAAACAAAACCTCTGGTCACTTGTGGCACATTGACTGGTTGTGGTGTAGTATTATAATTCCAAGATGACAAAGGCATGTTAGTAACTGGAGTTCCAAGCACAGATGAAGAATCCGGGCTATAAATGTATGCAGGTTCAATGAATGCAGATGAAGATTGCAGTGGGCCCATAACTTGGGATACAGTCGGAGCTGATATAATGCAAAAATAAAAACCATTGTTGTTAAAAATTTGATACAATAGACAAAACCACTGAACATTAAAAGTGGTTGGCATTGACTATACTAACTTTTAGGAGCTTTTTGAGGGTATGGGCGAGAAGCTTTTCTCTTTGGCCAAGGAGGAGGTACATGTTCACTTGTTCCATTCTTCTGAACTGTAAGAAAATACTTCTGTGCATGACTTCGTATCTGCCAAATAGAATTTTACATAAAACAGTGAAGAATGGATAGTTAGAGGAACATGTAAATGTCAGAAATTCACCACAAGAAAATTGATGAAATAAACACTATACACATTATATAATCCAAGGTGAGTTTATAACTTATGTCCTTTCTTTTCTACTTAATCCAAGATTCTTGTGCCGCACATGACCAATTGCTTCTACCTCAACTTTAAATTCTCTCTCAGCTTGGCCCCTGAAAATGAGTTAAATGTTAAGCACTTACGTCAAACAGAAAGAGAAACACAAAACCAATACCACATTATTCTCACTATACAGCAACAGTAAGTAATCAAAGAAAGAAAGTAATGGAAAAACCCAACATCATATGACAGTACAAAAACTCCTGAAAGTGACAACGACATTATGAATTCAGTAGTAACAAACAAGGAGCCGAAAAGAAAAACGATTCTTTTCTTCACATAAGTAAGCGACTTAACAATACAACACCCAGCATCAGAAGACAAGGATAACAAACACGAAAAAGAAAACAGGTTAAAAAAAAGTACAGAACAGTAGTAACAAGAGTAAAACAGAAGAAAAACACAAATAAAAAGCCAATCACCGTTCACCATAAGAACCAGTTTACTTCAAGCAAGTAAAGCCGCATTCCAATTTCCAAAAATAACACAACCAGCTCAACCCAAGCAATTTTTTTTTTTGGAAAACCCATAAAATCATATAAAAAAAAAAACACAACCCCAGAACCCAAAACAAAAATAAAATAAAATAACCTTAGTATTGTACTACTATGAAGTGCTTCTCTTCTCTGCTTTTTCGTAAGAGGGAAGAATTGAATGCTATTGGATTTGGAGATCAGAGAAACATGGGCCGTGGGAGAAGCTACTTATGTTAATTCATGACTCAAGACACTGAGCAAGGAGGCTCATCAATTTTGAGAAAGGTTATTCATACAATACTAAGGTTATTTGTTACTTATTACATATTTATTACTACATACTATAATAATTCATACAATACTATACTAGTTATTATTCTTTTGTGTTATCTATTCTATGAATTATTATATGTGTACTGCGTTTCTAAAATTTTGAGGAGTGTTAGTGATATGCTTTCTAATATATATTTTATTATTAATTAAAATTTATTAAAAAATATAAATTTAGAAAAAAAATATTAAATGAGAAGTAAGACTCATAAAAAATTGAATTTTTAATAAATTTAAAATAATAATAAAAAGTGTGGTCAAAAGGATGTGTTAAAAAATATATGTTGTTAGAATTACTCTGAATTTTTTTAGTATTGGATGCATCATCAATAATTAATTAGTACCAAATTGTTTTAATTTAATGAGTAATTTTAATTTTTAGTATTAGACATATAACTACTTTAAATATTGGAAAAAGGAGCTATATTGTCTTATGAGTAATTTTATGGACTCAAATGAAGTCTAAAAAAGGTCAATTTTTTTCTGCTAATATTTAGGAATTACGGTCCTCCGCGCCTCTGCAGTTACAGTACAAGGTTACATGACTTGCGTTTTCATGTTCGGGCATGGCCAAAATTGGGATCAAGAAAGAGAAAATAAATTTGAGGCTTAATTGTAATTTTTATTTGTAATTTTTTAATTTTTGACAGATTTTATTTTTAATAAATTAATTTGGCATATTTTATTTTAATTTTTTTTAAAAGTTACAAATTTTACCTTCCACAATTTTGATGATGTGACATGTTGACATAAACATAAAAAATTGGAGTAAAATTCACGAAAAAATAAAAAGTTAGGGATAAAATTTGTCAAAAAATAAAAAAAATTAGAAGTAAAATTTGCCAAAAAGTAAAAAGTTAGGGATAAAAAGTACAACTATTTTAGCATGTCGCGTTATCAAAACTGTGAAAGATAAAATTAGTAATTTTTTTAAAAAATTGGGGATAAAAATTACAATTAAGCCTAAATTTTATAAGACCATTGAGGCATTTATGAAAAAATCATATTAAAAAGTCATACATTTCAAAAGCATAAATTACTTTGATAAATATATTATGTTATAAAATATAATATTTAATAATATTATTGAATTTAATTGCGTATTATATTTAATAGATACAATATTCAATAATATATATAGAAAAATCGAACTTTATATGCATATATAAATACTACATTAACGTTTTTTACTTAAATATATTTTAATTTTTTTAATTTGACTACTTTAAAATATGTTTTATGAATAATAATAATTAAAACATAAGAATTTTTAACATATAATTAAATTTTAAACAATTCATTATAATTAATTTAAAATATAAATTAGGAAAAAAAATTTAAGTGATAAATATATGCCATATTAGAAGTCAAACATTTCTAAAGCATATATTACTTTGAAAAATATACTATAATATTTAATATTGTTATTGAACTTAATTGTGTGGTATATTTATAAAATACATCAATACTATATATAGAAAAATTGATTTTTATATATTTATATAAATATTACGTTAATAATTTTACTTAAGTAATTTTAATTTGACCATATTTAAAATATATTTTATAAACAATAATAAATTAATAAAAAGAATTACGCACACGTACACACATTCGTATCAACTTATTTTGTTAATTTGAAAATAAACACACACACTAGAAATTTACATTTCGTTTCAAATCTCAATTACTTATACTTCATTAAACTTTACATTATATCAATTTATTTTGTTAATTTGAAAATAATTTTAAAAATAATTGAAAATTTAATAAATCATCAAACCAAATCAAACTAAACTAAAAAATATCAGTTTAGTTTTATTTAGATTTGATATTGTATTAAATCCAAAAAAAAAGTTTATATAATTTTATGTTTAATTAGAATGATTTTTTATATTATTTAAAAACATCCAAATTGTACTGCAAACACCCTAATAGTGGGGCACGATTTAGAGTTCTTCAATAATCAGTAATCGCAACTATATATAGCCATGTACTTTGATTAAGTAGCTCAAGAAAGTCTGCTTTTGATGCAAGTAGCTCACTAAAGTCCAATGCATTATTGTGTTGGCCAGTAATTAGAAGTGAATGAATAGTCTATCTAGGGCTTCTTTAAGAATGCATTATATTGGAGCAAAAATAATAGCCAACAAAAAATTTGGTTGAATTGGGTGAGACATTAGTGGACTGATTGAGCTCTTATGAGTTGATCAGTTTATTAAATAAAAAAAGTAGAAAGAATAATAGAGTGCTACAGCTTAAAGGTATGATGATAGGACCCACCTAGGATATGTCTTTTAGTTATGCAATAATTTTTTTTTATAATGGTGACAATAAAATTAAAATATAAAATTTTGTGTAAATTATTCAAATTCTGATTTCTAAATAATGAAAAAAAGGCGACACACTTGAGATTATCCCTGGTATTTTTTCTTTTGTAGTTTTCCCAGTAATCTCTTATGATTACCCACTTAGCCTTTACTGAAACTAGTATTATTTGCGTCCAGATCAAATTGCCTATAAAGTTTCAAAGTCATATTGAGACGAAACCAAACCAGATGGTACTTTTTCTTGGGGGTAAATGGGCCAAATATAGAGTACTTGAAAATTAGACTGCATGTAAATATCACATTCATTTGGGCCGTTGTTGCTATGCTTGGATTAGGGGATTAATTGTTATGTTCACTCACTGTTTTGTTAAGTTTACTCTATTTCTATCTCTATCTCTATATTAAAATACACATTCCTCTTGCCTGACAAATTTTTCAGGAATAAATTGTTGGTGATATAATAGTATCAATAGACTTGGAGCTTCTGCAGCTCCTGTACCACCTGTGCAAATTGATCATAGTCAGCTTCTTATTGATGGACTAATTGATCTTTCGCCCTTTTGTCTTGTACTTAAACAATTGCTATATATTTCATTCACATGAATATATATAACCATCTATACAACGGGAACTAATTAATTAAAAAAGTTTGCCTTCTAGAAAAAATTTTCCTTCGCAATTGGACATATAATATTCACGACGTTGCTGGAGCCTGGAGGATACAGTGAATGTAAAGGGCACGTGTGTCAATGCCGTTTGCAAGATACTTTGAATGAGCGACCATAACCAATAGTACTGAATACTGATTGATGACAGATTATGTAAGTATGCACTGTTACCATTGACCATCTTAAATGTAATAGCAATATTCATTAATAGAAATGTCCTAAGAAAAATAAACTGTTCCACTCCACCAACTAGAATTATTGATGACAGATTATATATGTAAGTATCCTTTTTTTTTTTTTTTTTACTGCAAATATATGTAAGTATCCTTATGACCACTGATGACCATCTTAAAAATATTATCATTAGTAAGAAAATTTCAAAGCAAAATAAGCAAAGTGAAGGGTAAAGTCAAAAATGGTAGCGCATTGGAGTCTTTGTTCCGCACGTGGAATAGAAGAACGTCCATTCCGTTTTCCGTGGGATGTATGAGGTAGATGAAAGAAAGAGATGGAAGGAAAAAGAAAGAAATGGAATTGTTTAACTTATTTCAAGTAAAAATGAGGTTAAATAATTTTATCATATTTAATTAGTACAATAATTAATATTTATAATCAATCATCTTAAAATACGTAGGAGAATTACATCAATTAAGTGTGATGAAGGTGTTTAATTAATCTTATTTTTATTTGGGATAAATTAGATAACCCCAAAAGAAAAATATAAGAAAATTGAATAGAAAATGATTGTCTAACTTATCTCATGTAAAAATGAAATCAAACAATCCCATTACACTTGATTGGTACAATTAATACTTATAACCAATCATCTTAAAATATGTAAGATAATTGTATCAATTGGGTGTGATAAAGTTGTTTAAACCCAATTTTTATTTTGGTAAATTAGACAAACACTTTTATTATATGAGTAATGATATTGATACATAAACATTCTTTTATTTTAAACACTTCACCAACCCAAAGGGTTGATGCAGTGGTGTAAAGTGGTATAAGGTCCCGCTGCATTCACATAAGGATTTGGAGACACCCGTAGTCTCTGATCTAGAAAAAAAAAAAAAACACTTCACCAATATCTCTTATGTGTCTCTTTCTCACTTTTTCTACCACATCATAAATTCTATTATATTTATATTTTTCTTTCTTTTTTCTCTTTCTCCCTGTATATTGGATAGCGTATTGATAGTCTCCATTAAACATTTTTTTTTATTATATATATGCGTCCCCGATAATTGAGACAGTATGTGATTTCGGGTACATATATATACCATTGTCGAAACCTTTATAACCCCATTCCTTATTCACCCATATAACTCTACCTTTAATTTCTGGTCTCTTTGAGTTATATATTCACGAAAGCACCAAGAGTTTCAATTCCATGGCTAATCTTGTAAGGCCAAGATCTACTTTTTTTGAGCGTGTTTTGAGAGGTAATGAAGTGACTTTCAACTTCAATATCCTCTATATCCACGTACGTAACATGGCAGCAGAAACCAATCCTCTGCATGCCCTTGTTGCTTTCATCTTCTTCGGACTTGTGGGTTTTCTCCAAATCAGATATCCAGAAAATCCGACACCATTTCAACTTCATCCAAAGACCACCATGGTCTCCATTGCTACCTTTCTTTTTTATTGCTTGGCCTTCTTGGGTAAGCTCAAGTTTGGTCTAAGGGTTCATCACTTTGACACCCTCATGCACGTCTTTGGTTCACTCTCGTTGATTTCCTTGGTGTTGTTGTTGCTACCCGACACTTGGGAATCATTTGGTTTCATTATGTACATGTCATGGTTCATCACTCTTGCGCTCGCCATGATCAAAACCCGTTTGAGGGAGATATGGCTGCAAGTGCTACGTCAACAAGTGAGGAGGGTGGTGCGTCCACTGTTTTTTTTTTTTTTTTTTTATAGGCAAAAGAAAAATTATATAAATGGAAAATATGAAGCACCAGAGGTGCCATAATACAAGGAAATTACAATAAACTAATAGCTCATCTGCATACTATATCAAGTGCCCCACCCACTGCACGAAGGACCCTTTCCAAGATAACAATTCCACAATCTAGAATCTTAAAATATACATGCTGGTGCTGCATATAAAAAGATACTAGACGAGAGACCCTACAAACAGCCAGAGGCATGAATCTAATATCTACCCGAGCACATAAAAAACAAGTATACTGCATGAAGCCATGCGGAGTTGCATTAAATGCTCACCCGCTGCATATAATAGCATAGTAAAATAACACTCAACTAAATCACCAGACCCGCAAGCCCATTCTCCCACCAACCCACCTTACAATTCTTGTTTCAACCAGATATCTAGTCAAGTTCCATCAGTAACACATGTACCAGGATGAGTAATCCACTGGACAAAGGAATACTGGAAATTTGATCCACCATGTTTCTGCCAAAGGCAACAGAAAAATAGAATATCATGCCATAAAGAATCTTCATCAAATTGCTTTTGTCTAAAAATCTGCGCATTCCTCCAATTCCAAATATTCCAAGTTGCTGCACACCAGACTATATACCACCTCTTCTCACTAGCTCCACGAATGGTTCCCTGAAAATGTTGATAGAAGTGTGCAGTCGGCTTCTCAGGCAAAACAGAATTAACTTTTTTACCCATGGGTCTGGTTGATTGGTTGAAAATTGTACTTTTTCTCCCCTAATTCAGCATATGTTGTTGTTTTATTTATCTTAATTAGTACGTCCAACTGATGAGTCTTTGTAGTTCTTCTTAATTGCAACTCACCAAAGTAAATAACGCCACTTATTTGTAAGTTCTCACTTGGAGATAAAGCTGAAGCTAAGAGATAGTAATATTACAAAAATATAACTCTGCTAAATTAGTAATATTTATTATTAAAAATATTAAAAAATAATTCAATTAAATTGGTAGCTTTATTGTTAAAAATGCTACAAAAGAATATAAATTAAGTAAATTACTAACATTTTATCACACGTGTGTTAGGAAAAACACACGTGTATTAGGAAATAAATGTTACTAAATGTCGTATATCTAGTAGTGATACTGGAGAAGAAAAGGTGAGGAAAGAAAGGAAGAAACAACACGTAGTTTGTTAACTTTTTTAAGGAGAAAAAACTTAACAATGCTGTTCTTGTGGGAAAAAAAAAAAACGCTGTTTGTTATCGTGTTATAAAGTATAGACAGAAACAAAATAAGAGGTTGTTGACCTTGATCATATATTTTATTAAGAAACAAAATAAGAGGTGTTGACGTTGATAAAAAAAAACAAAAAGAAACAAAATAAGAGGTATTGACCTTGATCATATATTTTATTAATTATGTGAACATAACTAAAGTGATAACCTCATGGAAATTTAATTTTGACTAAAGTGGTAAATTAATTATGTGTACATGACTAAAGTGGTAGCCTCATGGAAATTTAATTTTAAGTGGAAACCTCATGGAAATTTAAATTTTGACTAAAGTGGTAACCTCATGGAAATTTAATTTTCGCCGGGCATTAATATCACGGATCCACGAAAAGTTTGTAGGCTAGGTCCGCTAGGATGACGAGTACTCCTTCTAACCCCTTGGAAATTTCATTTTCGCCTGGCATTAATATATTCGTCTGAGTTGCTTTGTGTTACGAAACTTAATTTGTCCCATGCAACAATAGTAGTATTGTTTCCCACTCACGATGGTTTTTATTCATATGTAGTTTTGAGATCCATTAACCAACTACAAAATAAAAATTGTATATATTGACTGTGCTTTCCAAATGTAAGCACCACTGACAGTGAATACAACCCAGAAGAACACGTAACCCAGTAGGTACACTCTAGCTAGCTATAATTCCTTATGCATCCATAGATACTCTCTTCTCTATCTATAATTTCTGGCTTCATTGAGCTGTCCTAAAAAACACCACAAATTTCAATTCCATGGCTGATCTTGTAAGGCCAAGACCAGTGTCTTTTGATGGTGCTTTCAGAGGTACTGGAGTGACCTTCAACTTCAATATCCTCTATATACAAGTAGGTAACATTAACATGGCAATAGAAACAACCAATCCTCTGCATGCTTTTGTTGCGTTCATCTTCTTTGGAATTGTGGCTTTTCTCCAAATAAGATATCCGGAAAATCCCACCCCGTTTCAACTTCATCCAAAGACCATCATGGTCTCCATTGCCAGCTTTCTTGTTTATTGCTTGGCTTTCTTGGGTAGGATGAAGTTTGTTACACGTGTTCATCACTTCGACACCCTCATGCACGTGTTTGGTTCACTTTCGTTGATTTCCTTGGTGGTGTTGTTGCTACCCGACACTTGGGAATCATTTGGTTTCATTATGTACACGCTATGGTTCATCACTCATGCGATCGCCATGATCAGAACCCGTTTGAGGGAGATATGGGTGCAAGTGCTAGGTCAACAAATGAGGAGGGTGGTGCGTCCACTGTTGCCAACCACTTCAATGGATTTCAATTAACTGCTTCACCCATGGCCATGGGTCTGGTTGATCGCTTGAAAATTGTACTTGTTCCTTTTCTATTTCAGCATCTTTGTTGTTGTATATTGTTTTACTTTCTTAATCTAACTGGTGAGTCTAGGAAGTACTTGTAACTCTCACTAGAGTAAATATCTCGCCCTTCTTTGAGTTTTCACTTGGAATTGGAAATAAAGCTGAAATGGAGCTAACCCTCTGATTTGTGTGATTTAAGCAGGAGAAATTTAGGAAAGAGGGATTTAGAAAGAATATTAGATATTTGGTTTGTTTGTTTGTTTGATAATAAATTAAGAAGGATTTGTAATGAAAATATGTGGAACTTACTGTATTTTATTTCCTTGCTACATATAGCTATGATTTTGAACAGAAATAAGGACTTGGAGTGTTACTATGAATCTATGATTAGTTTTTTTACCGTGCTATACACGGTAATTATTTTAATTTTAACATTATCTTTATTTCTAATAATAAAAAATATTAAAAAGATTAATATGCAATAATATAATTTTTTTAAATAAGATAAAATATAAAATATAAATAGTGTATAAATTACATTATATTAATTTTTTGAAATACTTTTTTATATACAATATTTTTTTTATTATTGAACAACTCTATTTTTCTTGGTTACAATATATTTATGAAGTGTATGAAATAATTAAAAAAATTATTTATGAAGCTAGCGAAGAAATAATTTAAAATTATTTTGCAATATAAATATATTTAATTAATTAATTACTCATGCAATTTATAAATAAAAATAAAAAATCTCATTTAAAATATGACTTGAAGAGGTTTTGTAAATTATAACTAAAAATTATTCGTTCAAAAATAAAATATGGATATATTTTATAAAAAAATATATGTAAACATCAAAATGAACAATAATTTAATTTTATAATATCATAAAAATATTAAATATTATCAAATGGGTTAATTTAAAATATTACTAGTTCAATTTCTCAGGTAAAGTCTGCTTAATTTATATAAAAATTATTTTCCCATAAATTTTAGATATTAAAATTCATAAATGGTAAAAAAAAACATGAATTTGAATTTAAATTATTCTTAAAATACATATCTCTTAATAAACTATTATATCTGAATTATTGTTATCATAATATTATCTACACAATTGAACATTATAAGTATTGTTATTATATTATATATTTACGTACTAGTCACAATTTTTTTTTTTACGGAAGCCACAAAAGTTAATGACAGCAAAACTCCTCTTCATGTAATTCTTTATATATATGTATATATAATAATAATAATAATAATAATAATAATAATAATAATAATAATAGTATCAATGCAAAGTATTTGATGAAAGGAAAATTTCTTTCCTGGTGCGCACGTCAACCACGTAAAGCAAGGCTTTTGTCTTAGTGAAAAACGAAAAACACAAAAGGATTCTCGCATGTTGAATTCATATATATCATGCAAGACTTTCTCAATGTTGAATTCAAAATGAGTTACACAGATTGATGACATGTGGCGAGAGAAGTAAAGTTGATGAATGATTATTTGTCTCTGTGTTTTTTTTTTTTTGGAAGGCAAAAGAATTTTATTAATGTACCATTAAACAGTACAAATTTGTACAAGATGTACAGTATACAGCTATAGCATATTTAGCAAAAAGCAAAAAATCTATGAGAAGAGGGGCGTGGCCAAAACGTCCCCTCCCTGTGAGAGTATCTCATCATATGTAAACATTCAAAGGAGTAAACATCCCAATGGATTAGTGCACCATGAAGAGAAAAAAAGACCTGAATTTACCCCTCGTTTATAGAGTAACCACTGCCAGGATATAGCCTTAATCTGTGCTATGATACCCATAAGTTCCGCATTGCCTTCTCTAAAGATAATCCTGTTCCTCGAAAGCCAGATGCACCAACATGTGGCATGCCAGAACATGTGTTTTAGAGCCTTTGCCTTTCTCCTTCTAAGACTTTCTCCCAGTTGGCAGTATAACTGTGTGATGTCTTCTGGAATCACAAAAGATAAACCGAGCCACCCCAACACTGCACTCCAAATGCTATGACTAAAAGGACATGCTAGGAAAAGATGATTACAGTCCTCAATTGCGTTTTTGCAAAAGACACAAGATTGCTCCAAAATATTAACCATGACACCCCTCTTATGTAATTGTAAATACGTAGGCAACCTGTCTTGTAAAAGCCTCCAAGAGAAGACCAGTACCTTGGATGGAGCAATAGATTTCCAAAAATTGTTAATCCATTGTTCAGGTGGAGGAGAAATTGTTCTCAACTGTAGATTTTTAGATAAAACTGCATATGCTGATGCCACCGTGAACCCTTCTCCCACATTCAATTTCCAGATCCATAGATCAGCTGTTGAAAGCCAAGACCACTGGATCCCAAAAGCTGACTCTCCTTGTTTTATGTGTAATTTTATTGACCCAAATCAGATCGTCTCACGTAAAAATCAGATGAAATATCAAGTATTTAGGAATTACAATTCGCGCTTCTGCAATTACAGACTTACAGAACAAGGTTACCTGACTAACTTGCGTTTTCATGTTGAGGCATGGCGAAAATTGGGATCAAGAAAGAGAAAATAAAATAAAAAAATAAAATTTATAAGACCATCGAGGCATTTATAAAAAAATCATATTAAAAAGTCACACATTTCAAAAGCATAAATTACTTTGATAAATATATTATGTTATAAAATACAAAATTTAATAATATTATTAATTTAATTGCGTACTATATTTAATAAATGCAATATTCAATATTATATATAGAAAATTTGAATTTTATATGTTTATATAAATACTACATTAATGTTTGTACTTAGGTATATTTTAATTTTTTTAATTTGGCTGCTTTAAAATATGTTTTATGAATAATAATAATAATTAAAAAATAAGAAATTTTTAACGCATAAATAAATTTTAAATAATTCATAATAATTAATTTAAAATATAAATTTGGAAAAAAAATTAAGTGATAAATATATGCCATATTAGAAGTCAAACATTTCTAAAGCATATATTACTTTGATAAATATACTGGTTTGATGACCCGTGCCATGCACGGGCGGACTGTTATACTAATTGATATTGATATGAATTCGTAATTATAAATTATAAATTATATATATAAATATATATTAATAGATAAAAATATTAAATATATTAATGAAATAAATTTTAAGTTTTTTCAAATATAAGATAGATTGTCAATCTATCTAATGTGTACTCAAGTAAGTTAATATAATTTTATTTAGAAAACTATTTCATTGTACTTGAAAATTATATAATAATACAATTCTATTGTGTTGAATATCATGAAATCTATTATATAATAACCCATGCCCTACATTGGCATCGAGTTTACAATTTACAATTTTTATATAATTTTTAAATTTTATATAAGAAAAATTAATAAATATATATACATATATATATATATTTAAATATTTGAAAAATACATTAACACAGTTATGGTTATTGATATATTTTTAAATAAATTTATATTCACATATATCTTATATAATCTTAGTTTATATAAATGTTTGTTTTAAAAAATATTATCTTCGTAAATATATTTGCATTTGTATATAACATAGATATACACATAATTTTAATAAAAAAATACTAATAAAAATATTTATATTTCATTTTATAATTATTAGTTTTTCATTTAAAAAATATATTTTCATCATAAAAAAATGAGTAACAATAATTGTTAAAAAAAAAAAAAGGAATTTGTGGGTATCTGAATCTATGTACTACAATAAAAAATCAATGATGAATACAAAGAAAAGATAATGCTTATATGATTTTTTTTTTTATCTTAGGAACCATAAATTTTTCTCTTGTGTGATTTCGGATTTCTTTAGTTCATATATATTTCTATTTTCATGTAACATTTTCATCCTTATGTATAGAAATTAATGAAGTTCTTTTTTTTAAGTATCTTAGTTAGAATTCAACTTCTAATCATTTGCATGAAAACGGTACTTGGTAAATACATACTCAATGGGAGCGTTTGTTTCACGGATTATTTTTTTATTTCCAAAAATACTATTCCTGAGAATATAACATGAAAATATTATTCCCAGTTATTTATAAAAAAAAAAAATGTTTAGTTAACTATTAAAGTTGGGTGGGAATATTTTTTATAATCCCATAAATAATTAAACCTGTGTTTGGTAATGGGTAGTAGGGAGGTATATCTGAATTTTTACTCACAAGATGGGTTTCTGTCACATGGGAACCCGACTCCTTCCTTCAGGAATAAATAATGGTTGAACGTGAGATTGTATTATATTGTATTACATCATAACAAACGTGAAACTAAATTTTTCAACCCATATTTTCGAGAATTAAAAAATTATCTATGAAACAAGTGCCTCCAATATATCATTATTAGACACACAACTAACAACGATTATTATAAAATGCTAAATTTAAGTAAAGAAAATGATAATAAGAAAAATTAAGAATGTTTTATATAAAAAGTTTCTAATTTCATATTAGAATATGACAAGATTTACGTCGGTAGATTTATATTTGATTGAAAGTAATAAATATTTATATAAAAAATTATACAATTTTATTATGATTAATTTATTATTTCAAATTTATTTATTAGTTTATTTGTATAACCATGATATTTTGAGTATGATTTTAAGTATAAATTAATTTGACTTGAAGTGTTAATTTGGATTCATTATGTATATAATTATATTGTCAGATATCGATTTTCTTAATAGTTAGAAGTGTCTATCTCAAAAAAAAAAAAAGTTAGAAGTGTCAAAAATTCCTTCTGTATAATAAATATTAATTTATGATAGATATTAATTTATGTTAGTGATTTTACATAAAATTATGTTTTTTAATCTATTGCTTTATTACTTTGTTTGTATAATTCATAATTCTAATTGGATCCATCACATGATAATTAGATATAATATATAACTTTTATTAAAATAATATCAATTTTCTTAATAGGCAGAAGTGTCAAAAATTCCATTTGTATAATAAATATTAATTTATGATAGATATTAATTAATGTTAATGATTTACATAAAAATTATTTTTTTAATCTATTACTTTGAATAAACCATAATTTTTATTGGATCCATCACATGATAATTAGATTAGATATAATATATAATTTTATAAAAATAACATAAAAAATAAAAGTGATATATTTCATATAATGACTAATGAAATTATAATCAAAATAGCAATAAATTCCTCTGCTGCAAATTAAATTTAAAAAGGAAATATTCTCGATTAATGGTGAATAAGTGAGAATAATACCAACAAATTCTGATAAGTATCATTAGTAATAAATAGTTAATGAGAATAACATTAATGAATTTATTTTAGATTTTAATATTGCACTCAAATCAATCAACATATTTACATTACTTTACAAATATTTTAAAACAATTATATATTAAATTTTGGAACAAATTGTGATTAAATTGATTGTAATTTAAAAGAATTTTATATTAAGTAGAAATAATTTGCACTGATTAAAATTTAAATAATTTGCATTGACTAAAAAAATTTGCATGAATTGATTGATTATAATAATATATTTGCATTCAAATTTATATATATTAAAATCAATCTATATTGATTGAAATTGAAATAAACAATTGATATTGATATTTTAAAATTAAAATAACATGAACACTTTATATAGATCGAAACATTTCAAATGATTAATAAAAAAGTATTATTTTTTTTATAAACATTAAAAATGTATTATTAAAAATGTATTGTTATTGATTTTTTTAAATCAATAGACTATTTTCAATTAGTTCAAATGAAATTAATATAAAAAATAACATTAAAATTAAATCTAAAAATATCTTAAATGCAAAGTTGTGCATGAATAAAATATATTTTTAACCATCTAAATTAAAAATGTAACCGAGAATGTAAACATAAACTTCCCAAAATAATATCACTCACATTTTACTAAATCTTAATTTTAATTATAATCATAAAGTCATATATTTATTAAATACAATTATGTAAACACTAAATTAATATTAAATGAACAAAAGGCAAACTTGATATTTTTAGTAAAATAAATCTCTTTGAAAATTATTGTCTATTTAAATTCTAACTTTTAAAATAATTTTCTTAGCATATTAATTCTATGTTATAAAAGAAGATTTTCTTGCATAAAATATTGTACTTTGTATAAATCATAATTTTAATTGGATCCATCACATAATAAATAATAGATAAAATTAAGTATATAATTTTTTTTATTTTGTAGGAAATCTAAAATATTTAATATCATAGTTATGTAAATGACATTTGGTAAACATTTAAAATTTAATATATGAAATAAAACATCTTGATTAACCAATAACATTTTTGAAATTCAAGATCTCTATTTTGCTGTGACATCACAAAAGACATAAATTTGTATAAAACAATATAAAGAAATAATACAAACTAAAAGTAAATGTAGTGAGAACTTAAAGAAATTACAAATTTAAAGAAATAATACAACTTTGCAAATAACCTGCATTTGTACAAATTTTAAATTGGAGACATAATCCATGGAGAAGTTTGATGCAAATAACCTTGCATCTGTACAAATTTTTAAAATTGAAATTACAAAACGGTAACAACTTTCTTTTACATCAAACCAAAAGAAACAAAGATAAACCTAATCTTTATCTCTCAACCTTGATAATCGTTTGCAGCTTTTTCATTTCAGTTTGACTGTCTTCGTTCATTGCCACATCACAAAACCTCTCTTTAAATCATTTAAATCTGCACATCCTTGAACAAATAAATTGCTTCCACTTCCTTCATATTTTGAATCATTGTCAAGAGTATCCCTAAATTTGGACATCTGTTTTAGACCATAAAATTGAAGCAACATTTTGTAAGTTGTGAATTATAATAAAAGGTAAAAGCTTAAAACCTGTCAAATCTTGCCTTTGAGCCACCTAATTAGAAAAAAAGACAGTTAAATCATTAGAAAAAAAAACTTCGCAAACAAAAATAATTAGATCAATTACATCTTTTTTCCTTCTTAGATCCACAATCACCCTCAATGGCCACAGTTGCAAATGAAGACCAAATGAGAAAAAAAAAAAAAAAAAAGAGAGAAGTGAGAAAAATAGAGAAGGAGAAAAAAAGAGATAACATAAGAAAAAAAACTACAACAATACCAAACTATCAATTTTGATATGTTGGTATATATAGACCTAGAAAGAACTCCAGTGAAATAAAAACATAAAGAATTCTCACTATATTGGTCATAATTACCTTAATTAATTCAAATTAAAATATATATCAGTCATAATTATCAAGGAAATAATTATAAATTATAAATATATATATATATATATATATTAATATATTAATTCACCTTAATTATCATAATTATAAATTATGATAATAAACAAAAAGTTACTATAGTTATAAAAGTTACTCAATTTGAAAGATATAATTAAAATAGATTAATGGACAATCAATTAATGCTTTTTTATGTGAATTGTAAATTTAAATGAATTTTTCCTTCTTTTTTTTATCGAGGCAATAGAATTGGTGAATCAATTAATTTTTAATTTAAGTCGTAATATTCCTTTTTTAATACGCTAATTTCTTAAGTTGCGTCAGAAGTCGACATATGGCAAAATCACACTAGAATCTGACATGTGACAAAACGTTCCTCAAAAGTGAGTTGGATAGATAGTATAGATAGATAGATAGATAGATTATAATATTTAATATTATTATTGAATTTAATTGTGCGCTATAGTTATCAAATACAACAATCAATACTATATATAGAAAATTTGATTTTTTATATATTTATATAAATATTACGTTAATAATTTTACTTAATTAATTTTAATTTGACCATATTTAAAATATATTTTATGAACAATAGTAATTAATAATTTTTTTAACATATATATATATATATATATATATATATATATATATATATATATATATATATATGTGTGTGTGTGTGTGTGTGTGTGTGTGTGTGTGTGTGTGTGTGTGTGTGTGTGTGTGTACTTTTTAAAATAATTCATATTACATATATTTATCAAATTATATATATTATATTAATATACATTTAAATTTTTTATTTTAAAATATGTAACACAGGCACACACACACATTCGTATCAATTTATTTTGTTAATTTGAAAATAAACACACACACACACAAACTAGAAATTTACTTTTCGTTTCAAATCTCAATTACTTATGCTTCATTAAACTTTACATTATATCAATTTATTTAGTTAATTTGAAAATAATTTTAAAATTCGTTTAAAAATAATTGAAAATTTAATAAATCATCAAACCAAATCAAACTAAACTACAAAATATCAGTTTAATTTTATTTAGATTTGATATTGTATTCAATCCAAACAAAACTTTATATTATTTTATGTTTAATTAGACTATTTTTTATTTATTTAAAAACATCCAAAGTGTACTCCAAACACCCTAATAGCGGGTTAGAGTTCTCCAACAATCGCAACTATATATAGCCATGTACTTTGATTAAGTAGCTCAAGAAAGTCTGCTTTTGATGCAAGTAGCTCGCTAAAGTCCGATGCATTATTGTGTTGGCCAGTAAATTAGAAGTGAATGAATAGTCTATTTAGGGCTTCTTTAAGAATGCATTATATTGGAGCAAAATAATAGCCAACAAAAAATTTGGTTGAATTGGGTGAGACATTAGTAGACTGATTGAGCTCTCTTATGAGTTGATCAGTTTATTAAATGAAAAAAGTAGAAAGAAAAATAGAGTGCGACTGGTTAAAGGTATGATGGATAGGACCCACCTAGGATATGTCTTTTATAGTTTTAGTTATGCAATAATTTATTTATTTTTTAACAATGGTGACAATAAAATAAAAATATAAAATTTTGTGTAAATTATTTAAAATCTGATTTCTAAATAGTGAAAAAAGGGTACACATTACTTGAGATTTTCCCGGGTATTTTTTATTTTGTAGTTTTCCCATTGATCTCTTATGATTACCCAATTAGCCCCTATTGAAACTACTATTATTAAGTTTGCGTCCAGATCAAATTCCCTATAAAGTTTCAAAGTCATATCCATTGGACTTGTCTTGTTTTTTTTATAAGCATTGTTAAACATTGTTAGAGTGTAAGGCAACTATATATATAATATTAAAAAAAAAATCATAGTTTATGAGAGAGGAAGTATACAATTCAAAATTGGATAAAAATGCTCATACAAAGAAAAAATACAGAGGCAACGGGAGGTGCAAAAAAAAATACACAATAGAATCAATCATGATTCTATTGTGTATTTTACCAACGGAATCACGATTCTGTTTCGTATTTTATCCACGGAATCATGATTTGGTTTCGTATTTTCTTTTGCACTTCCAGGTACACAATGGAATCACGATTCCATTGTACATTTTATACAACGAAATCATGATTCCGTGAAAAGGGTATATTTGAAAAAAAAAATTGAACACGTGGGAAGTGTGAATAACAATTTTGGAGGTGTGAATAGCAATGCCCACTTGAAAATTAGACTTCATGTAAAGATCACATTCATTTGGGCCGTTGTTGCTATGCTTGGATTAGGGGATTGTTATGTTCACTCCCTGTTTTGTTAAGTTTACCGTATCTCTATATTAAAATACACATTCCTTCTGCCTCACAAATAAAAAGGGTAAAAATGTGAGGCATTGTTATTTTAGTTCTTAAAAGTAATAAAATTAAAAAGTCTCCAAATGCATAATTTGTTATTCATTTTAGTCTAAAATTCAAAAAATCATGTGAGTTAACATACTTTCAAAGATTAAAGTGACAATAAATAGTTAAATTTAAAGACTAAAATAATACTATTTTCGCTCCTTTTTATAAGAAATAAATTTTAATATAAAATACACTAAAACTTATTTCTTATAAAAAGGACTGAAGGGAGTAATATATAGACTTATTTTGAAAAAAATTATTTTCAAAGACTAAAAGGACAACACCTCACTTATTAAGACCAATTTAGATATTTACCCTAACTTTATTAAGAAACAAATATAGAGAAGATGGATCACTGAGCATATCTAATTTCCATAATATTATCATAGGATGATATACATTAAACTTGATTGTCTAAACAATTGGATCGATGACTATTGAATATATAACAATCTATACAATGGGAACTTAATTAAAAAAGTTTGCTTTCTTAGAAAAAAAATTTGCTTTTTGCAATTATATATAATATTCACGACGATGATGAAGGATACAGTGAATATGGATGTGCTGTCCATGCCGTTTGCAAGACTTTGAATAAGTGACCATAGTTGATGACAGACAGATAATGTAAATATGCATCATGACCACTGACCATCTTATTAAATATCATAGTAAATTATACTAATTTTTTTTTTTAAATTTCATGAAATTATATAATATTTTTTTATTTTATTAACAATTTACAGTAATATTTTTTTTATAAGAAAACATGGTTAATATTATTCAAATAATTAAGGGGACTTATATAATATATAGGAGTGTCGATATAATATTTTTTAAATAATTAAAGAGATTAATGTAAAAGTAGAAAAATCACGTGCTGTGGATGGAAAGTGCATGTGTTGTCCACTGACCATCTTATTAAATATAAGAGTAAATCACGTTAACATCTTTTAAAATTTTGTAAAATTATACAAATTTTATATATTTTGTTAATATTCACAGCAACATTTCTTATAGAAAAATATGGTATAATATTTTCCAAATAATTAAGGGATTTATGTAATGTATAAGAGCTAAAAAAAAAAGCAAAAAGATTTTATATAATTTTACGAAACTTAATAATGATAAGTGTAATTTACTTTTTATATATATAAAAGAGCGTTCATTCATTAGTAGAAATGTTGTCCTAAGAAAAAAAAAGCTGTCGGACGAAATAGAATCATTGATGACTGATTATATATCTAAGTATCCTAACCACTACTGATGACCGTCTTAAAAATAATATCATTAGTAAGAAAATTCCTAAGCAAAAATAAGCAAAGTGAAGGGTAAAGTCAAAGATGGTAGCGCATTGGAGTTTTTGTATTCCGCACAGGGAACAAAAGAACATACCACCCCCATTTTCTGTTATGGAATGTATGAGGTAGAAGAAACAAAGAGATTAAAAAAAAAACCCGAAAGTATTAAAAAATTATTACACGGAATAAGAAGCGTGTGACAGAAAGGAGAAAGAATGACGTAAGAAGAAAATTGAATAGAAAAGGAGATGAAAAAGACAGTTAATATATGTTTATCATTACTCGGTTTGAATATATATAGGACAAACTAAACTGAAGATTTTTATTTATATGAGTCCGAGTGTCCGACAATTGAGATAGTAGGAGATTTTAGGACAATACACACCATTAATTGTTGAAACCTTCGAAACCCCATTCCTTAATCCACGAAAACATTAGGCGTTTCAAATATTCCATGGCTGATCTTGTAAGGACAAGATCACCTGCTTCTTTTGACCGTGCTTTTAGAGGTACTGAAGTGACTTTGAACTTCAATATTCTCTATATCCAAGTACGTAACATGGCAGCAGAAACCAATCCTCCTCTGCATGCCCTTGTTGCTTTCATCTTCTTCGGGCTTCAGACTTTTCTTCAAATAAGATACCCAGAAAATCCCACTCCATTTCAACTTCATCCAAAGACCACCGTGGTCTCCATTGCTAGCTTTCTTGTTTATTGCTTGGCCTTCTTGGGTAGCCTCAAGTTTGGTATAAGGGTTCGTCACATTGACACCATCATGCACGTCTTTGGTTCACTCTCATTGATTTCCTTGGTGTTGTTATTGCTACCCGACACTTGGGAATCGTTTGGTTTCATTATGTACATGTTGTGGTTCATCACTCATGCGCTCTACATGATCAAAACTCGTTTAAGGGAATGGGTGCAAGTGAAACGTCAACAAATGAGGAGGGTGGTGCTTCCTCTGTTACCAACCACTTCAATTGATTTGAATTAACTGTTTCACCCATGGGTCTGGTTTTTTTTCTAATTCAGCATATGTTGTTGTATTATTTTTCTTAGTTAATTAGTGTGTCCATGTGTCTTTGTAGTTCTTCTTGCAACGCACCAAAGTAAATATATGGCCCTTATTTGTAAGTTCTCACTTGGAGATATAGCTGAAGCTAAGAGAAAGTAACATGTGATAGTCATGGACAGGATTGAACCATCTTTGTGTGTAGGATGGGAGAAATTATACATGGTCTAAAACTATTGTGGTCCTTATCAATTTTTACATGATATGCAGTTAAGTTTTATTGACTCTTTCTTGTAAATTGGAAATTTTGATTTTACGTCATATAACGATTGATTGGGACTATAGACACGTGATAACCATGAACCATGTAATAATTTTTCAATGGATAGAGATTCCTCCTCCTTTTTGGTAATTGTTTTTAAAAAATGTTATATGTTATGAAAAAGTTTCTTTGAAATTAATAAGCATTTTTTTTTATTATTATTGAAAATTGAATAAAAAAAGGAGACTTAGTAGAAATCATGTAGAGTCATTGATTTAGTTAATGATGTGTCTGTACATAGGAAGATTGACTTTGATCGAAATGTGGAATAACATTGATCAAAGTGAACCATGTGGATTGAGGTATGAGTTCACAAGATATAGGTAGCTCTCTGACATGATTGAGACATTACTGTAGGTGTTCACGGTGCAATTTGGTCCAATTTTTGGATAAAAAGTCAATCAAACCAAGCATAATAATAATAATATGCAATTCAATCTTAATGTAATATATTATCAAATTTGAATAATATCAAATCAATATTTTGTAGTTCAGTTTGGATCAGTTTGACAGTTGTTAAAATTTTATAATTTTTTTTTCAAAATTATTTTAAATTTGACAAACAATAAAATAAATTGACACAATGTATAATCTAATAGCTAATTGAGTAGTGATCAACTGTTCAAAATGACATTTACATAATTATAAGGAATTAAACAACAAAAGATCACAAATGACAACTAAATGATAAATCTCTTATGAAAAAAGTACAATATATACCATCCATATTTAATTGGTCATACATTATCAATGTCAAAAACTTATAATCTAACATAACTAAAAATGTCTAATACATATAAAATGACATACTATCATTATCAAAAAAGTCATTATTTCTTCCTATTCAATAATGCCAGGTATGATGGTGTCTGTGGTGTTTGTGAGCATATACTAAAGATGATGCATTATTATAACAAATTCAAGTCCGTGAAATTGGAGACAAATGATAGTTACTTGATTTGGAAGATTTTGGAGTCAGTATCTTTTCAATTTGATGTTCTAAAGACCTTTTATAACATTCAAAATCATGAGTGAACTATTGATGATATGATCACTATCGTTATTAAGGTGGAGTCTATGAAAAAGGGTAAGTCTCATATTGTTCAGTTTGTTGCTAAACCCTATAATGACAAGTTTGTTGCTAAACCCTATAATGACAAGTTTGCTGCGTACTTCTACATTACTACTATGAATGTGAAAAAAGATAATAACGAGAAATTAAATAATGGCAAGAAGAAGACAAAGAATGAAACTTAATATCAAGGACCTAATAAGAAGTTCTTCAAGAAAAATTGCAAGTACTGTAAGAAGTATGGACATAAGTTAATTAAGTGATTATTATATGGAAATATGGTTAGGTGGCCAACTTTAGTTGTTTGGTACAATGGAAATGCAAAGAAGAGAAATAAAAAAGTTGCGGGACCTATGCATTTTTATTTCTACTCTCATGAACAATAAAATGCAACAGAGGTCACATTTCTTTTTTCACCTTATGAAAAGTAACCCTATTTGGAGAAAATGCTCATGCTATAGTGTTGTTAGGGATGGCAAAACAGGCTGGCCCGGTCCGTTTTGGCCCGCCTCGCCTGTGGTCTGCCAAAAATAGGCCGTGCTGGCCCGCCATAATTAAGACGAGCTAGACAGCTTGGCCCGTCCCGCCTAAGAATGGGTTGGTGGGCTGGCCCACCATATTTGGGAAAGTTTTTTGAAGTTTTTTAATTTATTGCAAACAAGACATAAATAAAATAACATTGCATCACTTGTATCATAAAATAACAGTAGATAGCGTTTTTGTCACAACTAAAAACAATTACAATATTGTTCCATTTATTTCAATAAACCACAAACATAGTCTTTCAATACCACAAGTTCAACATCATCATGAAAACATCTTGTAGAGGCCTAAATATTGTTCCATTTCATTCAAAAGTTCAACATCACAAACTAATAATCTTTCAAAAGTACACCACAAAATATTAATAGTCCCTAATAACTTATGTTATTTTAGATATATTATTTAAAAAATAAAACAAAATAGGTAGTGGCGGGCTGGCGGGCCAACCCGCCTCACCCCGTGTGACACCCTTTACCCTAAAAACTTTATTTAAAAGGAGGATGCGAAAATAATAAGACTTTATATAAGGAAATATCGAATTTTCAAAAAAAAACTTCTCACGAGTAAAATGTTCACATTCTCAAATCTCATTCATTCATTGGATATAAAGTATAAAAGGATAAGTCAAAAGGGTTCGCACTCCAAAGGCCATACATCATGTAAGATATCTAATAATATGAAGAAGGAAACCTAAACATATAACCCTTTACCCTAAAAACTTTATTTAAAAGGAGGATGCAAAAATAATAAGACTTTATATAAGGAAATACCGAATTTTAAAAAAAAAAACTTCTCACGAGTAAAAGGTTCACATTCTCAAATCTCATTCATTCATTGGATATAAAGTATAAAAGGATAAGTCAAAAGGGTTGGCACTCCAAAGGTCATACATCATGTAAGATATCTAATAATATGAAGAAGGAAACCTAAACATATAACCCTACCCCGATGTCACAGCTATCAGAGCACAAGTCCCAAACTGAAATATAAACTAAGCACGAGAGGCTAAGCCTCTTCTCCAACATCATGCTCAATGCCTGGATGATCCTCACCTGCAAATGGCGATCAGCCCAAACACATACAACAAGGATAGCAATAAAGAAACGGAGTGAGAATCATTCTTGCATTAAGAATAAAACATAACGTAAGTAATAAACAATCATCCTTGCATCAAGAATAAAACATAACGTAAGTAATAAACAAGAAATATACAAACTAGGTTCACACATGGAACTCACACATAGATCACATCGTTTATCAACGAAGTCATTTAATGCACATGTGATGCAACATCCCCTAGACTCTACTTCGTATGCCATGTGGTACCAACACTAACTCTTGAAATAGTCCAGAAGCACATGTCTACCCATAAGAAGCTCATCAACGTTGATGCCTTCGGTATAGACCGCACTACCTAGAATGGTGTCCTGCAGTGGCTCGTCAGGGTCGCCTAGTGTTGCAAGTAGGCTCCAACTCATGGGATCAACATGAGCCATCGGAGCTTCCACACTAAGACGCTCCAAATCCCCAAGGTCCAGGCTAAACTGTCACGACCTCTGTAACACCCTCAATTTTATTTTACTACTTGTACATATTTTATTTATATAAATATTATGAGAAATTATGTACTGTATTTTATAGAAACTTTCTGGACATAATTTCACAATAAAATTAATATAGTTCTATTCAGTAAAATTTTTTGAGTCTTTTAATACTTTTGTTTATGCCTAAAATTCTTGTTGACCGGACAGTTGTATCAGACAGTTGTCAAGGATAAAATTTTTCAATGTAAAATTTTGGAGTAAACTGTAATCTAATAAATAGATAATTGAATATAGATTTAAAATATATACAGTTGCAAAAGTAAAATGCTAATTTTGAATTGTTAGGATTTTCTGAAAGTTAGAACTCTGAGAAATTATTATGATAAAATTTCAAGGTAGAAAATTAAGATAAAATTTGTATGACATCTATGGAATTATCTATTAATTATAACATACTTAGAATAATTAATAAAAATGTTTAACTAAGAAAAATTAGATTTAAAGTATTAGCCAATCAAATTTTGACAACTCAAAGTTTATAATCTAATTAAATTAAGCTAATTAGACTTTGATTAAGAGATAATTAAGACACTACCCCAAGATTTTTGATAGTGAGGAATCTAATGGTGGTGTTAGTTTTTTCTAATTCAAATTAGTTTGTAAGATAATTAGCAATCCCTAAAATATTCTAGAAAAATCTATAATTGCCTACAATTTTTGACTTTTGACCACACAAATGGCAAGTCACGTTGGCAACTAAATTGGACCATCCAAGTGGCTGTGAATTGTGAGCAAATGGACTGCCCATGGACCTGCAGCTGGACGTGAGGTTACAATTAAAATTGGTGGAGAAAATTGTTATAAAAACATAAGAAAACAAAGTTAAAGAAAGAACTCAAAAAGCTAGCCCTCCAAAGCTCCCACCACCGTGAGTTGGGCAGCTGCAGCCCCTCCATTAACACTTCTTCCTTTCTTTTAAAATCAAGAAATAAACCAACCAAAACCTTCCAAATTTCAAAATAGCTTTGGCCAAAAGAGAAGAAATTGGAAGAAAAGCTCAAAATTTCAAGAAGACAAGGGAGAAAGGGAGAAGTAGGTTCAAAGGATTTCTTCTTCAAACTAAGGATTCTAGGTAAGGATCTTGGCATTTAATTTCAATTTAGACAACTTGAAAGTAAGAGAAACATGTCTTTAGGCTTAATTTCAAGATTTAATCAAGAACCATTAAAAGAAGAAATTGATTTAGGGCTTTTAGAAAATTGAAGTTGGAAGCTTGAATTAGTTGTTTGAATCAATATTTTGATTGGTTTCATGATGTGTTGTGATGGATTGAAATTGATTGGTTGGTTTGTTGTTGGATTGAAATTTGCTTGATTTGGCTTGATTGTGTTGTGAATGATGTTGGAATTTGTTGAAATGTTGTTGGAATGGATTGAAGACCATTCGGCCATGTTGAAGATGCAAGGGGTACTATGTGAACATTTTTCCAAGACCAAGGGCAAAATAGTCATTTCACATGTAGGGACAAATTAGGAATTTTAGAAAAAGTCTAAGGGCAATTTAGTAATTTATAAAATATTTAAGGGTAAAAGAGTAATTTAGATGTTCTAGAAAGTTTAGGGGTATAATGGGAATTTTATAAAAATATCAAGGGCAAATTGGTAAATTATAAAAATATTAAGGGGTAAAATGGTAATTTATAGGTTCTAGAAAGTTTAGGGGTAAAATGGGAATTTTATAAAAAGATCAAGGGCAATTTTGGAAATAATAGAAAAATATAAGGGCAAAATGGTAATTTCACATATTCTAGTAAGTTTAGGGATAATTTTGGAATTTTGAGAAAAGATCAAGGGCAAAATTGGAAATAATAGAAAAGAGTAAGGGTAATTTGGTAATTTTACAATTGAGGGCAAAATTGGAATTTTAGAAAAAGAGCAAGGGTAGTTTAGTAAAAATTTTATAATAGCGACCTAATTGATATTTTAGTAAAATACTAATGTTAATTGTTTAATGTTAATTATTTACTTATGATCATTAGCACATGGCATAAAAGTATGCATGAGTATTTTTGGGGGTTTTACAAATATTCAAGTGAAAAATGATTGATATTGGCTAACTGGGACTGTGGTAGCCATGAATAAAAAGGAAAAGAAAAGAAAAGAAAAGAAAGAAAAGAAAAGAAAGAATAAATATTGACTAACCAGGAATGCGGTATTCATGAGAATTGAATCTTTGGGATGAGCAGAGTAAGTTAGACAGGACTGTATGGTCTGTGATCATGTAGTCTGTGGGGTGAAGGATATTGGCAATTTCACATGTGGCTGTAATCTGGACAGAGATGCTGCCGTGGTGGCCTTCCTGGGTATCCTGATCTCCTAATTCTGCTAGCTTATTCACGTTTAGTAAGGGCTGATAGCTGAATTGCAGTGCGTAATGGTAGACCAGTTTCTTACTAAACACTCAAAGGGGAAGTCTTCATGGAGCAGGGTCAAAATGATTTTGAGTCAAAACTACATTTGCATAAATCATATTGCATTTAATTATTTATGTGACTGATTAATTATTATATGATATGTATATGTTTGAAATTGTTCTAAATTGTATGAGAAATTAAATGCCTGATCCGGTAAATTTTGTCCCCAGATTCTAGGGAAGTTTAAATTGCAGGTGACTGAAGATTAGTTAGAAGATAAAGATGCAGAGATCACCAGAGCTGTAGGATGGGAATATTTTGGATAGATAATAATTTTATTACTTGAAATTATTTTGTAGTAGCGTTTCTGAAAATTTTACTATTGTAAATCTAGATATATTTTGGATGTAAAATAGAATACATTAGAACTTTGATGTATAATATAAATTAAATAGTTAAATAATGATTTATTTGAAGGGGTTACAACCTCCACCTTGCAGTCCATGTCTATTTTACCCCAACCTAACTCTAAAATGTTTTGCTATATGACAAACTCTTTATGCATACACAATGGTTCCACTGAACCTCACATTACACACAAGTGAGCCCATCCTTGCCTCTCACAGGCTAGGTCACTCACGGTTAGAATACCACCGAGGCCCATTCTCGCCATATCGTAGGCTAGGTCACCCATCTCAATGGCATCCAACAACATGTCATATCTCATACTCATACATTATGCATTCACAATTCAGATCTACTCTCACAGTTATATTATACATCTCATAGCATGTCAATTACACATTTAAAATGAATAATTACGTAAGAGAACAAATATAAATCACATTCACAACAAAACTGGGTCCTGGACTCAATGCTGAATAAACGCACCAGAGTTGACCAGAATTGACTAGAGGTTGGTCATTGGACGCTGGGTCACTGAATGTTGGGGTTACTGGATGTTGGGGTCATTGGACACTGGGGTCACAGGACGCTGGAGTCCCAGGACACTGGGTCACTGGACGCTGGGTCATTGGACGTTGGGGTCACTAGACATTGGGGTCACTGGACGCTGGCAAAATGTACGACAAACAGAACGTCGTAACAGGGTTTTCTGCAAAACCCAGGGCCACCCAAAGGATCCCAAACACCCAAAAAATGTCTCAAAGGTTTAGAAACAATTCCTAATGCTTACAAGGCTATTCCAAGGCAAAAACAACATAGAATGACCACAACTTCATACAATTTCATCATGGGTCATAAATTCCCAATCACAAAGAATACAAAAGGGGCAAAACTCAGTGCAGCATAATAATCAATTCAATCATAGAACCCAAGTGCTTCGGGGTATTCACAACCCGTCCAAATCACAAGAAATGTAAGAAAAGCCTAATAGTTTTGGGGTCTTAGGCAATCCCCTCTACCCATGGCTAATGACATTCTAACAATGAGAAGAAACCCACTCCCCCTTTACCTCAAGAGAAGAAAAACGCAGCAAAGGGAAGAAGATGATATAACGATGCTTCTTCAATCCCTCCTTCTCGAACGCAGCGATGATTCTTGCGGAGTCTCTTGTGATGGCTCTACAACCACAACGTACGTTCCAATAAGAGAGAAGAAGAAAGAAAAAAGTTTTTAGGTTTTGGAAGCAACATGACAACTTTTAGGCAGTATTGGACTGTGAGCTTAAAGGCCCAATAAAAGAGAGTATCAAAAGAAAAGCTTGTGCACCACATAACAAGGCCTACTACAAGACTTTAAACAAAATACTCATTCTTTCTCACATATTCATATTCCCAAATTATCATTTATTTAATTAATTGATTAAAACCATTTTCACAACACTTATTTACATACACATATAATAAAATAAATAGTGGGGTGTTACACCTCGCCTGTGGCTCGGCGGGTTGGCGGGTTAGGCGAGGTGGGACAAAGCGGGCTTGTGGGCTGAAGACCCCACCCCGCCCAGCCAAATTTGTGGTGGGCTGGCGGGTTGGCCCGCCTGGCCCGGCCCACTTTGCCATCCCTAAGTGTTATGCTTCTTCATGCTCTTCCTTCCGCCGCTGTTGCTTGTTCATGCTTTTGTTTGTGCGTTTTGGTTTGATATATGGTGGGGAGAGAATGGTTTTTATGTGCAACTAATTGATTATGTGCTTGCACAATAATGCTGACAAGGGGAAACTGCCTTAGATTCATGTGGTTGGGTTACGCGATGAGACACATTGATATTGATTAACTTCTTAGATGTTAAGAGAAATGAAGGATTTCTTAAACAAATTGATTAGGAAGAAATGTGTTTGAATTAGGCTAGGGCCTAACCCAAGTATGAGATCCACCCTTTTTGACACGTAGACCATGGACAAAATCACCCAAAATTAAAGTCATCTCATGTACTCCAATAATAGTGTATAACAACTTCTAGGCCATGGATTCAAGTACTTTGACATTCTAGGACATATATAAAATCAAATCAGGTTATTGGGCCATATTTATTGGACTGGACTTGTTTTTATGAGCATTGTTAAACACGGTCAAAGTCTAAAGTAACAGAAAAAAAGTTATTTCTATAAGCAATTATATAATACTAAAAAAAAATTCACAATTTATATATAATTTACGAGAGAGAAAATATGCAATTCAAAATTGGATAAAAATGCTCTTAAAAAAAAACAAAGTCTCTGGATCATTTCATCATTCCATACTGTCAGATTTGTAATTTTTGAGACGACGAAGCCAATAAAACCATAAAGCACTTTATTGTTTTCGGTCAATAGACCTAGAGTACTTGAAAATTAGCTAGACTGCATTCATTTGGGCCTTTGTTGCTTGATTATAATGAATTATTTCATTTTAATTTATAGTATTTTTTATAATTCATTTTAGTGATATTCGCGCTTTTAATCAAATATATATTCTTGTGACCAACATTATATTGGTTTGAGGAAAATTAAGTTTGGATTCTTTAAAAAAAAGTTTTGAGTTTAAGCTATGTAAACCAGTAGATGTTAAAAGGTGATTGAGAGAGGAGATTCAACTAAAAATAATATACTATATTGATTGGTGAAATTTAATTACCTACAAAAATGATAAATATTTTACACTTATAACATCGAAATAATATATATAAAGATGTGTTTAATTTTGTTGAAAGCCTGATTTAGTGATATTCAAGCGTATATTACTTTTTTGACTGAGATGTGGATAATTTGGTTATGAAATCATTCTTTCTGAAAATGAAAGTTCTAGCGGTTGGAACGGGAGACACGGTGAGATAGAGGCCAGGGTGACATATGGAAGGCTGTGGATGAAAATTAATTTCCACATGGACTAAAATGTTTATTTTTAAAATTTATCAAATTTACTTCTCAACAGAATGCAAGTAATATCTCGGCCATACAATTGTTTATTATTAATGAATGGATAAGATTATGTAGAACATCCATTTCCAATTTCTATTTTAGCATTGAAGTCAAAATTGATCACATCACTCATTTTATTATATAATTTTCTCTCTTTTTATCTCTCTTAACTGTAGAAAAAATAATATAAAAATGCACAAATTAGTATAGAATTTCACGATCTTGATAGTGCAATGAAAGAGATGGATGAGTTTCAAAGAAATAAAATTTAGATGCATGTAGCCACTCTATTATGTTTCTTAATGTGATACAGTTTACACTTTCTTAATGTGATACAGGTGTTTTTTTCTCATCATGGTGTATTAACCCGAGGGCATGTGGCATGTATTTTTTGAGTCAACCACTACCTTTTGTTTTGCTAGCTTCCAAGGTGGTTGAAATCATATGTTTTGCTAGCTACCACGGTGGTTGAAATCCTTTTATAGTTTCATTACACTGTACATCTTGTACAGAACTCGTATGTTTTTTGTTTCCTTATAAATCTATAATATTATATTTGCCTTCCAAAAAAAAAAAAAAACAGTTTACATTTTACAAAGTTGAAAATTCGTACATATTTAAAAAAAAGTGAAAATTTCTTTTTTATTGCTGACACATGCCACACGATGATAATAGTGTATTGGAATGAAAGAGATGGATGAGTTTCAAAGAAACAAAATTTAGATGTATGTAGTCAGTCTTATTAATGTTATGCACTTTACAAAGTTGAAAATATGTACATATTCAAATGGCTTAAAAGGGTAAATTCCTTTTTAATTGAAGACGTATATATCTGCCATACACTGACACAGCCAAATGGACAAAATATTTAGAAGCTTTTATGGACAGATTGAGAAATCTATTAAAGGTTTTTTTTTTCTTTTTTAATTATTTAAATTTAAAATTTTAAAAAATAATTACTTTACAAATAATAATTTATACGAAAATATTTATTGCTTTTAAATATAAAATTAAAACTGTTTTTTATTTCAAACATAAAAAAAAGAAAACGTAATTAAAGTTTATATCACCGATTTTTTATTTCAAATAATAAATTTTCTATAATTCATAGTATATTGATTATTTCAAAAAATGGAGAAAATATAATTATTTTTAAAAGTTTTGTTCGAGTAGTGTAATAATTGTGACCTTTAGCCCAAAGCAAATTACTAAATAATTAAATATTTGTGGAAATATGATATCATTTTTGTTTGTGGAAACATAACATAACAATAATTCAAAACTTTCATAATCACGTGGTAAAAGGATATTACATTCGTACTCGAAATATCTTAAACTCCATATAGGTTTCAATAACTGAATGCTTTAGGGCCAAACAACACACAAAGTTTCGGAGTTTTATGACCCTGCTTGGTCGAAGCAAGATCAGTATTCTCCTTGAGGAATGAGACCATGTACATGAGAGTGTGAAGAATTATATTTGACAAGTAGTTATTTTTTCTTCTTCTTATAATTGAGATCAGAGTAGTATTAAATATTTTGAGCAAAACTTATATCTCACGTAACTAATGATGCTTAATTTAGTTTATTCAACAACAACAAAAAATGATGGTTTAGTTTCATCATTATTCATTACATATGTTTGAGACAGTATACTATACTATTATAAAAAGAGCCACGTTATTTAGTTCGAAAGTAACATATACGAAAAAAAATACATGGTGTGATTTGTGTTGCGGTAACAAGTCGCAGTGGTGTTGAAATTTGAATGTTTTTTTTTTGGTGAATTACATCGCAGAGGATTAAAATCCTCTATGAAACAAAATATGAGCAGAATCTGCTCTCAAGTCATTGATCAGGAGCAAAATCAAAATGTTGGAATTTTATGTTCCAATAATTAATGTGGGTTAATATTATAAGACAATTATATTAGCTATTTATCATTAGTGAGCTTTATTTTATGTGGTCAAATTAAGTGTGCCCGTTAGACTACTAAATAAGGTGATATGGGCTTAAATGAGCAGATGTCGGTGTTGGCCCATTAGGGGATAATGGGAACCCTATTAGGTTAACACACTAAAAGAAGGCTATGGTCCCCAATATACCGAGCCGTCACACATAGTTTCTCTTCTCCCCATCTGAAGAGTTACGAAGGTCCTATTGAGGAACAAAGAGGCTCCGGTTGAGGAAGAATCATAAAGCCGCCGGCTACGTTGTTTATCGGTTGTTCGTGATTCCGCAACAATTGTTCAAGAACGCTTAGATCTCAGGGATCATCAATGGATCCAGGTATTTTATCTAATCCTTAATAATCAAGCATGTTGTAGATCCTAGGGCTTTTGGATTTTTTGTTCTGGGATATGTACCTGTGAATTTTGGCTTCCGCATAAAAAATAAAGAATAATAAAGAAAGGGATAAAGATTAAAATCCCAACAAGTGGTATCAGAGCAGGTCATTATTGTTTGATTGTTAGGATTCAAAGTTTTCTAATTATTTGAGAACCTGGAATTATTGGATGATAGGCTCATTAGATAGATTTATAAATTCTACACATGTTTATTGTCCAGGAATAATAGCATTATCACCCTAAGTGAATTCCATTCTTGCCAATCACGTTTCTTTGAAATTTATGATTCGGTGAATGGGCTTGTGGTTGATAGCCATTTTAAATTGTTTATCTCATATAAAGAAAATGCCTAAGTGTAACAAGGTAATGACATCAATGTTTTGAGTGATTTGCATTGACTGTAATTTCAATTAAAGTCAAGGTAATAAAGAAATCCTGTATATTACAAAACATTGAATAAAGGCAATGGAATCAATGATTTGTGTTTTTTTTTTTATTTATTTATTTATTATTATCATATCGTGATGTAATTTATTTCCCTGCAAGTAATATTGAAAATCAATGGTATATTATTGATTCTTTACAATATTATGTTGCATTATAAAATTGATTTCACTATAGTATTGGTTTGGATACAATGGCCTCATATTTATTTTGTGATACATCCCGTAAAGTATTTTGGTTTCGTGGAAAGATATTCTTCTATCTTTTATTTATTGATGGAAAGATTGTTCTATATCTTTTATCCATGAAAAATAATTAGTCATTCGTAAAGCAGTTCTTTTTTTTTAATTAGTGATTGGTTCACAAATCAGTGAATGCATCTTTAGAATTTATGAATCCGTAATTGATGGCTAATAGCCTTATAGTATAAGTGTGTGATAAGGTAATATTTTGGTGACTTTAATTTGCATTGCGATTTTATTACAGTGCAATATATAGCATTAATGTGTTTGGAAAATTTTGAAATTGAAAATAATTTCTGAGATACTTATCTTACTCAAGGATTGTTATGCGGTCATGTGATCACTAGGCAGTGATATACACATAATTTTGGATTTTGTGTTTATGTGTGAAATTTGTGTAAATTTAAGACCTCCCATTTTAATTAAATTGTCTGGTATTTTTGATTGGATTAATTGAAACATGTTGCCAAAGTAACCTCTGTTGCGTAGGTTAATTTGATTGAATTTACATAGATGTTGCGTGTAATTGTTCATGCGAATTGTGCTCGGCCCAAAGGAAGACCCAATTTGGCCGGATAATTACATGCCTGCGATGGTAGATGTGTGGTGATTATAAGGATTGATTTTCCATGTGAATAATGGAGTGTCCAAAGACAATCATTATTTGACAGGAGTTATCACCAAATTAATTTTCCATGTAAGCAATGGAGTGTCCAAAGGCAACTATTGTTTGACAGGACTTATCACCAATGTTTGACCATTGCGTTGCGAGTACCACTTGCAGTTAGTCCTTTCAATCCAAAGATTGGGGATTAATGGTGCGCTAGGTATCTTGTTTGGGTCTTTAAATTTACCGTAAAGATTAATTGTGCACTGTATATTTATTGTTCTCTCTTTGGTTGTTGTTGCTACCGCTTCTATTTTAACTACTCAATTTTGGGAATCCCAAAGCTGCATGATACAAACTTTAAAGTTTGAAAGGAGTCAATTGAGAATTTTCTCAATTGCATGGAATTGGACAAATCAACCTATTCTAACTAAGGAAAACTCTAATAGGGCTTTATTTATCATGATGCTAGATAATACTAGGTCGTTCTTTATCGTGACCATGGATCAAATCAGGTCCTTCTCAAAATAAGAAAAGGAAGAGCGTTGAGGATATGCAAAGAGTTCTTCTCAATTGGAGAAGAAACAGAAGAGCAAGATGAGGAATTTACTTGTTACTTCTGTAAGAAGGTGGGACATATGGAGTAAAAGTGTCCTAAGTACACCGCTTGGTGTGTAAAGAAGGTTAAACTTCTCACTTTTGTTTATTCTAAAGTTAATTTAGTTTTTGTACCGAAGGACACTTGGTGAGTAGATTCTGGTGCTAATACTCACATAAGTATTTTATGCAAGGCTACTTGTGGAGCCATCCACCAAGTGATGCTGAAAGATTCATCTATGTGGGCGATGGCAATAAAGTTATTGTTAAAGTTATAGGAACTTTTAGGTTGCTTTTAAAGACTCGTTTTCATTTGGATTTGGTTGAGACATATGTTGCACCGTCTATTAGACGAAATTTATTTTCTACTTCTATTTTGGACAAATCCAGTTATTCTTGTTCATTTGGAAATAATAAAGTTAGTCTATCTTGTGATTCAAATGTTGTCAGTTATGGGTCTTCAATTGATATTGAGCGTTCCTATAATGAAATATGGAAAATAGATTCATGTGGTACAAAACGTAAATAAAATGAGAATTTCGCCACTTTATGGCATAAGCGCTTAGGCTATATCTTTAAATAGAGAATTCAGAGGCTTATGTCGGAGGAAATTCTTGGACCCTTAGATTTGTCAGACTTCCAAGTCTGCGTTGAGTGTATTAAGGGTAAACGAATAAACAAATAAAGGGAATTTAGGTGCCGAAAGAGCTAAGAATGTCTTAGAACTAACACATACAGATATTTATGGTCCCTTCCCTATGGATTCATGGAATGGACAAAGGTATTTTATTATGTTCATAGACGATTACTCGAGGTACGGTTACCTTTATTTAATTCATGAGAAGTCTCAATATCTAGACGTTTACTAGGAAAGAAAATCAAGACTGTCAAATATGACTGTGGTGGCAAATACTATGGTAGATATGACAGATAAGGTGAACGACGTCTAGAGCGCTTCGCGTTTCTCCTCAATGAGTGTGGTGGAATTGTTCTGCAATATAGAATGTTAGGCAAACCTAACATGAACGGAGGTGCAGAATGATGAAACAATACTCTTAAGGGTATGATTAGTCATTCTTCTCTATCAGAGTCACTTTGGGGAAAGGCTTTAAAGACCGCAATTTATATCCTTTATAAGGTACAAAGTAAAGTAGTTGCTAAGACCCCTTACGAGCTGTGGACTGGAAAAAAGGCCAAAATTAGGCACATGCACTTTTGGGGATGTCCAGCTAAAGCAAGGCCTTATAGGCTGCGTGAAGGTAAGCTAGACTTAAAGACAATTAGTTGCTACTTTGTTGGTTATATTGAATGCTCTCGTGGGTATAAGTTTTATAATCCCACTACAAGATCCTGCTTTGAGACGGGGAATGCAAGATTACTTAAGGAAGTTGAGTTTGGAGGGGAAGGAAACATAAGGAGTGTTGTCTTTGAAGAATAACTTGTTATTGACAATGGACAAGCCTTTGTTCCTACCATTGTTCAAGAAACAAATTCAGTAATTAATAATGATGTCATTCTTAACATCATTCAAGGATAAGACAACACTGAGATTCCTCCCCAAGCACCACCTATAGTTCAAACTCAACAACCTCAAGAAGTGCCGTTAAGAAGATCCACTAGAGAAAGGAGAAATGCAATTTCGGATGATTATGTTGTGTTTCTTCAAGAACATGAATATGACATTAGGTTGACCGAGGAAGATCTCATCAACTTTAGTCAAGTCATGTAGTGTTCTCTCAAGTGGATTGATGCCATAAATGATGTGATAAAATCGATGGTTGACAACGACATTTGGAATATTGTCAAATTACCTGAAGGTGTGAAACCCATAAGCTGTAAATGGATATCTATAACCGAAAGGGATTCAAAGGGTAATATTGACATATATAAAGCTTGTCTTGTCACCAAGGTTTTACTAAAAAGGAAGGCATTGATTATAAAAAGACTTTCTCTTTGGTTTCTTAGAAAGACTCTCTTAGAACTATAATGGCACTGATAGCTCATTTTGATTTAGAGTTGTGTTAGATGGATGTAAAGACTGTGTTTCTAAATGGCAACATTGATGAAACAATTTATATGGTGCAGCCAGAAAACTTTGTTTAAGGTGATCCAAAGTCTAAGGTGTGCATACTAAAGAAATCCATTTATGGCCTTAAACAAGCTTCCCGTCAATGGTATTACAAAGTTCATCTAGTTATTTCCTCTTATGGTTTTGAGGCAAATTTGGTTGATGATTGCATATACCAAAAGTTTAGTAGGAGTAAATTTGTCGTTTTGGTGTTATATGTTGATGACATCTTGATAGCCATGATATAGTTTTTATTATCATGAAAGGAGTTATACCAATACAGTTTTGGATAGATTCAACATGAAGGATAGTAAACCATAAAATATACCCGTTGCTAAAGGAGACAAGTTTAGTCTTAAACAGTGCCCTATTACTAATTTAAAAAAAAAAAAAGGAAAGATGCAAAAGATTCCTTACTGTGGGGATCGGAGTCTTATGTATGCTTAAGTTTGTTTTCGTCTTGACATAGCATTTAGTGGGAATCCTAGGGGAGATATATGAGTAATATTGGTATGCAGCACTAGAAAGTAATAAAGCGTGTAATGCGCTATCAGAAGAGAACAAGAAACTACATGCCTACATATCGGAAGTCTGAAAGTTTAGAGATCATTAAGTATTCTGACTCCAATTTTGTGGGATGCACAAATAGCAGACACTCTACATTAGGATACATCTTTAACCATGGTGGTGGAGTTAATATTTTGCTATGAGGCATTGAACCATAAGATATGAGTGCTAAATTTTGTCACTAGTTTGCTAGTTGTTACCAACATTAAGAGGCCATTAAGTATTTATTGTGACAATAACTCAATAGTGTTATACTCCAACAACAACAGGAGTTCAACCAAGTCAAAGGTTATTGACATAAAGTATTTGGTTGTTAAAGAAAGAATTCAGAAAATAAAGATATTTGTAGAACATATAAGAAAAGACAGTATGGTAGCTGACCCACTAACTGATGGTTGACATTTAAGGTATTTTCAAGAGCATGTTGCTCATATGGTGTTATTTAAGTTGTTGCCATGGTTTAGTGGGAGTCTTACTCTATGTTCTATGTTTGGATTTGGATTTGGATTTCATACATTTGATTTTCTGCAGAAATAAAGATTATAGCTTACAAGTTTATTATTAAACTTGTTTATTTGTGTGCAATATTTAAATTGTACTTAAGGATTTCGGATTGATCTCATTAAAGATTAAAGTTGGACCAATTGGAAATAGACATGATTGAGATCACATTGCATGTAATTTCCATGCTGCTCATCCATATATGTCATTGAATGTGTTGATGTGGTGGTCATCGGGGTTTGGTCACATTTACTATAGTGACAAAAGTCGCGGTGGTTCCATTATTGATACATGAGATGGACCAGATTGTTAAAGTTGAAGTCAAAGGATAAATAGCGTACGGATGCGCGCTTAAGGAATTGTGATATAATTGTTACAATATGTAGCCCAAGTGGGAGATTGTTGGAATTTTATGTTCCAATAATTAATGTGGGCTAATATTATAAGACAATTATATTAGCTATTTATCATTAGTGGGCTTTATTTTATGTGGTCAAATTAAGTGTGCCCGTTAGACTACTAAATAAGGTGATATGGGCTTAAATGAGCAGATGTCGGTGTTGGCCCATTAGGGGATAATGGGAACCCTATTAGGTTAACACACTATAAGAAGGCTATGGTCCCCAATATACCGAGCCGTCACACATAGTTTCTCTTCTCCCCATCTGAAGAGTTACAAAGGTCCTATTGAGGAACAAAGAGGCTCCGGTTGAGGAAGAATCATAAAGCCGCCGGCTACGTTGTTTATCGATTGTTCGTGATTCCGCAACAATTGTTCAAGAACGCTTAGATCAGGGATCATCAATGGATCCAGGTATTTTATCTAATCCTTAATAATCAAGCATGTTGTAGATCCTAGGGCTTTTGGATTTTTTGTTCTGGGATATGTACCTGTGAATTTTGGCTTCCGCATAAAGAATAAAGAATAATAAAGAAAGGGATAAAGATTAAAATCCCAACACAAAAACCTTATACTCAACATTGAGACTTAGAGCTTGTTTAGCCATTTCATCCGCCACTTTATTGGCTTCTCTGAAGACATGATTCCAAGAGACATTTCCTGTATGCCCATACACATGATGAATCTCCTCCATCAGCTTCAAATATGGACGACTCCTACTACAATTTCCTTCCAAAATGTTAACAGCATCCAGAGAATCAGAATCCACTTGAATGTGATTATAACCCCTGGACCACGCAAGCTTGATTCCAAGAAGAATGGCTTTCAATTCAGCATAAAGAACAGAACCTTCTCCAATGCTGGCTTGATATCCACAAATGTACATACCAGTATGATCCCGAAGGACTCCTCCACAGCCCATTCTCCTACCAAACTGAGACACAGCTGCATCACAATTTAGCACTATTTGACCAATATGAGGAGCTCTCCACCTAACATCTCCCTGAGCACCATTTCCCATACAAGGATAAGAAAGAGATTTGTAAAACTCACAACTAGAATTGTAGGAATGAGCAAGATTACAAGCTTTATGAATAACATTCATAGGAGACCAAATTTCATGACGAAAAATAGCCGTATTCCTCCTCCACCAAATGAAATTCAAAAGAGTACCAAAAAGAGCATTCCAACGAATCCCATGCACCATATGATTAGCTGATAAATTATCCTCCAACCATTTTTTCCAATCAAAACAAGAATAGAAATCACCACCTTGATCCATCCGAATAAAGAACTGCCACACAAACTTAATATCCTGGCAATCCCTAAACAAATGGAAGAGATTCTCAACACCATGATAACATAAATGACAAGATTCATTTTCAGTAAACCCAACCTCCTACGTCTAACATTAGTCAAAATACTTCCGTGACTAATTTTCCAGAGGAAGCTTTTGAACTTTTCAGGCCCATCCCACTTATGCACAAGCTTAAATAATTTAACTTCTGGAACTGATTGAAGATTACACATCACTTCAAACGCAGACTTCACAGAAAAAGATCCATCAGGGGTGCCCTTCCAAGCAACCATATCCCAGCTATCATTCAGTCTTGGGGGATTCATAAAAGAAATAGCCTGAACAATATTCTCAGGTAAAAAATCTTTAAAATTGTCAATCAACCAACCTGTCTCAGGATCAGAATAGAAGTCCACAGAAACGTCTAACACATTCTCTGGAATATCCATCAAGGAATTCCTCATTAAGGAATCATGGTTATGGACCCATTTGTCCCTCCAAAATTTGATGTCAGATCCATTACCCAACTTACAAATGTTGTTTCTACAGAATAAATCCCACATAGAACATAATCCCCTCCAAAAATTACTTCCTGGCCTCTTAGTATTAATAGTGGGAATTAAATGCGAACCACATCCATACTTATCTCGAATAATGGATGACCAAAGAGGAGGATCCCGATCACAAAATCGCCAATTTGCCCGCAACATATAAGCTTTATTAACATCTCTCATCTTCCTCAATCCCAGACCTCCTTTAAACTTGGGTAGGCACATAGTATCCCAAGCAACGAGATGGATTTTCCTACCTTCAACAGAATCACCCCAAATAAACTGTCGACAAGCTTTATCAATATCGCCACAAACTACTTTCGGAAGTAAAGTTGTTTGCATCACATATGTGGGTAAAGCTTGCAAAACAGATTTGGCAAGAGTCATCCTACTTGCAAAAGATAATGTTTTTGCTTTCCAAGCACTTAATCTTTGGTGAACTTTATCCATAATGAACTGAAAAGTACCACGAGAGGCTTTTTATGAAAAATAGGAACTCCCAAGTGTTTTCCAAGATCTTCCGTCCACTGGATCCCTAACTCCTCACTAAGTTGGTTCCTCTGAATAACTCCAACATTCTTGGAAAAGAAAATGCGTGACTTCTCCAAGCTAATCTTTTGCCCAGAACTTCTGCAAAACAGATGCATAATATTTTGAATCAGGCGGATTTGATCCAAAGAAGCCTCCGCAAAGAGAATAAGATCATCCGCGAAAGCCAAATGAGAAATTGGTGGACCGTGTCTACTCAAAGAAATAGGTCTCCAAGTCTTTTGGTGAACAGCCAAATTGATTAACGGGAACAATCTCTCAATACAAAGAACAAAGAGATACGGCGATAAAGGGTCTCCCTAGCGGATTCCCCTTGAAGGAGCAAACTCATCAAGAGCTTCCCCATTCCATAACACCTTCATGGAGGCAGAAGAAATGCAATGCCAAATTAAATCACAAGTGAATGAAGCGAGTTGGTTAACCTAGAGTTTTGCTTGTGTACGAGTAAATGAAGCGAGTTGGTTGGTCAAAATGAGTTACATAGATTGATGACATGTGGCGGAGAAGTAAAGTTGATGAATGATTATTTGTGTCAATGTTATTATGTAAGAATTATTATGTAATTATTATTAAGTAAGAAAAGAACATCCTCAGGACCTCAGCCACGTGTTAATGTTATGTCAAAATTTCTCTCATTCAGCTAATGACCATTTGGTCATTTCAATATGCTTCACATGAAATATTACTGAAATGAATTCACATGAAAAAAAAAAAAATCAATCAAGTTATTGCTGAACAATTCAGATATATACATCCAATTAATTCATTTACTGTACTTTTTCTTTGACAAAAAATTCATTTACTGTACTTAAGATTTGTATAGTTTTGTATAATAATATTTCGTATCAAATATCATTCTCCATTCAATTTTGATAGGACTCATGCTATTTAGTAAGAGTGTAACAAAATGATGAAAAATTCTTTTAACCAATCACGTACAGGCACATTACAATACATGTTGGGGGTAGAGGTTAAAAGTTTATTTTCAATAAAACTTTCCCGGTTACAATTCGTGCAAATCTAGCTAATTGATTCGTACCATTTTTTTTTTTCTTTTTTATTCGATTTTTAACCAAATAAAAAGGGAACAATGCTGTATAAGATCACTATAGGTAAAATATGTTGGTAAGAAAATGTAACGAATTCCGATTGACTAATCACAAGAAAATAGATTTACAGAAAATAGGAGAACCATACATTAATTAATTATGCAAAAATAAAAAGCTACATCAATTCATATATATTCCGTACTAGTAAGTTTCATACTATCAAACATTCTCCATAAAAATGACACCTTATTCCGTACTTGATTACTTATAAGAAACTTCTTCATAAACATATAGCATTTCTCCTTCTTTTTTTTTTTTTTCCATGTAAAATGAAAGTAAACACTCAAACAATTACCAAAACAGAGGAGGAACCTCCATCCAACACACAAAGATGGTCCAATCTTGTCCATATGCCTGTCACATGTTACTATCTCTTAGCTCCATTTCAGCTCACAATAACTCTAGTGAGTTACAAGAAGTACTTCCTAGACTCACTAGTTGAACTAATTAAAAGCCTTTGAGAGTTTCTTTATCGAAAAAAGTTCTATATTTTCAACAGAAAAAACTCTCAAAAGCTCTTATAACTTGTATCCGATCATGTCCTAAGAAATTAAAACAATACAACGTTGAATAAGCTAGAAAAGGTACAATTTTCAGCGTTTCAACTCTAGCCCATGGATGAAAAAGTGGTTGGCAACTGTGGACGCATAACCCTCCTCAGTAGTTGTTGACGTAGCTCCCATATTTCCCTGAAACGGGTTCTGAATCTTCCGAACATGGCTAGCGCATGAGTGATGAACCATAACATGTACATAATGAAACCAAATGATTCCCAAGTGTCGGGTAGCAACAACACCACCAAGGAAATCAAGGAGAGTGAACCAAACACGTGCATGAGGGTGTCAAAGTGATGAACCCTAATACCAAACTTGAGCCTACCCAAGAGGGCCAAGCAATAAACAAGAAAGCTAGCAATGGAAACCATGGTGGTCTTTGGATGAAGTTGAAATGAGGTGGGATTTTCCGGATATCTTATTTGGAGAAAACCCAGAAGTACAAAGAAGATGAAAGCAACAAGGGCATGCATAGGAGGATTGGTTTCTATTGCCATATTACGTACTTGGATATAGAGGATATTGAAGTTGAAGGTCAATCCAGTACCTCTGAAAGCACCATCAAAAGAAACTGGTCTGGGCCTTATTATAAGATCAGCCATGGAATGAATATATTGAAACTCTCGTGGCTTTCGTGGATATATAGCTTAAAGAACTTAGGAATTAAAGGTAGAGTACTTATATGTATAAATACTGATAAAAAAAATGTATAAATAAGGATTGGGGTCACGAAGGTTTTGATATATATATATATATATATATATATATATATATATATATACCTGAGCATGGATCTTCCGCTGCCTCTCTCTGAGGTTTTCTCTCCAACCAAAATCAGGACCATTGATTACATTCTCTCTCTCCTTATTTGTTGTACAATATGGCTAATCAAGGATTCAGATCTCGCAAGATTATATAATAAGAGTTGGACTAATTATAAACATACATTTATTTTTTCTTTTCTTTTATTTTTATCTCATTTTTATTTTTTATTACATTATTTATTGTATTGAATATTTTTCTTTTTTCTTTTTTTTTCCTATTTCAATTCTTTCACCTCAAATTAATTCACCCCATTACGTTTTTTTTTTTTTCAGAATAATTGTTATAAACCTAAACTACATTATTTTTGGGTGTACACTTAGCTGAAAAGAAGAGAAGTAAAAAATAATAATAAAAAAGAAAAAGTGATTAATTATTAATACATACTTTTTCTTTTCATTATATCATCACTTATATATATATATATATATATAATCATTTATCCCATTTGTTTTTTTCGTATACCGTAATTCTAAACACCCTGTGTAGGTTTATAAGAACTTCCAATAAATGTGTGTCGGGCCCATCCCCACTAGCAATTCCGACTTCACCTTAACTTTGATGTGTGATACATTTTGTCGATCGGCAGCTTACTTTTCCCGGGAAACTTCTTTCAAAACAGGGACTTAATTCGTTTACAAATTAATTATATTATATTTTAAGATGGCCAGTGGTCACGATAATTACATAATCTAGCTGTCATCATATTCTATTTGGCCGGACGGCATTTTTTCTTAGGAAATTTCTTACTGAGTAATGATATTATATTTTAGATGGTAGATGTCACCACTTACATAATCTCATCAATTACTTGGCTATATTAATTTGCTCTAGCACATTAAATCTTCACTGTATCCTTCCTATTGCGAACGAAATTAAACTTTTTTCTATTTTAAATTAAGTCGTTCCTGTTGCATAGAAGCTGACTATGATCAATTTGCACACAGGTGGTAAGCTAGGCTCCACATCAGCTAGCATGCAGCTGCATAAGCCAGCTCCAATTCTACTGATGATACCTATGCCAGCAACAATCTGTGCCCGAAAACTTGATCAATATGTCATTCAATATTGTTTAGACAATCAAGTTCAATTATATATGTATATCATCCTATGATAACATTATGGTAAGATATGATTTATGTTCTGCATATTAGTTTCTTAATAAAGTTATTAAAAAGTGAAATAAATTACGATGAAGCGTCCAGTATTTTTCTTTCAGTGAAATAAATGAAGGTGAATCTTTGGTTATTTGAATTATATTAATTAGTACGCGTGAACATGTGTGATGCAAAGATCTCTTCAAAAAAAAAAAGTGTGATGCACAGATAAATTACGGGGAAGAATGGTATTTTAAAAATTTTTAAGTTATTTATTATTTTAAAATTTAAAATAATAATATAATAGATATTTATAAATTTAATTCTACTGATAAAAATAAGACAATAAATAAATTAACAATAATTTCAAGATGATACTCCCTCCGTTCCTAAACTCTTGATGTTTAAGATTAATGTACGAAGTCTAAGAAATATTTAATATTACTCACAAATAGTAATACATTTAGTCTAAAATATCCTCGTTTAATATCTACGATGAAAGAAGTTGTGAAAATCTCTAGATCATATTAAATAAGAATATATGTGGAAAAAAATAATTAATGAGTATGGAAAACATCAAAAATTTAGGAACAAAAACAAGAAGTTAAAACATTTAGAATTTAAGAACGGAGGAAGTATTTTTTATATAATATTGAAAGTCGTTAATATGAATTTAATATAACATCATTGTAGTTTTCAATTAAGGTTTTTTTATTATTTATTGAAAGAATTGTACATACAAACGGGATGAATATGACTTCAAGAGCTACAAAAATGAAAAACTTTGAGTTTAAAAGCTAACTCTGACTCCAAGAACTACAAATTAAAGATAAATCCATAATAGATAACTCCATATGAAAATAATATAAATATTTTGTAGAAGGAAAAAAATGATAAATTGTCCTAATTAATGCATCTTACATTATAGCTTTAACAAAAGGGAAAAAAAATTAGTCTATATCAAGGAAAGAAATGCACAATGAAGAACTAAAGGTATACCCCGATATGCCACAAAATCAAGACTCGGAGTAACATGTATCCACCAGCACAACTATCAATGATTGAGCAAAAATCAAGAACTTCTTATTAAATTTTAAAGTTTTACTCCCTTCATTCTGCATGACGTTTAAGATTTTGACATAGGTATCAAAGAATGTAATTAATTTATTAAATTTTTTAGAAAACATTAGATAACTTCCTAAGATATCCTTTATTTCTCTAACTAATTAGTTATTATAAATTACTCTCACTAAGTATTGATTAAGGGTAATCCTAAAAAAAGATATTTAATGTAGTATTAGTTTTGTAAAACAACATTTATTTTGAAATAATTTTTTTTCCCTCTAAAACGTCATATAATCTAGAATGGAGGAAGTAACTTGTAAGGTTGGGAGAAGAAGTTATCGTGCTATTGAATGCCATGAATCCACTTTTACCTGCCAACTTGGTAAAAAAAAAAAAAAAACAACTCTATTAATCAAATCCACACACCTCACAAATTAAATACTATGTAGACTGGTTCAAGTTCTTTACAATCAACAATGAAAGCAAAACAAGGATTAATTACATATAGAGATGATAAATATTGTATAAGAATAAAGCTATTAAGCATGTAAAACATATGCCTCAATTGCATCACTGGTTGAAGACTTGTAGGCATAAACTTCGTCTAGTAAACACTGATATATACTCCATCCGTTCCTTTTTATCTGTCTTTTAAGATTATTGTGTAAAAATCAAGAAATATAATAAATTTTCTTGATTCTAATAAAATAGTTGTGATGTTTCCTATTTTATCCATTTTCATAGAAGAGAAGTAAAAATATAATTGATAAAAGAGTAATTAATGTGATATTGAACTTTGTAAACAACAGATAAATAAAAAAAAATTCAAAAATCTGACACTTAAAAAAAAAGAAAGGAGTATATGAGGATTACCTTTTTGATGAAAACAAGCATAGATTTTAGGCTTGAATTCTTCCACAATGCAATATGCAACCTTAGAAAATATGAACATTTTTAGATAATGTTTTGGTGCATAATATTTTTAAGAGATAATTTTAAATAAATAAAAGTTTGAACTTTAAAAGTTATCAAGGGTAGAATGCAGAAATGTAAATAATTTGATAGCACCAAAACTGCAATATGAAATAGTTAGAAACAGTTAGTACATGTGGAAAAAAAAGCTTAAAGTAGAGTTATTTTCAACAACTGCAACTATATTTAAAGTGGTGTTTGAAGTGTGCAATGCCAAATGTGTAATGGCTGTTGTCATTTCACATCAGCTGCCACACTAAGTTTAAAAGACTTGCCAGGATCATGATATTTGACCTCCACCATCAACCTTTCATGAAGGTGTATCACAAACACAGCATGACTAAAAGAGCATAGCTTCATCCCGCCTTCATATTCTACCTTCATATCTAAAGCCAGCCATTAGTAAAAATTAGAAACAAATTTTTATTGGCAACTTTAAAATTAAAAGAGCACCGGTTGTTTTGTGTACAATTAAACATAAAAACTTATTTCTAATTAATTTTCTTTTTATTTTCTAAAACAATTCCCTGATTTTGTACGAAACTTCATTCATACTAAATTAACTGTTATTTGTCATTTTATAAAAACAGGTAATTAAAAGACACTAAGTAATAAGAATTGAAATGTATATTAAAATTAATAAAAAAAAATATCCTAGATATTCCTAGTGCATAACAGCTCATCATCTGGTGAATGCCTATTTCATGTGGGATTAAGTGTATTAACTAATATTATCATCACCAAAAAGCTTGACCTGCATATTAACTAATATTATCATCACCAAAAAGCTTGACCTGCATATTAACTAATATTATCATCACCAAAAAACTTGACCTGCATATGACTGAAAGATTTACTATTTTGACCGCACATCTAAGGTTCAATAAAAAAAAATATAATATTTATAAAAACTGGTAGTGCAGTTCAGACGCCCTATATGGTCACTACAAAACAAACAACTAAATATATTTTGGTAATCAAACTAATCTCACGTGCCTAGTCTATGACGAATTGTGATAAAGTTTGCTTTTTTTATTTTTATTGTATTAAACATACATTGAAGTATATTAAAAGTTAAAACACTTTATTATAGACTATATTCTAATAGAGTTTAATTTTTAATGTACGATTAGTGTAATTTTTTTAAATTCTTAATCAATAAAAAATTATTATTGGTATGACTTTTAAGATTATTGTTGTAAAAGTTAATAAATTTATTATATATAATAATTTGTAACTTGATAGCAGTGTAAATTTTTTTTTTTTACACTTATAAATACATATACTATATATTTACTCTTTTTAATATAGTTTATATATTTCTTATTTTCCATAATCTTAACCTTTTTTTATTTAACTTTTGATAATATAATATATAATTAATCATGTCAAAATAAAAGTAATGTTACTAGTTATTTTTGTCAATTATATTTAAGCTTAAATATTATTTTGTAAATTATCTAGTTATGTCCAAAATTAACTAGATTGATCTCAACAATATATACTGTTATTTATAAAGGAGTGGTGTTTTTTTTTTTTTGGAGAGGAAGGAGTGGTTATTGTTCTTCATCTCTGATCTGTTTTATTTTACATGTGTTGTTTAAAATTTGAATATGTATTTTGAGTACTCACTAGGTTAAACAAATTAATATTAATTTGATATTTTTGTCTACCTTAAAATATTTTCTATTTTTACAATATTAGTATTTTTCTTCTACAGTCAACTTGTAAAAATCATTTGTTAAATTTATGTGCTAAATAATTTACTTTATCTATATTAGTGACAATAGCTCTCAATGTTGTTATTTATTTATTGTTTTGTCTAGACAAATATATTTGAATTACCTGTTAAAAGTTCAATCGTTTTATTAATTGAACAAGTTTAGCTCATCTATGTTTCAACATAAGATTACAAAAATAATCATTTTCTTTTAAAAAGAAGTTCTTGAAAAAAGTGATTATTTTTTAAAATAAAATAAATTAAATACACACATATGTTTCATGTGCTTTCTTTCAAAACACATTTAATCATATTTAGAATTTAAATAATTAGTCATTCTACTTACTGGGAGTAGTAATGAAGCAATACATATAGTTAAAAATAAAATAAGAGGCAACAAACATAAAGTAAAAGTACATATTATCTTATTTAAATAGTAAAAATTGTCCTTCCAAATTAATTTTTAAATTCATTTTCATATTTTTTTATTTCAATTGAGAAATAAATATTTTGTAACATTATATCTAAGTTTTGTATTTATTATATTTGTAAATAATACATGTAACATTTGTAAATTAAATTCAATCCCATTAATTCATTTGTTATATATAAAATAATGCAAATGAATTTATTTAATATATAGAATATCCTATAAATTAAATAATATCCATATTTTTATTTAATTATGTGTAGTCAATAAAATTTGAGTTACTATATTATATTTATAAAATAAGAATATAATAAGTGAAAAATTATTAGATTAATTGATTGTCATCATATAGATTATATATATTTAGGTTTTAAATTTTATAATAATTTTTATTTAATAATTTTTTAATATTACAAATTCATATTAAAAGTCATACGTTTATTAAATATGTATTATTTTGATAAATATATTTTAATTTTTAATTTGGACACTTTAAAATAAGTTTTCTGATCAGTAATAATTAAAAATAAGAATTTTAATAACTGATAAAGTTAAAGTGATTCATAATAACTTATTCAAATAATAAATAAGAATAGAAATTAATAGATAAATTATTATTATTATTATTATTATTATTATTATTATCTTAATATACAATTGAGAGGGTCTAGCTCAGTTGGTTGAACAGAATGTATGAGTTATTCTATTGATTCCTACGGATAAAAAAATATTATCTTAATATACACTTAAAATTTTCTATTTGAAAATATATTTTATAAATGAATGTTTTAAACAAAAATATAATAATTCTAATTCATATTTAGTCTATATATATTTATGCATTAAATTTTATAATAATTTCTTTTTATTGAATAATAATTTACTTCTTGTACGTATGGTAGATTCTCAATTTGGTCCTTACACTTAAAAATTTATTAAATCTATCTTACATGTGCAAATGTTAATGGTTTAGTCTCTGTCATTATGCATTGATAGTTAACTCCTCATACATTCTTAATTAGGTACCAATACATGTAGTGCATTCTTAAATATGTAACACATTCTTAATTTAGTCTTAATTTATAGGGATCAAATTAAGAATGCGTAACATATATAAAGATCAAATTAAGAATATAAAAAGAGGTTTTTTTTTTTTTTTTGGAAGGCAAATATAAAAAGAGGTTAGCTATTACACGGACCAAACCGGTGATATTTATACATATAGACACCTATTTAATAAATTTTTACATGTAAAGATTAAATTAAGAATATGCAACATGCATAAAGACTAGTTAACCTATTTTTTAATTTGCATGATACTCATAGAACCTATCTTAAGAAGTAAAACATGGTGAAATGCATCTTGACGATCGAGTAGGTATAGCCAATAGTGATTAAATAATTATTACAGAGAGCACCGACCAATTTTAAATGTATATAATATCCTTAATAATTAGGTAGTAAGAAATTTCTTAGAAATTAGGCCCCTCGTCCTACTAAATATAGAATCTGTCAAATCGACCAATATAAGGAAGGAAAACGAGAACGATGTTACAAAAGTTAACAGTCAGTCATGGTCTTATAATGAAAAGGAGAAGAAAGTGTGTCAAGTAGTGTAGTAGTCCGGACGGAGACGTTTATAGAAAGCGTGAGATTTGATACATATGATACACAAAGTGACTTTGGGCAAGAGGGAGGTGTTAAGAGAGGTAGCTAGAGATGCTGTTGTATATCGTTGTCGACACGTACGTAATTCGCAATCCCATTCCTTAATGATCGAATTTAATGATAAAAAATATTTTTTAAAATTATATATGCATGAATTATTCTGTCACTAATTTTTTTAATTTTTCTTTTTTGTAGTGAGCTGTTCACAAACACCGGTAGTTTCAATTCCATGGCTGATCTTGCTTCTTTTGTCCGTGCTTTCAGAGGTACTGAAGTGACCTTTAATATTCTCTACATCCAAGTACGTAACATGGCAGAAGATACCAATCCTCCTCTGCATGCCATTGTTGCTTTCATCTTCTTCGGCCTTCATGCTTTTCTCCAAATAAAATATTCAGAAAATCCGACCCCATTTCAACTTCATCCAAAGACCGTTTGGGTTTCCATTGCTAGCTTTCTTGTTTATTGCTTGGCCTTATTGGGTAGGCTCAAGTTTGCTAAAAGGGTACATCACTTTGACACCCTCATGCACGTGTTTGGTTCACTCTCACTGATTTCCTTGGTGTTGCTGTTGCTACCTGACACTTGGGAATCGTTCGGTTTCATTATGTACATGTTATGGTTCATCGTTCATGTGCTCGCCATGGTCATAACCCGTTTCAGGGAGATGTGGCTCCAAGTGCAACGTCAACCTATGACTATGAGGAGGGTGGTGCGTCCACTATTGCCAACCACTTCAATGGATTTGAACTAACTGCTTCATCTATTCATCACTTGAAAGTTGCACTAGTTCTTTTTTCTATTTCAGCATATGTTGTTGTATTACTTTTTTTAGTCCAACTGTGGTAGTCCCTTGTTGCTCACCAGAGTAAATATCTGGCCGTTATTTATATAAGAAAAAAAGTTACATGTACACCCATAATTCTATTAAACACGAAGGTGAGAGAAAGAAAAATATAGGTATGATAGAATTTATGATGTGATAGAAATAAATATAAAAATAAATAAGAGATGTTGATGAGGTATTTAAAATAATGAAATGTTTGTGTATCATTACTCTATATATAATATATTTTTGTTGTATCTTTAAAATAATATATTTTTTGTTGTATCGAAAAAAAAATATTTTTGTATTTATATAATATATATTATATTTATATTTTGATAAATATTTGTCTATTTATATTACATAGGTATATAATATATATTATATTTATATTTTAAAAATGTACCCTTGAGAGATTTCGGACAAATTTTAATTTCAGACAAGTTTTAGACGGATTCTAATTTCAGACAAATTTTGGACGCATTTTAAATATAAAAGTAAAAGTTGTAAATGTAATTTAAATATATTATATTAAACTTTGTAATGTATATAATATAAAATAGAATAGTGTAATATAATATAAATTTATATATATCATATATTTATATTTGTATAAATATTTATATCCATATTATATTAATATATAATATAATATATACAAATTCTTGGACAAATTTTAATTATAAAAGTTAAATGTTCTTTAAAAAGATTGTATAATTCATTTGAAATGCATATAAAATTCATGAAAAAATTATTAGTGCGAAATTGACACAAAATTAAAGTTTTGTAAGAATAAACACGGGTTTAAGACATGATATATCTACACTGTAAATTCGTCCTAAATTTATCTAGAATGTCTTAGAAATTTCATATAGAAATTATTCCATGCATTTTTTTTTGTCTGAAAATGCGATTTTTCTAGTAGGGGAGATAGTAACATTTGACAGGCATGGACTGGATTGGACCATCCTTTTCGTTGGATGGAGGTTCCTCCTCCATTTTGGCAATCGTTCCATAGTGTTTACTTTCATTTTAGTGTAATGATACAAATAACTTATTAACAACTATGTATTTTTTTTATTTTTCTTTTTATCACGTTATATTACATATTATACTTATACTTTTTTCTTTTTCTCTAAAGTGTTATATAGCATGGCCACGGAAGTATCATTACCTAATTATTGTTCATTTTATATGAAGAAAAAGAATGATATGTGTTATGAAAAAGTTTCTACGAAATAAGCTGTTTCTTTTTTATTTGATGAAAAAAAAAAAAAAAACCAGAGTACAAGTCAATGTAGAGCCTTTACTGCACGTACTTTTCTTTTGTAGAAATCATGTGGGCCATTGATTTAGGTACTTTCGGTGCAAAATCTTTTTCCCATCATAAAAAAATTATTTATTATTATTAGTAAAAGAGAGACACTTTTCGTACCTACATTTAAATATTTTGGATAAATATAGAGATGAATAAGAAGTTAAAAAGAAATAAAGAAAGAAAAAATTGAAAAGTAAATGGGAAAAATAAAAGCACTTATAACATGCAATTAGGTTTACTATATTTTTTTCCTTTTTTTTTTTAATTTTTTAATTTATGCCTTTAATCTTTAATCTAAATTTTAACTGGCCATAAAGATTCTTGGATTTTTTTTTATCACTTTTATACCTTAATAATAGCGTTAATTGTTGACATAAGAATGATGTTTGTAGCTCAATAACTTGCTACATCAGTAAAAAATCTAATGGAACAGTCACATGTAATTTAATTATTTTTTAGGTAAGTCATGTTTTTAATATCTCATCTGTTCATAACAGTTGATGACATTATATTAGTTTATGAGAGATTAAAAAATTCAGGATAAATAGCCTATTTAATTCCTGAACTATGCATTCTCTGACAATTCAATCCTACATTTTCAAAATCACCAATTTAACCCACAAATGTGCAAATGTCACGACAAATTAGTCCAATAATTTATTATAAGTCATGTATGTCGTAGACTAATTTGTCAATAAGTAGTATAGTTTCAGGATTACTCTAACATTAAGTGTTATACTTTAAGGACCAAATTGTCAGTATGTTTAATGGTTTGACTAATTTATCACAACATTTACATATTTATGGACTAAATTGGTCATTTAAAAAATATAGGGACTAAATTGTCAGCAAATGCATAATTCAAGGACTAAATAGACTATTTACCAAAAAAATTACCAAAAAACAATTAATCAATTTTTTGTTATTTAAAACCAATTTTAAAATCCAACCTGTTTTAAACCAAAAATCAAATAACAGCAACTGTTATTTTATTTGGTTTAAAAAATCTAAACTATTTTTTTCTTTTTGGAAAAAATAGATATAGATTTTAAATCCCATTCATGCCCACCCTACAAAACTATTCCTCAAATAACAGCCACTGTTATCTACAGACAAAATGCGACTGGAGCCGGTTATATTGGGTGGTAGTTTTGAAACCGATCGATGGCAATGGTTGAGGTCAAACATTAATGTATTAAGCGATGACACTGCTCAACTATTTTTGAGAAAAATGTGTTTAGGGTTTCAATATTTTTTGTCAAACATGATTAAAGTTTTTGTACTTTTATATCAATTAATTTGGTCTTCAAACTTTATGTGAATTTAGTTTCTTCACTTTAAGAAATTTTTAAAGTCAAGAGAAACTAAATTCACATATTTAATCTACCTTGTAATTTTTCCCATGAGCTATCTTCCTTACATTCTTCTTGAAAGCAAAATTTGTAGAGGTCTATTATCTTTCAACAATATTTAATTCTTTTTTGTACTAACTTTAATTTTGGCATGCAAAATAATTGCTGCCTTTTGTTTGATTTCTTTAATGGTCATTGTGCTTGACTCCTTCCTTGTTTAGAACTTGCACTTGACATTATCATCTTGCTTTTCCTAATTGACATTTGATCATAGGGTAATGAATTTTAAAATGCAAATAACTTATTGATTTTTATACACACACATACTAGATTATGTCTGTTAGTGTACAACAATAATAGTTTTAATAAATAGATGATACTAACATACTTTAAATTCTAACTTAAGGTTGTGTATGCTAAATTTTGAACAAATATGCTATTCAATTTTTAAACAAGTTCATGACTATACTTTTAAATATATTGAATTATGTTAAACTTTAAATCTTGTAACACCTTTTATAAGGAATTTGAATTGATTTGTAGATTGTTAGTAAGTTCATTTCTGTAGTTGATTTTTTTTTTATGATTTTTTAAGTATACAAGTTTATAGGTTGTGAATTATTTAAATTTTTTTAATATAAATTGGATCATGCAAATCAACTAGTAACTCATTGGATCGATTGACAACTCAGTGACCTAATATCTTGACTAAGTCGATAATCAGTCTAAGTCTGATAACATTTATCTCACCGTAATGTTATCATAGGATGACAAATATTACTAAACTTGTTTGTCTAAACAATTGGATGACTATTGATAATTTTTCAGGCATTTATAAATTGTGGCTGGCATAGAAGTATCGCTAGAATTGGAGCTTCTATGTACCAAAAAAAAAAGAAAGAAAGAAGAAAGAATTGGAGCTTCTGGAGCCGCTGATGTGGAGCCTGGTTAACCACGTGCGCAAATTGATCATAGTCAGCTTCTTATTGATGGACACATTTATCTTGCGCCTTTTATGTACTTAAAGTACAATTTCCATTTCACTCGTGATCAAACACACGATGTTGTGCAATCCATGACTTTTGCGAGGGTTTTGAATATATATAGTTGATGACAGATTAAGTATGATTATGTAAGTATGGTGACCACTGACCATCTTAAATATAATATCAATGATATTGCTAAGCAATTTCCTAAGAAAAGTAAGCTGTCCGACCAAATAGAATTATGGATGACAGATTATGGTTGTATCGTGACGACAACGGATGACCTCCGAACCATCTTAAAAACAAGACTTAATTGCAAATTTTACCATCTAATTTTCATAATTTTGCGAATTTTACCACCCAAGTTTTAATTTTACAAATTTTATCACCCAAGTTTTCAATTTTTGTACATTTTACCACTATGATATTTTACCCAAAAAAAAGTTAAAGAATTAAAAAATAAATAAATTTGTGAAACATCATGGTGGTAAAATGCGCAAAAATTGAAAACTTAGGTGGTAAAATTCGCAAAATGATGAAAGTTAGATGGTAAAATTCGTAAAAAAAAAACTTGGGTGGTAAAATTCGTAAAATTATAAAAATTGAGTGGTAAAATTCGCAAAAAAAAAACTTGGATGATAAAATTTACAAAATTATGAAAGTTGGATGGTAAAATCTGTAATTAAGCCTAAAAATAATATCATTAATTAGTTAGAAATTTCCTGAGCAAAAAAAAAAGATGTCCGACGTCATAATATAGCATGACACCATCACACAACAAAGTGAAGGTAAAGTCAAAATGGTGACGCATGCATTGGAGTCTTAATTCTATGCAGACATGTAGTTTACCATCATTACTCATTTCTAATAGGACTAAGCTAGAAATTTTTATTATATATATAGGTAAATGCTACTTGTTACGAATTAAGTTTCCTATAACATACGTGTTGTAATTAAAAGAAATCACTTGATTTTTATTTGCTTGAAATAGAGATCTATATCCATAAATATGAGTCTTTCTTATTAGCATAATTGATCAAATTATAGGATAAAAGATCGTATCTATATTGTTTTTTAATTTTTTTTTAATGCGTCTACTTGTTGTTCTTTGTAAAGAATTAATCGACTTTTTTCATATGAATCCCATTTGGTTAAATCTTTCTTTTGAGCTATACGACATTCAGTGATTCTATTTCTCCATTTTTGTGGTACTAATCTGGATCATCTACTTTTAGATAAGTAATATTGATAATAATGATCATTTAACCAATTTATCCATTGATTTATTACAGAATTGAGAGGGTTATTATGTTTTAATTTAGAATGAAATATTCCTTGAGTTTCAAAAAAAGAATCATTTATTTCATTTTTTAGGAAAAAAAAAATTCATGATATTGAAAAATAGATTTTAACTTATATATGTTTATGTTAATAATTCGGGTTTGTAATAATTTAAATGCACGAACACTTGATTTCCGTCAAATTTCATTTTATAATTTTAAAATTTTTAATTAATATATGCGTCCGACAATTGAGATATAGTACGATTCAAGTATATATACCCATTGTTGAACCTTCGTAACCTAACTACCTTATCCCATTCCTTTAAATATTACTGGCTTCTTTGAGCTATATATCCACGAAAGCCCCATGGCTGATCTTGTTAGGCCAAGAACCGCTTCTCGTAACCGTGCTTTGAGAGGTAATGAAGTGACCTTCAATATCCTCTACATCCAAGTATGTAATATTATGGCAGCAGAAACCAATCCTCCTCTGCATGCCCTTGTTGCTTTCATCTTCTTTGGATTTCTTGCTTTTCTCCAAATAAGGTATCCCGAAAATCCCACCCCATTTCAACTTCATCCAAAGACCACCGTGGTCTCCATTGCAAGCTTTCTTTTTTATTGCTTCACCTTCTTGGGTAGGCTTAAGTTTGCTATATGGGTTCACCACTTTGACACCCTCATGCACGTCTTTGGTTCTCTCTCATTGATTTCCTTGGTGTTGCTGTTGCTACCCGACACTTGGGAATCATTTGGTTTCATTATGTACATGTTATGGTCATGATCAAAACCCGTTTAAGGGAGATATGGGTGCAATTGCAAGGTCAACGTCGTCCAATGAGGAGAGTGGTGCCGGTGCGTCGACTGTTGCCAACCACTTCAAGGGATTTGAATTAACTGATATTCATCCATGGGTATAGTTGATTTCTTGAAAATTATACATGTTCTTTTTTCTAATTCAGCATACGTTGTTGTTGTATTATTTTAATTTCTTAGTCTGACTGGTGAGTCTTGGAAGTACTTCTTATAACTCACTAGAGTAAATATCTGGCCCTACTTTGTGAGTTTTCACTTGGAATTGGGAATAAAGCTGAAATGGAGCTTAGAGATAGTAACATGTGACACACATATTGGACAAGAATAGACCATCTTGTGTGTTGGATGGAGGTTCCTCCTCCTTTTTTGTTATCATTTTTTTTACTGTTTACTTTCATTTTACATGAAAAAAAATAATAATAAAAACAAAAAGAAATGCTATATGTTTAGGAAGAAGTTTCTATATATGAAATCAAGTACCAAATATATAAGATGTGTTTTCTTTCTATGAGCAATGAGTTTTAGACACTTAATTTTTTAAATATCTAACTAACACTTGTTTCTTTGGCTTTGGGGACAACATTCGATAAAAAATATAAAAAAACTAATACTTATTATTATTTTTATCTCTCTTCTTTTAACTTATAAAATACATATATATTTTTCTCTTTTTTAAGTCTATCAGTAAGTATTACTTAGCATTTTGGGTGTTGAAACTTGAAATATTGTTTTCCTTTTTTTATTGGTTAATAATTGAATAAAAATAGAAGAAGAAAAAACATACATGGACTTTATTTAGACTTTAGAGAAATCATGTGGGGGCGGCCACTAATTTAGGTACTTTCAGTGCAAAATCGTTTCGCATTTGAACGAGAGAGAGAGAGAGAGAGAAATTGGCACCACAAAAAAAGGAGTGTGATTTGTTGTTGCAGTAACGGACAACTTGTAGTCGTGTTGATCAAATCAAACTTTGAGTTTGGCTTGTCTACCAGTAAAGGGAGCAAGTTGATCGGTCAAGTAATATAGATTGACATGCGGCGGGAGCGGATAAACAATGATTTCTGTCTAAAAATTTGGGTTATTTTGGGTTTAAACCTAACTCATACGAGTCGGTCATATCACTGTTTAACGTAAAATCTCTTAATTACTGTAAAAAAAAAAAAAAAAAAAAAAAAAAGGTAAAATCTCTTAACATAATTTTGGACATCTCGTGTCTGAAATTTGCTAAATTGGATATCTACATATAATGACAAAAGGAAAAATGAAAAACTAGAAATATGTATATATTGTAGAGTATTAATTAAAAGAGAAAATAGTTATACATTAATAATGTAAAACAATTTTATATCGTCATTTAATGACAATCAATAATGTATGATAAGTTTATTGATTTTTATAATAATTATCCTAAAAATCATAATTTGATGAAAGTTTAAAACTGTTTTACATTTGCATAATCATTAAACTCTACTTAAATAAGGTAAAACGTGAAACTTAATACTTACTATTTTATGAGAAACAAGAAATTTTATTGTATTTCTTAATTGCTATTAAAAAACATTAAATAACATTTAAAAAGGAACGATCAAATGGCTTATCTCGCTTTTAAGTTTTTAGAAAACCTGTAAAAATCTTCAATTACTTTTTTTTTATAAAGGAAATACTGGTTATTATTCAGTCAAATAAGAGTCATTTACATCCTTTGAAATATGAAGGTCCAACTGATACGGAACTTCATCAAACCAGTATATATTATGCAGAGTAAAAGCTAAACCAGCCAACACATGAGCAAGTACATTACCTTCCCTCTTTGTGAACAGCAGCTCCCTTGGAAGCACATTTCTGCTCCAATTTCTGCAATCCTTCAAAACACCAGTGAAGTAATTCCTAGCAGAGAAAACTCCAGTATGCCACTTATCAAACAGCCGTTTACAATCAGTTTCATAAAAAGCATGAAATAAGCACATATCATTTGCCACCTTCAAAGCCCAAAGGAATCCTAAAACTTCTGCTACCTCCGGTGCATAGTGAACTTCAGAGAAACAAGTAGCTGCAGCTACCACTGCCCCTTCATGATTTCGAGCAACCAAACCCCAACCAGTACCTTCTGACTGTCTTAAGGAGGCATCAAAATTTATGTTTATGAAATTAAACGAAGGCCTCTTCCAAATAACAGGACTTCTCTCACTGGCAACATTTTGAACAACTCGATCAACTATTAAAGAAGCAGCTTTTGAGACAACATAGTTGAAATCCCACTTTTTACCACAGAAAACCCACTGGTTTCTACTCATCTAGATAGCCCATAAAATGTTGTATATCTACACCTGAATTTCCTCATCTCCCAACTGCAAAAATTTACTCAACCATTCTCCAAAAGAAATTGAGTTCTCCACATCAGTCCGAATTGATAGAGAGGATGCAAACCACACTTTTTTTTATTCTGGACAAGTTAAAAGCGCATGTGTAATTGTCTCTTCCTCCTCCCCACATCTGATATAGATTGGATCCGCAATTGCATGTTTCTTCACTAAGCTTGAGCCAACTGGTAGGATACCTGCACATGCTCTCCATACCATATTTTTACATTTAGGAATTGCAGGGACATTCCACAAACTCCTCCACAAAGCATCAGAGCTTGCACTTGTAGAAGGCTCATCCATATCAAATTTAGTCTTTGCCACCTAGTAACCAGACTTGACTGTATAATTCCCATCCTGAGTATACCTCCAAATAAGATAATCATCAATTTGAGACTGGGAAAGTGGTATACTCAGAATGTTCCCAGCAACATCATAGGGAAAAAGGTCTTTTATTAGATGGACTTTCCACTCCCGAGAAAATTGATCAATTAAGTCCCACACCATGATCTCTTGATCAACATGATGACATTCACTTTGGGGTATTAAACAGCCAGGGAGGTTTGGTAACCACCTATCACCACATACCTTCACTCTAGCACCATCTCCAATCCTCCAATAGCTTCCAGATTTGACAATCCACTTCGCCTTTTGCATACTGGACCACACATAGCTCGGCTTATATCCTCTTGGAGCCTCAAGGACGAATTTATTTGGATAATAGCGAGCCTTAAAAACTTTTGATAGCAATGACTCTTCATCACTCATCAATCTCCACCACTGCTTTGCTAAAAGTGCCAAATTGAAAGCTTTAACCTGCCTAAAGCCCATGCCCCATACCTCCATCTCTCTTATTCTTTGACAGTTTCTTCCAACTTAGCCAATGAATTTTCTACTCCTCTACATCACCACCCCAAAAGAATCTAGCAATAAGGCTCTCTATTTCATGGCAAAGATAATTTGGCAATTCAAAACATCCCATTACATAGGTTGGGATAGATTGAACTACCGACTTAATGAGAACTTCCCTTCCTGCTTTGGATAAAGCCTTTTCCTTCCATCCCTTGAGCTTCTTTCAAACTCTGTCTCTAACAAATTTGAAAATTTGAGATTTTGACCTACCTACCATAGTAGGTAATCCCAAATATTTCTCATGAGATGCCACCGCCTTTACTGGACGCTACATTATTTATTTCACATCTTAACTTTATTAAGAAACAAATATAGAGAACATAAATCACTGAGCATATCAATTATTGGGTGAACTTGAATATCTTTTGGTCAGAACCAATGACTAATATTTTGAAGTATTAAGATCCATTTAAGGAATGAATATTTGTTAATGTTTTTTCACATGCACAAACGTGATTGAACCCTTATCACATGTTTAAAAAACAGCATTATATACTAATCAAGACATACCGTGTTGGTAAATCACTGAGCATATTACCATAATATTATCATATCATAGGATGGTATACATTACAAAACTTGATTGTCTAAACAGTTGAATGACTATTGATTAATTTTTCAGGCATAAATTGTGGGTGGCATAGAAGTATCAATAGACTTGGAGCCCGAGCTTCTGCAGCTTCTGTACCACCTGTTTGCAAATTGATCATATCAGCTTCTTATTGATGGACTAATTGATCTTTTGCCCTTTTGTTTTGTACTTAAACAATTGCTATATATTTCATTAACATGAATATATAATATATATTCCTTCTAGAAAAAAATTTCCTTCGCAATTGGAGATATAATATTCACGACGTCGTTGCTGGAGCCTGGAGGATACAGTGAATGTAAAGTGCACGTGTGTTGCCGTTAGCCAGACTTTGAATGAGCGACCATAACTAATAGTACTGATTGATGACAGATTATGAAAATGTGCACGGTTACCATTGACCATCTTAAATATAGTAGCAATATTCATTAGTAGAAATGTCATAAGAAAAATAAACTGTTCCACTCCACCAACTATAATTATTGATGACACAGATTATATATGTAAGTATCCTTATGACCACTGATGACCATCTTAAAAATATTATCATGAGTAAGAAAATTTCTTAGCAAAATAACCAAAGTGAAGAGTAAAGTCAAAAATGGTAGCGCATTGGAGTCTTTGTTCCGCACGTGGAATAGAAGAACGTCCATTCCATTTTCCGTGGGATGTATGAGGTAGATGAAAGAATGAGATGGAAAGAAAAAGAAAGAAATGGAATTGTTTAACTTATTTCAAGTAAAAATGGGATTAAATAATTCTATTACATTTAATTGATACAATTAATATTTATAACCAACCATCTTAAAGTATGTAGGAGAATTACATCAATCAAGTGTGATGAAGGTGTTTAATTAATCCCATTTTTACTTGGGATAAATTAGACAATCCCAAAAGAAAAATATAAGAAAATTGAATAGCAAAAGATTGTCTAACTTATCTCATGTAAAAATGAAATTAAACAATTCCATTACATTTGATTGGTATAATCAATACTTATAACCAATCATTTTAAAATATGTAAAATAATTGTATCAATTTGGTGTGATAAGATTGTTTAACCCAATTTTTATTTGGGTAAATTAGACAAACACTTTTATTATGAGTAATGATATTGATAATATAAACATTTTTTTTTTTTTTATCCGTAGAAATCAAACACGGTACCGTGATTTATAATAACTCATACATCCTGTTGAACCAACTGAGTAAATCCCATGGATAACATTATTTTATTTTAAACACTTCATTAACACTTCTTATTTATCTGTATTTCTCTTTTTCTATTACATCATAAATTTTATCATACTTATATTTTTCTCTCTTTTTTCTCTTTCTCCCTAGATAATGGATAGCATATTGAGTCTCCATTAAACATTTTCTTTTATTATATATGCGTCCGACAATTGAGACAGTCTATGATTTCGGGTACATATATATATATACCATTGCTGAAACCTTTATGACCCCATTCCTTATTCATCCATATAACTGTACCTTTAATTCCTGGTTTCTTTGAGCTATTCACGAAAGCACCAGGAATTTCAATTCCATGGCTGGTCTTGTAAGGCCAAGATCCACTTTTTTTGAGCGTGTTTTGAGAGGTAATGAAGTGACTTTCAACTTCAATATCCTCTATATCCACGTACGTAACATGGCAGCAGAAACCAATCCTCTGCATGCCCTTGTTGCTTTCATCTTCTTCGGACTTGTGGGTTTTCTCCAAATCAGATATCCGGAAAATCCCACTCCATTTCAACTTCATCCAAAGACCACCATGGTCTCCATTGCTAGCTTTCTTTTTTATTGCTTGGCCTTCTTGGGTAAGCTCAAGTTTGGTGTAAGGGTTCATCACTTTGACACCCTCATGCACGTCTTTGGTTCACTCTCGTTGATTTCCTTGGTGGTGTTGTTGCTACCCGACACTTGGGAATCATTTGGTTTCATTATGTACATGTTATGGTTCATCACTCATGTGTTCCCCATTATCAGAACCCGTTTTAGGGAGATATGGGTGCAAGTGCAACGTCGACTAGTAAGGAGGGTGGTGCATCCGCTACTGCCAATCACTTCAATGAATTTGAATTAACAGCTTCACTCATGGGTCTGGTTTTGTACTTGTTCTTTTTCTATTTTAGCATCTGTTTGATTGTGTTATCTTAATTTCTTAGTCCAACTATGAGTCTAGGAAATACTTGTAACTCACTAGAGTAAACATATCTGGCCCTTCTTTGTTTTTGTTTTCTTTCTTGGTCAACATCTTGCCCTTCTTTGTAAGTTCTCACATGGAAATAAAGCTGAAATGGAGCTAGGAGTTGTAACATGTATGTGAATGACATATTTGACAAAATGGAGCATTTTTTTTTTTGAAAGGCCAAAAAGAATATTATTAATACTAAGTTTAGAGCACAAGGGTGTGCAAAATGGACCATCTTGTGTGTCGGATACGTTCCTCCTCCCTTTTTTGATATATGTTATGAAAATGTTTTTAGGAAATGAAGCATCAAATAAGTTATTATTTCTTTTTTATTAGTTGAAATTAAATAAAAAGAGAACCTTCATTGAAAAAATTTAATTAGAATATATTAATAACTGTGTAAAAATCATAATTACAAATATTATATACAATAAGTTTGTTAATTATTACAATTACTATATTTAAGTAGATTTTTAATTTGGTTGAATTAAAATTAAACTCCAATAAAAACAATGTAGGGTAATTGATTTAGGTGCTTTACCACAACCCACGCAATGCCATTGATGTATGTATTTTTGTGCAAGATCGTTTCCCATTTTCTTGTTGATTTGTTGTTCCAGTAACGGACAACTCGCAGTCATGTTGACCAACCAATGAGTTAATTGGCCTGTCTATGTCTTGAACTCTTACGGATAAAGGGAGCGAGCTGATTGGTCAAAATGAGTTAATCATCATAGAATGACATGCGGCATGTAAAGTTGAGTGAGAGGGTACGAAACTAAGAATAATTGATTTTAATATATAAAAACTCTCAAGTTACTCATCCGTCTGTACGGATCACTTTAATTTCTATATATTTTTTAAAATAATTTAGGTATATTATAATTTGTTTAAAAAATAAATATTAGATATATATTTGTTTCTCAACAAAAATAAGAAATTAAAACATGAATGTTCAATAAGAATAATAGAATAAGAATGGCTGATGTTGCACAAACTGTTAAAATAGTAACTTAAAACATATTTAAAAATTTAGTCTCGTAATAACAAATATTTCTGAAAGTGTTAATAAGAAAAAAAACTTACAAGCAAAAATAGCACAAGATATTCATATATTTGCACGGGTCACTCATTTTCACGCATGTTTATAAAATGAATTTTTTATATTGAGACAAATGTAATTAGTTGTTTAAGTTTAAGATTTAGGGTTTAGGAAAATGCGGAAAGAGTTAGAGTATTCAAGCAGAAAAAATATATTTAGTTATAATCTCAGATATTTCTTATTTCATTTAAAATATTTATAAAATTGTATGAAAAATTATATTTAAAAATTTAGAAAGAATTTAACTTTTGTTTTTTTTTTTTAATTTTGAAATGTGAAATGATAAAATAATTCATTTATTTTGCAACTATATTACAAATATTATTTTGTAATAAATATATTAACTAATTAGATATAAATTAAATTAAATTTAGTATAAAAATTTCAACCTCATAATATAAATATATTCAACAAAACATTTATTTATTAAATAATTTAAAATTATTTTATACAATTTCTAAGTAAAAATAATTTTATAGAATTTCAATGTAAAAATAAATATTGTTGAGTTTTTGATATGCAACTATGTTAATACTCACAGAAAGAGCTTTGTTGTCCAAAATCGTTCACTCATAGCAGTGTCAAGCAGGATTGTCTCCCGTGAATGATACTTGTGGTCTCTATAAAAAAATTAATTTAATTATGATATTATTGAGTAAGTAATTTAAATCTGTGCAATTGTATTAAATAATCGGAAAAGGAGTTTTGTCACCCATAATGGTCTTAAGCAGGATTGTCTCCCGTGAATGAAATTTGTAGTTTATTCTATAAAAATATTAAAACTAATTTAATTTATGATATTATTGTTAAAGTAATTTAAAATTATTTTGTAATAAAAATATATTTAATAATTAAGTTATAATTAGTTTAATAAGTAATAAATAATTATAGAAATTTATCATTCAGTTAATATAATAATCATATTTTTATATAATATTGAGCATATTATTATGTTAAATATTTCAAGAAAAAATAAATATCATGTCAACAAAATTACAATAATTTTTATTTTTATTTTTATATGTGCTAATATATCATGTTAATATAAATTTTTATAAATAAAAGACATAAAATCAGTGTTATCAGATCCGGCCCGGTCATCGACTCGGCCGGGGTACTGGTTCACTGGGTCAGGGGTCAACTCGGTGAGTCAACAGTTGACCCGCATGACTCGGCCTGTATTAAAAAATAATAAAAAATTCATAACCTGTAAACTTTTTAATAAATTTTTTTTAATAATTTCATAACCTATAAACTTGTACACTTTTTTTTGTGTGCAGAAAAGATAGCTTATAAACTTATACCCTTAAATATTTAAAGTTTAACCAAATTCAACACATTTATAAGCATAGTTATGAACTTGTTTAATAATCTTGAGCAGCATATTTTTTTCTAAAATTCAACATACACAACCTTAAGTTATAATTTAAAATATATCATTATCATCTATTTATTAAAAGTTAAAACTATCATTGTTGTACACCGGCAGACATATATATATATATATATATATATATATATATATATATATATATATATATATATAACCTATTTTATTTAGACAATACAATTTTTTCATTCATCCCATTATTGCTCTGATAAAAAATAATAATTTTTCAAATCAGTAACTATATTGGATGAGATAAGATAAATACAAGTTTTACTCATAGATAACAATATAAGCCAAGGAGAAAAGGCAAAATTGGAAGTGACAATAGTTTTATGATTTTATCATCTTAAATCCTAACATGCGGTTATGCTTGGTAAAAAAAAGTAAGCAAATATATAAATAACATAAGTGTAAGATATAAATTAAATTTTCTTATATGAGTGTTATTGTTCTCCTGTAAAAAAAATAAAAAAAAAACCAAAATTCGTGACCCGCCGAGTCAACCGAGTCACCGGGTCAACCTCAAAATCGGCTGAGTCAACCCGGGTCACACCGGGTCGATTGCATAACCGATCCGATTGGTGACTCGGACCGGTTGGGTGACCGGTTCCCGGGTCAATGGGTCGACCCGGCCGGGCCGAGCCGGGTTTGATAACTATGCATAAAATAGTAATATATTGAAAATTTTATTTATTAAATTATAATTAAATTGAAGTAATTATATAAATTTATCATTCATTTAATATAAATAATAACATATTTTTATGTAATATTGAGCATATTATTATATTAAATATTTCAAGAATATAATAAAAGATATAAAATAATAATATAATAAAATTATAAATAATATAATGATATGAATCTATAAAAAATATAAAATAGTACATGTTAAAAATAATGACAAAAGCAATGACCAAATTTCACTATGTATATAATAGAAAAGGAAAAAAGAAACAAAAAAGAAAATGAAAAAAATACAAGAAGGTAAAAAAAAAAAAGTAAGAAAGAGAGAAAAGTTGGAAAGAAAGAGAAGTTTTGGAGAAAATTTTTTTATGAGAGAGTGACATGTTAGAAAATAATGACAATAACAAGGACCAAATTTCATTATTTATATAATAGAAAAGGAAAAAAAGAAACAAAAAAGAAAATGAAAAAAATACAAGAAGATAAAAAAAAAAGTAAGAAAGAGAAGTTTTTGAGGGAAAAAATTTAATGAGAGAGTGACATGTGTTTAGATAGGGATTCTCTTTTCTTTTATATAAATAGATGAGAGTTGTTGCGATATCAAAATAAATCTTAAAATTGTTGTATAGTTTTTTTTTTTTTTTGGATTAATAGTCAAATGAGTTAATTATCATAGAATGACATGCGGCATGTAAAGTTGAGTGAGAGGGTAAGTATAATTAATTTTAATATATAAAAATGAGAGTTTGCTACGATATCAAAAGAAATCTTAAAATTTTCGTATAGTGTTTTTTTTTTATTAATAGTCAAATGAGTGTAAACACATTAATACTCTCAATGCGAGGAAATAAATAGATGTAGATAGAAATATAGAGGTTTGCAGTAAAAAAAAAAGGAATATAGAGGTTTAATTATATTTTTTGTCTCATTATTTATTTTGCTCAATTTTGTTCCACTATTAATTAAAGGTTTAATTAAATCTCATTATTTTTAAAAGAACCTATCCTTTTCATACAATTTCACTGTTAGTATTTATAATTAGTGACGGTTTTAAAACCGTTGCTAAAAGAATAGAAATGACTACATTAAAGCTCTTTTAAAATAATGGAATATAATTGAATCTTTATTTAATAATTGAACGAAATAAATAAATAGTGAGACAAAAAAGTAATTAAACAAATATATATGATACATAAATGCAAATAATTTGGATTACAATGTGCATATAATTTGGATTTTGAATTGTTTAAAGAAAATAGTAATTAAAATTAAAAATAGATAACATAAATTTTTTTTAGGTTTCTCTTTTAGAATACAAAAAATGAAAGAACACAAAGCGAATGAGATAAATCAAACAAAAAAAAAGCATTGAAATTAGGTTTTATCCAATTTCATCTAAAATCTCTAATATGGGTATTAATTCAATTTGGTTTTCAATTTGTCTACCAGGTTTGCTAATTTATTTAACTCTTAAATTTTTAAGCAATTAAACCTTTATACTAAATTAAGAATCTTAATTCCTAAAGTGTGAAATTAAAAATGAATAAGCTTTAAATTTAATTAGCGTAAAAATCCTTAAAGTTGACAAGTAACCGATGACTATTTTTAGCTTAAAGGATTACCGGGTTTATGCTTTGGAGCACATCCATATATAAGGTCAATTTCCATTTACAAAATAGGTCAAAAATCATCTTAAGGTGATCAAGTCTCAAGAACCATTACAAAGAACACAAACGCAAAGAGAAAGAAACCAAATCTTTATTAATTATCCAAATTTGATATCTATAAATTACATTAACTCCATGAAAAAAGGTTTAACTAGACATGAAAAAATTGTCAACAAAATTAAATAAAAAAAAGTCTTAATTACTAAAATGGTTCCTTAATTATTTTCAAAAGTTTAATTAAGTCCCTCAATTTTTGAAAGTTCAATCAGATTCCTTAATTTTTAAAACGTCTCAATATTGTCATTTTTCGTCCAATTGGGGTGACACTGTTAACTTGCAAGTTCTCGATTTAAATTTGTAAATAATGATGATTTTTAACGGCTACTATATTTATTATTTATTTTCAAATTAATAAATATAATTAAAAAAAATATAAATTTAACAAAATAAAATTTTAAAAAGTAATGATTTATAGCCGTCACTTTATTTACTATGATTTTAAAATTAAAAAAAAAATCCAAACAGATCCTAAAATGAATGGTTTATTGGTGGGGAGCGGCACATAGAAGGCGTCGACGTCGGGATCGTTGAGGACGGCCTCGTAGGAGCCGTGGACCTTGTCGACGGTGGGTTTATTGAGCATTTTTGTGAAGAAGCACAATATCACCGTCCCAACAACAATCCATGAGCCCGACAACAGCGTTGATATTATCCGAGATGCGATTTCATTGCACACGTGGGGAAGCATTCTAGTTCGACCAATTCCTGTTCCGGGTGTTCCAGGAGGAGTTTAAGAAGAACAGACTGATGTAGTTTCTGGAGGGGCTGACGAGTGATGAGGGATCGAATGGTGAGGGAGTTTCATTCTCCACAATGCCGTGCGCGTGAATGTTTCAGGCAAAGGAGCCTGGGAGTTTATTTTACAAATAGTAACGATTAATAAACCGTCACTTTTTAATATTTTATTTTATTTTTTAAATTGCATTTATTTTATTATATTTTTAAAATTAAAAATAATAATAAATATAGTGACGGTTAAAAATGGTCACTATTAGCAAATTTAAGCCGTTGGAACTTGCAAGTTGACGACGTCAACCCCATTGGACGAAAAAGGGCAACATCGAGACGTTTTTAAGAATTAAGGGACATAATTGAACTTTTCAAAAATTGAAGGACCTAATTAAACTTTTGAAAATAATTAAGGGACCGTTTTAATAATTAAGCCTAAAAGAAAATAGATAAAGGAAAACCCTATATATCCTGGAAGAGATGTGAACTTTCACCATTTTTATCCTTCTCGTACTTGTTGAGATCCTAGGGAGTAGGGAGAGAGATGACAATTGTCACCAAAGACGAGTGAAAAGATGATCAAAAGATTCCAAATTCTCTTTCTCTATAGTCATTTATATATATATGGGTTGGATGTCCAAAGAGACCTATTATTTTTAAAGGCTTTATTCTTCTGCGTTTTTGGTTGTTTTTTGTTATCTTTTCTTGATTTATCAAAGCTCTAATTTCTTGTTTTTATTTTTGTACCTGTCCGAGGGTATGGTCATAATTTCTCCTATTGTGTCGGACTCTATCCTTCCGTCTTCGTCGCTTTCAACCGTTCTTTGTCGTATACCAGAGGGGGTGAGTACCTGCAAAGACACTCTGACGCTTAAGTCAGCGATTTACCCAAATATAGTAAATGAGAGTAATAATGAGAATGAACTGTGCTTACCTCGAGAATCTCACCCTATTTATACATGTTATAATGGGCCTTGGATCCATGGGTTTTACCTTAATATTATCGTTAATGTTAATCTTCCATTATCATATGATTTATGTTTAATCTTATATTTCAACGGTACTTATTATCTAATACCAAATTCTTTATTATTTAGTGCTATAGTTCCAGTGGGTCAAGACCTATTCGGGCCACAAATCCTGTTACTTGGTCAGAGGGGTTAAAATGGCCAAGGGGTAACCGTCACTAAGTCAGGGTACAAACCCTATTTTAAAAAGAAAGATAATAAGCGTAAAGCCTATTTTGGCATAGATGTGGAGGGAGAAGATAAATAAAGAGAAGAAAGAGAAGATAGAAAAAAAAGAAGATATAAATGTAATATATAATATTGTAGTAAAAAATTGTAATATATAATATGATGAAAATATAAAAAGAGATAGAGAAAAAAATAAAGTAAAAGTAAATTGCAAGATAGTGAAATATATGTTAATAGGAACGGTTTTAAAAACTCAAATAAGAAGAAGCCGTCAGTGATCTTACCAAAAGTTATTAAAACGAAGGTACAAAAGTTAATGTGTTATAATAATAATAATTAAAAAAGGAGAAGAAAGTGTTGGAATTTAAAATAAAACAGGAATATTGAATGCATAGCCACAAACACATTATGTAATTAATCTACAAGAAAGAAGTGTATTTGTACAAAAGTTTGGTCATGACGGATGATCCAGACAAATTATTTAATTAATGTATGAGAAAAAGTACTATTAATAGTATAAAAGATAAGGTTTACTGGTTTTGTCTTGATGGATGGGCCCGGACACAAATTAAACCTCAGAAGGGATCCCTAATGGTAGGATGCGTTGAAAAGTGCCCATTAAGCATGTGAAAAGCTCGAAGGGGCTGTTCGAGATCCAAAACCCAAACACAGACCTTTCATTTTGAGAATAATCGATGCATGTGAAAAGCTCGAAGGGACCGTTCGCGAGAACATGTGAAAAGCTTTATCACCGTGAACAGGGGTTTGTTTATGTAAACTTATTTAGGAACGTTCATAGAAGAAGAAAATAAGATTTTTTTTTTTCATAAATTAAAATTAATTTATATATAAGTTAATTTGTAGAAGTTCTTTTATATAACTTTTCTAAAAAAATGAGAGAACTTCAAATTAATCTATGTATAAATTAATTTAAACTTATAAATAAATTCATTTCATTTTTTTATAAAAGTATTTTTAGATAAACTTATCTAAACATAGCTAAATTTGTTGTCTTTTGCTACCCTAAAGGCCCACACCCGTTTTGGTTCTATGACAGTGATGACCAACGCTTTGCTCTCCACCCCAAATTCAAGCCCAACGCTTTGTCGTGACATTATTTAATTTTTATTTTGTTTAAAAGACACATTATTTAATTAATATAAGAGAAAGAACCGCACTAGTATAAGTTAAGATTTTGTCATGAGAGATGAGCACAGACACGTAATTTAATTAATCAATCTAAGCGTACCAGTATAAATGTAAGGTTTGGTCATCACCGTATGCGGCAGACAAATTATTTAATTAATCCAACAGAAAGAAGTGTCCATGCCAGATACATTATTTAGTGAGTAATGATACACATCACATATCATATTTATTATTTTTTATTTTTTATCTTTCTCTTTTATCCACTCCAATTCACCCCAGAATATATGAGTATTATTACTCTTATTTAGTTAATCTTACAAAAAGAAAATCTTAATGAAAGAAGTGTACATGACGGATGGGCCCAGACACATTATTTAATTAATCTTACAAAATGAAAATCTTACTGAAAGAAGTGTACATGACAGATGGGTCAGACACATTATTTAATTAATCTTACAAAAAGAAAATCTTAAAGAAAGAAGTGTACATGACGGATGGGTCCAGACTAAGACACATTATTTATTTAATTAATCTTACAAAAAGAAAATCTTAAAAGAAAGAAGTGTACATGACGGATGGGCCCAGACACAGTATTTATTTAACTACTGTTACAGAAAGAACAAAGAAGGTGCATGGCGGAAGGACCAAGACAGATCATTTAGTAAATCTTACAAAAAGAAAAATGCTGTGTGCCTGACGGATGGGCCCAGACACAATATTTAATCAATTAATCTTACAAAAAGAAGTATACTTTTTTTTGAGGGACAAAAAGAAGTATAGTATTCAGTCAAAAAAAACAAAAAAAGAAGTATACTAGCGTCAACGTTTTCTTTATTTTTATTTTTTATTTTAAACAAGCGTCAACATTAAGGTTTGGTCATGACGCCCAGACACATTCATTATATAATACGTGAGACTTCGATAGTATGAAACACACGACTATCGTTGTTGAAACGTAATTCGAAACCTCATTCCTTATTCATCCAAATTACTCTGCCTTTAATTTCTCGCTTCTTTGAGCTATATATCCACCAACACCTCAATTTCATGGCTGATTTTGTTGTAAGGCAAAGACCCGCTTCTTTTGACCGTGCTTTCAGAGGTATTGAAGTAACCTTTAATATCCTCAATATCCAAGTAAGTAATATGGTAGGAGAAGCCAATCCTCTTCATGTCCTCGTTGCTTTCATCTTCTTCGGACTTCTCGGTTTTCTCCAAATCAGATATCCGGGAAACCCCACACCGTTTCAACTTCATCCAAAGACCACCATGCTCTCCATTGCTAGCTTTCTTGTTTATTGCCTGGCCTTCTTGGGTAGGCTCAAGTTTGCTGTTAGGGTTTATCACTTTGACACCTTCATGCACGTGTTTGGTTCACTTTCCTTGATTTCCTTGCTGCTGCTGTTGCTTCCAGACACTTGGGAATCATTCGGTTTCATTGCGTACATAATATGGTTCGTCACTCATGTGCTTGCCATGATCAAAACATTCAGAAACCGTTTCAGGGAGATATGGCTGCAAGTGCTACCTCAACAAATGAGGGTGTTGCGTCCACTTTTGCCAACCACTTCAATAGATTTGAATCAAGTCTTAACTGCTTCACCCACGGGTCTAGTTAATTGATCGCTTGAAATTTGTACTTGTTCTTTTTCTAATTCAGCATATGTTGTTGTAATATCTTAATTTCTTAGTCTAAACTGGTGAGTCTTGGAAGTACTTCCTTGTAACTCACTAGAGTAAATATATATCTAGTCCTTTGTTAGTTCGCACTAGTAGATATAAATTAAAGCTGAAATAATGGAGCTAAGAGATAGTAACAAGCGACAGGAGAATAGACCATCTTTGTGTGTTGGATGGAGGTTCCCCATCCCTATTGTCAACCGTTTTAAAGTGTTTACTTTCATTTTACATGAAAAAAAAGGAAGAATATTACATGTTAGAGTTTTAATTGTCAGCTTTGTAGGTCTCTTGAGTCTTGTGCATGCGATTTCTTCTTCTCCACGGCAGAATGCAAAATACGGGTTGGGCTAAACCTGTCCATAACTGTACCGGCCCAAATTCTTTTTAAATTCGATTTAATGGATTGGTTATTTATCCAGTCAGCTTTTATGTCTTTTAAGTTTTAACCAATATGGACTCTGTTCTTTTGTTTTCTCGTCTGGACTTTACAATGGGACACCAAAAATCCAAATCTCCTTGTGCATACTTCGTTCAGCTTCTGTTCTGCTTCATTACAACCATAAAAACCCTGATTCATAACTCGATCACGATAGCTACCAATCTCGCGCGATTCATAATCCGATTTTATTCTAGCTACATCTCTGTTCTTTAATTGAACTTGAATTGTTTTTTGGCAAGGAGGAAGCGTTTTGATTCTAGATATGTCTCTGTTTTTTACTACCTCGTGTTATGATGATCGTTGTGTTATGAATGAAATTGCTCTGGAATATATTGATATTGAAATGTTACGTTTGTCTGTTCGAATGATACCTGGATAGATATCATAGATACCACTCTGAGCACTGAAAATTCTCAGTTGTTTCCAATTGCTATAAGGATCAAATCAACCCCTTGTAGACACACATGTAGCCACCTTCTCCAAGCATAACAGAGCGACTAAAATTCTTTGTAGCTGTTTTCAGTTCAGAATTTCAGGTACAGTAAATTCTCTAAGGTTGCTTGGTCAGTTGGTCTATTTATGTACAAGTTGTGGTAGAAAAAGAAAAAGCATGGATGAGTTTAAGAAAAGTGGTAGGTAGTAGTAGGATGAAGCAGCACAAAGATCTCGAGGACTCTGAAGTCATAGGTTCAAACCTACCTAAAGCTTATTCAGATCTCGAGTTTATTAAATGATGATTGAGTGAGAGCTCTTAACTTCAGCTTCTTAAAATCAAGTGTCATTAGAATAACAGAAATGCTATTTGGTAACCAAATAGCATGAAACTCACTAAATAGCTGACGTGTGCAATTATTTTAAAAATAATAAATTATAATATTAAAAGAAAAATAAAATAATAAATTTCTGATACTATCTGAGATTCTCGCTAACTGTGGATGCTCTCCCACCAAAATCTAAAGAAAACAATCTCTTGGAGCAAATTTCTAGTACTTTTTGTTTGGCGAAGTTGTCATTGATTATTTCTTTTTAAGTTACATAGTTAATTGAATTTGGTAATGAATTTTGCTCTATCTTCTGGAAATCGATTCTGCACTTCGATTCTGAAATTTTTGAAAGGTCCCTTCAGTTGCTGAATCGAAAATCTTATATAACAAGGACACTTTTAAAATAAGCAAAAAAATCCTGCCTTTCAAATTTTCGATCACAAGAAAAAAAACTTGGGATTATAAATTAAATTTGTCGGGCGTACAAGAGAGTGGGCTTTACAACAAGGGGAGAGGAAGACTTGAAGTTGGATTGGAATTCTAATAACTACAAAAAAATGTTTGGTGTACACTCACAATATTATGCAGCTATGCAACATTTAGTGAGAAAGAGAAAAAAAAAGAAAAATATAAGTATGATAGAATTTATAATACAATAGGAAGAGAGAGATAAAGAAAAATGAGAGATGTTGTTGAAATGTTTAAAATAATGGAATGTATGTATATATTATTCAATAACTGTTGAAAGAAAAATAATAGGGAAGGAAACGCATGTCATGTCATTCGTACTTTTAATACAAATTTTATTTCGTACCAAGAAGCATTTCCGTTAGAATAAATACTAGTTTTGTAGGGGAAATAGTTTCCCCTCCATGCAGGCATGTACAGCCCAAAATTAGATGTGCTAGTTTTTCAAAATCCAAAGTTTCATCGAAAAAAAAAGAAGAAAGAAAGAAAGAAAAGTTTCAGTCCGCAGTGAGTAACCTTGGATGGTTCGTAAATGCATGGATTTTGATCCTCAGCATTTTAGTAGTGCCATATCACCTAGGATAGATAAAAATAAGCAGCTGGGACTGGCATTTCAGGTGGGGACAAAATTCAAGTGGGTCTCATTGTTCATTTCTTTCTGTGTAATGTACAATATTCTAATTCATAGTTTTATATGATGCGTCTGTCGTACCGTCTGTGTTTTTTGTCCACATGGTGCTGGTCCAATTTAGTTAGTTTGCTCCCCTTTGTTACAGGATATTAGTTAGTTAGTTAGGTTGTTAGGAATGCATGTTAGTGGTTAAATACCTCTCTAATAGGCTCTATGAATAGAGCTTGAACTCTCTCTCATTCATATCTTTTCTTACTAATTAATATCATGAATTACTTCTATGGAACTTCCTTTTTGTTCTTTGAACTTTATGATGTGTGGCCACATCAAATGGGTATCACTCACATCACCCATCAAGATTCTGATACCTTTTTTGTGGTCCCGAACAATCCTCTGTTTTTTGCTGATAAATTTCTACAAATTTTGAACCGTGAGTTGCATATGCTCCAAGGAGGACGCAATATGAACCGTGGGTTGCATATGAACATGCCATACTTGGCACTGGCAGCAGAAGAAAACATAACTACAGAATCAAGAAAATGACTGCAGCGATGCAGAGGAAAACGTCTTCACTCTCAAGTGAATAGTGAGTGATGAAATTAGAGAACTGGGTTGTGAAGAAAGGAATTAGATAGAGCTTTCAGAGTGTGCCTGTGCGTTGTGCGTGAGTGAAGAATTCTTGTGCTGAAATGAAAGAGTGAATGTGTGTGTATTGTGAGAGTCCTCGATGATGGATATTATTGAAAGAGAGAGGTTCAGAGTATGAAAAATCTGCGGGTCTGTGTGTCTGTTAAAATCCCAGTGAGCGAGAATGAGAGAATGTTTTAGTGTAGATTCTTGTGTGGAATTGAGAGAGAGATAGAGGTGAGGATCTGTGAGAGAAAAATGGGTATGTTGTTACGTGAAAGATGTGAGGGAATCAGTGGTGTGGGGGTCTCGGTGAGTGATAAATCAGTGGGTTGTGGTATTTGAATCTCTCTTGTACTTAAAATGATTGGTATTTGGTAGAATGATTTTCTGTTAAACCTTATCTGGTTTTATGACAGGCAATATTTCTCATCCGCAGTTCTTTATCTAATGATTCACTCTGACAATTTCATTTGTCTTTTACCTGTCTGAGTTTTCAATGAAAAAGAAGTGCTTGACATATGCTTCAAATAATGTTACAATCTTCTTTCTTATTTCCGCTAGCTGACAAAAAGAGAGGTACACTTTTTAATATCTTTCATTTTAGAGCTGTATGTAGTTTGTGCTTTAGGTGCACCAATATAGTTAGTCCAAGGAGTAAAATGCAATCATGGTCACCGGTGTAGCAGGAGTTATAGTACTTCACGTTAGACGAATTCATATATTCACGTTAGAAGCCCCACTGACAGTGACTACAATAAATTCATATATTCATGTATGTAACAAAGCGAGTGTGTGTGTTGCTATTTGACAGGACGCTTGCTATAAAAAACTTCAGAACCCCATTCCTTATTCATCCTAGATACTCTCTTCTTTATCTTTAATTTCTCGCTTCTTTAAGCTGTCCTAAAAGCACCACATGAGTTTCAATTCCATGGCTGATCTTGTTAGGCCAAGTACTTAATATGGCAGAAGAAACCAATCCTCCTCTGCATGCCCTTGTTGCTTTCATCTTCTTTGGACTTGTGGCCTTTCTCCAAATAAGATATCCGGAAAATCCCCCCACCCCCATTTCAACTTCATCCAAAGACCACCATAGTTTCCATTGCTAGCTTTCTTGTTTATTGCTTGACCTTCTTGGGTAGCCTCAAGTTTGGTACAAGGGTTCATCACTTTGACACTATCATGCAGGTGTTTGGTTCACTCTCCTAGATTTCCTTGGTGGTGTTGTTCCTACCCGACACTTGTGAATCATTTGGTTTCATCATGTACATGTTATGGTTCATCATCACTCATGTGCTCGCCGTGATCAGAACCCGTTTTAGGGAGATATGGGTGCAAGTGCTATGTCAACAAATGAGGAGGGTGGTGCGTCGTCCACTGTTGCTAACCACTTTAATGGATTTGAATTAACAGCTTCACCCGTGGGTCTGGTCTGGTCTGGTTGATCGCTTGAAAATTGTACTTGTTCTTTTTCTAATTCAGCATCCTGCTGTATTATCTTAATTTCTTAGCCAACTATGAGTCTAGGAAGTGTTGTCCATGGCGTGTAAAATGATAATCAAATAATTTTGAGACGTGTGTTAGACACACTGTTCTCAAGGATTTATCTGCGTAAAGCGCAAATCTCCTAGAATTTAACATACTCTTCCTAATAATAGATTGGGACAGCAGAACTGACAAGTTTTCAGTGAAATTAACCCAAGAACTCAGAAGGTGGAAAAAGAAAAAAGAACTCTATAAAACCATCTGAAGCATAAGTATTTATAAAGAAAATATTGAGTTTCTCAAATCACCTAAGATCAAGTTAAAAATAATATGAGACCTAGTTTGTTTTTAAAACTACTCAAGACCAAGTTAAAAATATGGTGAGACTTAGTCTAATTGACCAAGTCAATAAGACAAAATCAAACAAAAAAAACTATTTTGAATAAATAATAAATTAATTTAAAAGAATTTTTTATATTTAATTAAATAAACATATTAACTTTTTGAAATATCAACAAAATATATAACAGGAAGTACCTTGTAACTCACTAGAGTAAATATATATGTGGCCCTTCTTTGTGAGTTCTCAGTTCTCACTTGGAAATAAAGCTGAAATAGAGCTAAGAGATAGTAAAATGTGACAGACATTTTATATGATCATGTTTTTTCCTTTTTATTTTTTTTATTTTTTTATATGATCGCATTTTTTGTTTTTTTCATAAAAAATTGGTACCACGAAAAAGTAGGTTGATTTGTTGTCCCAGTAACGGACAGCTCGCAATCATGTTGACCAACCTATGAGTTTGGCTTGTCTACGAGTAAAGGGAGCTAGTTGATTGGTCAATATGAGTTCTCATAGATTGACGTGCGGCATATAAAGTTTAGTGAGAGGAGTAATTGATTTTGATTTTAATATATAAATGAGAGTTGTTATGATATGAGAAATCTTAGAATTTTTGTATAGTTGTATTTTTATAGTCAAATGAGTTTAAAAACATTATGAACATCTCAATACTCTAAACTTAACATATCCACTTTGGATATCTTAAAAACATACTAAATTAATTTAAGCAGTTTTCATAATATTACATCACATTTAAGATATTTATACATAAATTTATTCCAATAATAAAAAAGTTAAGCAATTCACATTTTTATATTTTTATTTTCACTTAATTATGTTTCAAATTAAAATATTAATTTAATTTTTTAATTAATACTATAACAATATTAAATATTAAAAGTTGATGAAAATTTATTTTAATCAATTTTTTCATAATAAGTGAAAAAAATGAAATATTTTTCACATTATGAGTAACTTCTGCACGATGTTATTTTCATTTTTAAAACCATGTCAAAAGTGATCTAGAAATGAGTCATGGTAATGCCCTTCTAGGGTTTGAAGAAAAAAAAAAAAAAAGCCCTTCTAGGGTGTTACAATGACAGTAAGCATGATAAAAAACTATTACCTCTGGTTCTAACTATAAGTAACATGGGACAAATCATCAATACTAAGAAAAGTAGTTAATATAGCTTTTTTCAATTAATTCTACCATAAATTTAATTATTATTCCAAAAACACCCTTTACTTTAAGTGGTTGTGAATGCATAGGGAATAGTGTTAATAATAAAGTAAGGGTATAAAAGAAATTTAACCTTAAGTAACTTTAAAAACTAGTGATTGTTGCTTATAATTAGGACTAAAGAAAAAGTCCATTTGTTGCTTATAATTAGGACTAAAAGTAGTATTAGAGTTGGATGATTCTTTTGCAAATTTAAATCTAAAGGAAGACAACAATAACAAACCAACATCCAACACAAAACTAGTAGATGATACCTTGAAGATTGATCAAACTGAGCACACTAGACAAAACTTGCAAATGAAAACCTACCATCTAGTGGATCAGATTATAGGAGATGCACATGACAGAGTGAGAACCAGATCAACCCTTCAAGGATTAAACTTAACTAGCATAAGCTTTCAGAGATGGAACCAAAGACAATAGAAGACCCAATCTCGTGAGATTCATAATCTGATTTGATTCTAGCTACATCTCTATTATTTAATTTTACTTGAATTGTTCTTTGGCAAGGAGGAAACGTTTTGATTATAGATATGTCTCTATTTTTTTCTACCTTGTGTTATGGTGATCACTGTGTTATGAATGAAATTGCTCTAATATATTGAAATTGAAATGACTAATGGGCCATTTATTTTATTTTTTGTTTTCTCTTTTTAATTACAAAATTGTCACGTTATTTTTAATTTGTTTCTTGTTTTCAAAGTTTTGCGCAGGAAAGAGAGAAGAAAAAAAAGTTTTTTATATTTGTGGGCATCCAATAGTTGTTACATGAGACCTATTATATAATACTGAAGAATGAACGAATAAGCAGGCAGAAATTTAGAATTTTTATTTGTCATTTGGAGGTCTCCTTGTCCTCAAATTCAAGGAATTTACTGAGTTCCTATCACCTTATGTTGGTTCAATTAATTAATAACATATATTTGAGATTAATTATAATTAGTTATTCGTTACTTGTAATTATTATTACCTGTCAAGCTCTTGGGTTTTTGGAGGAAATGTTGGTCTCCCAGTGATGCTTGTACTCTTTAGCTAATATTCTCCATGATTAAGTTGAGGAGACAAGAAAGAAAGGGAGTGGGGGAGAGGTAGAGAATATGATATATGAGATGATGGTTTGGTTGATGAAGGAGACTAAGGTGTATAATATACTCCTTCCGACTCCAAATATAAGCAAAAAAAATTGTTTTACGCTAACTAAGAAATTTAGTTAACAACATTTAATTGCACCAATCTTAATTAAAAAATAAATTGTTTTCCTAAACTGCACTTCATTGGAATTTGATATTAAGACTAAGAATGAGTCATTGGAATTAAACCCTTATTAAATGAAGGGTATTTTGGAGATAGTCTCATTAAATGAACTAAAATTAGTAGAGATTTGCTTATATTTAAATCCAAAACTCAAGTCAATTTTTTGCTTATGTTTGAAGCCATAAGGAGTATGTATTTCACTTTGAGTCTTTTGCTTTTATGTGTTGTTTTTTTATGTTAGCTGGTGCAAGCACTCTTGGGGGTGGAATTTTCTCACGTGTCAAGATAAATAGGTTGACTTGATTGTGTTGTCTGGTATCTGGACTCTTGTGTTTGCTGCTTCCTAGAAATATCCAAATTCAAACAGGTTGGTCCGCATTTAAGGCATGATATGAATATGATTAGGAACAAGATTTTCCATTTTCTATCATCAATCCCCAGATGAGAGAGAAAGTCAGTGAGAGAAACAGGGGGAGACGAGAGTTTGGTGAAGGGAGAGTTAGAAACCAAAGAGTCTCAACCTTCTTCTTTACAAAATTTCTAGAGGAGTTTCAGGAATATGATTTGTGGAGAGTGTTCCAAAGATAGGGTAGGGTCTGGGAATTATTTATAACAAAAAAGAAAAATAGAGAACGGATGAGGTATGGTTTTGTAAGGTTTTTGGATGTGAGGAATGATAAGGAGCTGGAACAACAACTGGACAACATCTATATAGGGAATGTTATGCTCCATGCTAACATCCCTAGATTCAACAAAGGCATTTACCAGAAAGAAAATCACTGCAAGAACTTGGGTCAAAAAGAAGCAACGGGTTGCAAAAGCATAGAAGCGAAAGTGGATGCAAAAATGGATGTGGAGAAGCACGACGGCAAAAAGATGGCACACGAGAGGTCCTACTTGCAAGTTGCTATGACAGGATGGCGAAAGTCAGAAACACACTGGAAGGCCAAACAAGGAGGATGTGCAGGGAGCCAAGAGGATATTTAGAAGGGAAGAGATATAAAGGTTAGTACTGAAGACAAAGATTGGTTGAAGAGCTACTATGTTTATAGGTTGTCTGATCTTAAGATGTATAACAAGATTCAATAGACTTATTTGTTGGATGGAACCAAGGAGATTAAGCTCAGATACATAGGGGGAGATATAATGCTTATCAGGGGAGTGGAGGAAAAAGATGTAGAAGAGATGGTTAATAAAAAAGATGAGGAAAGTCAAACAATTTTCAGCTCAGTGGAGAGGTGAAATCCTCACATAACAACTGGTAATAGACTTGCTTGGATCAGATGTTCTAGTATCCCACTTCATGTTTGGAATAGAGAGTGTTTCTCTAGTCTTGTCGGTATCTTTGGAAGTTTGGTGGATATAGACCACGAACCGAAAACTTGGAGAGTTTGGAATATGCTAGATTGTTGGTTTATGGCTCATCTCCACAACAAATTATACATCAGTCTAGAGTTCGCATTAACGGGATCGTATACAACATTAGAATGGATGGAGGAAGTGGTCACACAATTGCATCTATGAAGTTGCAGATTATGGAAACATAAGCCATCAGTGGAAGATGAAAAATCAATGCAATCAGATCTAGGTCTGGACTGTTTGTCGTCCTTCTCGGAGTTTGATGGCGAGATTGGATTAGTAGAAGGCTTAAAGTCCGGTGGACATGAAGACGACGAGTGGTGTAAGAGCTGCTAGAGAAACAAGGGAGAGGAAGATATAGTGCAATATTCTGCGAAATACATTGCAGATAAGAAACCATAGGACAAAACGCAGTGTAGTAAGGCTGGGGAGGAATGGCAGAGTATGACGCAACCAGAGAGGGGATTTCAAAATCTTGATATCCAATTGGTGGAGGACGAAGGAGTAGGTGAAAAAGGTAACAATAACATAGTTGTAGATTGACAGGAAAAAGGGATTAAAGAATTATCAAAAAAGGAAGGGAGAGAAAGTGGAAAAAAGCATAAGCATCATATGTCAAAAGAGGTTGAAGTGTTGGGGGAAGACAAGTTTCAAAAAGGGTGGAAGAATGCTCAGGACGACAAATTGGAGAAAATTGATATAGGTCCGTTGGACAGTTTGGGGAAGCAAAGAGGGACCCACGAAATAGTCACGGACAAGTGTGGATCTCAAAAGAACACGTGTTGGGACAATATCCTTTCTAGGCCTGTTGACGTGGAGAATGTGATGACCCAAGGGAGTAATGTGGACAACAGAAACTCGCCTCCTTTTGAGCTCAATATCACAACGATGTTAGTCAATACAAACAAAGCCAAATTAAATACCCAACAGAGCACGAGAAAACGTGATATGGAAGAGAAGCAGGTAGAAGATGCTAACATTGACGACATGCAGGAAGATGAGAACATACTTGAAGGTGCGAAAAGGGGTTCGATAAGGGGGGAAAGTCTGTTAGATGAGTCGTTAGAAGAGGAAAGTATTACAGAGGAGAAGCACATCAAGTATCAAGGAGACCAGAAAAAGAAGAAGAAAAAAACAAAGATTAGAAGAAAGGAGATGAGGGCAGAAAATCTTGCTGATTGTAGTGTTCTATATGAAAGTAACCTGAGGAATTGTAATAGGTTTTTTTGGTTAAGAAATTATGTGAGGGAGGCAAAAATAATATGGGAGCTCAGTAAAAAAAATGGGGGTTACATGTGGAGGGGATGAAGATAAGATTATTAAAGACTAGTTTAGTATGGAAGAGAGGGATAAGAAACAGCAAGGGGTGGCGACTTGTGGATATAAAGAGGGGGACCAAGAAGTGAATAAATGAAGGTCTTGTCCTACAATGTTAGAGGTTTGGGGTGGAGAATCAAGTGGAGGTCAATCAAACACTTGATACAAAAAGAAGAGATTCAAATTGTATGCTTACAAGAGACAAAAAAGGAAGTGGCTAGTGAGAATTTTTGTCAAGCCCTCTGGGGTGATAACTTGGTTAGATGGAAGATGCAACCTTCAAGAATTGCGTTCGGTGGTCTTTTTTGCTTGTGGTGTGAAGAAATGTTTGATGTCACAAATTATTTTGAAGGGGATGGATATATTGGTTTGGAGAGGAGGTGGAAGGAGGGTGGTAGATTAATTACTATCGTAAATATATATGCACCATGTGACATAGAAGGGAAGAGGAGACAATGGGAGGAGCTTCAGAATTGGAAAAGTATTAGTAACACTAATCTTTGGTGCATGGTGGGTGATTATAGTTGTGTGAGAAATGTATGTGAGAGGAAGGGGGAAAGTGGGATGATGTATGGTAGTGTAGAGACAAGAGAATTCAACATGTTTATTGAAGATATGGAGTTGGTGGATATACTAATGGTGGGGAGGAGGTTTACGTGGTATAGACCATAAGGGAAAGCTAGGAGTAGGATTGATAGGGTGTTGGTGTCGGAAGAATGGTTGCAATAATGGGAGGGTAGCACTCAATATGTGTTGGAAAGAAATTTTTTCGACCATTGTCCCGTTGTTCTAAAAAATGTCATTGTTGATTGGGGCCCTAAACCCTTTAGGGTAATGGATGGGTGGATGGAGGACAAGAGCTTTGGAAAATTTGTGGAAGAGTCTTGGAATAGCATGAAGATGGTAGGATGGGGAGCATTTATCCTAAGAGAAAAATTAAAAGGGTTGAAAGGGAAGCTTAAGAGTTGGAATAAGGAACATTTTGGAGTACTACAAAATAATGTCTTGGAAATTGAGAAGGAAATGAATGAATTAGATAAAAGGGGAGATGACGGGATGCTTAATGAAGAGGAAATTGTTTTAAAGGAACTACAAGAAAAATGGTGGCGGTCTATTAAGTATTTGGAGTCTTTGATGAAGCAAAAGTCAAGAGTGAAGTGGTTGCAAGAAGGGGATGCAAATTCAAAATATTATCATGCAGTGGTGAATTGGAAAAGAAGGAAAAATATGTTGAGAGGGGTTGAGGTTGATGGGAGATGGATAGAAGATCCTATAAGGGTAAAAGAGAAAGTGAGGGAGTTCTTTGTTGAAAGATTCAAGGAGGAAGTTTGGGTGAGGCCTTGCTTAGAGGGAGTGAAGTTCCAAAAAACTAAAGATGAAGACAATTTTCTTTTATTGTCTTACTTTAATGAGGGTGAGGTAAAAGAGGTAGTGTGGGATGTGGTGCTTTGAAAAGCCTGGGGCCAGATGGATTCAACTTTAATTTTATAAAGAGATTTTGGAATGTTATTAAGGGGGATGTCTTGAAGTTCTTGGAGGAGTTCCATACAAATGGAATTTTACCTAGGGGTCAAATTCTTCTTTTATAACTCTTATCCCCAAGGTGGAAAATCCATGTGGATTGGGTGAATTTAGGCCGATTTCATTGGTGGGTTGCATGTATAAAATCTTGGCCAAGGTTCTTGCAAATAAATTGAAGAAGGTGTTACTGGAAGTCATAGACAAGAGGCAAAGTGCTTTTTTGAGAGATAGAAATTTGCTTCATAGTGTATTAGTGGCAAATGAGGTGGTGGATGAGGCTAAAAGGAAGGGGAAAAATGTTTGACTTTCAAAGTGGACTATGAAAAAGCATACGACTCGGTCAATTGGAACTTTTTGGCCTATATGCTTTTTAGATTGGGTTTTCACTATAAGTGGATTAAATGGATAGAAGAATGCTTGAAATCTAGCATGGTGTCAATCTTAGTGAATGGTAGTTCTACACTTGCACCTTTTCTTTTCACTATTGTGGCAGAGGGATTGAGTGGATTGATGAGGGAGGCGATTAAAAAGATGTTTGTGAGTTTTAAGGTGGGAAAAAATGATGTAGATGTTAATTTCTTACAATATGCCGATGATAAGGCTGTTCAATTCGAACTGTACTGAACTGAATTGTTATAAACTATTTCAAACTGTAAATATGGTTCAGTGGAACTGAATTGAACTATCAAACAATTCTGATGAACTGAACCAAACTGTATTAGTGGTGCATTGAACAAGATTGAATCGGTTTGAACTGAACTACTTTATGAACTTTCTAAATTGCTTTGAACTGTTTTCAAAGGCCATTTGTTTTGAAAAATATTTTTTTATTTTCACTTTTAATTACAAAAATACTACATTGGTTATTTTTTTTATCAGCAAACAAAGTGTATTAATTAATATGGTAACAGTAGTACCCAAAATCCAATTACAAAAGCACAGAAGTGAAACCCCGAATAAAGGCACGATTAGACTATATTGATACAATGAAAGTATAAATATTGCCACCAAAAAAATAATTGAAAGTATAAATATTGACTAACCATAGCAGCAGCACTAAGAATGTAACTACCCAAAATATTGGTTAAAATTTTTAGCTTTCGTATTAATTCGTATTCTTATTGAAGAATTATCTATAACACTAGTTTCTTTAATTATAACATTATTAAAATATAAGTTCACTTTTATTTCTGATATTAAAAAAATATCATGTTTTTTTTTTTTACTTGAAAACAAGTTTGTTTGTGACATTAATACATTCAGATTCATATTAGTGTCTAGTAGACTACCCATAAATATATAAAACATAGAGGATATTTTATTTTTATTTAAATATTGGTTATGTTTTTCTTTAATAGTATAAGTAAATAATAATATGTCAAAAAAATTTAATATTTTTATTAATTATTATATGTATCATGCTATTAACTAATTAACAAACTGAACTATTTACTTTTTTTTTATATTGGTAACTATAAATTTAATAACTATTTAACAAACTTAATTGCTATAAAAATAATAAATTACTCAATTAACTAACTATTATTTATGCCATATTGTTTGAGATATCACACGTTAAAGATAGAAAAAGTTATTTAAAGAAAACCTTTTTAGACAACTAAACATATTTTTTTTAATTTAATTTAAAGTACATTACGACGATTTGAATTAGACCTATCCTTACTTATGTTAAAAACACTCACACTTACGGATCTAAGCCTTGTCACTATATATGCTAGAAAGATGCCATGTTCCACACTGCGCTAGTGTGTGTGGCTGTCTCGTGATTTTTTGAATAATGGTTCAGTGTAAAGGTTCAGTTTGGATAGCATTTCTTTTGGAAGTGGTTTAGTTTTTAAAAACTAAACTGAACAATGGTTCAGTTCTAAATTAAAAGAGTTCAGTTTTTTTAGACCTGTTTAGTGCGGTTTAGTATTGGTTCAGTTCAATTCAGTCTTTTTTGCCCACCCCTAGCCGATGATACCATTTTTGTTGGTGATGCATCTTTGGCAAATGTGATGGTGATCAAGAGTATAATGAGGAGCTTTGAACTTGTTTCGGGCCTTAAAGTTAATTTTTCAAAGAGTAGGTTTGGAGCAATTGGGGTGGATGAGTCAAGTGTTAAAAGATGGGCAGACTTTTTTAATTGTAAAATTTTATACTTTCCTTTTGTATATCTAGGTATACCAATTGGAACTAATCCTTTGATGGAGGTGACTTGGAGGCCTATCTTAGCAAAATACTCAAAAAAGTTGTCCTCTTGGAAGCGGAAGCATCTTTCCTTTGCCGGAAGAGTTTGTCTTATAAACTCGGTATTATCCTCTATGCCAATATTCTTTCTATCTTTTTACAAAATGCCAAAAGGAGTGATTAGAAAGATTATAAGCATATAAACTAAATTTTTATAGGGAAGTGTTGAGGGAGCAAATAAAATTCCATGGGTGAGTTGGAAAAATATGTGTGCTCCAAAGTCTCATGGTGGTTTGGGTATTAAAGATTTGGAGATGTTTAATATGGCACTCATTTCTAAGTGGAGATCGAAACTCTTTCGTATGAGGGATTCTTTGTGAGGGTGCATCTTGGAGTCAAATTATGGAGGATGGAGGGGACTAGAATTGAATGCTATCTCTACTGAGGACTCTTGGTGGTGGAGAGACGTTAAGAAGATATGCGGTGGAGATAATTATGATAATTGGTTTAATAATAGGGTGAGGTGGGTAGTTGGTGATGGGAGTACTGTCAAATTCTGGACAGATATGTGGATTGGAGAAAATTCTTTGCAAAACGTGTTTGGAAGATTATATTTAAACTTTGAGCAAAAGAATGAAGTCATTGGAAATATAGGACAGTGGGAAGAGAATCAATGGGTTTGGGATTTTAATTGGAGGAGCCACTGGTTCCAATGGGAAGTGCCTAGTCTGGAGAATTTTCATAATTTGCTTGCAATCAGTAGGCTTAGGAGGCAAACTGGTGATCAATGGCAGTGGTTGGATGGTACTGATGGCATGTTCTCGGTGAGCTCTGCATATTTAGCTGTGTACTCTATGTACAGAATCTCAAAAGTGCAGGAATCATTCAGTAAGCTTTGGCTTATTAAGGTCCCAAAAAAGATTAGCTTCTTTGTTCTGAGAGTTCTTAAAAATAGGCTTCCCACTAGGGATTTGTTGGTGGCTAAAAACATTTTGCTGAATGATAGAGATGCAATGTGTCCTTTTTGTTCGGTGGAACTTGAGACCTGTGACCATATTTTTTTCTCTTGCAAAATGGTTACTCCCATATGGTTGGATGAAATCTATGGGAACTTTTCCAATCTCTGCAGTTGATCATTTCTTACAGCATGGCTTTGGAGTCACTAGTAAAGATAGGAGGAATCATTGGATGGTTGTGTGGTGTGCTGTCATGTGGAGTTTGTGGAAATTGCGTAATGACTGCATTTTCAGAGGGAAAGGTTTTGATCATCAGGAGGCTATGCAAGATATAATCTTCATATGTTGGTCGTGGTTAAACGCTATTGGCTCCAATTTCAACTATTCCTTTGTACAATGGTCTTCATGTCCTGGTTTATGTATTTGAGTGATACAATCTCATGTCTGGAAGTGCTGCACCGTGGTCCCTCATGCAGGAAACATCCTCAACTTGTTTTGGTGGAAGTGGGTGGGGCTTGAACAAAGGTGATGGTTTTTTAATTCTATTGCTGTAATTTGGTGTAGGTCATCGAAAGTGGATGTTTAAGACTATGCTGAGGAAGTGGTGATGATTTGTCATATGGCAGTTCTTTGGGAACATATCATGTATTTAGATGTGCAGGGAATTGATTAACTTGATGTCGGCATGCAGAGGACATTATATATATATAGATATTTTTTTTTGAAGCTGTTTATGGGCCACATCAACGCAGAAGTTCATATTGATTTATGGTGCTGGTGCTGGTGTGATTAAATGTGTTGGTATATAGCATTTGTTGGGTATGAATAGGTGGTTTGCACTTTGCATGCTTTTTTGGTGAATTGCATACAGGCTTCTTATTGGTGGAAGGGTTATGTAAGTTGGTTATCCTCTATTTATGACAAATTTGATCATAAATATGGTCTAATCATAGTTTTAAAAATCGAATCGGTGATCGACCCGGTCAAGGCACTGAGGCACTGGGTCACTGGGTCAATGGTCGAACTAGTGGATTACTAATTGACCCGCATGATCCGGTCTGTATTAAAAAATTTGAAAATTTTATACCTACCTTAAAAAAGTAAAAAAAAAATCACATAACAAATTAATATAATTCCACAAGCTCATTTTTCAAGTTCAAATCCATTGACATTCACAATAACCAAATCATATTATAAATTACTTATTACACTTCTTTAAAGTTTAAACAGAATTCAAAATAATAGAATCACACTATCAACTGTACCATCACTTCTTCAAACAAAATTCACAGTGACAGAATCACAGTATCAATTGTCTAAGAATCACTACTCATAAATAATAAAACGGAATCAACTAAAAATAACATTCAAGTTAGATTAAACATAATCATGTGGTGTGGACCGATGTGGTTGAGTTGAGGGCCTTAGAGTTTATCTGTGTGCATTTTGAAGTTTGAAGAAGAAGAGTCACGGACTCACAAACACGACACATCAAGCAATGATTTGCCAAATGCTCACAGCCACAAAACCTTTCTTTCTTTTGGTTTTTTATCGAAACGGCGTCATTTCGAGCAATTTAAAATAAAAAAAAATGCGTGACCCAAGTTGGGTCACCGATTTAACCACGGATCTCACCGGGTCGCACCAAGTTTGATCGGGTTTGATCGGGTCGAAAGCATGACCGATCCGATAGCCTGCTCGACCCGGTCTAACATCTGGGTCACAGTCCGATCGATTTTTAAAACTATGGGTCTAACTAATTTTGGAGGCCTTGCTTTTGCTGGAACTCAACATGTAATGAATGGTACTACTGGTACCTTTTTCTTCTATTTAATGAATTTATTTGCTAATAAAAAAAATATGATTAGGAACCAACTCATGCTTTGTTAAGAACTTAGAATCACTTTAATTTATTGGAGAAAATTTAGAGACAATTTTTTAAGTATTGTTTGTGTTATTTTTTAATTAGAATTAAAGTTTTACTTCAATAATCTGAATAATAAAGATATGTGTTAAAATATTATGTGGATTACTTAAATGAAGAATCTAATTCTGATTAAAGAAAAATACAAATAGCACTTATAATTTATATCGGATTAAATTTTGAGATGTTATAATTATTTCAAAGAGAGGTGCGTAATAGACTTTAAAAGGGATTTAGGAAACAAAAAGGGAACAATTAAAATGTGTTGCGAGAAATCAAATTTATACGATCAAATTTAATTGATATAATTTAAGAAGATTTTTTTTTAACTATTAGTCAATTATTTATTATTATAATTTTAATTTCTAATGAATTATTTTAAGTATAATATATTAAATTAGTCTATGGATTTTTTAAATATTTATTATTACAATCCTTACTTTTGTAATTTTAAGAATTAAAATGACCTTTATTTAATAATATTATGGTATAAAATTTTCCTGTAATAATTTTAAGAAGTAAAATAATATTTTTATAACTGTAAAAAAATAATTTGAATTATATTTATAATATTAGGAATTAATACGATGTGATACTCTTTATTTCAGTTTGACTTTGACAATATTTTTGGTGAGTCGGAGGGGCGAAAACCCAAGCTAAAACTCACTATCAACAATGTTACCTCTAACCAAGGAAAATGAATAAAATCTGATGTCAAAAGCCTAAAATTAATACACATAGGTAATCTAATTTGCTGCCATAAGAATATGAAAAAACTGATCTATAAGAATATAGGAAAACTGAATAGGATCTGCTGAAAGTCTGAACTGAAGAATTTGTTGAACACTTGAACATAAGTGTAGGAAGGATGGAATTTGTCTCAAGTTTAACAATTAATTGAAATAACAATGATCAGATTTTTTTTAAGACAATATTGTTTTAGTCAAATAAAACTATTATGGATGACAAAACTCTTCCTTAATATAAATGCATAAACATAAGGACTTAAATTCAATACTATTGGTTAAGTTGAATTAATTCTACACCAGTTAATCTATACGCTAAGTAGTAATAACGATTCTTCCAAAAAAAAAAGTAGTAATAATGATTTGATATGTTTTTATTAATTATGTCACCCAAATTCAAAATTAAATTCTTTCAGCCTACTTTCGAGTCTGTCGCGTGTGCAGTGACTCACTGTTTCAATACTTAAAAGACTTAGAACCTTATTTTTTTATTTTATTACATTTCGTGATAGAGAAAGACACGAAAATAATTACAATAATATCAAGCACGGTCTATATCTTTCTGCATGGAAATGGGTGTTTTATCTCGGTGGGGTTGCAAAATTTTGGTGGAAAGAAGAAGGTTGGGAACGCAAATTAAAGGGTTATTTTCTGCATGGAAGTCATACGTTGAAATCGAATATTGTGGGTGGGACAGAGATTTGTGTACTTACTTTTTTGGTACCGCTGGTGCCTTATATCAATACATGATTTGTTTACGCTGATGGAAAAAAAAAGGAAAACACTAATTAGTACGAAAAGAATACGGCAATTATAGTTTGCCTTCATTCCGTTGAAAGCCAAACATAATCAAGTTTGTGGTTGGAGTTAATTATATTAAAGGTTTATTGTATTATTTGATTTCATTCGATAAAAAAATCATTCCGTTTATTTAATTTGAATAAAAAATAAATAATGAATCACCAATTTAGTCTCTAAATTTATATTAATTGATCAAATTCAAATAATAAGTTTTATATATTTATCTCATTTAATAATTTTTTAAAATATAAATCAATAAATTTAACCATTAAATCATGTATGCCAAATTTTATATAAGCTAAATTAATAGAATCTTACGCTCGGCATTTAATTATTATCTTTTTCTTATAGGTATGTTTTATAAAAACAATTTTAATTTAAATATAATTCGACATTAAATGTGAATATATATATATATATATATATATATATATATATATATATATATATATATATATATATATCAAGAATTCGAATTTTGACTTGGCAAAGTTGGTTACCAAGTGGCTCCTAACCTAACTGAAACTGAAGGTAAAGTCATTGTCATGAATTAGATATTAGCTAATTTATAGGGCTAAAAGACAAAACAAGACAAAAAAAAATAACAAATTACCAAAAAAGTGTGGAAAAAAAATAATTTATCTGTAGGGGTTGTTTTTGACACGTTGTACCGGGAGACGCCAACTGAGTTAGCGCCTCCTGAATTTTTTTTTGTCTCCATACACAAGGCGCCATTTCAAATTGCTCATCCGGTACCTATCCCTGTACAGGTAAGGTGGCGCCAACTGAAGGTGCAAGTCCCTTCAGGTGGCGCCAAATCAAATGTTGCAACTTTATTCAAGTCTCCCGTTTTCAGTTATATTGACAACATTGATCAAGTTAATTGTTTATAAATTCGGAATTTGGGTTGCGATCTGTACTTCTATTGTTTCTTGTTCGCCCCTATGTTGACTTGTGACTTCAACAGTTTTTTTTTTTTCAACAGGATGTTTGGGGCAAGTTTAAGCTAGTCTCATGAATTAAGGACTAGTTTATATATTTGTGTTTTTTGAAGTATTTTCTAATTAAAAATTATCTTTAAAAACTTTTGAAATATTTAAAAACGTTTTTTTTTTAAATACAAGTACTGTTAGTACTTTTTTTTATATAAATGGAAAGGAAAGTTTTAATATTAAACTGCAACGTGAAAGGGGTTTTTTTTTTTTTTTATATATATATATTACAAAAGTTACTTTATTTCCTGGGATAAATTTACATGGGGTAAGATAAATTACTTTTTAATGCAAAAAGTTATTTTTCTTTTTTTGCGGGGATAAATTTACAACATGAGGTAAGATAAGCTGACACTAATTAGTCAATCAGATAGACGTAGCACATCTAATTAACAAGTTAAATCAATATAAGATATATGGTCAAGTACGGCCAAAGTACTGTTGAATTCATTGTGCTTTTGGCCAAGAAAAAATAAGTAAAAATAAAATAAAAAGTATGCTAATTCAGCCGAAAGACTCTAGTATAATAAGTGATCTTCCATTTCAGATGTGTGCACAAATTCTGCTTTATTTATTTCTACCCATAAAATAAGTTAACAGTAATCAATTGTCAACAAAAATAATAGTAGTAAAGGAATTGACATATTAAATTTTCCAAGCATAGTGAAGAGCATAATGGTAATTTTATTATTGCTGCCAGTGGCTTTGCTCCCATGATTTGAGAGTTGCTCCATTTGATTTGGCGCCACCTGAAGGGAGTTGCACCTTCAGTTGGCGCCACCTTACCTGCACCACCTGACACCGCACACAGCTAGGGGGTAGGCACGGGAGGAGCAATTTGAAATGGCGCCTCCTGCTTGGAGACAAAAAAAATTTAGGAGGCGCCAACTGAGTTGGCGCCTCCCGATGTAACGTGTCAAAAACTACCCCTACAGATAAATTGTTTTTTTTCCACACTTTTTTGATAATTTGTTTTTTTTTTTGCCTTATTTTGTCTTTTAGCCAATTTATAGGGGTTTCTTGTCAAAGTGAAGCTAAAGTCATAAATAGTAATGTGGATGGGCCCAGCCAGATACATTTTTTTTTTTTTTTGTATATAGATCGTTGTTGAAAACCTTGGTAACCCCGCACACACACACAACACAACACAACACATACACACATGCTACACACATGTCTGTGTATATATATATATAGTACTCTAGCTACCTTTAATTCCATGGCTGATCTTGTAAGGCCAAGACCCGTTTCTTTTGATTGTGCTTTCAGAGGTACTGGAGTGACCTTCAACTTCAATATCCTCTATATCCAAGTAAGTAACATTAACATGGCAATAGAAACCAATCCTCCTCTCCATGCCCTTGTTGCTTTCATCTTCTTTGGACTTGTGGGTTTTCTCCAAATAAGATATCCGGAAAACCCCACACCATTTCAACTTCATCCAAAGACCACCGTGGTTTCCATTGCTAGCTTTCTTGTTTATTGCTTGGCCTTCTTGGGCAGGCTCAAGTTTGGTACAAGGGTTCATCACTTTGACACCCTCATGCACGTCTTTGGTTCACTCTCGTTGATTTCCTTGGTGTTGTTGTTGCTACCGGACACTTGGGAATCATTTGGTTTCAGTATGTACATGTTATGGTTCATCACTCATGCGCTCGCCATGATCAAAACCCGTTTCAGGGAGATATGGCTGCGAGTGCAACGTCAACTAATGAGGACGGTGGTGCCAGTGCGTCAACTGTTGCCAACCACTTTAATGGATTTGAATTAACTGATTCATCCATGCATGGGTCTAGTTTTCACTTGGAAATAAAGCTGAAATTGAGCTAAAGAGATAGTAAGTAGTAACATGTGAAAGACATATTGTGTGTGTTGGATGGAGGTTCCTCCTCCTTTTTTGTTATAGTTTTTTAGTGTTTACTTTCATTTTACATGAAAAAAAGAAAGGGAGGAATGCTATATGTTTATGAAGAAGTTTCTATGAAATCAAGTACGAAATATATAATTAAGATGTTTTTTTTTCATTGGTTAAACATTGAAAAAAAAAAAAAAAGGAAAAAAAATGGAGTTTAGAGAAATCAACTGGGGCCATTAATTTAGGTACTTTTCGTGCAAAATCGTTTCGCATTTAAAAAAGAAAGAAAATTTGTTCCACGAAAAAGGAATGTGATTTGTTGTCGCAGGAATGTGATTTGTTGTCGCAGTAACGGACAAGACAAGACATTTAATCTAAAGGCTGTGAGTTTGTCTTGTCCACGAGTAAAGGGAGCCTTTAGATTGGTCAAGTATAAAGGTGGCAAAATAGATAGATCAGATAAATTTTAATCCAGATCAGAATGGATTGAATCAAAATAATTCATTTGGATCTATTAAAAATTTATTTAAAAAATCCAATCCAATCCAATCCATTTGATAAAAATTCATTCAATTCATCTATTAACAAATTTTTTATGGATGGATATCCAATCCATCCATAAAAATAATATGTTTTTTTTAAAAATAATTATTTTTAATTTAGAAAAGATATATTTTTAAAAATTAAGAATATATTTTAAAGTAATAACAGTCTCGGTCGAGGTCAGTCGAAAATAGCTCTTGCCGATGATGGCTGAAAGCTGCTTTGACCGACGTTGACCGAAAAACAAACCTAGTTGATGGCGGCTGAAAACCAAACCTAGCTTATGGCAGCCCTAACCGACGTTGGTCGAATTCATCGTTGACAAAAGTCAATCAAAAAATAGTCTGGCCGATGTTGGTCGAAAATAGCCCCAATTAACGTCAGCCGAAAACAGTCCTGACCGATGACAATTGAAAACTTCCCCCCTCCAAAAACACAAACCTAGTCGAGATCAGCCTAAAACTTCCCTAGCCAACGTCGGCCAAAAAAACCCTAGTCGGGATCGGCCGAAAACTGCCCTGACTGACGTTGGAAAAAAAACCTGGTCGGGATTGGCCAAAAAAAATCTCGGCCAATATCGGCCGAAAAAACTCATAGTCGAGGTTGGCCGAAAACTGCCCTGGCCGACAACGGCTAAAAAAAATCTAGTTAAGGTCGGCCCAAAAAAATCATGGTTGAAGTTCGCCGAAAACTGTCCTGGCTGACGTCGGCCAGAAAAAATTTGGTTTAGGTCGGCCAAAAAATAGTCTAGTCCATTGTCGGCCAAAAAAATGTTGATCGAGGTCGGCCAAAAGTTGCCCCTGGTCGACGTCAACTGAAAAAAAAACCCTAGCTGAAGTTGGTTGAAAAATAGACCCGACTGGCATTGGCTAAAAAAAATCCTAGCCGACGTCGGCTGAAAAAAATCATGGTCGAGGTCGGTTGAAAACTGCCCTTGCCAATGTCGGCTAAAAAATAGTCTCGGCAAATGTCGGCCAAAAAAACGTTGGTCGAGGTCGACAAAAAATTGCCCTGGCCGACGTCAGCCAAAAAAATCTTGGTCGAAGTCGGCCGAAAATAAACCCTAGCTGAGGTTGGCTGAAAAACAGCCTCGACCGATGTCGACCGAAAAAATCATGGTAGAGGTTGCCAAAAAAAAAATCCCGGCCGATGTCGACCGAAAACTACCCTGGCCGACGTCAGCCAAAAAAAACTATGGCTGGTCAGTCGAAAAATAGCTCCGAACAACGTCGGTTGAAAAAAACCCTAGTCGATATTGGTGGATAACTTTCCCGGTCGACATCGGCCGAAAAATATATTTGTAAAATAATATTTAAAAATGTTTTATAAACAAATTTCAAATATAAATTTAAGAAAGATTTAAATATGAAAATCGGTTGGATTAATTTTGATCCATTAGGTATTGATTAGAGGATCTGTTGGATTTTGAAGAATAGTGGATGGATCATTAACCATCCATGAAATTAAATGGATGGATTGGTTCCAATCCATTTAGTTTTTTATTTTTGTAATGGATGAATTGAATGAATGACGGATAAACGGATTGATTTGTCACCCCTAGTCAAGTATCATTGATTGACATGCGGCGGGAGCTAATGAACGATGATTTCTGTCTTAAAATATGAGCTATTTGGGTTTAACCCTAACTTTAAGGTGTGTTTGGGTACACGTTCAAACCATACGGAGGTTTCTCTCGTTCTAATGCAAAATTCCAAAAGCAACTCAAGTGTTGCTTTCCCACGAACGGCCATTACCCTAAACTCAACGCCTTCCAAACGTGCACTAACTCATATTATATTTTAGCTATATAACTAGTTAATGTAGAATTTTCAACACTCATATCTCACGTTAAGAATTGGACATTTCCATATGTAAAGTTTTAGGATTAAATATTTGCAAATAGTTTGATAACAGCTGATCGGTGGTCCAATAAACTTAACAACGACTAAAATAAACTTTGATACTTTATTAAAATTTGAGTTTGAATCTAATTTAATCCAAAAATTAGTTTATAAAATATGAATTATCTCCAACATTGTGTTAATTTGACAAAGCCCACGTGTTTTGCTTCTATACCGTGCCGCTGCCATGTAACCATTTCATTCGTGTAAGCATATAAACATTTGGTACTGTCGAATGGTCAGACATGGTATTAATAAACATTTTTGTACTGATACTATGCATTCTAAGTCACATTCTTTTACTTTGTGTGTTTAGCATTAAGAACTTGTGTTTGTTGTCAATAGTTCATGGTTTTTACTGCACTATTTGGTTCTGTGATTTTGGATTACCTAGCTTGCCTCCAAGTGGCGGTTGAGCATTATAGTTGCTTACTGCTGAATCGACTTTTCTTTCCAGTATTCTGATTGAGTTCTACTAAACAGCATGTTAAATCACACGGAGAAAGCTATCATACATTCGCACACAGAAAAAAAAAAAAAATTGAAAAGTGGGCAAGAAGCGGATCACATATATCCACAGGACCACATCTTTGACTGAGAGTGGAAAATATCAAAAAGGTAGAAAAACATCGCGATCCTTGATTATACTTGAAGCCGGTGCTGCTCTAGTATTGGATACAGGCTTCTGTTCAGTGTAATTGAACTCTCCTTGATCTAATCAAAGGTTCAAACAAGTTAAATGATATTTAGTTTGTCGGGCATTTTTATCGAACAGGGTATTCAAAATAAGATTTTTTTTGACATTATTACGGGGTATGAACAAGTCATGTTTAAAGCACTACTTGTCCAACCCAAAGGATTGACACAGTGATGTAAGATTCCGTTGCGTTCACATAAAAAGGAACGATCTATTTTAGTAGGAGAATCTGTGTTTGATTCCCTCCGCGTGTAAAATTCTCTTGAGCCAGCTGCAGTCACGCACCGCGAGTAGGATTAGTCTCTGATCCAGTGGATTGAGGTACACGCATGGTCTCTGATCAGAACAAAAAAAAAGCACGACTTGTCCACATTCCTTAATAATTTCAAAACAAATATCTATTTTGATAATTTTTTATTACCCCTCAGTAAAAAAAAACTTAGTTTGTCGTGTTTGCCCTTGATGACTCACAAGCCATTAAAAAATTATACTATATTTAGGCAGCTTATAGTTAATAGTTATACCTTCTTTAAGTTTATTGGTGAGCATCACTTTCCTCTAGGTGGGACACATGTAAACTAACTCATATTTAAATTAATAAAGAAACTTCTTTTTTTCTGACTGAATTTAATAAAGAAACTTTCTCATTTAATAAGAAAAATGTGGTTGATAATGGACAAATTGAGGGTAGACTTTACGGGAATTATCATGCTTATCCTAAAATAACAGTGTTGCAGATGAAAACCCCCAAATAGATAATAAATAATTTTATATTAAAAAAAGTATTTTTATTTTTAATAAGTATAAAATATTTTTCATATAATATATATTCTTTTACTTTCACAAAATAAGTAAAGAGAAATCTCCATTTTTTCCTTCTTATATCTATTTATTTAAACAATATATCTGCCTATAAAAAAATCAAACAATATATATCTTTTTTATTTTATTTTTCTTTTATTTCTCTCCTTATGGCTTTTCCTTTTATTTTTTTCTTTGTTTTATTTCTAATCCAAACAAACATTAATATATTAAATAATGACACTGGTTAATTATTCATGCATTAAGCAACATATTTACATATCAAATGCCTTATATTGATTTTTTAATTATGACAAATACTAACCAATACTTTACAAAAGTGATTAAAAAATAAAAAAATTCATTAAAGAATGTCATTAATACACATTTATTGTGATTTTCAATGCATTCTTAATGTAAATTCTAATAAAAAAAATTCTATTTTAAATTTCTTAACCAATATCCTAATAATAACCAAACATTTATATTTTTTCTAAATTATGTTGGACTGAAAGCAAAATCAGTTTTTGATAATCCATCGTGAAACTAAACACAATATATTTTAATAGCTACCAAAATCAATTCTGACCCCCAAAATTATGGCGAGGAATAAAAAAAGTAAAAACAACTATTTGATGCTATAACATTTAACGTGAAATTGAAATTAATTCTAGAAAATTAAAACCAATACAAACACACTATCAGTCTTGACCAAAATCCATTCAAACTTCTCAGTAAAATGGTACTCCTGTTGCTTTTTTCATCTTTTTGCTAATGATTATAGAGGATTATAATATAGTTGAGACCTGCAGGTAGCAAGACAGGTTTTATAATTATTATTATAATATACATGCATGAAAAGAAGAAACTTATCTACACTGTTTTATTGCTTTATATACAACGCAAACGGCATCTCCCAAGTTCTAACACAGCTCTTTATACTAATTGCTTCAGAGCATAACACACAAAAGCACTCTCAACAGACTGTACAGTATAGCCTCCAGAAGTGACCTAACAGGACTCTCATTGTCCTGCATTCCAAGGACAATCATATTCAAAAGATATACACAAAACACCAGCATATCTACCAGACTAACAGTGCCTAAAACAAACAAAAACTCAATCCAAAAGGTATACATATATATATATATATATATATATATATATATATTTATATATATATATATATATACGAGTTATTATATACACATGCAAGCATCTAGACGCTACACTTCCTTTTAGCAAAACCTTTTGTCTTTTCCCCTTCTTGCTCCTACTTTATGTGCATTCAGAAAATATATTGAAAACACTCTTCAGCGCAAACCACTGGCAACATCCTAAGCAGACAGAACAGCACTCTCAGATTTATTAGTGAGGGAATTGCTGAAAATATTAACAAACTTCGACTTATCAGAGTCGGTATCATATGATGAAAGCAGCCTCTTCTGCATTAAAGGTTTGGCAAGAAAGAATCAGTCAGTAGACCATGATGAAGTACATGTTATGAAAAGTAAAAATGTAAAATAAAATAAATGATGAAGTACATTTTGTCAAGCAGAATAATAATAAGACAACACTTGCAGTGACAGCATGGAACATACAGTACACTAAAATTGAGAACATACAGAATAAAAATAGAATGCAGCGGAAGAACTATGCATGCAATTCAAACATATAAATGCATAAAATATCTCATCCTACGCTTCATGCCCAGCTAACTTTTCTACACTTATGCATGTGTGTGTGAAAATATAAGTCATCTCCAATGCGTTCTGAACATCATCGGAGTGTTGATTTTGTATATTAGAATGCCAAATCAGATAAAATAACTTCAAAAATAGGAATCAACAAGGGTCTATCTTATTACTGACATATTTAAATAATGGTGAAAACACTAAATTATAAGCATGTACATAAGAACAGCAAGAATGTAGAAATAATATTAATTGGTCAACTTATTGCGATGTATAGTACCCAACTTATCATGCTCTAGAAAATAAGTTCAATTTTGAAAATCACCCATAGTACCAAACAACATACGTTGATAGAGCCAAAATTCTATCTTCACAGACCTAGGGGAATGAGGCTTCCAGGAACAAAATATCAACATTGCAAAATCAATTTGTTTACTAGCTTCAAAACAATCCATCCAGCCAGTTGAAAGCAATTTAATATCAGCTCATATCTTTTTGTCATGTTACATGATAAAAGCAAGTAAGCAACAAGGATTAAAAGATGACTTTAGCATCTAACTAAATTAATGTGCACAATAACTATGTCTGTTGGAAAAATAACGAGAGAAAAAATGCCAACTATCAGAAACAAACTTACATGATCCTCAAATTCAGGACTCATTAAATTGATGGACAGATTTCTCATCAACAACAATACCTGCAAAACAGCACAATATAAATTACTCAGGCAGACAAGCTAAGAACTTAAATCCCAAAAATTAGACTCCTTTTTCAAACCTTGGACCTCTGTATTCCAAAAAGAAAAGAATGATAGAGGCAAAGAAAATTATGTACTTGGTATTACTTACCGTTTCCACATTTATAGGGTCCATCTGTCTTAGTTTCTGTAGGTGATTGGTTGAATTTGGATCAAATACACTGCCAATGAAGCTGTAGACTTGTGCAAAATCTGGCATTACTGCATGGACAAGTCAAACTTATCAACAAGAGCACAGCAAGAATCATGAACATAGGAGTGAAACAGATTCTCAATAATTGCTAGTTTGCAACATCATACATTAGTCATTTGGTGTGCTGTGACGTATTGTGTATGGAAACATAGGAATGCTTGCATATTTAATAATGTTGTCTGTGATTGGGAAGCAGTGGTTGAAAACATTAATTTCGTGGAGTGGTCGTGGCTCGTCAACAAACACCCTGATTTCCATCATTCGTTTGTTCAATGGACCAGTAATCATACTGCATGTTTGCGGGATTAGCAGAACTGTTTTGGGAAAGGAATTTGTGGGGTCTGTCATATCGGGAGATTGAAGCATATTCAGGATTCAATGCAGTTGGTGGCTTTAATTATGTGGAGCAGGGAATCAGTTTGTAATTTTTTCAACTCATGGGTCGTAAGTGCATAGCTACATGTTATTTGGTTGGTTCTTGGTTCGATGAATTTCTGGTTACACAATATTTACAATCATTTATTGCTAAATATATTGTAACCAGTAATGCTTCATCCTGTCAGCTGGGCTATGCTTTTGGGTGCTCTATATGTAAAACTCTTACTCTCAGGGTATCCGGTATACCGTTTTCTGTTACATTTATTAATATATATACATTCTTTTTGCTGATAAAAAAAAAATACATATAGCATACCACAACATAACTTAATAACATTAATACTATTCAAGTATTCATAAACATTTCTATTTATATACACAAATAAGACAATGCAAGAGTTAAAAAGAATGATGTAAATGGATAAAACAAACAACTATAGCTTCAATGTTAGGAAAATTGCCGAAACTTACAGTTATTTATACGCACTACTCACTTCAGAAAATAAATTCAGAAAGGAGAACAAAGTGTATTATTCATTTTATAAGGTCCATTGTGTTGGATTAAATATCTCTAATTTAGCCCAGCCCTACTTGTTTCTTGAAGCCCCATCAACACATGAAAATGCATATGTTGAATTAAGAGCCCAGCCCCAACTCCTGGTAGAGCCGTCAAAATGGTCCGGCCCGACCCGGCCCGACCCTGGCCCGCATGGGTCATGGCTAAAAAAGCCCACAGGGCCAAACAACCCGCATTAAAAAGCCCGCAGGGCCAAAAAGCCCACAAAGCCCTGTGGGCTAGGGCTAGCCCATGGGCCTTAAGTTTCAATACTATGACATACTTTTTTTAATACTCAAGTCAAGGTCAGCCGAAAACAACCCTAATTGAGGTCGGCCGAAAACAGCCTCGACAGAGGTTGGCCGAAAACAGTTTTGGTCGAGTCGGCTGAAAACTGTCCCGACAGAGGTTAGTCGAAAACTGTCCCAGCAAAGGTTAACAGAAAATGCCTTGGTTGAGATAGACCGAAAATAACCCTAGCCGAGGTCGACCAAAATAAATCCTAGCCGAGGTTGCCTGAAATAGTCCAGGCCGAGGTCAGCTGAAAAAGCCCTGGTCGAGGTAGGATGAAAACAGTTTCAGCCGAGGTCGGCCAAAAATTTCCCTTGCCGAAGTCGACCGAAAATTGCCACGACTAATTGTTGATTGAAAATGCCCCAGCCGAGGTCGCCGAAAATAACCCTAGTTGAGGTCGGCCAAAATTAACCCTAGTCGAGGTTGTTCGAAAACAGCTCTGGTCGAGGTCAGCCAAAAATAGTTCAGCTCGTGGCCAGCCGAAAATTGTCCCTACCAAGGTCGGCCAAAAACTTCCCCGACCAAGGTCGACCGAAAATAACCCTAGCCAAGTTCGGCCGAAAACAACCCCGGTCGAGTTTACCAAAAAATGCTCCGTCCAACATCGGCTGAAAATAACTTTAGCCGATGCCGGTCACAAATAACCCTAGCCGAGGTAGGCCAAAAATAACCCTAGCCGATGTCGGCCGAAAATAACCCTAGCCGATGTCGGCCAAAAATAGCCCTGGTCGAGGTCGGCCTAAAATTACCCTAGTCGAGATCACCAAAAAACAACAATGACAAAGGTTGGTCGAAAACAGCCCCGGTCAAGGTCGGTCAAAAACTGCCCTAGCCGAAATCGGCCAAAAATAACCCTAGTCGAGGTCACAAAAAACAACGATAACCAAGGTCGGCCAAAAACAATCGCGATTGAGGTTGGTTAAAAATTGCCTTGGCCGAAATCAGCCTAAAATAACCCTAGCCGAGGTCATTGAAAACAACCCTGACCGAAGTCAACCGAAAATGTCTTTGCTAAAGTCGGTCAAAAATAGTCTCGGTCGAGGTCTACAAAAAATGCTCTGCTCGAGAGCGAACAAATAGTATGACTTGTGGGGCTAACCCCTTAAGCCCTGGCCCTGACCCCATATTAAGTGGGGCTTTGTGGGTTAGGGCCTTTTAGGGCCCTTATTAGAAGGGCCAAAAGCCCCTAGGGCCATTATGATGGGCCAAGTGGGGCTGGCCCTAGGGCCTAGGGCCAAAATGACAGCTCTAACTCCTGGGTAGTCAACCCTAAGAAGTATTTCATTTTATCTAGCAGTGATACCAGCTCAGAAAATATAACTTTACTATTGCTCCTGATGCCCCCCTCAATATAGCATTTCTAGAGCTCTATATATAATTTAGTTTCTTTCATGCTTTTTGAACTGTTAAGGGTCTCTGGCCCTGCTTCTTGTGCTTCTTGAAAATGATTGTATGTAAACAAATGGAAACTTTAAGAAATGTGTTATTTTAGCATGATTTTTACTTCATTGAACTGAGAGTTTTATGGAACACCATGGCATTCCTTATGCATGTTTCCTACGAACTTTTCAAAATTGATTAAGAACTTGTAGTTGAACATTAGATTTTCTTCTTGATCATAGATATTTAATGAAACTCTTTAATATCTTCAGTTTATATTTTAGGTCATTCAAATTTGATTCTCCATTCAGTGCAATGTGATTAGTCACTATACTTTTATGGCACTAAGTCCACTCTACTATGATCTTCACAATATAATTAAAAATAACAACAACAAAAAAATTAAAATTTCAACATCTCCCACTTCTCCACTAGTCCTCCCACTTGTAGTTATGGAATGACTACAAAACTATACTACCTCTGGTTCTAATTATAAACAATAAATTGAATTTTTCTTTAGTCCTAATTATAAACAATAATTACTAGTTTTTAAAATCATTTAAGGTTAAATTTCTTTTATACTCTTAATTTATTGTTAACTCTATTTCTTATGCATTCACTTATTGGATTATGAGTATTAATATTAAATATGACTACCACTTACAACACTTAAACTCAAGGTCGTTATTTTTGGAATAAAATTTGAATTTATGGTAGAATTAATTAAAAATAACAAACTGAACGACTTTTCTTGATCTTAATGATTTGTTCCATATTACTTATATATTGGACGAAAGATAGTATAATGTTGAGTAAGATTAGACTTCAAAATCAGCGCAACTTCTATATCACAGCATAGCATAGCTGGGGTTCAGCGATGGTATTCTAGATTTTGGTGAAATATGCCTAGTCTAAAAGATAAGAAGTTGATGCACGAATTATTCCTTCAGTTATTACCTCAATAGCCAATATCCTAATGAATGAAAAGCTTTATCTTTTAGTAGTGATTTTGATTCCCATGTAGCATTCTACAACACAAATAACTGAATAAGACAGTGGGTACAATTGGGCAATTCCACCTAAACTATAATCATCTCAGAAAGATGGTCTTGCTATATGGAGCTACGAGTTTCAGGACTTCTTTTTCTGGTTTTAATTGAACCAAACTCAAGAAGTGTCCCACTATTACAAACTACTTTCTCTAAGTTTTATTATAAGATCCAATTAAATATTTTGTGATTATGCCATTATGTCAATTTCAAGCAGAATCAAGTTCAAATTAAGAGATAAAAAAGCATTTCAACCTTTAATTGGCTTGCCTTGGTCACCTTGATTAATCCTTTTGCTACTTGGCCAAGTTGGAGGGGTGCTCTGATTACTACTGCTATAGCAAAAATTGAGAGGAACAACTTGTCCAGCTCCAGTCAATCCCACGTCATCTAATAAACCAAAAAACTTTCCAAGTTAGCAGAGCCTTCCTCAAATTTAAATTCATCATACAATAGACTGTAAAAAGTACATATTTGGATAACAAAAAAATGTAAAACAAATGTTATGAGTTCAGGACAAACAAAACCTCTGGTCACTTGTGGCACATTGACTGGTGGTGGTGTAGCATTAGAATTCCAAGATGACCAAGGCATGCTAGTAACTGGAGTTCCAAGCACAGATGAAGAATCCGGGCTATAAATGCATGCAGGTTCAATGAAAGCAGATGAAGATTGCAGTGGTCCCATAACTTGGGATACAGTAGGAGCTGATAAAATCCAACAATAAAAAATCAGTGTTATTCAAAATTTGATACAATAGACAAAACCACTGAACATTAAGAAAATACTTATGCGCATGACTTCGTATCTGCCAAACAGAATTTTACGTAGAACAGTGAAGAATGGATAGTTAAAGGAACATGAATGAATGTCAGAAATTCACCACAAAAAAATTGATGAAATAAACACCATACACATTATATAATTCAAGATGAGTTTATAACTTTATGCCCTTCCTTTTATGCTTGATTAAATTAAGGGTAAAATATACTTTTAGTCTCTATAGTTTCGTTAAATCTTGTTTTTAGTCCCCAAACTTTCATATCGTGCAGTTTAGTTTCCGAACTTCATAAAAATCATGTTTTTAGCCATTTCTTACAACTTTAAGTTAAAAAACATGCAGAAAAAGGGAGTAAGTCTAGAGACTAAAAACACCTTTTTTTATAAAATTCAGATACTAAATTGTACGATATGAAAGTTTGGAAACTAAAAACAAGATTCAACAAAATTATAAGGACTAAAAACATATTTTACCCTTAAATTAAACATGTAACAAGGTAACAAATTACAAGTCTAAGTCCTTAATCCTATCCTCAATCCTTAGGTTTTTGAAGAAAAACACAGAATAAATTGGTTTTCAAAATTTTCATTATGATGCAACAAAATCTAGCCAAAAACATTTGATGATTAAAAAATTAAAATGGTTTGCTAGTAAGAGCAAATATAAAAACAGCAAAAAAAAGCTATGGAAAGATTCAAACTCAAGTCAGGGTCTTCAATTGACAGTCTTTTGAAAACCGTCATGTTACCATTTACTCATCTTCAATTTCAAGTATGATATTCAGTAATGAGTAGTGACACTGAAAAATTTCACCAAATAGCCAGTATGGAATTCAAAATCAAAGAATAATGTGAAATCAAGAACAAATTTATCACTGTCATGTTCCACTGTTTTAAAAAAGAAACCAAAACAATCTAACGTTATTAAGAAAACTGGTTTTGAACTGCACCTGTGACATCTTTATCTCTAATTGTTTCAGTTATTGAATAAGTCTTCCTAGTCAAAGTAGTTGTTCCTAAACTTTACGAGAGTTGTTGACTGCATCTAAGGTGGACAAGGACTCCAAATGGTTTATGGTGGACCATTTTAAACAGCCTTTAGATTAATCAATAGTCCACCCTTTTTTTTTTTTTTTTTTTTTTTTTCTGTTTCTTCTCCCTCTCCATCTTCTCCACTCCTTATTCTCATTCCCTCAATGTTATCGCCTCCCTCATCTCCCTCGCCAGAGGCGTTTTGCTTTGCAGGGAGTTTGGTGAACAACATTAAAGGTGTGTGGGATTTTAGAGATTTTGGGAAAACGTTGTTCCTGACGGTGGTGAGAAATGTTGCGCTCAGGTGTGCACCACGCAGGTGCCGCAGATGGGTGCCATATTGGCGTTGTTGGTTGTCGTTTTGGGGGGCTCGTTACTGTATATATATGGTGTTCGCTTTGTGCGGAATAGTGGTTGCTGCCGCTGGCCAGGGAGACGAGGGAGGTGGTGGCATCGAAGTAGTCGTCCGACGAGCCAGTGTGGAGGACGACGATGATGAGAGGGATGCTGCTAAGGTACTCACTGTTGCCGGCGGAGACGGGTGTAGCCATATATGCCGTTGATGGAATTCTCATGTGCAAGGGTTGAGAGAGAAAAAAAATTGGTACAGAGGGTCTACCAAATTACTGTGGAGATCAGATGAATCAAATGATAGACAATAGTGGTCCACCATAAACCATAAATTTTAGGAGAGTTGTTCCTAAACTTTAGGAGAAAGTATGACGGCTTCTATGGTGGACCACTTTTGTAGGTGGTCCACCATGCACCATATTTTTTAACGGTTGGATTAGTATCATGTGTATGTTATTACGGTAGACCCTCACCATCATATCTTGTCTCCGTCCTTTTATTTTTTTTATTGTCTATACCTTTGATGTTGCTGACGACACTTCCGACACCGGCGAACCCGTCTCTGTCGACGCAGTCACCTCCGTCGTCCTTCTCAACACCTCCATTATCCTCCTTAACACCACCACTGCCACCGATAATCTCCAATCGGCACCACATCATCCTACCATGCCCCAAACTCCCTTGCATTGTAACCTTCTTCGTCACCATGCGCAGCCGCAAACCATCTCCATTGTGGCTCCACCACTGCGCAGATCTGTCTTCATCAATGGTGGATCCGTGACATCGAAGCCGCATTTACAGTGTTTCGTGCCGCTGCAACTGTGGTGCCTTGTGTCGTGGCCGTGTGGCCAAGGTGATCGCCACGACGATGGGAGAAGTCGATGGAGGCAGGTCGGAGAAGATGTGGAATATGCGAAGTGCGGGATTTGATGTGGTAGAGTGAGCCGCAACAGCGGCGAATTTGCGACAAAGATGGAGCGATGACGATGGTGGATATGGGAAAGAGACGGATATGCGATGGCGACAAAGCCGTGATGAAGACAGATCTGCGCGACGGCAGAACCGCGACGGAGATGGATCTACGATGGTGAAGATCCGGAGAGAGAGTGGCTATACAGTGGAAGGAAGAAAGTATATACTATAGAGGGTGCATTATAAAGATGTGAGGAGAAGATTAATCTGAGGATTAAAAATTGTGGTTCACCATAAACCATTTGAGAAACTGGCTCACCCTAGCCTCAGTCAGAAAGTATTTCTGTTTTATCTTAGTCAGTTTTTTTGTTTACTGCAAGTATTATAAATGTATTGCATTGGCAGCTAAATAAAGTTGAATTCCCACGATCTGTTTCTCTCCAAATATTTAAATATTCTTTTTCCTCTTTTAGTATTTTATTTTCTGTTTTGCTACTGCCTTTATTCCTTAAAAAACAACAATTGGTATCGTGAGCCCTCTTCTTACGGGGCCTTTATAATGGAATCTGAATCAAGCTTTTCCCAAGCTACGCTTCCAGTCTTTGATGGGGAAAACTACGACCTTTGGGCAGTGAGAATGGAGTCTTACCTGGAGGTATTTGATCTTTAGGAAGTTGTGGAAGAGGATTATGAAATACTTCCGCTGCCAGATAATCCTACCATGGCCCAAATCAGAAATCACAAGGAGAGAAAAACAAGAAAGGTAAAGGCAAAGGCATGTCTTTTTGCTGGTGTTTCTCAAACCATCTTCACAAGGATCATGGCTTTCAAATCAGCAAAAGCAATTTGGGATTATCTGAAGGAGGAATATGCTGGAGATGAAAGAATACGAAGCATGCAGGTGCTTAATTTAATGAGGGAATTTATGTTGCAAAGGATGAAAGAGTCTGAGACAATCAAGGAATACTCAAACAAATTGTTGGGTATTGCTAACAAGATAAAGTTGCTGGGTAGTGATTTTGCCGATTCCAAAATTGTTGAGAAAATTCTAGTAACGGTGTTAGAGAGGTACGAAGCATCTATAGCTTCATTGGAGAACACAAAGGATCTGTCTAATATCACTTTGGCAGAAGTGCTACATGCCTTGCAGGCCCAAGAGACAGGGGTGTTCAAAAAACTGTTTTGAACTAAACTATATGATAACTGCACTAAACTAGACTATAAAAAAAATTGAACTATATTTATGAAAACTGAATTGAATTACCTTTTCAAGTTCAATTTTATAAATTCAAATTATTATGATGAGTGACTCAGTGCACTTAAACTGAACTGAACCAAGTTGAGAAAAAATGAGATTTTTTTTTTAGAATCTATATTATTTTAGAGAGAGTGTGTGAGAGACATTATAATTGATTGCAATCCTTACACGTTGTACATATGGACATTATATATATTCTTATTAAAAGGGAAGAGATGTATTTTACAGCAAACAGGTGGTATAGTTTGATTAAAAAACTGAAAAAGTAACACCTCTAAATCAACAACACAGTAAGAGAGGTTTAGGTTATAAAAATATGAATTGATTATGATAATTTCATCATTGCAGTAGTGAAAACAAGTAATATATATATGGAAGAAGCATATCTCTTATGCGGCTTCCATTAAATTAACCATAATTTATGACCCCTGTTTTTAGGCAAAATCACATAGTTAATTTTGAGCAATTTGGATCAACAGTCATGTACACTTTTAAGGTGTGGCATGGACTATGCAGTAGGGCTATTCTTGTTTTCCATAGACAGTCACCAAATCTTATGACAGTTCAGTTTAGTTCAGTTCAGTTTTCAGTATAAAAACCAGTTCACTGAACCTGTAAAACAGTTCAGTTGAGTTCAGGATTGAAATGAAATAGTTCAATTTAGTTCTTTTGAATTTTTTTTTTCAATTCAATTTAGTTCAGTTTAGTTTTTTTCTACTGAACTGAACTATGAACATCCCTACCAAGAGCAGTGAAGGTTGATGAGACAAGATCGTGTTGTTGAAGGTGCTTTGCCAGCCAAGCATCATGAAGTAGAAAAGAACAAAAAGAAAATTTTTAAGCAGAATCAAGTGTCAAGCAGCGAAAACATAGCAAACAACCAAATTAAAGGTAAGGGAAGAAAGAAAAACTATCCACCTTGTCAACATTGTGGCAAAAAAGGTCATCCGCCTTTCAGATGTTGGAAGAGACTAGATGCAAAATGCAGCAAGTGCAACCAGATAGGGGCATGAAGTTGTGATTTGCCACAACAAAAATCACCATGGTGAAGGAGCTCAGATTGCTAATCAAGAGGAGGAGGACCAACTGTTTGTAGCCACTTGTTTCTTGAGCAGTGAATCAAGTGAAAGTTGGTTGATTGATAGTGGTTGTACCAATCACATGACCTTTAACAAGGCACTCTTCAAAGATTTGAGGCCAACCAATGTCACCAAAGTCAGAATTGGCAATGGTGATTATATCTCAGTCAAAGGAAAGGGACACTTGCAATCACAAGTTGTGTAGGCACAAAACTTATTCCTGACGTTCTTTTTGTTCCTGAAATTGACCAAAACTTGTTAAGTGTCAGTCAACTGATTGAACAAGGACTTAAAGTTGTTTTTGAAGACAAATATTGCTCGATTAAAGATGCAGCTGGTCAAGATATCTTCAAGGTGAAAATGAAAGGGAAAAGTTTTGCTCTAAATCCATTGGAGGAGGAGCAAGTTGTTTTCTCACTTAGGGAAAATCTTATAGAAATTTGGCACAAGAGGCTCGGGCATTATCATCATCAACGGCTGCTACAGTTGAGTGAAAAAGGGTTGGCACTTGATGTCTTCAAGGTGAAAATGAAAGGGAAAAGTTTTGCTCTAAATCCATTGGAGGAGAAGCAAGTTATTTTCTCACTTAGGGAAAATCTTATAGAAATCTGGCACAAGAGGCTTGGGAATTATCATCATCAAGGGCTGCTACAGTTGAGTGAAAAAGGGTTGGCACTTGATGTCTTCAAGGTGAAAATGAAAGGGAAAAGTTTTGCTCTAAATCCGTTAGAGGAGGAGCAAGCTATTTTCTCACTTAGGGAAAATCTTATAGAATTCTGGCACAAGAGGCTCGAGCATTATCATCATCAAAGGCTGCTACATTTGAGTGAAAAAAGGTTGGCACTTGATGTCTTCAAAGTGAAAATGAAAGGGAAAAGTTTTGCTCTAAATCCATTGGAGGAGGAGCAAGCTGTTTTCTCACTCAGGGAAAATCTTATAGAAATCTGGCACAAGAGGCTCGAGCATTATCATCATCAAGGGCTGCTACAGTTGAGTGAAAAAGGGTTGGCACTTGATGTCCCTAAGCTTAAGGATCAAATTTCAAATTGCAAAGCATGTCAATTTGGCAAGCAAAACAGAAAACCTTTTCCAAAGGCAACATGGAGAGCATCAAGAAAGTTGCAATTGATTCACACAGATGTTGTAGGGCCTCAAAGAACACCTTCATTGAATGGTAATATTTATTATATTATATTTATTGATGACTTCACTTGAATGTGTTGGATCTTTTTCTTCAAGTACAAATCAGAGGTGGCTCAAATTTTTTGGAAGTTCAAAGTCAAGGTTGAGAATGAAAGTGGTATCAAAATTCAGATTTTGAGGTCAGACAATGGCACGGAGTACACATTTGAAAAATTCAATCAATTTTGTGAGGATTCCGGCATTGAGCATCAACTTACCGCTCCCTATACCCCACAACAAAATGGGGTTAGTGAGAGGAGAAATCAATATATCTTGGAGATGACGAGATGCATGTTGTATGAGAAGAATTTGCCAAAGAAATTTTGGGCAAAGGTAGCAAGTACAACTGTTTTTCTTCATAATAGACTTCCCACCAACGCATTGAAGGATCAAACACCATTTGAGGTCTGGTATGGTTATAAACCATATTTGAATTTTCTTAAAATATTTGGTTGTTTGAGCTTTACTCATGTTCCACACAGCAAGCGAGATAAGCTAGACAAACAAGCATCACCAGGCATTTTTATAGGCTACAATGCAGTCAACAAAGCCTATAAAATCTTCTAGCCACAAACTAGAAAAATTGTTGTTAGCAGGGATGTGCACTTTGTGGAAGATAAAGAATGGAATTGGGATGATCCAAAGAAGACAAATCATGCTTCTAAATATCTAAACTTTCCTGCATCAAGTTCAGAAGATGAAAGTTGGTAGAATGAGTTAGTTGATGATGTTCCGGTAAGACGTACCAAACTGCTCTCCAATGTTTATGAAAGATGCAATATTTCTGTGTGTGAACCTGCAAATTATGAAGAAGCAAAGAAAAGTCTGAATTGGATGGCTGCAATGAAAGATGAGCTATCAATGATCGAGAAAAACCAAACCTGGATTCTTATGGAAATACCTCAAGGCAGGAAAGTAATTGGGGTCAAGTGGGTGTATAGAACTAAGCTAAATGTCGATGGCTCTATTAATAAACACAAGGCAAGACTCTTGGTGAAAGGTTATGCACAGATTTTTGGTGTAGACTACTCAGATACGTTTGCATCGGTTGCTCGATTAGACACTATTAGGTTGTTACTTGCTATTGTTGCTCAAAAGAATTGGAAAGTTTATCAACTTGATGTTAAATCAGCTTTTTTAAATGGTTTCTTACAAGAAGAAATCTACGTTGAACAACCCCAAGGCTTTGTGAAGGAAGGAGAAGAAGATAAGGTTTATTTACTCAAGAAGGGTCTTTATGGGTTGAAACAAGCCCCAAGATCCTGGTACAGCAGAATTGATTAACATTTGCTGAACTTGGGATTTGCCAAAAGCTTAGCTGAATCAACATTGTATGTTAAGCATGAAGGAGCTGACATTCTTATCATCTCACTCTATATGGATTATCTCTTTGTAACAAGAAGCAACACAAGGCTTGTGGATAAGCTTAAGAAAGAAATGATGGAGGTGTTTGAGATGACAGACCTTGGTTTAATGACCTTCTTTCTTGGCATGGAGATCAAACAAGGAGAACATGAAGTCTTCATTTGTCAAAAGAAGTATGCCAAGGAGATTTTATAGAAGTTTAAACTTGAAGAATGCAAAGAAATTAGCACTCCAATGAATCAAAAGGAAAAGCTTTGCAAGGAAGATGGAACCAAGAAGATAGATCAAGCATATTTCAGAAGCATGATTGGGTGTTTGATGTACCTTACAGCAACTCAGCCTATAAGCATTTTGTCTCGGTTTATGCATTGTGCAAGTGAAACGCATCTCAAGGCTACAAAAAGGGTTATCAGATATGTCAAAGGCACTAGCAATTTTGGCATCAAGTTCAAGAGGACTGAAGAATTCAAGTTAATAGGTTTCTCAGATAGTGATTGGGGTGGCTCAATTGATGATATGAGAAGTACCTCAGGGTACTGTTTTAGCTTTGGGTCAGGTGTTTTCTCATGGAGCTCGAAAAAACAAGAAAATGTTGCACAATCTACAGCAGAAGTTGAATTTGTTGCTGCTACAGCTACTGTTAATCAAGCCTTATGGTTGAGGAAGATCTTAATTGATCTTAACATGGAGTAGAAGGAAAGCATAGAGATTTTCGTTGACAACCAAGCTGCAATATCTATTTCCCATAATCCTATCTTTCATGGGAAAACTAAGCATTTTAATATCAAGTTAATCTTTTTAAGGGAAGTACAAAGAGATGGAGTTGTTGTTCTTGTTTATTGCAAAACAAAAAACCAGGTTGCAGATTTGTTCACCAAGCCACCGCCGATTAGCAAGTTCGAGTTTCTAAGACAGAAGATAGGACTTTGCAGATCCTAAAGCAAGGAGGAGTGTTAAGAAAATTTGGACTGCACGTGACATCTTTATCTCTTATTGTTTCAGTTATTGAATAAGTCTTCCTAGTCAAAGTAGTCGTTCCTAAACTTTAGGAGAGTTGTTCCTAAACTTTAGGAGAAAGTATTTCTGTTTTATCTTAGTCGGTTTTTTTGTTTACTGCAAGTATTATAAATGTATTGCATTGCTAGCTGAATAAAGTTGAATTCCCATGATATGTTTCTCTCCAAATACTTAAAATATTCTTCTTCCTCTTTCAGTATTTTATTTTCTGTTTTGCTACTGCCTTCTATTTATATAATAGAAAAGAGAATCCTTAAGGGACATGTGTCACCCTCTCCTTCATTTTTTCCTTCCAAAACTTCTCTTTCTTTTCAATTTTTTTTTTACCTTTTGTGTTTTTTAATTTTATTTTCTTTTTCTATTTCTTTTTTTCCTTTTCTATTATCTATATAAGAAAATTTGATCCTTGCTACTGCTACTATTTTTTAGCATGTATTATTTTATACTTTTTATATATTTATATTATTATATTATTTATATTTTATTATATTACTGCTTTATATCTTTTGTTTATAAAAAATTATATTCTTGAAATATTTAATATAATAATAGGCTTAATATAACATAAAAATATGTTATTATTTATATTAAATGAATGATAAATTTAAATAATTACTTTTTTAAATTAATTATAATTATATATATATATATATATATATATATATATATGTATATGACTGCATCTAGGGTGGACCACTATCACAAGTGGTCCACCAAACACCAATTTTAGGAGCCCTTGGATTAATCTAAAGTCCACATTCTTATAATACACCATCTGCACCATAACATTACCTCTTTAGTTTCCCTCTCTATCTGGAAGCTCCTGCTCTGTCACCGACGACCGGCCACCACCCACCACCGCCACAAACGTCGCCGTCACGCACCCCCCCTGAAGTCCAATCCGCCGAACTCCCTCAGATTCCTTATCTTAACATATATGAAGAAAGAAATTTGAGCACCTTGTTGGATGTAGATTTCTTGGGGAGCGATTGATAGATGCTTTATATGCTTACATATCTTAGCATTTATCTTACATTTTTCATGACTTAGAACTTTGTTTTAATCAATTTTAGGCTAATCTAACTATTATTTAGAAGTAGTGTTAATATTGCTAATCCTTTAGGAGTTTTACTAGCTTTTGATATTTTGTTGTAGGAATAGAAGAAGAATTAAAGAATTTGGAGCATGAGTCATTGGAAGTTCAAGCCAACATCTTTGGAAGCATATTTTGAAAGCCAAAAGCCAACATCTTCCTTTTATCTTGCTGAGGCCGGGCTTGAGAAACTTGAGGCTGGGCCTGAGAATGAAGAAATCTCCCTTTGCTTGCTGTCAACCTAAGGTTGGGCGTGAGAATGCTGAGGCTGGGCATGAGGACCTTCAAGTTGCACCACTGATGCCTTTTCTGAAGCTGAGCGTGGGAAGACTTGAGGCTGGGCGTGAGGGTGCTGATGTGGCTTAAGTGGTGCGAAAACAAAGATATTTATGAGGGAAAAGTGGTCATTTGGCATTCAATTGACGTTGCAGACCTTTTCTTTGCTTGGAGTGACACTTGGAGAGCTTCCTTTGGGTTCCTATGGCTTCTACTTCAAGTTTCTTCCTTTCTTCTTCATTTTTGCTGCTGCACATGTCTATGTGTAGCTAATTTCACCCTTGTTGGGGTTTGATGTAGTTGACCCAAAACTCATGTATACTCTCTAAGTGTTTAATCAAAGTTTATTATTCATGTTATGTGCTTTTTCTTTCTTTTAATGCTTGCTTTGGCTTGATCACCCTTTGCTTGATTTTGTGGTTTGAATCCAATTGGAAAATGTTTTTAAACCTAGAAATGGAGAAGAGCACCTAATGGGGTTTGTTGCTAGGAATAGAGCAAAACCCATTAGTCATCTTTAAACTCTTGTTCTTCTCTCAAGTATCTTGGTTGATTTATGCAAGGAATTGATAGGTTGGTCAAGAGACTTAGGTTTTCACTCTAAGGAATTAGGGTTTAAACATCTTTGTGAGTTGATGATAACATTTGGATAATGAACTTGATTAGTGGCTTTTGTATGCATGGGTGAGTGGTTAACGAAGTCAAACCCCAACATCTCATATTATTGTCGTCAACTCTCTATTTTCCGCATTTTACTTGCTTGAGAAAATTCCAAAAACAGTTTCTAGTTGATTTAATTGTCAAGCTTAGATTTTTAGTGCTTTATTCCTACTTTAAATCCATTCCATTGCATATTCATTACTTATTTGTTGTTCTAGTAAGTGCCTTATGCAAATAGTCAAATATTGAACAAGTCTCTGTGGATACGATACTTGGACTTACCAAGATATTACTTGCACGACTTGGTTCACTTGCCAAGGAGTTATCAGCGATGAACCAGTTGTGGATGCGGCAGCACCTTTTTTTTTTCTTCTTCATTTTTTTCTACTTCTTCTCCGGCAGTCCGACATCCACACAACACTAGATCCAAATGCCATCGAACACAAAAACTGTACCTTTAGCATTATCGGACCATATTAGTGGATCAACCATGCGTCTTCTTGCAAAACCAAACCAACCCAGGATCACTTTTTTTTTTTCCTCTTCTTCTTCCCTCCTCTATCTCCAATTCCTTCTTTTCACAACCACAAGCAACCACAAGCTCTCTTCAGTAATCTCATGAATTTTATTTTCGTTATTTTTTTTTCCCTTTCTTTGAGTTTGAATTATGATATTTTAGGATTATTACATCTGTGAACAAGATCAAGTGCATGCATAGGTTCCCTAGGTACCCAATTGAGAAAATTTGAGATTTGATATTGTACTGAGAAGTGGGTAGATTCGATACTTACAAGTTCAGTTCTGTACCTCCATCACAATGCTTACTTATTTGGAGTTTTATTTTTAAGTGGTAATATGATTGTAAATTGTAATTGTATTGTCTGTGTTGAGCAACAAGTTGACCCGATTTGGTTCGACCGCGGCGTGTGGGGTTTTGTGTCGGTTGAACGACGTGTTCCCCGATCTTAATGGTGGAGTTGTGGTGGAGGGTGAAGGGGGTGCGGGGAGGGATCTTAGAGCACTCCAAAAAGGTGTTGTTTGAGCAGTTGAGGTTTCGGACGAATAATCTGACAGGTAGGATGCAGGGTATGGCTTTTGAGATGAGATTAATCTAATGGCTCATAATTGTGGTTCACCATGAACCACTTATTAAAGTGGTCCATTTTAGACGCAGTATATATATATATATTACAGAATAATATTTAGATTCTATATTTAATAACTTTATATGTGAATATTTTGTTGATTAATATTTATATGATAATTTATTAAATATATTTTCATTACAAATAATTTCAAGCTACTTTTTTAACATTAAAAATTATTTTTTAATAGTATTTATAAATTCAAGCACACATAATTTTTAATAAAATATTTTACTTTTTAAACTTACATGAGTAAAATAAATTTTAATTATATTTCTATTACAAAATGTTTTTAATTTATTTCTTTGCTAACATAGTAAATATAATATTTTATATATAATATATAATTACTCCATACATTATATAAATATACTTCAACAATATTTTTCATTTTTACGTTATAGGAGATTTAAATTTTCACTAAATATTTTAATAAAATGTATATATATTTGAAATTTTTATACTATAAATTAATTTAAATCTAATCAGTTAATATATTTATTATAAAATAATATTTTGACTTTATGTTTAATAACTTCGTATAAAGAACTTTTGTCAATTAATATTTATAATATAATGTTATTACATAAATATATAATAAATATATTGAAATTAATTTATTAAATATATTTTTACCACAAAATGGTTTTAAATTACTTATTCGATAATATCATAAATTAAATTATTATTTTTTATGATAGAGACCACAAGTATCATTCACGAGAGACAATCTTGCTTGACACCATTACAGGCGACAAAACTCTTTCTTTGAATATTTAACACAGTAGCATATCAAAGACTCAACAATATTTATTTTTACTTTGAAATCCGATGAAATTATTTTTACTTATAAATCATAAAAAATAATTTTAAACAATTTCATAGATGAAAATTTTGTTGAATAATATTTATATTATGTGGTTAAAAATTTTATACTAAAAATTTATTTAAATCTAATTAGTTAATATATTTATACAAAATAATATTTTGACTATATTTTAACAACTTCATATACGAAAAATTTGTTGATTAATATTTGTATATTAATGTTAAATTTTTTTATCTAAATATATAATAAATATATTGAAACCAACTTATTAAATTTATTTTTATTACAAAACAATTTTAAATTTCTTTATCCATAATATCATAACTTAAATATTTTTTAATGTTTTTTATGAAAGAGACCACACAAGTATCTTTGAAAGATTTTTTTCTAAAAAAAAAGTGTAATACCACTAAGTATGTTTTTTGATAAGCACGTCATTAAGAAGTATTTCTATATTTGTGTTTATTGCGATAATTGCTAAGTAGATGTCAATCTAAATAGAAATGTCACTTTTTGAACATAGAAATAAATAAGCTAAATATCTAAGGTGAATTATATGAACAATATTCAATCAATTTAGAAATTAAATATTACTCTTTTAAGTATTTGTTACGACAAATATACTTTGCTATAATTAGTTAATATTGTATATGATTATGTTCATTAAGGAGAGAAAAATACATGCATTAGATAACTTAATAGTAGTTAGTAACTTAATACATTTTCTTCTCACAGGACAAAGACAATATTAAACACTATAATTTATAATACTATAAAATTAATAATTTTTTATTTACAAATATAGTTGTAAAATAATTAAATTATTTTATCATTTCACATTTTAAAATAAAAATTAATTAAATTTAGCACAAGTTAAATCTTTTTAAAAATTTTCTATATAATAAATTTCTCATACAATTTTATAAATATTTTAAATAAAATAAAAATGTATATGATACTGTAATCAAATATATATTCTCTACTTGAATACATTTTCTCACTCTTTTTATCATTTTTGAGAATTTAATTAGTTAATTATATTTATTTTAATAAAAATATTTAATTTAATAAACATACATAAAAATATAATAATCCATGTATCGCACGGATACTTTTTTAGTTATTCCTTAAAAAACAACAAACGTCTGCTAGTAACTTGTTCTTTGTTTCACTTTTACTTCTATAACAATTGCCTGGATAACTGTTTTTGAACCAACAAATGCTTCAATCTTTTTCTAGTCCTGATCAAATCTGAAATTAGTCATGCGAAAGAGAGAAACACAGAAGAAAACAAGCAAAAATAAACAAATAAATCATAAATCATCATTATTATTGTTACATATACTGGTTTTGGCATGTAATCAACGAAAGAAGGGGAAAAAAAACTTTGTTTTCGGGTGCATTGGTGATCAATGGCGGAGCTTAGTTAAGCTAGAGCAGGGCCATGCCCCCCCCAAATTTTTGGTATTTATATATAAAAGGAGAGTATTAATAAATAAGATTTTTTTGTAGTATTTTAAAGTTATTTATTTTTTAATTAATAATGGTTTTAAATTATTATTGAAAAGGTATAAATAATTTTAATGTGTAATTTTTTAGCCATTGAAAGAGCATAAAAAAGATAATTTTAATATTTTCTTTGTTATTATTAATTTTATAGACAATTTTATGTTAATGTTTCATTTTAAGTTCTTGATTTTTATAACATCAGTTATTATGATTGATTTAATAACACTTTTCATAGGTTAACTATTTCATTGATTAATTGTCTTTTTATAATATAAAACTATTTTTTTTGTATTTTTCAAATTCATTATTTCTATGTCTTTTATATTCTTGTATTGCTATGAAAAAACAATATGACTTGCATTTGTGAATTTTCTTTGTGGACCTTTTATGTAAATTTTTCCATGAATTTTCGGATTTTCTTTCGAATTTGCTCTACAAAAACTATCTACAAATTTTGTTATAAATTTGCCAAAAAAAATCATTATTTCTTTAAATTTATTCAAAAAATTTGAATTATTTTATGTATTCTCATGCAAATTTTGTTTTGTATAAAATTTGATTTTTATTACAATTTTTTTTCAAAAAATTACATATAAATTTTCCATTTTTTATTCAGTCGCAAATAAAGGTATGAAAATTGTAAAAAAAATAATTTGAAGTGTTATTAGTATAGTAGAAAAAAAGTATTTTCTTAACATAAAACTAATTGATTAAAAATAGTTAATATTTGAATAATATTATTAAATACTTAAAATCACCCACAATAAATGATATTATAAAAACTATTATATTTAATTTATATGTTATAACCATAATTATTTTGGCCCTCCAACATTTTTTATCAAGCTCCGTCACTGTAGGTGATGTTATCCAGAAAGCATGGAATTGCATTCTTTGGTGAGCATGGAATTTTTCTGATGCTTCTCTCTAGATGAACCATGGAGTTTTAAAATCCTAATTCTTTAACGGGTTAACTAAGAATGCAACTTTTTCAAAAAAAAAAAAAAAACAACTAAGAATGCAACTAAAGTTTACGTACTTTGACCGGTCAAATTAAAAAATTTATGAATCTTGACCGGTCAAACTAAAATTTAGGGACTAAAAACTAAATTTTTAAAAAGTTTAAGAACCTTGACCAATCAAATTAAATTTTAAGAACTAAAAATCAAATTTTGAAAAAAATTAGGGACTAAAAACTTAATTAACATTTCTTTAACAATCTATCTACTTCCCTCTAGAAAACATTCCATTACAGAATCTGCACTCTGCCACTCGTTCCTTAATTGGAAGGGGACAACCCATTGTTGAAAAGTCTAAACACACTACAGAACATGTGTTATAAATAAACCATAAACCCTTGAAATAATAAAAGCAATAGCTTAACTCTCTGATATGTACGGGGATGCTGCTCTTTCAGGATTTCAGTTAGTCAGATAAAATTGTGTGTTCGCAACATGATCAAATAGAAAATGTCAAAAACTAGTTAGAACTAAATTACTTCTCACTGTAATACTTTTAACCCCACCCTGCATTCAAATCATTAACTTGTTCACACCCTACCAGACTTGAAGTTATTAAAGAAAAAGCGCATAAGTAAATTTAATTTTCCCACCCTAAAAAGTTACTTCTGCCAACCCTCATCTTACTCAAAACTAAAAACCCAAAGCATATCAATAAAAAAAAGGGTAAAATATTTTTTAGTCCCTACTTTCGTTGAATATTATTTTTAGTCTCCAAACTTTCATATCGTACAATTTAGTTCCTGAAGTTTATAAAAATTGTGTTTTTAGTCCCTTTTCAGTCCTCACAACCTGAAGTTAAAAAATGTACAGAAAAGGAGAGTAAGCTCAGAGATTAAAAACACTTTTCTTAAAAAGTTCAGGGACTAAATAATACAATATAAAAGTTCAGAGACTAAAAATAAAATTTAACGAAAGTATAGGGACTAAAAACATATTTTACCCATAAAAAAACAGTAACCAAACTATATCAAAATTCATAAAAAAAAGTAAATAATTTCGAAATTCCCAATTAAAAACCTAATCCTTACTAATTACTTGACTAATAAAAAAACCGCTGACATTTGACACTCCAGTCACCTATTCCTTACTAATTACTTGACTAATAAAAAAACCGCAATTCACAATTAACGAATCACCTTTACCCCTTGATGGGTTACCATGAAAAAGAGAAGAAAGGAAGATAATCGTGTGAAAGTGTAGTATGCAGTGTGTTTGGTTGCGTGGAATTGCATGAAATTTTTTTAATTTCAACATGGGTCTCACTTACGCCTTTTATTTCTTAAGTACCAAATAACTTTAATTTAAATATTTTTTCTCTATTGTACTCTATTTCGTTCCATTCCATTCCATTTCCTCCCTTTCTTTCCTACAACTAAACACACACTTAATTATGGAGTAACCTCAAGGATCGACAAATTCCCAAAATAAAATAAAATAAAACAAAAACAGTCACCAATCCTCCAATCCTTTACCGGTAATTTACTTTAATGGTGGGTGTAATGGATTGAAATTTTGAAAGACTATTTTGACTTAAAAGAACCTTGTGGCTTTTAAAAGATTACATAGGAATATAATGATTTATAAGAGTTTTTTAAAGACTTTTATTATTAAGATTTTGTAGTTTAAGTTTTTAATGAATTTATATTATAAAAATTTGAAAGGATATTATAAATTTTTAAAAAACATTCAAAATTACAATACTAAATGAGAAAAGATAATTAATGCAGAACCAAGTACATAATTAATGAAAAAGATGAAGCTGTCAAATGGACCAAATTTATGATGCATCACGCATCACTTATCCAATTAATGCAGAACCAAGCTTAAGGTTCTTATGTTACTTTTAATGGATTTTAGTAATTGATAATAATAAATACTTTCTCCGTCCTAAAATGAATGTCGTTCTAGATTTTTTTTACTAAGATCAAAAAAAGCTATTAAATAGATGAAAGAGAGAAATAATTTTACAAAATTAACCTTATTATTAATAATATTGCATTGAAAAACTAAAGTGACACTTATTAGGAATATTAGTGGAAAAAAATAATTAATATTACATTGAAAAGTCAAATGCGACATTTATTTTAGAATAATTTTTTTTTCAAATACGATACTAATTTTAGGACGAGGGAGTACGTTTATAATTTTTTAAAATTTAGTCATTTTATGAGCTTGGTTTTCTCTTTAATCTTTTAAAAAGTGTAAACCCCTTTCTAATGCGTCCGGCCGGATCCACTCTAGTAGTCTAGTTGGTTGCCTGCTTCAACATCCAACCTGCTTCATATTTTCTGTTATTAATTGCTAATTATGGCCCCGAACCTCTACTGCTTCATCTACAGTTTTCACAAAGATAGAGCCTTTGTTGAACTGTTATTCTGTTACTGGTTAATTATGTCATTGTTTTCATTCCCTCTTTTTCGTTTTCATCATTGATTGTAAGAGCATGAACAGTCTTTGAAGCACGATCAATTGAGAGAGAGAATTAAGCATTGTAAGAGAGAAATTAAGAAGAATTGATCATTTTTATAGTATTTTATTGACTTTTAATTTCATCCATTGAATACATCCAACGGATGACATGCTTGCTAGAGCCCAGAGACAGATTGGAGAGGCAATCCATTTAGGGATGGCAACGGGTCGGGTCGGGCACGGATAGTGGTTACCCGCTACCCGATCCGCCGGAGAAAATCCACCTCGTTATCCGCCGGATATCCGTTTGATTAAAATCCGCAGGTTTTTCTTATATCCGCAGGTATCCGTGGATACCCATGGATATTTCATATTAAAAAAATATTTTTTTTTTTTTAAAATATTTTTTTGTTAAAAAAAAGTGATTTTTTTAGAAGAAATACTAAGAAATAGATCCTTTATGTGCAATAAAATTTGGAAATAAAATCATATTATTTACTACAAGAAAAATAAAGAATCAAATGTGTAGTTAATTGAATTTTTATGTGAAAATTACATGTCTTTAATTAAAAAAATCAAAGAAATAATAATCTTATAATGTGATTTTGAATCTCTAGACATAATATTTACTAGTATCAAGAGCAAAAACTAGTGATTTTAAATTATATATATATAAGGGTAATTTAGTAATTTTACGGGTAGCGGGTATCTGCGGGCACGGATAGTATGATACCCGTACCCGCCCGTTAATGAGCGGGTAAATAAAAAACCCGTACCCGTTATCCGCAGGTATCCGTTTATACTATCCATCTTCTATCCGTGACGGATTTTATCCACAGATATTTGCGGACATGAATTTTTTTGCCATCCCTAAATCCATTAGAGAAGGGACGATTTGGACGCCTTTCCAATTGGCATACACAATTGCTCCTTGCACACGTCCTGGCCAATCCGTTAAGAGTCACCATCACACCAAAGGTGAGAAGCGTAAATTTAATTCTATCCTTCGACATTTTTTCAAAAGCAGCACACAGGAAGCTGCGAACGTCAAATCTAAATTCCTTTCTTCTCTATTGATGCCGTAAATAAAAGAGAATAATGGGGCTTGTAATTTAGGTAGTATTATTTTCTTTTTTGTCTTTATTTTTTCTTTCTTGCTCAACCTTTACAAAACATTGCTTGTAACAAATATGTTTTTTTCCATTGTTTAATCACGCGTATTACTTTGACCTAAAATTGATTCAAATAATTTACCTTTATCGACATTGTATTAGATCCAATGCCCAATGAAAAACTAATTTCATATATAATATTATTTTATAATATTGAATAACATTACCATTAGTATTATTTTATAATATTTCAATCAAATATAGGTCTTAATCAAAAGTTATATTAAATCTATCTAAATCTATAAACATGTCTCTCTTAGGGTAACCTTTTCCTACCTCCTGTTTCTGCATTTTTAAAGAATTTTATCTTATATTGTTGCATTATTTGACTACACCGGTTTAAATATAGTGATTGCTTATATCATGCAAAAACACAACAATTGCTTTTTTATTTTAATTTTTTACAAGCCTTGTTAACAAGTGTTACAAATTTTAATTTTTTTTAATAAAAAATAGCATCAAACACGTATTTTCTTTATTGAATTATATTTGAAAGAAATGTTTTTCTAATTCTTTTTCGTTTTTCTTTAACCCTCAAAAGGAAATTTACTATTTATTTTATGGATATATTTTTTTTGGGTGAAGTATTTTATGTATATATATTTATTAGGTGGACTTTACATCTTATGAGTGGCCCTCAATCATTTATGTCAGGCTCCCCTGGATGAACTCTAAGACCATCTCCAATGATGGTTCTTCACACTGGTTCTTGAGAAGTAAGAACCGTTTTGCAAGTTCTTCCCATTGGAGCAAATCGACGTGGACGACAAGCTGGAGAACCGTTCTTGTAGAAGAACTCTGAAGAACGGTTCCAACAAATTAAAAAATTATTTTTTCGCAACTGATTCAAGAGGGAAACCAACGAACCAACCATTACAAGACCAGAATGAAAAATTGATGAATTGGGATTACAAATCCAAACCCAGAATCCAAAACGAAAAATTTCATAACATTCATCCCAACAAAAAATTAAAAAAAATCAATAAAAAATCAAAATATTCAAACAGCACAGATCTGAAAATTTCTTCACCATTTCGGAGAAGAAGATCTCCTTGGACTTGATGTCTGGGACGTCGGGATCAGCCAGGCTGCCAGAGTCGTCTTGGGCGAAGGCATCATAGGTGGCAGCGCCATCGGAGGGGACGATGCAGGCGACGGAGGCGGCGTCGGAGGCAGCGACGGAGGAGGCGACGATGAAGCCCGAAGCTCGCGGATCTGGTCCGTGGTGAGCGGATCTGGGCCGTGGTGAGCGGATCTCGTCCGCTGTGCACAGATCTGGTCCGTTCGACCATGATCTCGTCCGCTGGACACCGAGAAGGAGGAGAGGGAGGGGTCGTGGGGAAGGGGGAGTAGAGAAAATGGAGGAAGAAGAAAGGGAAGGGGCGGTGGGGGTGCAGAGAAAATGGAGGAAGAAGAAAGGGAAGGGCCGGTGTGGAAGAAGAGAAGTCTGAAATTTTTTTAAAAGAGAATGTATTTTTTTCAAAATTAGAGTGAGGAGAAGAGAAAGGGGAAAGTGAGGGAAGAGAGACGCTGATAATTTTTTTTTAACGAAAGAGCCGTTGGCTGATAGCCAGACAGTGAAGAGAGACGCAATTTGTGTCTTGTCTCGTAAAATCAACATAGCATATAGCTGCATCAGTTTACCGTTTTCACTTGCAAAAAATAACCGTTTGCTAGTTTGTAGACTGATATATTTTTTTACACAACAAGTATACACAGCTCCTCTAGTGCTGTAAATTTTTTATATTTAAATTATGTAAAAATGAGACATGAAAAAATCCTATAAATAGCATAAGTGGTGACCATATTTTGCACACCAACTCTCATTCTCATTCTCATTCTTAATCTCTCAATCTCAATTCTCCAATCCCAATTTCAATTCTAATTTTTTTCGAGCTTGCCAAATGGATCCAAATTAGTATAATTGGCAAGCTTATTACAATTTCTTACAAAACTATCAATTTCCTCCTACTAGCGAAAATTCTCAAAATCCTCCTTTTTTTCCCATGTTTCCACCACCACCAATGAATTTTATGCAAAATTTTGTTTCCCCTTCTACCGAAAATTCTCAAACTATTCCTACATTTCCACCACAACCAAACAACTCCACCATGTTTCAATCATGGCAAACCCACAATCATTCTTGAAGCAGTCACGTCACAAGACTTGTGGATTTGGCATGCATTTCTTGGAGTTGCAGGTTCAAACAATGACATTAACGTGTTAAATCAATCTGATGTGTTTAATGATGTTTTACAAGGACAAGCTCCTCCAGTGCAATTTACAGTTAATAGAACCCCATATAATATAGGGTACTATCTTGCAGATGGTATTTATCCGGAGTGGCCCACATTTGTGAAGACCATATCAATGCCACAGGGAGAAAAAAGAAAATTATTTGCAAAATGTCAAGAATCGGCAAGAAAGGATGTGGAACGAGCATTTGGTGTGCTCCAATCTCGATTCGCAATTATACGTGGTCCATCGCGTGCTTGGCACATGGATACAATGAAGGATATAATCCTGGCATGCATTATCTTGCATAACATGATTGTTGAAGATGAACGAGATACATACAATAGAAGCAGCGATTTTCATTATGATCATACAGACAATGACATTTCAGTAGGTGAAGTATCTCATGGTGCTCATCCCGATTTTGCTACATATCTAGAAAATAGACGCTATATGCACACAAGACGAATTCATCAACAACTTCAAACAGACTTGGTGGAACATATTTGGGAACGTTTCGGCCACGAGAATAATGAAATTTAATTTTTCTTTCTTAATCTCAATGTTATGCATTTTTTTTAATCATTAATGTTATGTATTTCTCATCAATTCAATATTTAGTCACAAATAAAAATTTTAAATTATTAATATTTTTTATATTACTTTTTAATTTTTGTTTCATAATTAAAATTTATATAAATAATTATTTAAATTTAAATTTCAAAATATTTTTAAATAAAATTATTAAGAATGTGGGGTCCAATGTGGGACCTACAAAAAGTAAGTTAAGAACCCAAAATAAGTTCTACCATTGGAGCAAAAAATGATATGAGTTCTTGTATCCTATGTGGCACTGTGGGACCCACAAAAAGTAGTTTAAGAACCCAAAATGAGTTCTACCACTAAAGATGCTCTAACAAGATTTTACTCTAATAATAAAAATTCATAAGAATTTAAAATGGTCTCATAATTAACCTTATATTTTTATATTTTTTATTTACTTTTATTTCAAGTTAAAATTTTAATTCATTTGCAAAAAAAATTAAATACGTAAAAAATAAAATTTTAAATCATAAACATGTAAAAAAATTAAAAAATATTTTAAATAAAAAAATTTATTTCATTTATCATAAAAAAATTAAAAATATATAACATTTTATTAATAAAAAGTAATTATCACAATACAGCAATTTTCATTAAGCTAAAAAATAATAATTTTCCATAAAAAAAATAATTTTCACTAGTCTTCAGCTATCACTATAATTTTCAGAGGTGTTAACTAAAAAAAAAAAAAATCCCCTCAAAAAGCGTTTCCCTCCCTCAACTTGCATGTATGGAGCTTTCACATCAGCTGTCTCCAACAGTATCTTCTAATAAAAACAGTCTTATTTTAAAAAGAAAAAAGATAAATGTACACTTCATTTCACGATGAGAAATGTTAGAACACACTTTTGACACACTTTTTTAAATATATAATTTTTTATTGGTTAAAATTTATTAAAAATGATAATTTGATGGATCTCACATTATATTTAATTATTTTCTCTTTTGATTTGATAGTTTTAATAAACTTTGATTAATTAGAGAAAGTATGTTTGAAAGAATTTGTTAGAAGAGTGTGTTTCTAACACTTCTCTTTCATGATATATTGGAGTGACGGGATGAGAGAAATAGAGAAAACAAAGTAAAGATAAAGAGAGAAAGTGATAAATGTGATATATAAAATGATGAAAAAAATGTAAAGAGGAATAGAAAGAAAAATGGAGTAAAAATAAGTTGTAAGAGAGTAGAATGTATGTTAATAAAAACCGTTTTAAAAACTCAAATAAGAACAAGCCGTTAGTGATCTTACCAAAGGTTATTAAAACCAAGGTATAAAATTAAGGTGTTAATTAAAAAGGAGAAGAAAGTGTTGGAATTTAAAATAAAACAGGAAAAATCAATACAAAGGCACAGACACATTATTTAATCAATCTACAAGAAAGAAGTGTACTAGTACAAAAGTGATGAACCCAGACAAACTATTTAATTAATCTAAGAGAAAGAAGTGTACTACTATAAAAGATAAGGTTTAGTCAGGAGTCAGGACGTATGGTTTCAGACACATTATTTAAACAATCTAAGGGAAACGCATTACTTAATCAATTTAAAAGTAAAGGTTTTGTCGTGACGAATTGACCAGACATATTATTTAATGAAAAAATATAGTTAAATATTCCAAATGTTATTTAATACTTAGTAAGAAAAAATATAAATATAATAGATAATATGATGTAATAGAAATAGAAAGAAATAAAAAAATTTAAACATTATTACTCTTATTTAATTAATTTAAGAGAAATAGTACTAGTATAAATGTTAATTAAGGTTTGGTCATATGACTCATGACGGATTGGCCAGGGAAAAGTGGAAACTATCAAGAAGAAAAATGTACTAGCCAAGCGGATTCTCGCACCTACACTATTTCACAATAAAGACATTAGTGACTAGTGACTATTTCACAATAAAGACATTAGTGACTAGTGACATGTGCTAAATGACATGGTTTTAGGCTTTGAGGCATGAATCAATTTCGGCTGATACCCAACCACCGCAGCCACAGAGGGGCAACGACCTAGACTATCAAGAATAAAACAAAAAAAAAAGGAGAAAAGTTGAAACAATCAAGAATAAAATAAAACACATTAATTATATAATGCGAGAGATTTCGATAGCATGAAACACAGGACTCGGTTAGATCATGACGTCTAGACACACATTCATTATATAATGCGAGAGATTTCGATAGCATGAAACACAGGACTCGGTTAGAGATACGTACTGTTAAATATCGGTTGTTGAAACGTAATTCGTAATCCCATCCCTTATTCAGCCAATTTACTCTGCCTTTAATTTCTCGCTTCTTTGAGCTATCCACCAACACCATTCATTAGTTTCAATTCCATGGCTGATCTTGTTGTAAGGCAAAGACCCGCTTCTTTTGGCCGTGCTTTCAGAGGTATTGAAGTAACCTTTAATATCCTCAATATCCAAGTAAGTAATATGGTAGGAGAAACCAATCCTCTTCATGTCCTTGTTGCTTTCATCTTCTTTGGACTTCTCGGTTTTCTCCAAATCAGATATCCGGAAAATCCCACCCCATTTCAACTTCATCCAAAGACTACCATCATTTCCATTGCTAGCTTTCTTGTCTATTGCTTCGCCTTCTTGGGTAGGCTTAAATTTGCTACATGGGTTCCTCACTTTGACACCCTCATGCACGTGTTTGCTTCTCTCTCGTTGATTTCCTTGGTGTTGCTGTTGCTTCCAGACAATTGGGAATCATTCGGTTTCATTGTGTACATGCTATGGTTCGTCACTCATGTGCTCGCCATGATCAAAACATTCAGAAACCGTTTCAGGGAGATATGGCTCCAAGTGCAACGTCAACCAATGAGGAGGGTGGTGCGTCCACTGTTGCCAATTAACCACACGTTTCAGGGAGATATGACTCCAAGTGCAACGTCAACCTATGAGGAGGGTGGTGCTTCCGCTGTTGCCATTAATTAACCACTTCAATGGATTTGAATTAAATGGATCTAGTTGATCGCTTGAAAATTTTACTTGTTCCTTTTCTATCTCAGCACCTGTTGTATTAGTTTTCGTAGTCCATCTGGGTGAGTCTTGGGAGTACTTCCTTGTAACTCACACTAGAGTATATCTAGTCCTTCTGTGTGAGTTCTCAGTACCAGTGAGAATTAGGGATCACAATGGGTAGGGTCTAGGCAGGATCTTATAATATCCGTTTTCATATTCGCGTTTAAAAAAAAATACTCATACCCGGTCTCATACCTGCACGGATAACAACTTTAATCTTCATTCCCGTACCCGCTGGGTACCTATATACACATACCCGCATCCGCTACCCGCACTTTACTTATGTATGAAGTTAATAAATTAATAAAAAAATAGGCTTAAATGTAATTTTGGTCTCCCTATTTTGCACAATCAGCAATTTTAGTCATCCTATTTTAAAATAGAGGTATTTGGTTCTCCTATTTTGCACAATCAACAATCTTAATCCCTCTATAGAGACATTTAGTCTCCCAATTTTGTAAAATGTGTAATTTTGGTCTTTTCATCAAATTGAAAGCATTGACGGTTAAGAGATTAACGTTGATCTTGACGTGACTCAAATATAGTGATGTGACAAGAGATTATTTATTTATTTTTTAATTATTTACTAAGTAATAATTATTTGTTTATCTATGTCACTAAAACACATGTCACGTCGATTTTAAAGGTTGGGGTAATCGTGAGTCCTAAAATAGAAATCACAAGTTTTAATCATTTATTTTAAACTAATTCTACATTGTTGAAGTACATGGCACATCGTAATCAAATAAATGATATTACCTTTTTTTAAAATATATTTTTCATCAATTATTCTACTCAGTATTTAAAATAATTAAAAACTAAATAAATAATTTTGTGTTACGTCACTATATTTGGACCACATTAAGGTTAACGTTAATTTCTTAAAAATCAACGTTTTCAATTTGATGCAAGGACCAAAATTACATATTTTACAAAATTGGAAGACTAAACATCTCTATTTTAAAATAGGGGGACCAAAATTATGGATTGTGCAAAATAGATGAACCAAAATTGCATTTAAGCTATAAAAATATTAATTAAAAAAATTATTACAAATAAATTAAAAATTCACGCTTAAATAATTCAAACTTAACATTAAAAGCATCCACACATAATATTAAAAATATAAAATATAAAATTATTGTAAGTTATAGCATAAATCTTTTAACTATTAGTGTTAGTTTATGAAAAATATAAAATTATTTTTTTACATAAAAGTATATATATAACATAATTATTTATTTAAGTTATTTTAATTATATATATATATATGGTAGGTGCAGGGCAGGGCGGGGCGGATACTATAGTACCCGTACCCGCACCCGCAAAAAATTGTTGGTCAATACCCGGCCCCAGCCCCAATAAACGGGTATTTACCCGACCCGCTTGCGAATATTTTTACGGGTATTTGTAGGATCCGGATACATTTTGACATCCCTAGATAAATAAAGCTGAAATAATGGAGCTAAGAAATAGTAACAGGCATGGACGAGAATAGACCATCTTTGTTGTGTGTTGGATTGGAGCTTCCCCGTCGCTATTGGCAACCGTTTTTAAGTGTTTAATTTCATTTTACATGGAAAAAAAAAAAAGAAAAAGGAAGAATGTTAGATGTTAGAGTTTAACTGTCAGTGTAAAACATGCAATAATTTTGATTAGTTACTCAATCATGCTCGCATTGTGGCTGCCCCTCATGCGATTTCTTCTTCTCCACGACAGAATGCAAAAATACGGGTCGGGCTAAACCTATCCATAACTGTACCAGCCCAAATTCTTTTTAATTGGTAATAGTTAACTATACCTCCCTTAATTGGTAAGTATACCTCCTTTGGTATTTTTCTTCCAAAATTATCCCTTTCCAGGAAATAAGTTTTCAGAATCCATCGAGTACACCCCCCCCCCCCCCCCCCCCCCCCCCCCCCCCCCCCCCCCCTTCCTACTCTCCCTGTTAAGCATGTCTGCGAACGTAGGATAAAAATTCAAATAAGAGAGTTTCATTCACTAGCTACTCACTTTCCGTTTGCCGAGGACTGGAAGCGATTCAATCACGTTTTCAACGTACGAACTGTTTATGAGTGAAACCAATTTGGGTGTATAATTTGGTGCTTCGAATTGGATTTTTTTTTTCTTCTTTTGCTTTTCATTGTCTTGGCCCTGTTCTGTAATTTAATTAGTAAAGGATAAATATTGACATGGTATCTGAACTTTTACAGGATATGTTATATTTCACAAATTTATCCATACCTTGATTTTTAGGAGCAATAGTGAATAGATCTTTCAAGTGGTTGCCATGTTTAATCAACTATACCAGCACTCGTGATCCATGTTTCTGACCAACGTTTACGACAATACATTTTCAGCAAATGCTAACATGTACCCTTGGACAGTGTTTTTATAGTTATTGTTGACAAAATTTTCAGCAAAAAGTATTTTTAAGATAATTTTATTTAAAACATTAAAGGCCGGAGATAGGAGATGGGGAACCAGGGGAGGGGGTGCACCGCAATGTATCCTGAAATGGGGTAATTTTGGGGGAAAAAAATGTCTGATTAGGGGAGGTATAATTAACAATTGCCTTTTAAATTCGATTTATGGATCGGTTATTTATCCAATCCGCTTTCTATGTCTTTTATAAGTTATAACCAATATTGAGTCCGTTCTTTTCTAATCTGGACTTTACAGGGGACACCAAAAATCCAAACCGCCTAGCTCGTTCATCTCTTTTTAAATCCGATGTGTAATTGCGTAGCTCGTTCAGCTTCTAAATGCATTCTGCTTCAATACAACCAATTAAACCCTAATTCACAGCAATGAAACACCAATACTTCAATTTGTTTCACATACCATTACTATTGGATATTTCACCCATACATGTTAGTGAAGTATCCAAGCCTATGAAATATCAATAATTCAAATTGCTTCATGTATCCAATATCCATACTCTTTTGATACTTCACAAATGTGTATCGGTGAAGTATTGAAGCTTTTAAAGCATTTTTTGAAAATCCAATACAACTACTTGAAACACATATGTATAATACATATGCATAGAAACATTATCCTGGATGAATAAAAAATAGAAATGGTTCTCTTTACGAATGATTTCAAGAAAAGAATGAGATTGATAGTACTATTCTTATATGTTTATATGTAAATAATAGAAAGTAATTTATGATGATAATGATTTATAATTTTGTTTGTTTAGTGATGTCTAAGAAATATGTTTTAATTTGGATTTGCATAATTGTAATTTTATATTTATTACTCCCACGTCTCTATTTATAAGACTCTTTTTGAAAGATTGTTCGTCCCTTTTTATAAGATCATTTTCTAATTCCTAGATGCATTAATTGTTTTTTTTCCTATGGTACCCTTAATTAATTATTCTCTCTCCAATCATTAATTAATTAGATGAGAAACAATTAAGTGAAAAGATGATTAATTTCAAAAAAGTTAAGGACACTTTTGGAAGAACAATTACACATTATTAACAAATTTAATATGACTAACTAAATTAACTACTTTTCTTAAGGGGTGTAAAATAATTAAAAGGATCTTATAAATAGGGATGGAGGGAGTATAATTTTTAAATTTTTATACATTTCTAAATATATATCTTAACATATCGTATCCTGTATATTTTTAAAATAATTGTATCGCCACACATATATCTATCTATGCATCATAGCTCCCAATCACATGCCGATTTGATTCTAGCTACATCTCTGTTCTTTAATCGAACTTGAATTGTTCTTTAGCTAGGAGGAAGCATTTTGATTCTAGGTAGGTCTCTGATCTTTACCACATTGTGTTATGAATAAAATTGCTTTGTAATGTGTTGAAATTTAAATGCATGGATGTCATAGTTACTATTCTGGGCATTTAAATGCATGGATTTTGATCCTTAGCATTTTAGTTGTGTCATATTGTGTCATATCACCTAGGATAGATAGAAATAGACAGCTGGGAGTGGCATTTCAGGTGGGTCTCATTGTTCATTTCTTTTTGTTTAGTTAGTTTGCTCCCCTTTTTTGTGGTCCTGAACAACCCTCTGGTTTTTGCTAATAAATTTACTACAAATTTTGAACCATGGGTTGCAAATGAAACATGCCATACTTGGCATTAGAAGAAAACATAAGTACAGAATCAAGAAAGTGACTGTAGCGATGCAGAGGAAAACGTCTTCACTCTTATGTGAACAGTGAGTGATGAAATGAGAGAACTGAGTTGTCAAGAAAAGAATTAGTATTTGGTAGAATGATTTTCTCTCTTGTACTTGAAATGATTAGTATTTGGTAGAATGATTTTCTGTTAAACCTGATCTGATTTTATGACTCGGGCAATATTTCTCATCCGCAATTCTTTATCTACTGATTCACTTTGAGAATTTCATTTATCTTTATCAATCTGTCAGTATTCAATGAAAAGGAAGTGCTTGACATTTGTTATTTCCTCTGATTGACAAAAAGAGATGCAAAGGGTATAATTTTTAATATCTTTCATTTTAGAGCTGTAGTTTGTGCTTTAGGTGCACCGATTTAGTTAATCCAAGGAGTTAAAATGCAAGCATGATCAACATCTTAGTCACTTAAAAACATCACAGTTACACCAAGTTATTTACAAACTATTGCATTGGTTCTGTTCATTTGTTTCTATTATTATGCAATGCAGGTGCGCGGTAATTGCTTCTCAAATTTGGGCAAATTGACAGCAGATGTAGTGGGTTATTGTAATACCCTAATTTCTATAATGGTAAATATGCGAGGTTTAATTCAATTGATTATTTCATAACGCACTTTTATTAATTTACTTACGAAAATCTAGTGAAATTAAGAAAACTTGATTGGGATTTTATGGATATATTTTTCTTTTCTAAAACAATAACCAAACTTTTTCCTCAATTTTAATTTCGAAAGTTGCGCTTCGTTTTAATACTTATAACATATTAATATAATTTGAAATAAAAGGTTGTGGCATTATTTTGATTGTAAAAGAGCGATTTTAAGTTTTCAAAGAAATATAAATAAGTAAATACAAATGATAATTATGACTGAAATATAACATATGCATATCTGAAAGTGTTTAAAATAATGTACCCCGGAGCATAACAGTAAACACGTGGAAAGGCAAAGTACGGAAAAACTAAAACATAGTCATATGACATGATGACTGACATATACACATAACAAAAGAAATTTGAGTGCCTAGGTCTACCCCAACGAGATACATGACAAAGAAAAGAAAGTCCTAGGACTCAGAGTAGTCATCTTCTAACTCCCACTCTGTGCAGAGATCCTAAGCCCCAAGGGTCATACGTGAGCGTTCATGCGAATCAAATGTAGCCTAAGATGTGATCTACGCCCACAACTGCTACCCATCTCCTGAAGATGTTTTCAATCCTCCAATGGAGGGTTGATTCCTCCGCTGCCATCTGTCCCTAAAAGAAAATAAACAGAAGGGTGAACTCTCTGCTTCATCAAGCAGCACACAAACAACGACTTTACAAGTCACAAACAAAATCTTGTCCATCATCGCCATGTGATTTTCTAACGTTCACACTCGCAGTCCTAATCGTTTCCTTTCACTAATTCTGTAAATCCTTTCTTACTGGCCAGCTACCACTGGAACTCCCAGAACTCAGTGGTCTTACACAATTGAGTCGAATGATTGTTGGGAGTACACCTCTCACCATGGTACTATGGTGGGCTCTCACCAACCGATGATGTCTCGTATTTTTGTCAGGGTAGTTGAGTCAGCTATGTGATCTATCGTCACAACTCAGTGCCTTACCCTCCAAGGTCGCAATGCCTTACGATCATCTCCCAGGTACCAACTGTGATCATCCAATACTCGGAGGATTGACTCCTCCACAACTCTCCTCACACGGATTATTCTTTCTCGTCACAGTAGGGTTCCGGTGCACATGGTACTGGACGGTCGAATAGACGCCGAGCCTGAGACCCCGTCTCTGCTCAAAAATCATATGTATGAGGACATTTGCCTCCATCACCTTTCTATGGGTGACCGTCACATTACGTCGTGACACGCCTTTCAAACTCCGCCCCCTCTCTTTGTTATTCTCACAGCTGGAACACTCTATGTGACTCTTTTTTCATCTTGCAGTTCCCACGAATCGCCGCGCATACATAGTTCCATTGCACGACTCTCAGAAATCAACATGATTCACAACACGTAACAAAATCTTGTTAAGTTTTATTTATGCCTCACCCTCTCATCAATTTCTATAATTTTTAATAATTAATAACTCACCGTTGATCCCTCCACGCAAAGGTCCTAAATTCTTTCTGTGTCCAATGTATAAAATAAAGAGTTCGTTAATTAATTTCTATTTAATAAAATAAGATAAATCTTTTAGCCTAATTAATTGTGCTCACTGTTCAAGTTTCATTTATCTTTGAATAGCAATCCTGCTATTGGTACTAGAAATCAATTCTAGTTACTACAAGTACTCGCGTCGAGTCTTGTAAACACATCACACAGACAAACAATTTTATCACAAAGTTCAACCTACAGTCCAAAGGACTGTATCATAAAAGCACACAAAACCACACTTTCAAATATTAAGTACCCAAGATTCACATCTCTGGGACTTAAAACCCAAAACAGAATAGGTCAATGGATATTACATATCTACTGCCTTACAAAATCACAATTAATAATTAAAATTGCTATAATCAAAGCAACACGTATTATATTACTAAAATTGATCAATTAATCAAATTTTCCTTTGGTAGTGCTGAATGTGAGTTCTTACTGAAATAAGCAAATGACCTTGGAATTTAATAATTTTTATATCAAATTGAAGCTCTTGAAATCTAGTTTATAGAAATGTGTACCACTTATAAAATCAACATCTAGAAAATTTTATAAAATTTTTTTAAGTCAGTAACTCCATTTTTTAGTACTCACTGAACATAACCCAAAGAAATTAAATTTTCTCCCACTTTCCAAAACTAAATTAACTGAAACTTTTTACAGCTTAAAGCTAACTCCTTGATATTTCCAAAAAGGTATTTCTTGCTTCCAAATTCATTTTCTATTGTTCCCAGTAAAAACATTACTAACAGCCTAAGATTTTGACCTCAAAACAGAGTCTTAAACCATTGTTCTGTTTCTTTTGAAAAAATTTAATTTATAAATTATGCTTGGAAATTTTTTTAATATGTATGGTTAAAAATATTATTGTGTCTAGTTTTTAAAGGTGTAATTACATAAAAAAAAATTCAGTACACAGGGAGAATTTTAACAAAAACCGAGCATTGTTCCAGTGAAACTCCAAAACAGGACAGTCTAATCTCGAGCCATGGATGAACCCGAATATGACTTTATTTTTCAAATACATCAAAACAAAAGTTGTTTCATTTTATGTCTATTTTCATTGAAAACAAGTTTGACGAAAAACCAACGGTTAGATCTTTCAGAAATAGCAAAACAGTGAGGGTTATTCCATGCTAAACGAAAGAACAGCCAATGTTTCGAATTTTTTAGCTAAAATTTTCCAATGGAGATTTGATCAAAAACCAACTTTTAGAAAGAGATGCCTAACTTCACTTGTTTCCAGAGCCATTCTCATTCAATTTACAAGATAAAATGACCTTATTCCTTACATACAAAAGCTCACAATCACAGCCATAGAAAATTCAACAACATTCATCCAATTTCAATCTCAACAAACATTCAAACATATATCAATTTCCAGCAATGGGGCATGCATGTATACATATGGTTAAAGCCCCAGCCCTTAACCATAATCTCAACAAAGAATTTAAAATCAAGATTCCACAAGAGAGTTCCTCTTACCAAGTTCCAAAAGCAATCAAGCAAGGAGAAGAGATGAAGAAGTGAAGAGAAAACTTGAATGTGAGGATGAAGAGGTTGTGTCTTGGTGCACATGCAAGCTTCAAAGCTTCACAACCATGGCTTCCTTTGCCTTCCTTAGCTCTCGGTCCAGAAGAGAAGAAGAGAGAGACGAGAGAATTTGATATTTTAGTGTTGAAGATGTTTTGAAGAAAGAAAAATGAAAAGCTTTGGATGGTTTGCTTGGTGTTGGCCGTGGGGTTCCTTGGTTAATTAAGTGTTCATGATGGTTGCTAGGTGTTGATTTCATCTCATGCATGTAGTTCTAGGTGTCAATTAGGCTGATTAGGTGTTAATTTTGTGTTAATTGCATGCATGCATTATAGATTAGGTGTCATTACCTTAAGCTTAGGGAATTTGGTTACCCAGTTTAATTTACACAGTGTAATTTTATACTGTGTAATCATAAAGAGGTGTGTTTTAAAATTTTAAAACTTACTTTCAAACATCTAATTAATTTTATAAAACTTCTAGTAATAAAAACTTTTCTAGTAGCTCAAATAAAATTTCCTCTGTAAAGAAATTATTTACAGATAAACTTTATAAGAGGTAACTTGGTGTGCAAGTTACTAGAATTTAATATAATTAAAATACTTAAAACAATTTGCAAACAATAAATTAAGTATTACATAGCAATAGATATTATAAATACTTTACTACTGGTAATTAATATCAGCTCAATTAATTACTAGCAGGCATAGCAGATAAGCATACACACACAATATACGTACTTGATCATTAAGTACATATTACATTGCACAAATAAATAAATAACATGGACAATTCAATCACACAGAATTCTATAGCAACTTACAAACAAAAACACAGAAAAGTAACTACAGAGAATTAATTGTAGAAAATTAATTCCAGAGAGTTACTTACAGAGAAATATATAAATATATACATATTATAAATATATATACGTATATACTTATATAACTGAGTTGAAATTTTCAGGGTGTTACAGTTATCCGTGCGAGTATTTATGTACATGAAACTTCAATTGTTTTTTGCAAGAAAATTGTTATTTATGTGCCTAGGTAGATAGTAGAAAATTATGTTAAAGTGAAGGTGAGTTATGAAATCTTACTTAAAGTGAGGCACTGAGTGGTTGGTCACTTTATGCCTGTAACCATAAAGATTGCTCAAAATTGTAATGGAGAACGCTAAACTGTACAAATAGCTATAATATATATTCCTATATTTCATCTCTTTATATATATAAATGTATAAGTATATCTATACTGCTTCACTCTCCTCACTCTCCTTCACATTGAATACTCTCATTTAATGAAGTAGTGTACTCCACTCTGTTAAGATAAATCTGGTATATCTTCTTCTACTTTTAATATCAACCTAACAGTAAATATGGTACTGAATATCATAAACTAATTTCAAATATATATATATATATATATATATATATATATATATATAATATTCAAAATTCAAATACTATCTTAATATGTATATGATATATCTTCTTATGCTTTTAATATCAACTAAATTGTTTAACAAGTTGTAACCGAATATCAGAACTAATTTCAAATATATATTTTATCTTCAAAATTCAAATACACTATTATCATATATTCTCTTTTTTTTAATGGTGATATATTCTTTTATATTTTTAATATCAACTGAATTATTTATCTTCTTATATATTCTTTCTCTACTTTTTTCTTTTCTCTTTATCTGTCTCCTTCCTCGATATGAAAAAAAAAAAGATAAAATATATTTTTAGTCCCTAAACAAATATTTGATCGGTCTTAGTCTCTGAACTTTTTTCCATCAATGTTTTTAGTCCCTACCTTAAAAAAAGCGCTTAAATGGTGACATGGCAGCCACGTTTTGCAGCGATTATTTTTTTGGCAATTTAAAATTGCCAGAATTGGTTGACTTAAGTGTTTAGTAGGTATTTGTCATTTTCTGGCGATTTTAAGCCCCCAGAAACTGCTTCACCATGGACATCTGCATGACCAACACCATGGAGTCTGCCTCCTCTTCCGCGTGTCTTATATTGCCATTAACGGAGCGGACACACTCGAAGTTGAAATTGTCCTCCGAAATGACTTCGATGGTGAAGTACCAGTACCACTTATCTACGATTTGTTCGACCTTTGATAAATGACCTATTAAGTCAAGCAATTATAGCGATTTTAAACCGCCAGAAAAATAATTACCGCAAAATGTGACTACCACGTCATCATTTAACGATTTTTTTAAGGCAAGACTAAAAACATTGATGGAAAAAAAAGTTTATAAGACCGGTCAAATATTTGTTTAGAGACTAAAAACATTGACGGAAAAAAAGTTCAGGAACTAAGGTCGATCAAATATTTGTTTAGGCACTAAAAACATTGAAGGAAAAAAAATTCAAGGACTAAGACCGGTCAAATATTTGTTTAGGAACTAAAAACAAAAATTGAGAAAAGTTGATGGACTAAAAACATATTAAACAAAAAAAAACAAATTCTTCTTGATTGGTTAATATTTAATATTTAACCATCTTTAATTTATGTAAAAAATAAACAATTAATTACCGTTTCTTTAAATAAATGGCGCCTTTTTTTTCTTGATCAAATAAATGGCGCCTGTTTTGTCATACAATGTCGTACAAATTAAAACTGTTTTCAGTTTAAAATCGGTTTCAAAACAACCAGTCTTTTGGTTTGGTATCAATTTAAAAATTGTTTTTGTTTGAAATCGGTTTTTTATTTAAAACTAATTTTAAAATCGAACTGGTTTTAAACCAAAAATCAAATAACAACAACTGTTATTTTATTTGGTTTCAAAAATCTAAACTATTAAAAAAAATATAAATATAGATTTTAAATTCCATTCATGCCCACCCTACAAAACTATTCCTCAAATAACAGCCACTGTTATTTTCTACTGACAAACTGCGACTGGAGCCGGTTATGTTGGGCGGTCCCCTTTGAAACTGATCGATGGCAATGGTTGAGGTCAAACATTAGTGTATTAAACGATGACACTGCTAAACTATTTTTGAAGAAAAAAAAAGTGTTTTCGGTTTTATATTTTTTATCAAACATGATTAAAGTTCTTATACTTTCATATCAATTAATTTAATCCTCAAATTTTACGTGGATTTGATTTCTTCTCTTTAAGAAAATTTTAAAGTTAAGAAAAACTAAATTCACATATTTTTTAAAGTTTAAAAAGCAAAATGATGTTTTGGTCTTTGCATTATAGATGATCGAGGCAACTATATTACTTCCAGAACGGAGTGGATTCAACCATGCCTTGATGTCAATGAAGGAGAGGCTTATGTTATGGACGTCTATATGTTGTTACCTTTGGTCCTACTTATAAGTAACATATGACAAATTATTAATACTAAGAAAAGTAGTTAATACAACTTTTTTTAGTTAATTATATCACAAATTCAATTTTTATTCCAAAAACACTCTTTACTTTAAGTGGTTATCATAAGAATAAGTGAATGCATAAGAAATAGAATTAACAATAAATTAAGGATATAAAATAAGTTTAACCTTAAGTAACTTTAAAAACTGGTTATTATTGCTTATAATTAGGACAAAAAAACATCAATTTGTTTATAATTATGACCAGAGATAATATAAAATATGTGTCCTCTTAGTAAAGTGGTGGTTGATAAAATAAGGAACCAAAATACAAATGAGTGTCTTTGGTTCCATCATTCATGAATGTAAGGTGCTGATGTCTTTTAAATCATATTTTTCAGATTGATTTTATTAGAAGACAAGTCAATAGTGTTGCCCATTCATTAGCTAGGGTGGCTCCATCTCTACCTAGTCTCCTTGTTTTTAATCATATCCCACCTTGTATTGCGGAATTGATTATTAATGAGATGTCATAAGCACTTTTCTGTCAAAAATAAAAAATGAAAGTACAAAAGTTTTAACCACGTCTGGTCTGATCAATGTATAAAAGCTAAAAATATATTTTTTCCATTATATTGTGAATCACCATGTTATTGGTGGAAAGTATTTGTCAATTATATAATCAATTATTGAAATAATATAATTTTTACGGCTGTCCCGTACATACCTTAGTCAAGCCGAGATTTAGAGAATTTTGTTGTTGTCCAACTACACACACCTGTTGACCAAAATCGATTCAAATTTCTCAACGCAAAGGTACTCATGTTGATTCTTTCATCTTTTTGCTAATGATTACAGAGGATTAAATAATATATAGTTGAGACCAGGTAGCAAGACAGGTTTTATAATTATTATTATAATATACATGCCTGAAAAGAAGAAACTTATCTACACTGTTTTATTGCTTTATATACAACGCAAACGGCATCCCCCAAAGTCCTAACACCGCTCTTTATACGAATTCTAAGCTTCAGAGCATAACACACAAAAGCACTCTCAACAGACTGTACAGTATAGCCTCCAGAAGTGACCTAACAGGACTCTCATTGTCCTCCTGCATTCCAAGGACAATCATCTTCAAAAGATATACACAAAACACCAGCATATCTACCAAGACTAACAGTGCCTAAAACAAACAAAAACTCAATCCAAAAGGTATACATATATATATATATATACGAGTTATTATATACACATGCAAGCATCTAGACGCTACACTTCCTTTTAGCAAAACCTTTTGTCTTTTCCCCTTCTTGCTCCTACTTTATGTGCATTCAGAAAATATATTGAAAACACTCTTCAGCGTAAACCACTGACAACATCCTATGCAGACAGAACAGCACTCTCAGCTTTATTAGTGAGGGATTTGCTGCAAATATTAACAAACTTCGACTTATCAGAGTCGGTATCATATGATGAAAGCAGCCTCTTCTGCATTAAAGGGTTGGCAAGAAAAGAATCAGTCAGTAGACCATGATGAAGTACATGTTATGAAAAGTAAAATAAAATAAATGATGCTAGGATTTTGTCAAGCAGAATAATAATAAGACAACACTTGCAGTGACAGCATGGAACATACAGTACACTAAAATTGGGAACAAACAGAATAAGAATAGAATGCAGCAGAAAAACTATGCATGCAATTCAAAATAAACAAATGCATAAAAGAACTCATCCTACGCTTCATTCCCAGCTAACTTTTCTACACTTGTGCATGTGTGTGTGAAAATAGTCATCTCCAATGGGTTCTGAACATCATTGGGGTGTTGATTTTGTATATTAGAATGCCAAATCAGATAAAATTTACAACTTCAAAAATAGGAATCAATAAGGGTCTATCTTATTACTAAAATATTTAAATAATGGTGCAAACACTAAATTATAAGCATGTACATAAGAACAGCAAGAATGTAGAAATAATATTAATTGGGCAACTTATTGCAAAGTATAGTACCCAACGTATAATGCTCTAGAAAATAAATTCAATTTTGAAAATCACCCACAGTACCAAACAACATACGTACAATGATAGAGCCAAAATTCTATCTTCAGAGACCAAGGGGAATGAGGCTTCCAGGAACAAAATATCAACATTGCGAAATCAATTTGTTTACTAGCTTTCAAAACAATCCAACCAGTTGAAAGCAATTTAATATCATCTCATATCTTTTGTCATGTTACATAATAAAAGCAAGTAAGCAACAAGGATTAGAAGATGACTTTGGCATCTAACTAAATTAATGTGCACAATAAATATGTCTGTTGGAAAAATAACGAGAGAAAAAATGCCAACTATCGGAAACAAACTTACATGATCCTCAAATTCAGGACTCATTAAATTGATGGAGAGATTTCTCATCAACAACAATACCTGCAAAACAGCACAATATAAATTACTCAGGCAGACAAGCTAAGAACTTAAATCCCAAAAATTAGACTCCTTTTTCAAACCTTGGACCTCTGTATTCCAAAAAGAAAAGAATGATAGAGGCAAAGAAAATTATGTACTTGGTATTACTTACCGTTTCCACATTTATAGGGTCCATCTGTCTTAGTTTCTGTAGGTGATTGGTTGAATTTGGATCAAATACACTGCCAATGAAGCTGTAGACTTGTGCAAAATCTGGCATTACTGCATGGACAAGTCAAACTTATCAACAAGAGCACAGCAAGAATCATGAACATAGGAGTGAAACAGATTCTCAACAATTGCAATGTCAAACATATAGCATACCACAACATAACAAACTTAACAACATTAATACTATTCATAAACATTTCTATTTATGCACAAATAAGAAATGCAAGAGTTAAAGAACGATATAAATGAATAAAACAAACTACTATAGCTTCAATGTTATTAGGGATATTGGCAAAACTTAATAGTTATTTATATGCACTACTCACTTCAGAAAGTAAATTCAGAGAAAAGAAAAAAAAGTGTATTATTCATTTTATAAGGTCCAGATGAGTTGAATTACATATATCTAGCCCAGCCCTACTTGTTTCTTGAAGCCCCAACAACACATGAAAATGCATATGTTAAATACACTTGCTGTTCCAGAGACAATAGTCTCCTACAGAGAGTATTCTCTGACCACAAAGTATAAATAACTTCACACTGCCTAATTACACAACCTACAATCAGATATATATACTCCTAATACATAACTACCAGCAGTTATTTTCTACATATAACTGTCATCCTACAGTTTCTAATACATAACTAACTACCAGTAGTTATTTTCTACACATAACAGTCACCCTGGAGTTTTTAATACAGATATGATTTCTAAAGCAGTTATTTTCTACACATAACTGTCATAGCTGTCCCTAACTCTCAGTTCCTATCATATAAAATAGCTACAAAACTATTAAATGTTAAGATTGGAGCTTCAAATCAGGGCAACTTCTTTATCGAAGCATAGCATAGCTGGGGTTCAGCAATGGTATTCTAGATTTTGGAGAAATAAGCCTAGTCTAATGGATAAGAAGCTGGTGCGCAAATTCTTCTTTCAGTTATTTCCTCAATATCCTAATGAATGAAAAGCTTTATCTTTTAGTAGTTGATTCCTATATAGCATTCTACAACTACACAAATAACTGAATAAGACATAGGGAGTGGGGACAATCGGGCAATGCCTAAACCACAATCCTCAGAAAGATGGTCTTGCTACAATGAAACTACGAGTTTCAGGATTTCTTTTTCCCATTTTAATTGAACCAAAACTCAAGAAGTGCCCCGCAATCACAAACTACATTCTCTAAGTTTTATCATAAGATCTACTCAAATATTTTGTGATTCTTCCATTATGTCAGATTCAAGCAGAATCAAGTTCAAATTAAGAGATAAAAAAGCATTCCAACCTTTAATTGGCTTGCCCTGATCACCTTGATTAATCCTTTTGCTACTTGGGCAAGTCGGAGGGGTGCTCTCATTACTACTGCTGTAGCAACAATTAGGAACAGCTTGTCCAGCTCCAGTCAATCCCATGTCATCTAACAAACAAACCAAAAAACTTTCCATGTTAGCTGAGCCTTCCTTAAATTTAAATTCATCATAGAATAGACTGTAAAAAGTACATATTTGAATAACAAAAAATGTAAAACAAACATTATGAGATCAGGACAAACAAAACCTCTGGTCACTTGTGGCACATTGACTGGTTGTGGTGTAGTATTATAATTCCAAGATGACAAAGGCATGTTAGTAACTGGAGTTCCAAGCACAGATGAAGAATCCGGGCTATAAATGTATGCAGGTTCAATGAAAGCAGATGAAGATTGCAGTGGGCCCATAACTTGGGATACAGTCGGAGCTGATATAATGCAAAAATAAAAACCATTGTTATTAAAAATTTGATACAATAGACAAAACCACTGAACATTAAAAGTGGTTGGCATTGACTATACTAACTTTTAGGAGCTTTTTGAGGGTATGGGCGAGAAGCTTTTCTCTTTGGCCGAGGAGGAGGTACATGTTCACTTGTTCCATTCTTCTGAACTTTAAGAAAATACTTCTGTGCATGACTTCGTATCTGCCAAATAGAATTTTACATAGAACAGTGAAGAATGGATAGTCAGAGGAACATGTAAATGTCAGAAATTCACCACAAGAAAATTGATGAAATAAACACTATACACATTATATAATCCAAGATGAGTTTATAACTTATGTCCTTTCTTTTCTACTTAATCAAACATGCAACAAAGTAACAAATTACAAGTCTAAGTCCTTATTCCACCATCAATCCTTAGTTTTTTGAAGAAAAACAAAGAATAAATTGAATTTCATTATGATGCAACAAAATCTAGACAAAAATATTTGATGAACAAAAAATTCAAATGGTTTGCTAGTAAGAGCAAATATAAAAGCTATGGAAAGATTCAAACTCAGGTCAGGGGCTTCAATTGACAGTCTTTTGGAAACCAGCATGTTACCATTTACTAATCTTCAATTCATGTATGATATTAATGACACTGAAAAAATTTCACCAAGTAGCCAGTATGGAATTCAAAATCCAAGGATAATGTGAAATCAAGAACAAATTTATTATTGTCATGTTTCACTGTTTTAAAAAGAAACAAAAATCAACTAACATCCGCTTGTAACTTGTTCTTTGTTTCCTTTTACTTGTATAATCAGTACCTGGATAACTGTTTTTGAACCAACAAATGCTTCAATCTTTTTCCAGTCCCGATCAAATCTGAAATTAGTCAAGCAAAAGTGAGAAACAGAGAAAAAAAATAAGTAAAAAATAAACAAATAAATCATAAATCATCATTATTGTTACATATACTGGTTTTGGCATGCAATCAACAGAAGGGGAAAAGAAAACAACTTTGTTTTCTGGTGCATAGGTGATGTTATCCAGAAAGCATGGAATTGCATTTTTTGGTGAGCACAATGCACACTGGCAAAATACCAACCATATGGCTTTATGATATTTTCTGATGCTTCTCTCTAGATGAACTATGGAGTTTTAAAGACCTATTTCTTCAACAATCTATCTACTTCCCTCTAGAAAACATTCCATTACAGAATCTGCACTCTGCCACTCGTTCCTTAATTGGAAGGGGACAACCTATTGTTGAAACATCTAAACACTACAGAATATGTTGTAAATAAAACATAAACCCTTGAAATAATAAAAGCAATAGCTTAAAACAGACCACTTTGTTCTCTGATATGTACGGATGCTGCTCTTTCAGGATTTCAGTTAGTCAGATAAAATTGCGTGTTCACAACATGACCAAATACAGAATGTCAAAAACTAGTTAGAACTAAATTACTTCTCACTGTAATACTTATAACCCCACCCTACATTCAAATCACTAAATTGTTCACACCCTACCAGAGTTGAAGTTATTAAGGAAAAAACGCGTTAAATTTAATTTTCCCATCCTAAAAAAGTTACTTTTGCCAATCCTCATCTTACTCAAAACTAAAAGCCCAAAGCATATCAATAAAATAACAGCAACCAAACCATATCAAAATCATAAAGAAAAAGTAAATAATTTAAAAAATCCCAATTAAAAAACCAATCTAAAACACAACCCTGAACAATTCACACTCCAGCCACCTATTCCTTACTAATTACTTGACTAATTAAAAAAACCCTAACTCACGATTAACCAATCAGCTTTAATTATCTAGAATCCTCTAGAACTGGCAAATTCCCAAAATAAAAAATAAAAAAATAAAACAGTCACCGATCCTCCAATCCCTTGCCAGTGCCTAATTCAAAGCACAGGAATAAAACACAATACATAAAAATTAAAAACAGAGGACTCACAATTGGAGAGCTTCTAGAAACTTGTCGTGCTCCTGCTCGGTCCAGCTCTCCCTGGACTTGGTAATCGTGTAGGGTTTCCGGATCTTCTTACTCGGATCCTCCACCACGGCGGGCGCGGCAGCGGGAGCAGCCGGAGTCGGCGTCGGCGGCGGAAGATTATTGACTCCGGGAAGGGCCATGTTGGAAGGATCGAAGAAGTAAAAGCCTTGAGCGGGGTTTGGGTTCACCGACACCATCAAGAACGAAACCGTAACCTCAATCAATCGATTCGATTCCGTTAGTGTTTCGTGTGTTCCTAACTCTGTTTCTGTTTCGGAATTTTCCAGCAACTTTTTGTATGTGTCACTGTGTGCTCTGTTTCTTGTCTTCCGTTTTGCTCGTCCTCTCGCGATCTTCGTTTCCGTAATCTTAAACGCACCAACTAACCTTTTATATAGGCGTCGAGAAGGGGGTGAAATGACGTTTTTGTCCTTGGACCCCTTCTACGCTTGCATAGTGACAAGTGAGTCACCCTATGGCGGTTATTTATCTGGTTTAGTGAATATACTATTCCCATTGTCTTTTTTTTTGTTTTTCTGGTTACAAATTATTCTGCGTTTTCAAAATGTATTTTCCTTTGGATGCGTTTTGTTTTAGGAAAATTAAAAAATAATTAAAATTATGATTTTTACGTAAAAATTTTCACAGCCGAAATAAAAAAGAACCATTAATATTTCATGTTCTCTTAATTTTAATTTATTATGATGTGATTGTTTTATTAAAATTCGGTTATGTGATAATATTGTTATTGTTATTAAACAATAAAACATTTAACTAGAATAATAACCACTATAATGTCAACTTCTTTTTCTCTTTTTGATATTAATTACAAGTTATATTTTTAATAACATGCTATAAGACAAGATAATTTATGGATATACCGACGTAAATGTGTTGATCATGACAATTTAATACCCCAATATTAAAATGCAACAGTGACCTAAGAACTAAGAAGAAAAACAACAGAAGCGTAGCTTCAAAGGTCCTATGTTGACTTTCCGTAGTGACAAAATGATGTCTCCTTTAGTCCTTACAAAATCTAGAGTGATAAGATGGAAGGCCGGGGGATTAATAGAAAATTGTGGCAATCATTGAAACTTAGGGTAAAAAACAAGGGGCAAGAGCACCTTAGATTTTGATAAGGATTAACTTGGGCTCCGTGAAATCTTAGCTTAAAAAACAACTTATTTTATGTCATGAAAAATAAAATAGTCTATGATGTATTGATGGACACGTATTATATTTAACTAATTACCATCCGTTTATTAAACAACTTGTTAAGTGATTTTAGGATTTCTAGGATTGAAACGTGGAAGGTTTGGACTTTGGAAGGTAACACTTTTCAAAAGGCTACAAAGTGTATTTATATTTTAAACAGGCGTGAAATGGATCTCGTGACCGTGATTACCACAGAAAATAATAGTGAAACAGGCACGAACTATGAGAAAGCAAATAGAGTGTGAGTGTGACTAAATTACTTGCATATCGCTATTATTCCCAAGAATCCCTACCTGTGTTGCCGAACAAAGTACTTTATGTGGGAAAAATTCTAGCTTGATCCAGAAGAATCACGAATTAGTAAAGACAAGTACTATTGTCCAATACCCTGCCTTAGAATAGGAAAATTATATTTTATACAATAACTTGATACAACTTTTTTACAACAAAAAAGAGATGAAAAAATAATATTATAAAAAACAATAAAAAATAATATAACTCAACCTTAGATATACAATTTGTCGCATCAAAAAGTTACGGATAAATTACACTTAAGGAGTTGAGTTATTGTAAAAAAAAATGTTGCCATGACCACGCGGGCTAATAAACTTAGAACTTTAGTTAAATTAAATAATGTTGATCAAATTTAATATTTTTCTCACTTTTAGCTCAAATTTCAAAAATCATTTAGTGACACAAAAAAATTAAAAATATATATTTCTAAAAATATATTTATTACAAGAAAACAAATGTAATTTACTTGAAAATTACATTTTATATTTTAAAAAAATATTTGCAGCTTATTTGTAAATAGTGACACACACTTTTAATATATTCTTATTATCAAATACATTTTATGCAGGTTTTATTGAAAAATAAATCTATATTCTTAATAAAATCACATGAACTTATTTAATGATAAAATATATTTAGAATATTAAAAATACATTATTAATATTTCTTACGATGTATTTCCTATAAAAAAAACATAGTAAAAATATAAAATCATGAAATGAAGCACTATCAACAACTGTAATGAAATTAAGAAAATGAATAGTGAAATCTATAGTATTAAAATGAAATATCTATCTATTATGTTTAAAATGAAGCATTATTAAAGTGAATAGTGAAATCTATAGTAATAAAAATCTATACATATTTCATTTTTTTAAAGTATGTTTTAGTATGAAGATTTTAGAATAAGATATTTAAGAAAAATCATAGACATGATATATCCTAAGTTCCTAACATGAGAAATATAGATAACTAATTTTATTAATTTATTTTATGTTAATTGAACCACATTAATTACAATTAAATATAAAAAGTAGATAAATCATTGAGATTTTACACTTTATAGGAATTTCTTTTGACGCTAACCAATGGTGCATGGGACCTCAACGTATTGAGGTTTAGGTGAGGCACATGATATTTTGGTCCAAGGCCCCCTCAGGTGTCATATCCATGGCACTTTGGACGGCCCATAAACCTTGAATTCTATAGCCACAAGAACATGCTTCACTATTACGCCTTTCTCTTGGTTCATTCTTTGCGACAAAGCAATTTCTCCCATAAAGTACACTCAAGTTACTATTGTTCTTCATAGATTATAATATAAAGATGTTTGTACTTTGTAAATGAATTTGATTATTAAAAAAAAAAAACTGAGAATGATTTGACTCACGTTACAATATGTTGAGGACTGTTTTTGCACTCAACACAATCGAGTCCGGGATCTCATTGTTAATTTGATTTTAAAATAATTAAAAGTAATTTTTGAATACCACAAATCTATTTGACATATAGTAAGAGAAAGAGAGAGAAGTGTAGTTATAATAGATGACATGATGTAATAAGAAAGAGAAATAGAGAAAAATGATGAGTATTAACAAGTTGTTTGAAGTAAATAAGTATTTATGTATCATACTATCAATTACTCTAACATAGTATTATTTTCCCTTGCATATGACAAAATGTTGTTTTGTTGACATGAAATGATTGTTATAGAGAATACAGTGCCATACAAGATAAAAACATCATTGCATCAACTTGAAAATTATATTAATAACATTATTAAAAAAAATTAGAAGGAACAAATTCAAAATTAAACTTTTTTTTTATGCATCAGAAAAGAAAAATTAAATTATTTTGTATAAGTGAAGTGAGACAAAATTGAAATAAAAATTAGGAAGGATAATATATATAGACACCTTTATATACCATGTATTTTATCAATACCTATTATTTCTCTTTCTTTTTTTCTTTTTATTTTTAGGTGTTAAATAGAGTCTGCTGTTCAATAAACTTTTCCCTGAAAAAACAAATTAAGGAGACTTTTGCTTCCACTCCACATAATCAAAGATATATTTTGACAAAGAATGATTTACAAGCTTATCCTTTTGAAGTAATAGCAAGTTAGTGGCACAGCCTTTTAAGACTTTGAAAGAGTAGGAATAATATTAGTATGTATTTAATTTAACTTATTTAAAAAAGTACTTATTTTTCAATCTTTTTATAGTTTTTGAAAAATAAAAAAGGAATTCTGCTATAAAATTGAAGCAAATATGTGCTCAACAATTGAACAGCTTTGAGGAAAATAATTAAGAAACATGGCTCTAAATCCACTCTATCAAAGCCTCAACACCTATGCAACCGGCTATTTTAAGTCTCACAACCAGTTACCATGATGACCACAAAACCATTTGAATCCCATCTAGATGAGTCAATTATGGAATGGAACAAAATATGTAGAGATAACAAACAGAACTTACCAACGGATTCCTACAGTTGAACCTCCCTAATACAAATTTCAAATGTCAAGTTCCCCAAACATAAAAAACTCTACCATTTGTTGACCCAAAAAAAAAAACTCTACCAGCAAATACAAATTTCACTCTTCTGTCGTTCTCCAAAATCAGATGGATCTTCAGAACCAAATGATGGCGTCAGTATAATTGTATTGGGAGTGTTACATAAGTTGTCGGTGGAGTCACATATACAAGTCTCTCAAGGTTTCATTTAAAATTAATTATGCAAAAAAACAATAATGTATACAAAAGAATTAGTAAGTTAATAATTTAGTGTCCAAGATAAATCCATGATCAAATGATTCAAATTCAGAAAATATTAACATCATAATGTAATTGCGTGCAATAGCTTTACAGAAAATCCCCAAGTGTGTCGTGAAGCAAAGGCATTGTCATTCTAACATAAGCTAGTTGGCAACTTGGCATCAATCTTAAAGAGTTAAGGCCCTTCTACTACCACTCTAAATTACTATTTGAAACATATAGCACTCTAAATTACTATTTGCAACGTGCAGACGATGCCATTAGGTGGAGAATTCAGCTCAAGGTATCCATAATCCTTTGCCAAATGCCAGGGTCCAATTGGATAGTGTCAGTCAGCACACATATTAATCTCCAGGTAGATATTGATATACAATTATATTTTTTAATGATATATCTCATAATTGCATGATATTAGATTATCTTTATCTGAATATTAATATTTTACAATGCAATATAAGAATATTCTAATTTTAATCCTCTATCGGTTATCACTAATCATCCATGGCTGTAGTGATTTCTGCTTTATTGAAGTAACCGATGTAAAAGTTTTTCTCCCTCTCCAAATGATATGAAAAGGCATAATTGATTTGGTAGTGAGAAGAAAAAAAAACACTAAGCTTGAGCATCAAAGTTAAATCCATATAATAACTTATAAAAGAAAAATATAAGGACAATTTTGTACCTAGAAAGATAAATTAATCATTTAGTCTTTCAACATTAAAAATCAGGTATACTTTTAGTTCTTCCATTTGTTTGAGTGAACATTTTTAAAGACTAATTTGAGTCACTAATAATTTTGAGTGTATTCAAATAAATAACTTTATTAAAAAATTATTTAATAAACTCCTATTACATGAAAAGTTATGTTATAAATTCAACAATAAAACATATAGGAATAAGTTAAAAAAATATTATTTTAATAATGTTCACTAAGAAAGTTATTGAAATAAATTAGGTGACAAACTATTTGTAAAACCTCAAGTGAGCTCCTTGTAAACTCTTCCTTCCAAGCACTCATTTTGTCAAGGACCAAATTAATACATAATTAACTTTTTAGGATTATTTATATACTAAAAATGAAAATAAAAAAATATTAAAGAGCACATTATCATGTTTGCAGTCAAAAAAATCTTTTGAAATGTCCATTTTCTCTCTATCTTTCCACTTTTTGTTGAAAATTAATTCATGACTCTGGAAAGGAAAAATCATGGTGACTTTTTCCAATTTTTAGCCATTAGATCAATCTTATAGTTAAGATTTTACCATGACTTAAAATATATATTACTTTATAAACATCAAAATATAAATATTTATAAAATAATAAAATATTTATTAATTTATATTTTTTATGAGATTAATGTTCATACAATGTCAGTATAAAAGTGTTTTACATAGACAACCAATCACATCCCTTTATTTTGCCACCTCGGATAATAGTGTTTTAATTAAATAAAAAAATAAAATAAAAAACGTAAACAATATTCTGATACATTGATCCACATCTTGCATGTTTCGGGTCTCTCTTTCATTGGACTAACGTCGTTGCCTCCTCCGTAAAGATTCACACTGCAATAATAATAACCAATAAGAATGAAGTAATTAAATATAGTGAACACACATTTGCAAAATCAAACGAACAATTCATACAAATCCGAGGTTTTGCAGGGGAATTTGAAAAGGGGAGGAATCATTAATAAGTGATGAGAAAATGGTATTTGCGTTCAGTGAGGAAAAGAAGGAGATAATGGTTGACATTTGAGTGTGAGAGGGCTGCGCTCTGCACTCTTTACCTTCGATTCAATTTTTGCTTTCCCTGTGTGCGGAATCAGAACAACGGAGGGAAAGGGCAGTGATAATTGCCTTATATTCCTACTTTTTGTAGTAGTTATGAGCAATTATTCAACATCTTTCACGCTTTTGAGCTTTGTTTATCCTCATTTTAGTTGAGTTTTAATAAAAGTTTAGTTTAGTTAGAAATTTCTTGTTTTTACCCTTTTATGCTTTATCTTGGGTTGTTTTCTTGTGTTTTTAGGAACTTATGTGAAGCTTAGAGTAAGCAATGGGGATGTTCCATGAGAGATTTGATGCGTTAAAGATCATTTGCGTTAAAGTTTAGACCTTTGGAAGTCTTGTGGAGGAAAAAAGAACATTTTTGGAAGTCCTGAGAGCTTTGCACACCTGTGCAAACCAAATCACATGCCTGTGCAAGTGCCTGTGCAGTTTTTTAAAGTGTCTGAAATTTTAAGTTTGAGAGCGTTGCACACCCGTGCACTTGGAGTGCACACCTGTGCATCGAGCTCTCCGAGATTTATCTCAATTTTTCTGTTTTGATCTCTTTTGGGCTTAAACCCTTGTTGGCCCATAGCTTTAAATAGGGATTTTCTGTTCTAGCCTAGGCACAGAATACTTTGTACGTGAAAAGAAACAAGAACTTCAGGCCGTGGGTTTAATGCATTTGGCTTCACCCCTCATTGATCTTCCCTCTTTTGCTTCTTCCCCCATGGCTATGCATAGCTAAATCCACTTTTGTTGGGGATTGATGTAATTGGATCATCTTTCATGTAATTCCTACTTTATTTCTATTCAATTAAATTCAGTTATTGTTTCTCTTCTACACTTATTGCTTGTTCTTGGCTTGATCACCTGAGTGCATGATTCTTTTAATTGATTGTAATTGGAAAATTCAATTGATTTGCAAACTGAAGGGAACACCCAATAATTTTTATGCCTAGGGATAGGGTAAAAAGGATTGGGCATCATTAAACCCTCATTCTTAATGCAAGTGCTTTGATTACACTAATTCAAGGAATTGATAGTGAAATTAAAGGACTTAGGTTTTCTCGCTTAAGGGATTAAGGTTAGAATAAATTGTGGGTTGATGATAACATCTGTATAATTGAATAGGAATAATTAGGAATGCATGTTAGGTTGATTCAATGAAGTCAAACCCCGACAATTCTCACCATTGATATAAACCTCGTTTTCTACGCGCACAAACTGTTCGATAAAATTTTTCAACAAAAATTCTTCCCTTCTACTCTTTATTTTTATGCTCTTATTTTTAATTTTGGTTACTAAAATTTCCTAGACATTCGTAGTCTACTTAATATACTATTAATTACCCAATTATCGTACAAGTCCATGTGGATACGATACTCTACTTACCCTTTGTTACTTGAACGATTTGGTACACTTGCCAAAATCGCAACAGGCAGCGTTAATCGAAACAGTGGAGGAAAAGAGGGAGAGGGCAGCGTGAATCATTACGGCGGAGGCAGCGACGTTAGTGGAGAGATGTATCAGAAGAGGAATTCTTAGTTAGGCACAAACCCAACAGATCATCCTTACAAACAACCAATCAAAAATTTACAACTAATAAAATAAAATAAACAAATAAATCCAACCTAAAAAAAATAAAGAAACTAATATTTAAAACAAATAATCAAATACCACGGTTTTCTCTCCAATAATATTTATCTGTAACAATATCTCTTTCCTTTTATTTATATATATATCAAAATCTTTTAACTAATAAATAAAAACCAAATAAATTCACATGTAAAATAAAGAAACTAACATTTAAAACAAATAAATAAAATCCTCAATTTTCTCTCCACTATTTTTTGCGTGTAACCGTCTCTCTCTTTTTATTTCTATATCAAAATCTTTGTCACCTAATAAAATTTGACATATTACCTTTACGTGAACTTTGTTATTTAAAAAATGTTAACCAATTTTTTTTTTTTTAAATCAGCCTTATGAAGGAAATAAAATGTCTATATTATAAGTTATTTTATTTTGTACATTTCAAAGTTATTTTAAATGATATATTACCTTAATATGATAAATAATTATTTAATCTATGAAATTATGAATTAGCTTTTAATTTTTTTTTAAAAAAATGGATAAATACTAAATAGAAGAATTTGCATACATTTATAGATCGTATAAGGTATATTAATCATATGTATTGGTTTTATTTTTATTATAATATTCATGTGATTTTTTTTTTTTTTTTTATTAATGATTTTTTATTTATTTTATATGTGTGTATTGTACCAAAAAAATTAAGTAAAAGAAAAAAATAGTCTCCATTGAAAGCCATTGGTTGTGTGTAAGGATGATGTGTTGGGTTTGTGTCTAACTAAGAATTTCTTGTATCAGAATACTGTTTATGTTGTTTTTTTTTTTTAAATTAAAGAACTATTATGTGATATGGCAAAATAGAGAGATGTGATTGATTGTCTGTATAAAACATTTTTTACACTGACAGTATATGAGCATTAATCTCTTTTTTATTGCTAAAAATTAGTTTTAAAGTAATAAATAAATTATTCACCATCAATTAGAATTGGCCTATACCAAACATTTATTACTTTGATTGAAAAGTAATATTTATTAATAAATGGTTGTTATTTTATATAAATATATATTTTATTGAAAAATATTTATTAATTTTCTATAAAATAGTATTTTGTTGAAAAATGTTTATTACTTTATAAATATATAGATATAAACTTTTATAAATATTTTTTATAAAATTTATAATTTTAATATTTAATTGAAAAATATTTTCCTATACAACATAATTTTTTATAAAATTTATAAATTTATAAAAAATTATTATAATTATAATTTTTCTTGATTTTTTTCTTAAAAACTTAATAAATATTTTATTGAAAAGTTTTATTTTCATACAATTTCTTCTACAACATAATGTTTTATAAAACTTTATAAATTTATACAAAAAATTATTGGAAAAATGTATTACTTTATAGTTATTTAACCCAAAGGGTTAGCGCAGTGGTGTAAAGCTCCACTGCATTCACATGAGGGAAAACGATCTATTTAGCGAAAAAATCCGTGTTCGATTTCCCTCGTATGCAAAATTTTCTTGGGCCAGCAGCAGCCACGCACTGTGAGCAGGATTAATCTCTAACCTAGTGGGTTTGGGGACACCCGTGGTATCTGATCTAGGAAAAAAAAAACTTTATACTTATTTATTACTTTAAATTCAATAATAAAAAATATAAAGTACCTGTTATAAAAAAAATAAGTAATAAACATTTATAACTTTATAAATATTTATATCTTTATATCCATAAAATAATATATATTTTAAGACGTGACAAAATCTGAATCATAAGAAGTTGGAAAAAGTAACCATAACTTTTCTTCCTCAAAATTACTGAATTCAATTTCCTTTTTGTCTTTACTGCTGTAGAGGCAAGGACTTGGATTCAAAATATTTTTTTAGGACTTGGATTCTCTGACCTATCTTTCCATCCTCTTTCTCTCTCTCCAATTCTTCTCTATCTCTCAATCATATTTTCATTCTTTCTCCATTCTCTCAATCCTATCACTTTTGTTTTTTCCACTGCAGAGGAAGGAGGACAGTAAGAACTTGGATCCCCTCAAGCATTTGTCTTCTCCATTCCCTCTGTCTATCTTCAATTCCTCTCCATCTCTCCATTATTTTATTCATCCTCTCCATTCTTTTTGCCATTCCACTTTTGTCTTTTCTGCTGCGGAGGGGAAAAAAGCATAAGAAGATCCAAATTCTTCTTTTCAGGACTTTCTCCAACAACTATTCATCCTCTCTATCCTCTTTGCCTTTCTCTAATTCCTCTCCATCTCTGCGTCATCTATCCATTCTCTCACATTCTTTGTCCTTCCACTTTTATCTTTTTCACTGCAGAAACAGGAAGATAAGAGATTATTCAAATTATTTTTTAGGGACTCGGATCCCCTTTGGCAGTTCCCTCTCTGATCTCTCGATCCTCTCTGCCTCTCCAATTCCTTTCCATAATTTATCCATCTATGTCTTTATACTTGTCTTTTCCACAACATAGACAAGAGAACAGAAAAGAATTCAAATTGTTTTTTCAGACATCAATACACACAACACAAGTTTTGTCCTTTTTTCTCTACAGTGACTAAACAACAAGAACATAACACGACAAATAGGCTCCACTTGAGAGTACACACTCCCATGCAATTCAAAAGCACCATCTTTCTTGACATGCTCCAAACTCAAGTCTGCAAGACAATCATCTGAGTGCAGACTGATTTCTCTCTAAACTGATGAACAACTTCCACTTAACACAGCCGCCACTAAATCTATTCCAAGCATCAAGTACATTTCATCTCGGCATGAAGCTCATCTAAAATAAATTTATATATTTAAGAGCGAATATATTACTATAATTTATTGACCATAAAGACAAATACAGATGAATCTCTTTCTTCCTCTAATCAGCGTTATATGGTCGTGGCAGAACCTTTAAATTTCCAGAATAAAAGCATAAAACTTAAAATCAATGAAGCAAATCGAAAATAACATTTATTAAAAGTGAAGATAGTTTAAAAACAATCATTTACCATGGGGGCAAACATATATATTTACTTCTCAAAATTTGTATTAAATGATAACACATATCTACAAGCCAACAAACAAACAGTAAAATCTCGGTACATGCTCATGGTCAAAAACCTCTAGCAACCTTATACTGATCCCTTAACACCAGATCCTGCTAGCACACCACATCCTCAAAGCTGTTGTATTGTATTGCTCTTTTATTGATATCTATTGTTGTCGGAGGATCAGATAAAATTTACACGAAATGCAAATCTGCAAGTCTACGGGAACGTATCTGCAAGTAAGCTACAAAACAGAGAGAAAGCACAACCTCCACTCATCTACAAAACTTACATTTCATGCATTTGACTTCTTGAATTTTGGTTCCTCCTCCAGGAATGTCCCATCCTTGATTGAACTCCAAAATATATTTTCTTGCTCTCGTCATTAAACTAGAGTAGCAATTTCCTTATAACAGTTTAGAAAAATTTCCTCCTGAAGTTCCTGGTTGTTGTTTGGTATGAACGCATGAGAAGTCCAACACCAATCCCGATCCCTACGCACATCCCAAGGCCAATTCCAACACCAACTCTAACACCGGCATTGAACCATGAGAGTTGTCCGTCCTCGCCGGGATACATCTCTTGACAGTAGAAACCATTCCCCATCTTCCCATCAGAATCATAATCATCAACTTCAGACTCTGTTATCTGCAAGGTATCATCAATGTAAAACAATTGGTATTTCAGAATTCATAAGACGGTCAAGCTAGAAGTCTAGTACCCATATCTTGAACAATTGTACTAGAAGAAATCAATGCATTTAGAAAGCAATAAGAACTAGAAAATTCAATTATTTTATGGTAAGGTATATGATATAATTGCATGCAGCAAGTCAGATCCTTGGCCGATTGGTCTTCATATTAAACGCATAAGAAATAACTGAAAGTAAGGCTACTATTTCTGTCCGTTCAACCAATAATGATTCATGCAATAATCAGAGCTGAACACCAACAGACAATACATGACATGACATTTACATGATTAAGTTTATAAACAAAAGAGTTCATCACTTATCAGTTAGCTTGATACTGATCCGTCTATTAAGAGTACTGAGTACCTCATTGACCAAGGGGGATGTCTAGTTCCCAAACTATGTCTTATTGCTACACACATATTGCTTCCTAATGAGGTACATTAAAAAATTAGCAGCGGAACCAGTAAGGATTGATTAATGATACAATAAAATAATCAAACTATTGAGCGGTAAGAGCACTATCAACTATTCCTCTTTTTAAACCATCAGAATGACACTTGTTCCAAACTACTAATTCAGAATGAAATATATATGATCCAAGTGTAATTGTTCATACTATCTTTCAGTTGTGTTTAGCATACTTCGGCAGTGGTTCCAACAGTCAAACATTCTCTGATTGAACTATACATGATTACATGGCAGCATAAAAATGTCTTGAACTGGCAATGGAAGAAATATCCATATAACTATCAGTCTATCACTTTAGTAAGGTCTGAATATGATACAAAAAAAGCAATCAAACTTTCGTTTAGAATGATAACGACACTATCAATTATGCCTCTATTCAGAAGCATCAAAATGCTTTCTTGTTCTATACAGTTTATCAAAAATGAAATGTCAAATTTTCATTCTTCAAAAAACTACAGAATGTAGCCAAATAGCTGAAATTACACCCCCTTCATTCCAAAGCAGGAATATCCAAATTCAAATATTCAAATATATATACATATATCTAAATGAGTAAAATATGTTTTTAGTTCCTGTAAATATAATTAACTTTAGTTTTAGTTCTCACAAATTTTAAATTTTTTGAAAATGGTCCCCTATCACCACTTACTAATGACATGTCACGCATTTAGACATAACACATCACATTTCACCTCATAATGATCACTCATGTGTAATGCCTAAATGCATGTTACGTCATTAATAAATAAATAGTAGAAAACATTTTAAAAAAAAATTAAATTTATGAAACTATAATCATTAAAAAAAATTACTGGACTAAAACCAAATTTAACAATATCTATGTTTTTAGCCTATCTAAATTAACTATTAATTCAATAAGGAAGACATACAATGCAAAATTAAATTTTTTGGCATGACTTGAGCAATGACCTTGACATACCCACCACAAAGTCTTCCAGATTTCACGCACAATTCAGATGTTACACATTACAAGAAGTCATGACCATAACTCCATATATAGAAACTGCCATGAATCACCGATCAACCATACCAAAAGCTTAAGCCAGTTTCCCATGTAAAGAATCACCCAAAACAACACAGTCATACACACAACCTCATGTTTAACCTAAATCCTTTCGGTGTGTGGTTGTTTCAGCATCGGGGATCAACATTTATGAGGAATTCACATAAATAAACACCGCAAAAGCAACTATTAGTCTCCTCATGACGTGATAATTCGTGATTGAATGATAGTATTAAAAAGACTTTAAACTACCAATGCATTTTAACTAAATTTATGAAGCTAAACTAAACTAGAGTTTCATAAAGTGGGAGCCCCTTACAACATTAGGAGCAAGAGGAGTGTTGGGAACCACTCTCTTATCGGTTAGAATTTATTGAAAACTACGAAATAAGATGCGGGTAACATACACTCAATCCAATACTATCCCCAAACGGTGACACTCTCAATTCACAAAAATCATCACAATTACATGATAATAGTAATTGATTCAATTCATCACAAACCTGCAACTTCCGGTTGGGAACAAACCCGTTGACACGGTTCTTCTCCAACACCATCATCATCTCCTCATCTTCAGGTATAGCGTCCAGCGTGGCATGCCGCGGCACTCTCCTCCTCGGACTCATCTGAATCGTCTTGCTCAGAATCACCGGCACGCCGGAGCAGCACCCGGCGACGTAGACCTCGATCGACGGTGCCGAGACCCCGAGCCGCGGTCGGAAAAACGCGGAACAACCGGAACCAACGGACCCTGCAGCCACGTGGCAGTCCATGCCCCACCCCGAAGCCGAAGCCGAGCCGGCTCCCCATTCGGCGTCGAGGCGCTCGAGCGAGCCGCAGAGGAAGAGCTTGTCGTTCTCGTAGACCTCGAAGTCGGCGCTGCCGCTGAGGCTGACGGTGTCGGTGGCGACGTAGGTGACCTCGGCGGCGTGGCGGTCGACGCGGTCGCGGCGGAGGGGGAGGGTCGCGGGGGCGGAGGCGGGGACGGGCGCGGCGTTGACGACGAGGGAGACGGCGGCGTGGCGGCGCGGGTGGCAGAGCGTGAGGTGCTCCGGGAGCGTGTCGACGAGGCAGGGGGAAATTCTGACATAGAAAAGACGAATTTCAAGGCACGCGGAATGGGTGAGGGAAGGAAAACTCGTCAAGGAGGAACAATTCGAGGGTTTCGTAGCAATCGCTTCTTCGTCTTGTTGATCCATGTACGAACCCTATTTCCCTCGAATTTGAGAAATTGGGAATGGATTGGTTGGGGGAACCCCGCGAAGAGGGGAATTTTATTTAATTTGTGAAATGTGTTGAATAGCGTTGTGTTGGGATTAGGTTATGAAGAGAAAACGCGGGTGCGGAAAAAAAGGGGTTTAACTGAAAAGACATGAATGAAGAAGAGTAGAGGGAGGAAAGAGAAGGGAAGGGTGGTCAAGGGCGTGTTTGGTTTGGAGAGAAGACTCAAAAGAGGGTTTTTTTTTGTTGAAAAATAGGGAGATACTATTGGGAAAGGGTCAAAGAGAGGGAGAAGGACCGGGATGAGAGGGAGACACGCGTTTTTTTGTTGCAGTCACTGTAGAGGCTCATCTAGGTCTCACTCATTGCGCTTCACTTTGGACTTCACAACAAATATAACAGTGATTTGCAACTTGTCAGGGCTACGGTCCTTTTCTTTTTCTTCTACTTTTTTTTTAATGACAATTTATTTTTTATTAAAGATAATTCTATTTAAATAGGATAAGATTTTTATAAACAACAAAATTCTTCCTCTAATATATAACATAACTACATATATAGGACTTGAATTCAATATACTAGACAATTCTATTTGGTCAAGTATCTAACAACAAACTCCTATGTTCCTTTTATTATAATATTTTTTAACAAATTTCGAGATAACAAGCGTAAGGCTTTTCTTATTGATGATAGTTACGATAGTGACAATATCGATTGTGACCTTGATATGGAGCTGTTCTAACTATGATTAATATGCTAACCATGGATATGATGCCAAAAATAGATCGATTTTATATCACCTTTCAATTTTTTTTATTTTTTTTTTTCAATTTGATTTAGCAAAAGCAATGTCTCCTTGCATAATATGAATTCCAAACATCCATGATCTGGATTTGAAAGAGTCAAATTACTTATCCCTCGATCTTTTAGTGAACTATCTCTCTAGGGATTGTGGTTAAGTTGAAACAATCCGGTATCAATTGATTCATGTGCTTAATAGAGTTTTTTTTCTTCTTTTAAATACATTTAGCTTGAGCTTTAAGAATTTGTAATTCTTTAAGATTAGATTTTAATTAAGACACAATGATATAATAAATGCTATGTATTTTTTACATTATCATTCATAGAAGTCATAAGTGGGCCACCCAACCTAACGCAAATCCAACGATTTGGATTAGATTTTGTATGAAATGAATAACACTCAACTACTTTCAGGATTGACTGTGGAGGTCACCCATCCTGAAATTGTTCACACCGTACTAGGAGAGAGGCATGCTTTGATACCATTATAACACCTGATTGTTTTCAAGATTGTTGATTATCCCAACAAACCAACACAAGACCTTTTAGTGTGTTTTAGCCTTACTCACACACTTCCTAGGAAACTTTTCAGGAGGTTATCCATCTCGAAATTGCTCCAAGCTAAACACACTTAACTGTGGAGTTCTTTAGTGATGGACTATCGAAAAGTATATACATCTTGTTGGTACAAGTAGTACTAAGTATTTACTTTAAGCCCTCATCAACTGTACAATCTCATACCTGTTACCTACATAACCTAGGGATGGAAAAACGGGCCAACCAGCCCCGACCCACCCCACCCCACCATTAACCCGCCAAAAACGGGTTGGTCCGCTCCGTCCTACATAAGAAAAGTAGGTTGTAAATCCAAGCCCGCCCTGTTATGCCCGATTTGGCAAAAACCAGAAAATTAAAAAAATATATTTTAATTGATTTTAATTAATTTTTATCTTTTAAAAATATTAAATAATAAACACTTATTAAAAAAATTAAACATATTACCTTAAATTTTGAATTATAATTTATTTACACAAAAATAAATATTAATAATATATGTATAAAATATAAAAATAACTATTAAATTTATCTATCTATCTATATCTATCTATATATTATATAAAATACAGTTGTTGACTGGGACTGGTAGTCCACGCATCGCATTCTAGTGAACTGTATTTTATATAATATATAGATAGATAGATAGATAAACAGATATATAATCAATTAATTAATTATTGATTAGCATAATCACAATCTTCATATTTGTAAGGCATTTAATATATTATTAATTTTCTTTTCATATTTCATATTTTAATTTTTTAATTAAAGTAATTTTAAAATTATATTGATATTAACTTATTCGATTTTAAAATTATTATTAATTATTTTCAATTATATGTACAATATATGGTAATCGTGAATTAGATTTAATATTTTAGTATGTATTTTAATTTTTTAACGAAAGTAATTTTAAAATTATATTGATATTAATTTATTAAAATTAAAATATTAACTTATGACTATAATATTATTAAATTACTAAAATAATTTAAATTAAAAAATAAAAAGTAATAATAATTAATTAACTTTGACTAATATATTATATTTTTAATTTTATCTATACGAAAAAAAAAATCTTGTCAATTAGAAATCAGTGTAAATAATATCTAATTATATTTGCAATGAAAATATTGCTAGCTAAAAAATAATCATGAATACCATTTGAGATATTAAAATGTAATTAAAATTTCATTATAATTGAATTCGAAAATCTCTTACAAATTTATTTAAATCTCTAATAATCTAAAAAATAATTAACAAAAATTATTGAATATCCAAAATTGATTTTTTTCTTATTAATTAATTAAAATAAATAAATAATCATGAATACTATTTGTGATATTAAAATATAATTAAAATTTCATTATAATTGATTTTGAAAATCTTTTATTTCAATCTCTAATATAATTAATCTAAAAAATAATTAACAAAAAATATTTAATATCCAAAATTGATTGGCATGATTTTTTAAAAAATCTTCAAATAATAATAATAATAAGAATCTTATTATCGAAATCTTTGAATTGTTTTTAAAAACATTATTCCTTTGAAAAAATCATGATTAGATTTATTAAATTAATCTTGAGTAATCTTTAAATTATCGGAAAAAATATTTTTATATTCCTTTTATTATTTTATTATATTTAAGAATTCCTTTTTTATTTAACAAATTATCGTGAGTAGACAGGCTTAATCTTTAAATTATTGAAATCTTTGAAAAAATATTTTTATTTTCCTTTTTTATTTTTTATTAAATAATAATGATAATAATTTTTAATCATAATAATATTAATATAATAATTATAATTAAGGAAATAAGTTATTTTTAGACCGAATAATTAATGACATTATCACATATGCCTCAATCATGGGGCGTTTTCAATCGAATGGCCCCATTATTATTCCTATAAAAGGATATATAACGGTATGAGTTAAGAAAAATACATTTGTTGTCTCTCTTCTAACTCTTCTGCTTTGATTTTAATGGATCACACAATTTCTTATATCGATGACGTTGTGCTTGGCAAGATGAATTGGAAATTAAAGGTTTGTATAATTCAGTTATGGATGTCAACAAAAGTGTAGAGCATGTTAATAGCATTGGAATGCTTTTCCTTGATGAGAAGGTACCTATTCTTTTTGTTTTTATTTATTTATTTATTTATTTATTTATTATTATTATTATTATTATTATTATTATTATTCTCTATTTTTTAGTATTAACTTATGTGAAAAATAATTTATTTGTACTATGTTGTTTGTAGGGTGGTAAAATACATGCTTCCATCAAGAAAATAATTTGGATTAATTTTCCACGTCAGTTCAGGAAGGACTAGTTTACATTGTAGAAAATGTTTTAATTGCACTGCCTATGCTACTTACTAATTTTTAAAAAGTTCTTCATGTTTTTCCCCTATAAATAGTGTTATACTAATCCATTATTTATATGTAACTTATATATATTTTTATTGATTTTTTCTCTGTGCAGATTTTTTATATTTTTGAATTTTTATTTGTTTTTTGGTTGACTTTTTATTTTTTTTATTTAATAGGTATTGATATTTCTAAATATTTGGAAGATGTGTGATCATATTTGCTTCCTATTCTTCATGCTTTTCCCACTGTAAATAGTGTTATACTAATCCATTATTTATATGTAACTTTATATATATTTTTATTTGTTTTTTCTCTGTGGAGATTTTTTACATTTTTTAATTTTTATTTATTTTATAGTTGACTTATTATATTCTTTTTTTATTTAACAGATATTGATATCTCTAAATATTTGAAAGATGTGTGATAACATTTGCTTCCTAATTATTTTTATTTGCTTTATATGTTTTTTATTCAAATTTTTTATTATGTAGTAAAAATGTATTAATTATCAAGCAATGAATATTGTATCATGTGAATGACAATATAGTGGATGATGAAAGTGAACCCTCTACTTTCATATATGAGATCAAAGACAATGAAATTGATAATATGATTAAACCTTCAAACTAGAGTACAATGCCAAAAGTATTTAGAAAATATTGATATAACATAAATTTTCTATTTTTTTTTAATTTCTAATCTATCTATCTATCTATATATTATATAAAACACAGTTGTTGACTGGGACTAGTAGTCCACATGTCGCATTCTGGTGAACTGTGTTTTATATAATATATAGATAGATAAATATAGATAGATAGATAAATAGATATATAATCAATTAATTAATTATTGATTAGCACAATCACAATCTTAATATTTGTAAGACATTTAATATATTATTAATTTTCTTTTCATATTTCATATTTTAATATATCTATTTATATTTCTCTTTAAATTGTAAAATTATACTCAATTAATCAGGTATTTAACAAATATAGTGATAAAAATGTGTCAAATATTCAATATGATAATAAAAAGATAATGATGTGAATACTTTTATCAACCAATCACACCCAAAAAAATTAATTGACAATCAAAGAAAAAAATGTGACTTTTACTCAAAGATAAAATATAATGGACAATCAAAGATAAATTAATAATATTGTCAATATACTTTATACAAACAAAAAAAATCATTCTTTCCTCAATAAACCCGTGCATCACACGGGTACTATCCAGTTTTTTTTTTTTTTTTTTTTTTTTTTTATAAAAATGGGTTGGCGGGTTGACCTGTCCCAACCTCAACTTGTTTTTTGGCAGGTCAAAGCGAGTTGTTGGGTTGACAACCTCAACCCGTCCTGCCAAAAAAATGGGTTAAAACAGGTTGACTCGACGAGTCCAACCTGTTTTGCCACCCCTAGCACAACCTCTGGATCCCTCTCATTCCAATGTGTATTCGATTCATTCATGCATCCCTCTTGCTGCCTACCAGGAGTCGCTCCTTGTCTGTGCTTCATCTATTTTACACTGACGATCACTCCCTACCTTCGTCGATGCCCGAGATGTTACAAAATGCATGTGTTGTTTTGCCTAGACCTATCGGGACAAGCTAAATAGGTCCTTTTTAGCTTAAATTTACAACAAAATAATAAATAATACCAATCTAAATAAGCTCGGTAGCTTTTAGGTCTATATTTTATGGTCGAGAAATGCTAGCAATACACTCTCTAATAAACTCTTTACTATTGACTAAAATTTATTAAAAATCACAATTTTTATGGATCTCATTTCTAATTTAATAAATCTCTCTCTTGGTTTTCCTAAACATTTTGGCCGAAACAGCTTCGAAACCATTTAAAAGTTGACACATGTCAACTCTTTTAAATGTAAATATTTTTTTTTGAAAAGTAAATGTAAAATTTTTATTCACTTTAACATTTTAAATTTTTTTCCTTTCCAAATTTATCCCTTATTTCACACCGTGTCAAAGGTACCACCGAAAAGACAATGTGATTAACTAAATTAACCAATTTTTTTAAAGGGTGTGAATTAGTTGGAAGAATCTTATATATAGGGACGTAGATAGTATTTAACATTAAAATTACCAACAGGTGTCAATTTTTTAATGGATCGGATGATCTTTCGGCTGGTTTGTTTCGCAGGATATATATCTCATTTCTCTTACGGTTTTTCTACAAGCACATAAATGTATGGACGAAACAAAAAGATTTATTATTATATATAGGAAAATATTTATTTTTTTGCAATTAAATATTTTTAAAATAATCATTCCAACTCTGTCTAATTGACCATCCATGTTTTTAGCATCCATATTTTCTTTCTAGTTCTAGTATAATCCTAATAACGTGAGAGAGTCATGTTATTCATCATTTATCTCGGACGCCGCTATACATCATATATTTCACTTCATAACATTATTAAACTTGATTGTCTAAACGTACAATTGAATGACCATTAATCAAATTTTCAGGCATAGATTGTTGCTGGCATAGGTACGTATCAGTAGAATTGGAGCTTGCTTCTGCAGCTACTGCTAATTATTAATGTGGAACCTAGCTTACCACTACCTGTGTGCAAATTGATCATAGTCAGCTTCTCATTGATGGACAAATTGATCTTGAGCCCTTTATATGTACTAAATACTAATTAAACAATTGCTATTTCATTCATATGATCGAATACATAACAATCTATGCATCAGGAACTTAATTAAAAAAGATTGTCTATCTTAGAAAAAAAATTTCCTTCGCAATTGGAGATATAATATTCTCGATCGATGTTGCTGCTGAAGGATACAGAGAAATGTACACGCGTTTTGCAAGACTTTTGAAGAGTCACCATAGCCAATAGCGATTGATGACAGCTGATATGTATATCACCACTATCTTTTGATCAGTAATTAGTGAGAAATTTCGTAAGAAAAATATTAAGTGTTATTGATATCAGATTATGTAATTAATATCGTGACCACTGACCATCTTACAAAAACTAATATCATTAGCATGAAATTTCGTATACAAGCTGCCCGACCAAAATAGAATATGTTTACCATCACACATCAAAGGGAATGTAGTCAAAAAATGTAGCGCTTTTGTTTCTTTAGTTTGCAATGAAGGATATCTTCCAAAGAGTTAGAAACTAATTTATTTTATACATATTATCGAAGTGAATTTAGATTTTGTCTTTTTTAATAAAATCTTTTCTATACACATAATTAGAAATTGAACTCTAACAACGTACTTAAGCAACCTAACTATTTATCAACCGTATAGAATTCTATTGGTTAAAAATAATACGTAGTCAAAAAATGTAGCGCCAGCGCAATAGTATCATTACCTCCGGCTCCAATCCGGAAATGTCAGGTTCTACGAAACTTACTTTGTCCAATGCCACCATATTGTTTCCTACGGCATGATATTTTTTTTGTTCATAACCAACTCCAAAATATTCTGCTGCATATATTGACATTTGACTTGGGCCATTACCAAAGATAAGCAACACTGCCAGTGACTATAATATGTAAAAAATTAAAAATATATATATCTGCTGCATATATTGACATTTGACTTGGGCCCTTACCAAAGGTAAGCACACTGACAGTGACTATAATATGTAATTAAGTAGGTGGATGTGAGTATGTATGTCTCTACTATTTGATACACAAGACTCTAGTCTCTAGCTATAAAAACTTGAGAACCCCATTCCTTATTCATCCACATACTCTCCTCTATCTTTAATTTCTAGCTTCTTTGAGCTGTCCTCAAAAGCACCACATGAGTTTTGATTCCATGGCTGATCTTCCAAGGCCAAGATCCGCTTCTTTGGATCGTGCTTTCAGAGGTACTGAAGTAACCTTCAATGTCCTCTATATCCAAGTACTTAACATGGCAACAGAAACCAATCCTCCTCTGCATGCCCTTGTTGCTTTCATCTTCTTCGGACTTGTGGGTTTTCTCCAAATCAGATATCCAGAAAATCCCACCCCATTTCAACTTCATCCAAAGACCACCATGGTTTCCATTGCTAGCTTTCTTGCTTATTGCTTGGCCTTCTTGGGTAGGCACAAGTTTGGTATAAGGGTTCATCACTTTGACACCCTCATGCACGTCTTTGGTTCACTCTCCTTGATTTCCTTGGTGGTGTTGTTGCTACCCGACACTTGGGAATCATTTGGTTTCATTATGTACATGTTATGGTTCATCACTCATGTGCTCCCCATGATGATCAGAACCCGTTTTAGGGAGATATGGGTGCAAGTGCTAGGTCAACCAATGAGGAGGGTGGTGCGTCCACTGTTGCCAACCACTTCAATGGATTTGAATTAATTGCACTTGTTCTTTTTCTAATTCAGTGTGTTATTGTATTATCTTAATTTCTTAGTCTAACTGGTGAGTCTTAGAAATACTTCTTGTAACTCACTAGAGTAAATATCTGGTCCTTCTTTGTGAGTTCTCACTTGGAGAGATAAAACTGAAATAGAGCTAAGAGATAGTAACATGTGACACTGACAGGCATGGACAAGATTGGACCATCTTTGTCTGTTGGATGTGGCAATCGTTTTTTAATTTGTGTTTACTTTCATTTTACATGAAAAGAAAGGAGGAAAGTCCGCTATATGTTCATGAAGAAGTTTCGTCTATGAAATCGAATACATAATTAATAGGCTTAATTATAATTTTTACCCTCAATTTTTTTATTTTTAACAGATTTTACTCCCAATAAATTAATTTGATGCATTTTACCTCCAACTTTTTGAAAAAGTAACGAATTTTACCTTTCACAATTTTGATGACATGACATGCTGACATAAGCATAAAAAAGGGGGGTAAAATTCTCCAAAAAATTAAAAATTAGGAGTAAAATTTACCAAAAATGAAAAAATTATGGGTAAAATTTGCCAAATAGTAAAAAATTGGATAAAAATTACAACTATTTTAGCATGTCACATCATCAAAACTGTTGAGGGTAAAATTTGTAACTTTTTTAAAAAGTTAGAGGTAAAATGCGCCAAATTAATTTGTTGGAATAAAATCCACCAAAAATGAAAAAGTTTGGAGTAAAAATTATATTTAAGCCTAATTAATAAGATGTTCTTTTTCTATTGGTTAAAAATTGAACTAAAAGAGAGGGACAGAGGGAGGGATTTGCATGTGGGCCCATTTTATAAGTTAGGTATTTTTCGTGCAAAATGGTTATCCTCTAAGGTCATGTAACATTTGCATGCATGTTAATTATCTGAGAACTTGATGTAAAAGACATAAGAAACTAATTTGATATTCATTTTATCCTATTTTAAAAACAATTTTTTTAATATTGCTCTATTTTATTTTCTAAAATTTAAATCAATTTAGTTGCCTTGTAAACAGGTCGGTTTTAAAAGTGTATGTTGACTTCTCAGAGAATGAATTATATAATAGCAAAGTTGTGGCGTTAGCATTCTGCTTAATTGAAATATTAAATTTAGCTTACTATAGATATAGGGAGATTCTGAGTTAGAGGAGACATCCCAGAGATTCCACAACAGATATTAAAACAGTGGCAGTCCAATGTATAATTTTTCACGGTTAAAAACCACACAAATAAAGTATCACTTAATTAGTTGTGGTGAATTTCGGATTATCCTATCTTTTGTATACTGAGACTCCAAGAGAAGGTTAAAATGGATTTGATTGAAAATGTAAGAGCCAATTTAAGAGAGAAAATTAATGACTTGATGAACATGATAAAGATGGAAATGATTGAGATATGAAGATGATTAAGAGCCACTTCTTTTTGTTATGATTTGTGTTTTTTCAATTCAAAACTTCGCAAGGTCATATATAATTTCCAACTATATGTGGAATGTATTGGTTCAGCACGTGTTATTGTGCCATCTATACGTCGTTGCTTTAGAAAAGTCAAATTAAACTTAAAAAAAAAAAATACTTATATCGAATGAATATATCAAGTTTAAACTTTAAATTAAAAAAAAATAGATCTGTCAATAATGTATTAATACGTTATTTAATATATTAGAAGAAAATTTCTTGTGTCAATATTATTCTAATTGAAAACTTTGGTAATTTCATTTACATGATGATATTGCCATATTAAAAGAGTATAATATTGTACTTCATCCTAGATACTTTGGTAATGGTACTGGAATAGAGTCTGGTACTAAGTGAACTGAATGTTGTTGCATGCCTTGTCTAACTTTTATTTTTTGGATGAGTATTTAATTTTTTTATTGTTGTTATAGATTGCATACGTTACATGTTTTACCTGTCATTCGCAGCATGTTTTTATCATTTTTTTTTAATTTTCAGACAATTATAAAGGTCCAGCCAATTAGTTATATTTTTGGGGGTCCTGAACTAGTTTTTTTTTTTTTAAAAAAAGAAAGAGATTGCATACTGGGCTTTGCTATTCTCACTCTAAATTTGCTATTCTCACTATTCACGTAGGTGATTTTTTACTAATTTCCCAAAACACCCTTGTACAATGGAATCACGATTCCATTGTACACTTGTATAACAGAATCGTGATTCCGTTGAAAAGTGTGCAACGGAATCGTGATTCCGTTGTACAAGGGGGTGCAACAAATTTGTACAACGGAATCGTGATTCCGTTGTACATATTTGTTGCACCCCCTTGTACAACGGAATGCACATGTTTTTTTTTAATTTATTCTAGTTTTTTTTTAATTTATATTGAGTAATGTTTTTTGAAATGTATAAATTTAGGTTTTAAAGACTTGGCAAAAACAAACATATCAATTTAATGAACATTGGTCGATGTATCTTGTAGGATTAATATAGACCGTTGGTTTTAAATACTTGGCAAAAATAATACTTGGCAAAAAATAAACATATCAATTTAACATACTTGGCAAAAATCCTATATTTTGTCGATGCTATTATGTTGCACATTGTTGTTGTTGTTGTTGTTATTGTTGTTTGTTCTATGATTTTAATAGAGAAATCGTTTCTTCTTTCATTATATTACCAGGCGCGTGCATGTTGTTTATAGAGTTTATAAAGAAAAATGTAATAAACTGAAAACATCAACATCATTTATATAATAAAATGTACATACAAAATAAAAAGTTTAGATACAAATATAAAAAAATACATCATAAATCAACCGCCTCTGCGGCCACCGCCCTCGGTCCTCCTCCTCTGTCTACGTCCTTGGCTGCTGCACCCAGCACCTAAGCCACTCTGTGCTATGCGCAATAGCCGCTGCACCAACTCATGGTCATGCGTGCCCTCAGGAATGACTTTGGTATGCAACAACCTCTCTGCAATCGCAGACATCATCTGGTACCGATCCTACATAAACGAAAATTAAAATTAATAATTTCAAATCGAAAAAAATGTAAACAATTATGGAAAAAGTGTTTGAATTACATTACCTCGCACGAGTAATCTACACCATCTACAAACTCTGGCAGAGGGTCACCAGGATGAGGCTGAGGAATAGGGTCGGGCATACGTACTGGGCTCCGTGCTGCCTCTCCTTCCTCTGGCGGAATCACATATGGATGTGAATGCTCATAATACCACGCCAAGTAGTCGGAGGTGCAGGCCCATGGAGCATCCTCTAGCACATGCTCGCCCAGCTGAACTCTATGCTGCTCCCACTTGACCCACGTTTGAATAGATGTCTCAAATGTAGGACAAGGAGGTGGTGGTGGAGCGATCCCATGTACGTAGCCGAATTGCCTCAAAATCCTCTCTAGCAGATATGGTCGCATGTCTGTGTCACACCTGATGTGGCCAGAATAGTATGTCTGCTCCTAGAAGGGTGTACCAGTGGCAACCCTGTATCTATCATCATATGGGGACCAGATGACGTCCTCCATATGCAACTGATCCAGCAACCGCCTGGTCCCTCAAGCTTTGCCGGTACCCCTCGACGTCTTCCATCTGGTAGCAAATGGAAGCTTCGGGTCATAGATGACATCCTCCCATCCGCCAACTGATGGCAAATGCACAAACACCTCGCCTGTAAAATAAAGAAAGTAAATTATGTTAACATTTGTATTAAAAAATACACAAACAAATATTTAAACAACAAATAAATAATTCCTTACCATCAGTAGCGTCATAGAACCTTCACACTGCTTGCTCTCATGCAAGCTCGCATAGGAGAGATGGTCGTAAAGATATGCCAATGCAGATACTCCCCAAGCGTACTGGGAGCAGGTGGACAGATCGCTGAGGTAGTAGAGATAGAAAATGTTCACATGTGTGGAACTCTTGCCGGCGAAGATGGTACAGTCGAGCAAGTGCAACAAGTACGCCCTGCGGCCCACACATATGAACCAGACTGCACATACCTCTCATATAACTCCCTCAGCCATGTGAGACGTGCCCTAGCTCCTGCCGTCGTAGAAGCATCTGCCTCATCGTCAGACACCAGGCCTAGCATGGTCCTCAACAACATCCTAATGTCGGCCTTTGAAAAGGCGGTCGCTGGGCTGACAATCTACAAGCCTGTAATAGGCAACTGCAGCAGACATGACACATCATCCATCGTGATGGTCATCTCTCCAACGGGCAGGTGGAAGGTGCATGTCTCCTGATGCTACCTCTCAATAAAAGCATTGACGAAGCCTTTATTCACGATATATCGCGCATGATAAAGGCCCATCAAGCCAGACTGATCCACGTATGCCTGGACCTGTGGTTGGGTAGGGTAGGGAATCAACTTCCCACTGTGGCTGACCACCTTCAGCTCCTCCCGAGGCTGATCAATCCAAATATGACCAGAAGACGTGGTCCGTATAGGACCCCAGCAGTGTATCAACTACAGGACCACTAGGAAATGGCGGTCCAATGATCTGGTCAGCAAATGGGATCACTGGGGCTATTGGCTGTGGTACCTCCGCTACCTCTGGCTCAGGCAACGGCACGTCTACATCAGGCTGTGGCACGTCTGCCTCAGCATGTACATGATCTGCATCCTCTGGCTCATCGTGTTATACTCCTCCAACAGCACAAGTCTCATCTGCCCAACGACGACGAGCAGATGCTGTCACACATCGTTAGTCTGCCCTGGATGGCTGGGCAGGCTGATTAGCATCAGCAATAGCATCTTCCTCCAAAGTGGAGGGATCATGTCGGCGATCATAGGAAACATACTTCGTCCGAGCCATAATAAATTTGCAAAAAATTAACTAAAATACTTAGAACTCGATAAACAAAAAATAAAGTCAAATACTATATAACTAAATAAACAAATAAATAAACAAACTAACATTGAAAATATAATACATTTAAAAATATATAATATAAAATTTTTATTTTAATACTTTTTTTAATTAAAAAATTATTAATTAAATAATAATTTTAATTTAAAAATTAAATATTAAAAATAATACTGTAAATATATAATACAAATATAATTAAATATTTTTCTTTTAAAAAAAAATTATACAAATTCAAAAAAAAAAATTCAAAAAAAAAAATCAAGCAACACAATGGAATCGTGATTTCGTTGTACTGTTTGAAAAAACAACACAACGGAATCACGATTCCGTTGTGTTGTTTGAAAAATCAAACAGTACAATGGAATCGCGATTCCGTTGTACTGCGTTAAATTGAAGAAAAAAAAAGGGGGGATGAACCTGTTAGGGAGAGAGGTGAGGGAGAGACGTTGCAGAGGGAGACAATGTGAGGAGAATGGGGAAGGGGTGAGAAGAAGGGGTGGGTATGGGGCGGGAAAGCTGAGGGGGTGGGGGGAAGAGGGAGAGGTGGGGTGGGATGTTGCTGACAGGGGTAAGGGGGTCTTTTCACCTTTTTTGGGATGAGAATAGCAATTCTTTGGGATGAGAATAGCAATCCCTTTCATAGTGGTCCACAAATCTGCTGTGTAGAAATGGCCCAAAAATAACAGGCCCATTTTCATGGGCTTAAACCAACTAAGCTTATGCGGACCGCTCTGCTACCCACATCTAGCCATGTGAAGAACATGGAATGTGCATGAGAGAAATACATGCTGCACTTTAAGAAGATTAAAAATTTAAAGGGAAAACATACAAAATTAAAATTATAAAACAGATACAATTAGTTCAAAAGAATTGAAATAAAATTTAAGAATGACATTTTATATATCATTCTTTAAGGGGTAATAAAAATATAAATAACTAAGATTTAGAAAAGATAATTAAAAAATAATTAATAACTAGAGTTTTTTTTTATATAAAACTTAAAAAGTATTAAAAGGTATGCAAAATATGGATTTAAACAGACAAAAAAAACATTATTTCACTTTATATTTAATCTCTTTTAAATTAGTTCAAGGATCACTGAAGTGCATTTTTGTCTTTTTTAATTTGACAATACTTTTTTATATATATAATTAAAAATCAAATGTTGATGAACACATATGTTAAAAAGACTTAATTATCTACTAATTATATCAAATTTTGTTAGTTTATGAGAATGAATATATTGTTAATTATTATATACTTAGGTTATTAAAATTGATAACAGGTAAAAAGGTTCTATATATACTGGTGAATTAAATTTAATTAAAATATTAAATAAAAAAATTTAATTGAATATAAACCGCAAAGTATAATGCTTTTAAATGTGTATACAAATTTCTGTGTGAAAGATGATGACTCTACTGTACTCGGATTATTGCACGTGAAAACATGTCATTATCGTTATATATGTTTTTGCGAATGTTAAAGAGCTTATTTTATTTGGAAAAAAAATATGTTTTTGTATATAATTTTTTTACAGTATTTTTGTATATAATTAGAAAAACATTAATTTGTTTTTATTCTTTTATTTTTTAAATATTTGTATTAGAAATCATGAAAATATAATTTTCTTTTTTAGTTGTACAAATTTTTAAAAACATAAAATTAGAAGAAGAAAAAAGTGATATTTTTGTAATCATTTATAAAAAAAAAATTTAAAATCAAATGATCCTTATCATATATTTGGATGGGGAGAAAGAAAATAAGGAGAAAAAAATAAATTAAAATTTTCTTATTTAATTAAAAAGAAAATAAAGAGAAAGATAGAAACAATGACTTTTTACAAATTTTTCTTTTGAAGTTTATTTTTGAATTTAAATTTAAATTTGGCCCATTTTTTCTTTTCTTTATTCACCTTAAGTGTTTGAGACTTTGCATTGAAAAATCCTAAAAAAAAATAGAAAAATTAGTAATATATTTTTTAATGAATTGTTACTAGTATTACTTTGTAATAATATTTTCTTCAGAAGTGGCTTAATATACCAGATGATTATTTTTTAAAAAAAATTAATATTAAAAGTTACATTAAAAAATACTACTATATTGCTAAAATTTCTCTCAGCTTGAATATTCCCTACAATTATTATGCAGTACTGTGCGCCACTAAGAATGACTCAACTACCAGTTCTGGTCCAGGCTGATTGGGTCCAACCTAACGTGCATATCAGAAAATGCTTGTGCATTAGTTGGGAAAAATATGATGCGAATCACTCATTCCTATAAAGACAACAAAACCAATTTGTGCTTCCTACTTTCCTTCACATAAGCACCCAGTGTAGGAAGTGTGAAAATTTTGATGTCATTTTGTGTCATAAATAATGGTTTTGTTTTACTTCTTTTTCTTTTATAATTGCAAATTCTTTTATGATTGCTAGGATGTTACGTGAAATAAAAAATACTAATTATAATATATTATAGGTAACTTATATTATTAAATCGCAACAAAAAACAAGAAAATCTCAACTCTTTAGAGCTCAAATTGTCATCATATATGAGAATCTGCATCTGCATCATATACAAATTCTCAAGCTGTTGGAGCTCAAGACATCGTTATTCTTTTAGCTAGTATGAAGTTTTCATCTAGCAATACTTTTGTAGGCAAGTATTTTTTATAGGAGATAATTTTATAAGAGATAATTTTATTAAAGTTAGTTAGAACTACTATAGAAATATCTTTCTTTTAAGTATTTAACATATAATATAGTTACATATCCAAGATTAATTCATTATCACTGTTTAAGCTAAAATGACACTACGTCAATTGATGAATTGGAAAACAATATTTTTTTTTCTTTAATTTTGATAGTATGATTACTTTTGGATTAAAATTAGTGTTCGTAAGTGTTTGGTGGGTTGCTTTCTAAGTGAGGCCCACACTCACTTTAAATAATATTAAAAAAAGAAAAAAGAAAGAGAGTTGTTACAGGACCGAAGTTTATTATTCGTGTTTTAGAGATTTTATCTCTGTTTTTAAAAAAGAAAAGTAACCTGTAGTAAATTAATGCATAGTCACAAATATTGAAAGAGAGGCTACGCAGTTGAAGCTTTGAATAGGCGCGAGAATTGAGAAGAAGAAAAAAAGGATTCTTGGCGGATAATGTGTAAAGTAAACATTTTTTTTTTAATTTTTAATATGTTGCTCTTGTTAGAGAGTTATTTATTTAGTTATATTTTATCAGTAATTTTGCCCCCCTCTATTATCTGTGTTAGGTATCTAATGTTAGGTTTTCTTGTGTTGATTTTCACTTTTTTTGGTGATATATTTTACACTCTATTCATTACAAGAAAAAAAGTGTTTTAAAATTTAGATTTGATCGACCGATTTAAATTGAAATCGAACCTACTAGTTCGGTCAACTTTTTAGATCAGAAATGTCATTTACCAATGTAATTCGACTTGGAATCAAAATAATCCAAACAAAATCAGTGTCTTAGATCGGTCCAAAATAACTGAGTTACTCTCATTATCCAAGATTTAAACTTTTTGCTCATTGTTCGACTTACACTTGTCCTATTAGGCTCTTATGCTTATCGTCCAACTAGAAATAATTTTTGCAGGTGAAGAAATTCAAGACTAAGTTGCATAGGTGTTTAAAATGATTCTAAACACTACATTAAAGTGTATGTTTAATACATATATGACAAATTTATTTTATATTGAATCTCTTCCATATAAAATTTACTTTTTCAATATATATCTATTCAAGTGGTTGAATCAATGACCCATCAACTTGGTACCTTGAACGAGTTAATGACCAATTCGATTATGAAAACACTAACAAAAACATAATTTAGCACCGGGCAAAAAGTCAGCTCTAATAAAGAAAAATTCATGCTAATAGATACTTTAGTGTAAATTAAGCCATGACTACAAAGTTGTTACTAACAATGTCAATACTAATATGTTTGTGTCGATTAAAAGAGGTTGACGCTTAAGGCGATGTTAAGTAGAAAAGACAAAACAAGAAAAACATTATAGTCACTTACAATGTGTCTTCTTTATCGTCACCATTATCAGAGGAATTGTTTCTCACCCTATCTTATATCACCACCCAGGCCATACCACACAACCTTTGAAACCACCAAGACTCAAGCCAACACTAAACCAATCACTTAGTCACCCTTACAAACGATAAAAAAAATAAAAATCACATCTTCACCAGCAACATTAACCCCACCCCCACTATCATCTATCCCAAACATCTTTATATTTGTTTGACTTGAAAGTTTTGTTTTTTTTCCCCTAAATCATGGGTATCCTTCAATTGAAGTAATCTTACTCAAGCCTTGTAGGATCACTATAGACATCAAATTCTCCCTCTAAATAGTCAACACAGTTGTATACTCAGGACTCGAACTCGAGACCTTTGATTAAGCTAAAATACCTCCATGCTAGTTGATCTATGCGCTCGGTGGTGTTTGGCTTAAAAGTTGGATCACGTGAATATGTGATAAAAATTCAAATATACAAAGTAGGTAATACTTAGTGAAAAATTAAATATTAACCATACAAGCATGATACAAAAAAGTTTAAGAGAGAGATGATGGAATATATATAATAACTACTTAATGATTAATTAAATACAACAAAATGGCATGTTGAAGATTTAGTGATTTTCACACATTTTGATAAAAAAAATCTCACCTATATAATATTTACTCTCTCTGTTATTTTTTATTTGTCATATAAGATTTTTATGTAGAAATAAAAAAATACAATATTTTTTCTTGATTCTAATAAAATAGTGATGAGATTTCTTATTTTATATTTTTTTTTCATTTTTACTTCACAATAAATGCATATATGTAAATTAATTAAAGATTAGGTAGAAAGTAAGGATATTATTGAAAAATGAGTAATTAATATTATCTTGAATTTTGAAAACAACAAATAAAAAGATTTTTTTTCAAAAATCTGACAATTAAAAAGTAGCTGAGGTAGTATTTAAAAAATATAAATACATTTTTCTTGTGACAAAATCATAAAATATCTAATAAAAGAGTATTAATTTGTGCATAATGTTGATACTTATATTTGATAAAGACAAAATTTATATGTAGTTCTATTAAATACTTTTAGTATTGTGTTTTAATCAAAATTGAAGTTCTATTTTGGTAATCTATATTACAAAAGTTTACATTAAGGTTATTAAAGTGAAACCTTTAATCGAAGAACAACATTAAAAAAAAAAACTTAAAGAAGTGCATCTAAGCTTTTTCTTTTTTGAGAATAAAAATTAATGTAGTTTTTTTTTAGATACTTATAGTATCGTTCTTCAATTAAAATTAATGTTTTATTTTAATAATCTGCATGATAAAAAATTATATTAAAAAGTATAAGTTCAATTTTTATTAAAGAATAACATAAAAAACAGTTAAAACAATAATCTAAGTTTGTCTATTTGATAAAAGTAAGTACTTCGTTTTCTTTTAACCAAGCTTGACCTTCGTGTTTCTTTAAACCACAACCACACAAAGTATATTATATTAATTGCTGTGTGACGCGTAGGGAAAATTTTCAAAGAAATTCAAACTAACATTCTGTAGTCTTCTAGAATTTTTATTGACATTCTTCCTTTTGCATTTTGTTTTTGGAAAAAAGAGAATTTCTATAATAAATCTTGGGGACCCAAATGGCCTCTTAACTGATGTTCTTGGAATGGAAGATGAGTTGTTGGAAAATTCATTTCTCTTGTTTATTAGGAGGACCTATTGCAAGGCTGAAAAAGAGCCTTATATGTACCCCGAAAAGAAAAACAATAAAGGCTCATACACAAAATTTTGGGAAAAAAACATTCAGCCTTCATAAACTTTACTCCTTTTACAAATAGACACCCTAAACTTTAATTTTGTCCAAATTGATCCTTAAACTTTATTTCTTTTACAAATAAACACCATAAACTTTAATTTTGTTTCAATCAATCCTTAAACTTTACCTCTTTTACATATAGACACCTAAATTTCAATTTCATCTCAATTAATTCTTAAAATTTACTAATTTCATAAATAATTTTTTATATTAAATTAGAGTTAAATTACTAATAAAAAAATCTCAACTGATTATTTGTTTAATCTTAACTATTTATTAGTTTTATTTTTTTAAATCGCTTTTCCAAACATTTGTTTTATAAGCTAAATAATTCATTAATATAAGATTGCTTGTTATGAGCACAAGAGGTACCCAAACTAAGACTCATTACAAGAGCAAGTTACTGCATAAAAAACATACAGTAAGTAAACTGAAGCTAACATTTACGTATTACAATACAATTTCACTCCTAAATTTCTATACTCATTGTATAGCTATTAAATCCTCACCAAACCGCAAACGTGTGCCTCGGATCTTTCTCTCATTACTTTTCCAAACATTAAAACATAATAAAATTAAAAATTAAAAATCAAATAAAAACTTTTTTGATTAATGTTATTATTTCTCCTTTTTATATATCTTCTAAATTCATATTCTTTATTATATTTTAAATATTAAAAAATTAGTTGTAATAAAAAAATTAATAAATGATTAACATTTAAGATAAATAACTTGAAAAAAACTATTTGTAAAAAAGATAAATGTTAAAGATAAATTAAAATGCAATTAAAGTTTAAGGTGTCTATTTACAAAAAAGTTAAAATTAAAGTATCAATCATAATAAATTTAAAGTTCATGGTGTCTATTTACAAAAGAGACAAAGTTTAAGGATTAATTGAGACAAAATTAAAGTTTAGGGTGTCTATTTGTAAAAGATGTAAAGTTTTAGGGGGCTTAATGCTCTTTTCCCCAAAATTTTTATCAATGTGTTTTGTGTAATATATATCCGGGTATAATTTATTTCAATATTAATTTATTGATATTGTTTTCAATTTAAACTATTGATTTGTTTTATAACAAATAATCTTTACATTTTTTAAGGAGAACTTTATCATTCACAATATAATCCTATTAGGCTTAAATAGAATTACCTCTTATAGAAAATACATGTGATTTATAAAAATAAAAATAAACACTTTGATCAACTAGCACATAGATGTAGTTGTTTCAGTTTAATCAATAATCTAGAATTTAGATCTTAAATATATAACTGTGTTAAATACTCAAAGTGAAAATTTTATCTCTTATAATAATTTTATCATACCCATAAAAAATAGTTATAGCATGGTACCAAAGAAAACATACATCACTTTATAAAGTAAAATTAATCATTCTATAGTCTTTAAATATTTATTATAAGCACTTATAAAGTAAAATCACTAGTTCAATATTGGGTGGTGGCCTGGCCTAGCTAGCAGCCTTAACCAGCCAGTCAAAATGTCACCTGCTGCTGCTAATATTTCGCGTGGAGCTTGTGCTCAGAGAACGATTTTTTTTTTTTTTTTTTTTTTTTTTTGGTGAATTGTGCTCAGAGAACGATGCTTCGTTACTGCTTGGAGATTCTCCATGGCCTACAACTCTTGACCTTTCTATAACAATCAATCGTGTCATGTTCGAATTTCATATAGTTTTGTTATCCATAATTTTTTGTATTTATTTTTTATGGACATTAAATAAGTAAGTACTAAGATGTTATTAGATTTTGTATATATTTATAAGTAAAAATTAACAAAGATAAAAAATTTACATGATAAAGTTGTGAAAAATTTACTATAAAATATCAATTTGATCTTAAAAATGACATTTTTTTTGTCTTAACCTTCTATATCTTTCACGATAAGTAAACTTGTTCATGGTTAAGTTGAAAAAATCTCATACTAATTAATTTGATAGTAAATGACATTATTTGAAAACCTAATCTTTGATATTATAAAATATAAATTTAGCCTTTAATTTTGATAATTATTGATTATTTGGTCCCGAAAATTGATAGCCTTCATTTTCCATGCTCTCTCTAATCTCTATCACTTTCTTCCTTTTTCTTTTCTGTTATATCATGATTTCTTCTTATTTCATTCTACCTCTTCTTCTTCTCTTTCTATTATTCTCTTTTTCTTCACCCATTGAATATTAAATATTAAATATTATTAAAAATTTACAACGTCAGAGAGGCATTCGTATCATTTTACACCTGCTCAATAAAAACGAACATATTCATATAAATACTTCTACTACAGATTCAATCTTTCGTTCTCTGACAGTTCTTTCTCCAAACCTACCTTTCTATCTTTTCCATCAGAGCATTATTTGATACCCTCTAGACCCCTCCCTGCACAACGCATTTTTCCTCATTCCCATAAACATTTTCTCTTCTCTCTTCGTTTGATCTGTGCATAAAATTGCATAAATATAAAAAATGAAGGTATGGCTCATACTTGCCAATTTTGGTTCTTCTTTATTTGCTTATTTCTTTTCGGCAAAAGGATAATTTTCTCCTCTTAACTTTTACTCAGAACTTTAATTCATTGTTGATTCTCCATGAGCTTTATGCCTTACCCTTTTTTCTCCTTTTCTCTTTTCACATCCTCTGTTTTCTCCTTTTTCTTCCTGATTCAAAGATCTGGGGTATCCTTAAATGAATTTTGATATTCCCTTCATCAGAATCCTGTTTTTGGATTTAATTTGAACATGTAGGTCTATATGTGGGATGCTTTGGATCACATGTTTTCCAATATATAATAAGCTTTTGGTTGGTAGAGAAATTTTGGTTTCAAGTGTCACTTTTTTTTTTCTTGTTCAGATATTGTATGTTGTTCTGGAAATATTCTTTCACTGATTAAGTTTACATGAAATTTATTCATTATAATAGAATATGGGTTGAAACAGTTTCTAATTTTGCTTACAGAAGTTTGTACTCAAGTTGGATTTGCATGATGACAAGGATAAGCAGAAGGCCTTGAAAACAGTTTCAACTCTTTCAGGTACTAAATAACTTTGTTGTTCCTCCACTTTTTTTTAATTTTTTTTATTTTTATTTATAATTTAGCCTTCTATTATCTTCAAATCAAGGGAATGAAAGATAACAAAAATAAAAATAAAAATAAAAGAAATACTAACACCAAGATCTCTATGCGTTCTCAAGTTTCCTATATTTACTTATTTTAATTATTTAATATTAAGTATAAAATTTTTAATATTTGGGGTAATCTGGAATAGAATGATACTTTTTCGGGTCAATTGGAAGCTACTCGAAAGTACCTTATTCTTTCCCCTAAATCTTATCTTGAAACACTAAGATGATCCACCCAATTCTCTCTCCCTTGAGGACAAAACGTGCTTTATACGCAACATTAGTCTAAAATGACTTGATATTGCGTAATAAGTTAGTTTTATTTTCTATAGTTGAAACTGATCAACTATGCTCCAATTTTAATTAGGACGAAGGTGAGTATACATGTCAACAAATTCTCCATAGGTTATAATTAAAAAATTGCAATTCCTGTTGATATTTGTGAGAGAATAGAGCTTCTGATATAGCAATGCAAAAAGCAGTTGTATATACTTTCATCAAACAATTTACACTATAATATGCATCTTTTTTTTTTCTCTGCCTATAATTTGCATCTATTATGATAGACATTGATTAAACTCTTCAAGTTGTTTCCTGGTCAAGAGAGTTCTAGTTTGATCATTTGGTTCTGATTGGATTGGCATCCTTCACATTTGAAGTTCTAGTTGATAATTTCTTCTAAGAAAAATACTTGTTCTGCTTGAGAATTTATCTTTTCAAAGAAAAAAAGTCCTAATAAATAAGCTTGTGCAACATCTTAGGAATTGATGCCATGGCCATGGACATGAAAGAGAAGAAATTAACAGTGATAGGAACAGTAGATCCGATAACTGTGGTGAGCAAATTGCGCAAATACTGGCAGACAGACATTGTAGCAGTTGGACCAGTGAAGGAGCCTGAGAAGAAAGAGGATCCCAAGAAAGCAGAATCAAAGAAGGAGGGAGAAAACAAAGAGGAGGGAAAGAAGGAACAGGGAAAGAAAGAGGGAAAGAAAGATGAGAAGAAGGAGGATGAGAAGAAGAAAGATCCACCCCCAGATCCTGTTTTGGAATGGGTCAAGGCTTATAGGGCATATAATCCCTATATGACCACACACTACTATGCTCCAAGCATGGAAGAGAATCCCAATGCCTGTGTCATTTCTTGATGGACAAAAAATGTAGTTTTACAAGTATTTTTGGGCGTTATTCTTCAATCAGGATTCAAGTTCATCTCGATAATTTGCATATAAACATTTATTGTGCAGATTACTGAGATAAAACTTGAATTTTGGTTGAATAACGATATCAAAAGTTCCTAAAATCTGTATGCAAGTTTTGTTTGTTGTTAAATAGTAAGTTGTCCAAAAACAAGGGAAGGACATACTTTTTCAACATGGTAATGGTTCAATTCTCTTTCAATCCCATATGAGCCATCAGCCAAAAGTATAGGAGCTCCTTGTATATAATATGGTGATGTCTTGTTGAGTTATTATTGAGATATGTTCAATGTGTAGAGAAGAAGGAATAAAATTTTGGGGATGTAATTTAATCATACCTTTTTCTTGTAATATATAGTTGTTATATGATTGTATCATCCACTAAATTAATATAGCGTGTATGTTTGTTTAAAATATTATTCGAAATAAAATAAAAAGGCTATTTTTTTGTGGGGTTGGGTGGGGGGAAGCAGCCCCAACCCCGGATCTATTGGCACATCCTCAACCACTCCAAACACCCTAAAGAAAATGTCTTTTCATGCTAGTCCGTAGCATTGTCATGTCTTTCTTCTTGTGGGACATGGTGGCTGAAAAGCATAGAACCCCATTATTGAGATTCTTTTTTCATTTCTGAGCTTTGTCGTTCTCTGCATTTCGTGTTACAAATATAAGAAATTATTATATACTAGTTTGGAACCATTATAGTTCCAATTAATATTCATATATCACGTAGTTGATTGTTACCTTGATCCGAATTAATCACCACATAAGACATACGATTGTTACCTTTGAATCTTTGATGCACGACAATTGTGATCTAGAAAAAAACCATGGAAATTGTGGGGTTCGTTGGTCTCATTGGTTACCTTGATGCATGATTGAAGCGTCATGATCGCTAAGTGCACTATTTGCTGATCATAATTGCCAAAATCATTATTTTTCAAATGGTGTTCATGAGCTAATTGACCTTTTATCATTCGGTCTTATCTAGGAAGAAATACATATTAAAGTTTTGGTTACATATGGCTTGTTTTTATTATTTTTGCAAATCTGTTCATGCTCAAGTAATCAGAGTAATACACTACTTAGTGGAGCATGATTAAAGTGATTCCATCACCACCTCGCTCTCAATAACTTTTTGTTTATCCCTCTCTCCAAAAGAAAAAGCAAATAACTTCAACTACCATTAATTTTAGTTAGGCATCATTTCATCCAAGCTTTTGTTTTGTTCAAGAAAAATTATAAATATCCAGTTTTTTTTTAATCTCTTTCATCTTATTTTCTTCCTATTTTTTTCTTCTTCATTGCATCATTTATCAAATCTATCGCTTTTTTTTTTTTATCTATTTTTTCTTCTTTTTTTTCCCTATCTTTCTTGTCTTTCCACTCAATCCACCCAAAATGGGGTGTACACTTATCACCATTCCTTGTTCAATCCAAAATGGAGACTCTCTTCCTCTGTCTAAGTAATTTGCATTTGATCTATGTTTTCTTCTTTTTTTTTTCACATGTATTTTGTTTAAGGTAATTATATTATATTCATACTAAAGTTGAAAGTAAAAATTCGAATCGTGGACATTTAAACCACGTGAGAGATTAGTCCATTTTAACTGCCTATGACTCTATGCAACGCACGCTTCTTTCTGAAATGTTCTCAATTTTTTTTTGACAAATTGATAGACAGTACACCTTCGGAGCTAGTTTAATTTCTCTTTTTCACCTGGGCTTAGGCCCCTCTTTTGACACTCACACACAAAAATATCTCCTTTTCACCTTTGGTGATTTTCACCTTTTCTTATCGTCACAAGGTGTTCTTTTTTAACCATAGATATTTAAAAGCTAGTGACATGAGAATTTAAGACAAGTCAGAATGTCAGATACATCAATTTAAGGAGAACTAGTACGATACCTGTGCAGACGCACGGGTCACATCCACTGTTAAGCATATTTTAAAAGAAAGTAAACATTGTAATATATATTGAATTGAGTGAAATGATATATAGTTTGTTTACAAAATGACATTATTTGAGAACATAGACCTTATTTGAGTTGAAAAGAGACATTGTTTAAGTAATTTATACTACTTTCCAAAAATGTGATGCTATTTGTTTCCAATTAAAACTATGTCGTTTTAAAGTATTGATTAGTTTTAATTTTTCTAGTATTTTAATAATAATAAAAAATTATATATATATAACTCAATAGTCAATATAGTTGACGTTTTCTTTGCATCGTAGGTAATAACCATCTAAAAAGTTAAATTTAATTTGGTCACCATATGTCACAACGTTTTCTTTAAATTGTAGGTAATGTTTTTGGTTAAAAAATTATATAAAACTATGTTTATATGATATCATACACGTGAAATTAAATACTTTTGATTTTTATATGAAAGTCAATTTCTTTAAAGTTTTAAATTTACGTGTGCTCCCTCTTGTTTTATTTTGTCATTATTTGGCCTTACTTAACTAATAACTATGGTATAAAGGGAACAGGTTGCAGATGCCTAGAGCCTAGAGCCTAGAGATTACCTAGTCATGAAAGTTGAGAGTTTGATAATCAATTCAAAAGTTGATGATAGTTTAATTAAAGAAATACGAAATGGTTTGGTGGTAGCAGATGAGAATCTGTCGAGAAATGAGTGGGTTTATAGGTGTGATTCATATTTATGGGCCCATCCATCTTATCTCGTTCGCAGTCAATGCATTCAAGTCAAGTAGTGGATGTATCCAAATCCTAGTTTTGTTTTGATGTGATTATGTTTATATGTCAGTCACTTTTCTAGGATGAAAAAAAGAAAAGAAAGAAAAATCCGTATTCGACACTCTTGACAACATGACCCTTTATAGCCGGAATAATTTGAGATAGCTAACACATTTAAATGGATTTGCAATAGTTAGTGTAAAGAAATTGCAATAATGTCATATTGCTTGCGGCTACATCAGGAGCATTGTTAAGACTGCACATTAAAAAATGAGTATGAGATTTCAGTAGTTGGTAAAAAAATTTGATAGGAAAGGAAGTGTATGCTAAATAGAATGAGGAATATAAGGGAAATCAATGAATCAACCGAGATTTGAAACAACCACTTATTGATAAAGGAAACGCACCAGAATCCTCATTAAGCCAGCAATAAAAAAATGGTTTGGTGATCTGTAGAATTTAATTGAATGTA